>JAIUCV010000140.1:0-1200000 GCA_026724425.1 Erythrophleum ivorense | reverse complement strand
GTCGCTTGTTCTTCTACAAGCCTTATGCTCAACTAAAGGAAATTTGCTCTGAACTTACTGGAAGACATATGTTTTCTTGCTTCTAAACCTGCCAAGTCTCCCATGGATCCCCATGCAAAATTATCCAAAGACAGTGGTCAACTACTTGATGATCCTTCCACATATCGAAGATTAATGGGTTGTCTCCTCTATCTCACTATTACCAGACTAGACATCAATTTTGCTGTCCAGCACCTTAGCCAATTTCTAGATTTCCCATATGATGCACATCTTCGAGCTGCTCACAGAATACTCAGATACATTAAGGGAGCACCTGCAAAAGGCCTGTTTCTTCCTTCTTAATCAAATTTACAGTTAAAAGCTTTTAGTGATTCGTTTTGGGCTAGTTGTGTTGATACTTGACGTTCTGTAACCGGTTTCTGCGTCTTCCTCGGTCAAGCCTTGATTTCCTGGAAGTCAAAGAAATAGACAACCATTTCTCGTTCTTCATACAAAGCTGAGTATTGTGCCTTGGCCACAACAACATGTGAACTTCAGTGGCTCCGCTATCTACTAATTGATCTCCATGTTTCTCATTCTTGTCCTGCATTACTGTACTGTGACAATCAATCATCATTGCAAATCACTGTTAATTCCCCTTTCCATGAAAGAACAAAACACATCAAAATAGACTGTCATCTAGTTTGCGAAAAGTTGTAGCCTCAAGTTATTCATCTTTTGCCTATTCGTACCATCGCTCAGCTGGCAGATGTTTTCACCAAGTCGTTGTCTCCTTATCATTTTCATGTCATCATTGCCAAGCTAGGATTGCATGACATCCATGCTCCAACTTGCAGAGGGGTAACAGATAAATTAACAGAGACTTCAAGTTAGTTATAGTCAATTAGTTAGTTTCCCTCCAAGATGTATATATATATCTATACAAAGACCATCCAAATGTAATGCAAACGTATAGTTTTACTTCATTCTTTTCTATTCTCTCTTCCTCGCACATTTGTTTCATGTCAAACTTTACATAACTCTTTATTTTTAAGTTGTGTGCATGTCAGCATCACTTCTGATTTCAATTGAAGCAATTTATTAATCTTTTTTTGTATCAACAAATTATCGAGATAGAAGAGGAAATTTAAGACAGGTTTAGTATTCTATATATGATCTTGATCTAATCATCTTATATATCATGATATTTTGGATATTGTTAACATTAAAAATCATAAAATAATGATTAACAGTTAGTGACTAAGGCTTACCAAGTACAATTTAATTGAAAAATGTCAAAGAAATAGTATAAACAAAGCACTAGGTTAAAGACCAAAGTGTAAGCTGAACCTCCAAATAGCCAAATTCATTTTATTAGCTAACGACTCACATCATGCCAAATATAATAAGTGATAATACAAGTGTGGACATGACATAATAACGATCTCTAAAGGTACTTGAATGTCACAATTCTCACTTTTAAGCCAACAAACTAAGATGTTAGACATAGTTGAAAAAGAGCTTAATGGAAAACGTGTTAACACATGAGATATTATAAATTAGGAGTAAGGACTATTATGCAATGCATATTAAAATTTTTTAAAAACTTGCTTTATAACTTCTTATTTATTATTTTCTTTATTGTTTTTTATTTATTACTTTCAATCCAATTCTTATTGAAATTGTATTTAATTTCTTTCAAAATTTTCTATTGTCAATTCCAAAATCTATATATTCCATTTTAATGTAATTTAGCACTCTTTTCACTTTACAAGCTTTTTTTTTACCTTCGTATTTACGTATACCTGCCAATTTAATTAGAAGCTTAGCAACATTTAGAACTGTGGAAGGCATTTCTTCTAAGAGATTTGTGTGTCCCGTCTCCTCGGCCTCCTTGAAAATATGAATCGCAAAATTGGTTTCCAAATTCAATTTCAAGGCAAGGTCACAAATCAACTTCTCAATCAATTCCCAATTAGAAAAATACACCAACAGATATTCAAATTAAATAAAAATATTTAATATATTAATATCTAAAAAAACTCCTTCATATTATATCTTAGATAAAAATAGTCAACAGGGATGGTAATTTAGGGATGGTAATTTTGGGAGTGCTTATTCCTTGCTCTTTATTCTCGCCATCAATTGTTTTTCTAGTCTTCATCCCTGATCCACATGGGAGAATTTTTCTCCCATTCCCATTCCTGCGTCCTTGTGAGTCAGCATAACAACAAATATGTCTTTAGCAACAATGAGGCAAAATCACTTTTTTATAATGGAAGAAAATCAAAGATTGGAGAAAGAGGTTTTAAGTCTGAACCTTATAAGAATTTTATGATTGCTTTTTATATTTTAAATTAAAATATATATTAATATAGAAATAACTAAAGAAGAAATTGAAATAAATACATTTACACATAAATATGGAAGACGCGTTTATAATTTGATAGGGACGAGAGCCTCGTGAGATGAGGACATGATTCCTGTTTCTATCTCTAAACTATCTTTATGGAGATTTTTTTCCTCGTTTCCACAAAAGAAAATTCTCCAAATATAAGTCCTTAAATGAGATAGTCTCTACAAAGATCTCCAAGTTTAAAAAAAAAAATCCCTTATGGCCAATGCATTCAACAATGAACACATTGCGTACGACATTAGCTACATACTGTGGACCTTAGCCACTGCAAAATGGACACTGATCACTAGCACAAATCTCACCTCACCCGCTCATGCGACACAACTAAGAAAACAACGAGGATGACCAAAAGGCTCCAAATGAACAGTCATTGACAGTTTATGGCCAATACGGCGTAATGATGATAGTCAAAAGAAACAGACAAGCCATCAACACAACGAGGAATTAAGTTTGTTGATGTCAGCGGTTCCCATGCCAAAACACGAGGGAAAAACTTGTTTGTTGTTCTTCGAAAATTATTTAAAAATAAAAACTTAGAAGAGCCCTCTACGTACTACATAACATTTTGAGTTTTCAACTGTTTTAAATGTAATAATTTTGAAGGCTGAATTTTATTATTAATGGTTGAGTCATTAATTTATATATATATCTTACGGATTAAGTGATGAATAAAAAAACTCTGATTTTTCTCCATTTTTATTGAAGACATACCAGTCAATAAGTAAACTAATTGATATAATGAACATAACACTATTCTGACTATAAAGTTTTTTTTTAATTATTATTATTATTATTATTGTTATGCGATACTTATTTAAATTGAGATATAAAATTCAAAATATGAACTGTTGACCATGCCATTACTATTTATTTAGAAATTTTAACAAATAAAACAATTCATAACAAATATTATTTAATTAAATTTTTTTTTATTGAGTCATTTACAAATAATCCTTTTAACTTTTAAAATAAAAAAATATCTCATAAACTATCAACGTTTAAAATTTAGATCATATTATCCAATTTTCTATTAATGCTGTAGACTGAGACGTCGTTTCATACTTTTTCAATGGTCACATAGTAAGCTGCTACTATCTATAACTTGAGTTCCACACTTCCAAAGTTCCTTCTAACTTGCAATGCCGAAAAACGTTGGATTGTTGAGTCTTTCCACTTGTAAGCAAAATGGTTTGGGGTGCAAATTTTGATTAGATATGGTTGCGGACTAATATAAAAGAGTATGCCATTTGAAAAATGAAAGAGCCTATAATGACATCCGGCCAATTAATTACGTTAACTAGAGTTAGACAAAAGAATTTAACTTTTTAAAAATAATAATTTAGAAAGTATGATTTTTAATTTTAAAAATTAAAAAAATATGCCTACAAATGCTCTAAAGTAAAAAGAAAAAAAATGGTATTTGCATTTTATTTGAGGTGCAATTTCAAATCAAATCTCGACCCCCCAATGAACCATTTCTTTTGCCCGCCAAAAATTGTGTAATAGTTTGTTTTTTTTTTTTGGCCGTATATGCTGAAAACAAAGCAAAAAGATAATGATGGATTAGTAAGCAAAGTCAGTTACTTGCGGTGTAGCCTATATGGGAAGGGATGAAATACAAAAGAGAAACTGTCGGGAAGGTTTCCTTAATCCATTGCAATGAGGCAATACCGATGATCAGATTCCTCTTGCACTTCCCTAAGCCTTCCTTCACACTCTCACTCTCTTATATAACGCCTCCCTCTCTTCTTCTTTCCCATCCCTCACCAACTCACATCCCTTCTAAGCCTTCTCTCACGTATCCGTTCAGGTATTCTTCTCTCTTCCGATCTTGGTTCCCATTTTTTTGCTTTTTGTGTAGATTGATTTATAGATGCACATTATTGATCATCCATCATTTCTTCTTTTAATTGCTTTTTCATTTTCATTTTCATTTCTATTAGTTGGTACTTAATCTAAGACCGATCTAAGCCCTAGTTACAGTGCAGGCATGTCAAGCTCATCAGGAATCCCCGAACGGTTCCCCAACGGAAGCATAATGGAGCTTTTCCGTTTTCCGACGGCTGCGGCCTTGTTGCTGGACTACGAAACGGGACAGACGGTGAGATTGCTGGGACTTGGCCTCTTCTACGTCGATCTCATCGTGCCGACGGCGTCTCCCATTCTCGCGACCTTTTGCTCCGTTAACGGTTTCCAGTGGCCTCTCACAAAGGACTCGCCTATTATCCGAATTTGCAAACGCACCTTTATCTTCGGCCTCCCTGGCCTCCTGTATGCCCTTCAGTTCCCTTCGGTTTGCGAAGAAACACTGATAGATAGTCTCGAAAAGGTGTTCACGAAATTTGGTCACTACAAGGATTTTGGTGACCCTGCTACTGGTGGGCCCGGTAAATCTCTCTTTGCTTAATTTTACTCGATTCAGTTCATTTAATCTCACGCTGTTCTTAGGTGCTGATCATGTATAATTAATTCATTCCTCAAGAATTTAGGACACAGATTATGATCATTTGAATTGAATTGTCTCATCTAATTAACGTCGAGGAAGTATTTCAATTAATTTCTCGTCATTTTTTTTATTATTAGAAAACGAACTTGTCTTCAAAGGTGATAATACTAAAACAAATAGAAAACTCAATTCTGTGTTAAGCACCCAAGGTTTCAAATTTATATATGTTTGTTTTGTATTTTTAAAATGCTAAGAAATTCTGTGCGCATGTGTATATAACTTATTAAATACATTTATGAACAATTCTTTCTTTACATAAATTATTAAATGATAATAAATTTTCTGTCAAACACCAATCATTTCCTTTAATAATAAATTCAAATTAAAATCTATAGTAATATTGCAATCTATGAAACTTCATATACTTAACTCTAGTGATTATCGTTGTTATAGAAAAATTGGTCCAAAAGAAAAGGAGATACAATGAAACTAGTTTGATGTGAATGTGAGGAATATATACGCTTGGTTTGATTAGTGCAGGTTACCCTTGCGTGGATAATGAACCGTCGTTATGGACCACGGTGCGCCCTGTGGCTGAACCAAAGGCACATGAGATCCTTAGCCGGTTCGGCCACGAGCCAGGAAGGTCCCGTTTCTCTGTGTTACACCACAACTCTTGCTACACAAGGGCCACTCGCATGTCCGCAACAACCAAAACCATCGTACAAGCCCTCATTTCAGGATCCCTCAAACCGGCCCACATCAGCATAAAAGGCACCGACGCATCCTTCAACCTAGCCTCTCCCTCTATCACTGTCTTCACTTGTCTAGTAGATGCCGTTGAAGCATCGTGGTTGTTTTCCTTTGGTCTATCCCCTCTTATTGTGGATACGCAACCTCCGCTTCGGACTTCTTATCCTAGTCCTGGATTTAGAGTTTGGAGGCTGAATGAAATGGGTCTTGTGACTTTCATTCAAGGGTTGCATTCTGCTGCTGAACGTGAAGAGGAAATGGTCTCGGTTAGGACTGCGATCAATGATGATCAGGACAAGGAGAAAGGAGAGGCTTCTCATGCTTTGGCGGTTGACAAGGCAATAGGAAAACAAGACAAACCATAGAGACAGAAAGCAAATATATTTCAAACCAAGGATATTTGAGTTTGTGTGGGAGCATGTCTCGGATGATGTTAGTCGTACTAGAGTTTTTTTTCTTTTGGGGAGGGGGGGGGGGGGTTAGAGTCGTAGTAGAGGCTAGAAAAATTGTGTTTACCTGAAATTTGCGGTCTCCTTCTTGGCTCCTTCTATCATTGTAACTTCTCCATCTTGGAGTAGACAATAATAAATAAAAAAGCGGATTCTACATGCACATTGTGTACCGGCGTAATTAGTACAACTATCGGTAATATCTTCTCATTATTCTGAGATAAAGTCACCAATATGCCAATAACGTTTTAAATATTGTGCTAATAACCAACTAGTGATAGTAATGTCTTCAATATTGGTGATCCTCTATCTCACTATCAGCACTTTGAGAGAAGTTATAAGCACATCAAGAGTAAATAATAGCTTTAAAAATATGGGGTCCACTCAGTCACCAACACCTAAAGCATACGTTACCAATACAATGAAAATATGTTACTAGCAAATGTATTATTAGTACACAATATGAACCATAGAATGCACCATATAAGATTTTATAATTGTGTTCAGGCTCTCTCTCTCGTTTATCATAATATGGCTTGTTAATTCTCAGTAGAAATAGCTACAAATAAAGCGCTCTAATGACCTTGTTCATCTTTTTCTTTTGTAATAACTAAAATTTGTGATCATCAATTGGAATTACATCCATAACAATCGCATGGCCAACGCAGATTTGAGAGAATAACTCAAATGAGATTTTTATATAATTTTTCACCAATTTTTTTGTAGATTCGATATAGTTGTTTTTTTTCTACACATTGACCTACTAGTTAATTAGCCCTAACGAACGTATGCTAACCGTTTATTTGATGTTTATACTGGTCGGCATAATTGTTTATGACTAATCAATGAGATTATCAATCTAGTGATTAATCAACAACCATAACAATAGTATCTCAACCAATTATTTGTCATTTACCGATCCGAGTAATTAATCATTACTAATTGATGAGATTTTGTACGCGTAGAATTTTTTTTTTGCCACGCATCAATCGAACGGTCAATTAACGACTTTAACAAAAGCGTCTTAACCAATTATTAATTTTTTGTTTCCTACTCGGATTAAGATCATTACTTATTAGTCGATTATAAATATATTAATTGATTATTATTCTTAAATTTGATCCAAAAAGTTTTAATAATTAATTGTGGTGTCTCTTCAAGGAAAAGATTTATGTATGTAGAACAGTTATTTGAATTATGTCTAAATGGAAATAAGATTTTTTTTAACTACTATAAAGTCTATATAAATTTAATTACGTACCACAAAATTACATGAGTTTTATATATTTATTAATTATATGTTGTGATCATGTATTTTGTCACACATACACACGTGCACATATGCATGTGTGAGCACACGTGTATATGAGTGTATCTGAAGTAGATAATCTCTCATATATATATATATATATATATCTTTTTTTTAATCTCAAATTAATATAACATAGAACTTTGCATTAAACAGACTACCATTAAGCATAGTATATTTTAACTTTTCAAGTGCAGGGGAGAGGAAAATTTGATGAAGTCTTAATTAATTTAATGTAATTCCTAATATACCCAAAACTTTGAGTGCTACTGTTAGGAGATTTAAAAGAAAAATTTGTAACCCAATCCTAGGAAATTAACTTATTAGTTAAAGATGTTTATTTTGACTATTCAAATTCAAATATTTCGGACCAATATCCAAAAGAATTTTGTGATGGCTCGGAAAAAAAACATAATCTCAACTTACATATAACTCGGCCCGAAGTGTCCTCGTTGTAAAAAACAAAATGGAAGGAAATTATATGTATAGTGAAATTTTAAACAGTAGCTGCTGTGGTACTGGGAGATGCCGGATCAGTTATGCGGATGAAGAAACAGTTCAACAATATGCCTTTGGGGATTATGATAGAGGGCTTAACGTAGTTGGTTGTCTTGGCTATGTAATGACCAATGAATATGTTTGAGAGTTGTTTTCTATGGACCATCGAAACCTCCTTTATCGATGGGCTGTGGCACACCTTTGGAAGAGGTTTGGAAAGGGCGAAGAATTTAGGCAACTGAAGCATTCTGTTCTTGAACACGTTGTTGGCCTGCTTAGCTTTGGAGAGATAGAAGTGTGCATGATACTTGCTTCATTTTTCCTCCTCAGTCATGGGCTGTTCGATTCTCATTGTCAGTACCGAGTCCAGAGGCGTTTCTGTGCCTCACCTGGTCAGTGGTCATTCGTGATGCTTAGGCCTCCAGCTATGTTTTATCGACAATTTAAAGAAAGAATGATATTTGTGCTTAACACATGACATTTGTATTAAATATTACACAATCATGTAAATTATACGTCAATACTTCAAATTTGGTGTTTTTTTGTGTCCCTGTCAATTTTTATTTCATACCCGTATTGGTGTTTATGTTTCACAAGTTGTTAGGCCTTTGCTTCTTCTGCTGGTGTTTTTCTTGTTCCATGGGACTTTGAACCCTTTTTTCCAACCAAAAATTTGGTACCTGCCATTAGGCCCATAAAGCCCATACAAATATAGTCCCACTTCTCCGTATAGCAAAGCCAGATATAAATCGGAAGAAAATATAAAAAATACGTAAGTGAGATAAAAAATAATTTTTATATTTTTATTTTTAAAAGAATAATTTAGTAGTTAAAATAGTGATTTAATAAATAAAATAATAATTATAAAAATATAATATAGATTACAAAAATTATATAAATGTATTATGTGTGTTTTATGACAACCAAACTGGCCTCTTTCACTGTATAAACAAAGTTAGAAAAAAAAATTATATGCATCAAGTACACATACATTTAAAATTCAGGATCTGATTTATATACCGCATATATAAAATTCTGATCCTTGGTGGCGTACGTCTTAATTTTTGAGTCTACTTACACTCAGTGCATAAGAATTCCTCCAAAGTTAAATGAAATAAGGCAATTTTAAGTTTGTTTTATTCAATTATTTTAAATTTTATATATTATAATAATATTTTATTATTATACACAAATTTTAACATTAATTAAAATGTTTGAGTTTTGGAAAGTTCAAGTTTTTTTTAATGTTTTTCTTGAGAAAAATCTTTTTTTACCAATAAAATATATTTTTAGTTTAATACAATCATTTCACTTTCTTGATGATGATAATGATTGTGTCTGAGAGAGAGAGAGAGAGAGAGAGAGAGAGAGAGAGAGAGAGAGAGAGAGAGTGAGGAGAGGCTATATTTTAGATTACAAGATTTTAATTAGAATCTAATTATTACCATCAATAGCTTAAAAAAAAAGCTAAAAGGGTGTCTTCTAAGATCTATATATATTGGTTTTATTTTTTTATTTTTTCTGTGAAGTAGAGAAGGAAATGAAAAAGTATACGAAAACAAAAACTGTAGAACACTATGATCTAATATGCTGCACAAAAGACGAATCTACAAAGAAGGAGGAGGAGTTCTGGCTGAAGAGAGGACCAATTCGAACTTCATATCCACCAAGAGCACTAGCTTTAGCGAGAGAATTGGCATAGAAATTTGCTTTCTCATACACGTTTCACAGAAATGGTTTAAAAGGAACACACCAGCTCCCTAGTATCACAAGTAATCACCCCCTATCGATGTGTAGACGGGTCGCCATGCCGCACATGCAAGGTTAACAGCCTCTGATGAATTGGATTCACATTCCAAATAATTAACTCTTAAATCCTTCGCAGCCTCCCCGCCCCGGCTGGCCAAGAGAAGAACCATCAACATTGAGTTTTGCAATCCCCTCCTTGGGTTTTTGCCAACAAACTACTACCACTACTGTAGTTCTAGTTATCTTGCTGCCTTAGGCCACATGATGACAGAGATCGAAAAGGTTAAAAATTGACCTCTTAATAGAATGAATGTATACTTGAAGTGTCATTATCAAGAACCATTTCATTACAGGTACGCCACACCCGTACTAAAGGATACACCCAAGAAGCACTTCATCAGAATCACCGTACTTGTCATCACCCCAATTATTAGTATAACATTAACACCTTTGTACAGCTAGGACCTGATATCAAAGGAGAAGAAACAAGGTCTACGATCGAAATGAAAAGCTTTTCAAATTTCCAGAGACCAATAGCAATCTCGCACATAGGGGAAGAGAGACTCGTCAAAGCTCATGCAACAGTTGCACAAACCACTCAAGGCCAAGCCTCAAAGGGCACGGAGGGAGTTGGTTGGGAGTGCTTCATGTAAACGAAGCCAAAGAAAGTGTTTAACTTTCTATGATAAACGAGTTCTCTAAACACAAGTTCAAGCAGTTATTATTAGAGAGTAATTATATGATATAGAAAATTTTTGAATTTTGCTAGAATGATATAAATTTTTTTATTTTTAAAATAGACAAAAATATTATATATTTTCAACGATAAAATTGTTCATAATTTTGACTTACAAATAATTATTTTAGTTAAATTTAAGAATAAAAATATCAAGATAATTAAGCAATGACGAACAAAAATCAGAGAAGAATTGAAAGAGATACTTTAATCTATTAGGGTATAAAATAATTTTGAACCAAATTACAGGAGAATAAATTGTAATTTATATATATTGCATTGACAACTTCAATTCAATAATCTATTTACACAAATATAAATTACCTAACTCGTTGCGTATATGTACCAAAAACTATACACAAATAACTAATTTATTCTATCTTGGGTGTTCAAGGACGAGGCATGCCCTCACTCTTAAACAACTCAAGAGAGTGCATATTACTTAATATATCAAAATTTCAACAAAAAGTGTAATTATTAGAAGAGAAGATTGACATATGCGTATGTGCTTATAAACTAACGACAGTGGTTTATTACAACGTCAAAATATGTGGATCAGTAACTAACATTATTTCTTTATTGACAGTGGGAATTATGTGACTTAAAAACACACGTACACGCACACACCCACCCACCCAATGATGCCATTCAAGTACAACAGGCTGAAAGTCTTTTTCAAACTTTCATGTACAAGTACTGCAAGTAGTACTATAAATATACGTCACTAAGAAATGCGAAGCATACGGACGGTATGTACAATCACACCGAAGTAGGAACTATGCCGGCTTAACGTTATTGGGTGTGGCTTGTTGATCTCCACCTGGATGCACCTTGTTATCCCTGTTTCCAACACTTGAACTACCCACGTTCTCGCCTCTTTTTGCTCTCTCATCTTCCATTCTCTTCTTGTTCTTCTCCTTCACCCTCTTCTCCATCACATAAATTTCGGCTGAGCTAGCTCCAATGGAAGACATTATTCTTTCACCTGCAAAAACAACAAAACTCAAATTCACAGACTAATTAACTGCTCTGAGTAATTGACTCCGAAATGCCCTTGGAATATCAGAGACCCGAACAAGGCTATTTATAGGGGTTTGACGTGGGGGCATATTTGAGGAGAAAACATCGCTATTCAATGGTGCTTGTGGGTTAGTGGCCTTACAGCCAACCATAGAATATGATATCTTTATTAGCAGAAACATTAGAAAATGTCATCCTCTTCCTTTGCTTAATTGGGAAAAAGTTTGGTCTGCGCACCATTATTTGTGTTTATAAACCTTCTATTATAAGATAGTTTAATCCCAAAACGCCTACTGCTACAAGTTGCATATTTATTATTCCCTTCGGTTTCATATATAAGAGATTTTTTTGAAAATTGATTTGGTCTTATATATAAAAAATAAATTATCATATTAATTACAGTATTTCAATTATGCCCTTCATTAAATAAGTCATTCAAATTATAAGTAATGGTGGTCATTAATTTCAAGGAAAAAATGCACGTATTAAATAGGAGTATTTTTGAAAAATAATTTTTATTTGAGACAAAATTAAAAAGATTAATTATTTTTAACTAACTTTCTTAATATTCGTGAATTAGTTATTTGTTTCTTATATATGAGACCGGAGATAGTATATCATTATTGTAAAAGAGTGTTTTAAAACACAAAATTATATGTAGTAGTTTATAACACACACAACGGAGGAAGTGGATGTTAATTAAAGATACAACGGCGAAATTAAGTTGGGCTTCTTAGTTCATGTGGTGTTTTCATAGCACAAACCATTATTGCCAAGTCAGCTCTTCCAATTGTAATTAATATTTTTTTATTTATAAAAAATTGTAATTAGCCTCCTAGTCTATTAACCTATTGCAATAATTCCAATTGTTTAAATTAGATATTAAATCTAATTGAGTGGAGCACATTCATAGTGCACCCTTTCACCAGAATGTCACTTTTCCTTCATCAATTCATCCATTTTTATTTTTCATTTTCTCTCTAATCTCAGACTAATTAACTGTAGCACAATGGACAACCAATCAGGGGAGGGGTAAAAGAGAGACTTCTCTCATAGTCAAGTAAAAGGAGAGCCATAGTGCGTTGCAAATATGTTTAATTGATTGCATAGAGACTGAAGTCAATGATGATTTTCTCTATAAATTGAGGGATATAATAATATTAGACAAAAATAAAAGGAATAAATTACACAAACGTTCTTTTTTATATTTTTAAGATATACATAAAACTCTTTTAAAACAAAAAGTTATTATACACTTTAATTTAATTTAAAAATTTTTGATTAAAATACCATTTATTAACTAAAATATATTTTTAAATTAAAAAAAATTAAATAGAGGATATTTTGGTCAAAAAAAGTAAAATTGGATTAAAGTATAAGATAATTTTTTGTTTTAGGAAATGTTTATGTATATTTTGAAAATAATTGAAAAATTTATATAAGTTTTAATAAAATTTAGAGAAGATTTGTGTAATTTAACTCAAATAAAAATGAATAATAATTATAATTTGCCCAAAAATAAGATGAAGATTAAACTATTTTATTTAAGTTTAGGAATTGTACGTAAAAAGTACACTAGTTCTTTTAAGATTTAATATTTGTTCTAAAGTACTTTTGACACCTGAAGAGAATTTTATTTTATAAAAACTTAGAGTCTTTAAACTTTATAATTAATTTCATCTGCAACTTGAAAAGAATATCATTGTCTCACTCATATCTAATTTTATTTTAAACTTTCTACTATATAAGATTAACAGTAGTCACCCAAACCTAATTTCTTTCCCTAAATTTATTGTCAAATTATAGAGATCAAGCAAAGAGTTTTGGCATTCGGAAGTGTGGATTGCTAGTTATTTACTTGGTCCGTACATATATTCTGTGCATATTTGGATTTATTCGGGCAAACTGTTGTTCATATATTGAACACAAACAAGTGGCAAGTTGATTAATTATAACTTGACAATTACAACGGAAAGGAAAGAGGGATGAGAGGAGGAACACTGAATTATGTCCACCAGTTTTGTTATCAACTCATAACTAAGGAGATAATATCATAATCAATAGCCACAAGCATGGAAATTTTCAACTTGGACACATGAAAAGGAAAGGGACAGAACTTTAAATAATATCCACAAGTTGTGGACGTACGGAGACCGCTCATGTATCGCTTTTGTGCGATATTGGGTTTCTAGTATAATTACCAAAACCAACCATAGCTGTGATTTAAACGTTTATGTATTATATATTAACAATAGGGAATGCATTATAAGCTGCGCTTTTCTGTAGCTGATCATGAAAGTTGAAGTTACGGAATGCAACTAAATTTAGTACCGTTGGCCAATCCTTTCAACCGCAAATCCTTTGTGTTGATACTTGATAACAACTTTTTATGTTATCTCTAACCCTATCTTTTGTATGCCGTGCATATATCGTGGTAATTTATGTCTTCTTTTTTCAGTGACTTGTTAATAAATTCTATTATTCGAGCCGTCGGGTCAACTTGCCCCAAATAGATTGGATGGCATATTATGAAAGTCAAGCATATAATGGCCATATAACACCATATCTACTTTTAGAAATGATAAATAGGCAATAATCTTTTTTTTTTTTAAATTGTTTTGAGGCATCTCTGGGACAATGAATTTAATATCAATTACAAAAAAGTTTGAGTCCATGTGTTCCTCTTCCCTTTCGTTCTTTTATAATTATATAGCGTGCGAAGTTTAATAATAAAGAATTTGAATAATTTATAAAAAAAATAAAGCTTAGATTAAATTATTATCCATGCTGTCATATAAAAAAATTGTATCAATGAAATAGAGATATTGATTTCAATTTATATTTTAGACTTTTCAATTCTTAATGCTTGGAAAAGATAATTATGGAAGGGAAAGGAATATATATTTTCCCATATAAAATATTGTGATCATTAACTAGTTTAGAGAGTATTTTTTGCTTATAAGTGTCAAGATATTTTTAGATTTTATTCGAATTGTTTTAAATAACCTTAAGGTTACATTCTCCCATTTTGAGCCGGTACATTTATGATTTTTAATCTTAAAATACTTTCAAAAAAGTTGAAGGGATATTTATGGATTTGTGTTATGTGTGTGCATGATTTAACGGGCTTGTGTTGTGAACGGGATGGTGTCTATTGAAATGATGCATTAAGATTTTAAATTGATTGTGTGTACTCTCCCAAAGTTGAGGGGATATTGATGCACTTGTGTACGAAAGTGGGTACATAATTTGATACACTTGTCTGATTGTTCCCAGAGTTCAGGGAATATTGATGCACTTTGTTAGGGAGGAGGGGCTTTCAATCCTAATAATTTGACTACTAAGAATAATTCCATTGAAATTTAATGTAAAAAATGCCGTAAAGTGTAGATATATAATGTATCCTGAAATAAGGATACTGCTTTCAATTTATATTTTATACTTTCATTTTCTAATGCTTGAAAAAATAGTTATGGAAGAAAGGAAAATATAAAGATGCAAAATATTCTAATTATTAAGATATTATTGAATTTTATATGTTTTTAAATAATTTTAAGAACACAAATTATTTTATGGATATATTTAAAAATGTTAATCTTAAAATACCTCGGAGCTCGACGGATATTGATGCACTAGTGTCGGCCTGTGTGTGTTAATGCTTGAGTAACCCCGCACCGAAAATGGCGTTGGGTCCTAAACTGAAACGGGCCTCTAGAAGGCCCACACGGCCCAAATACGGCCCTTCATATAGTTCCTATTTTTTTTAAAGGCGGCCGACTCTTTTTCAGTGTCTTCTTCGGTGATGGAGTGTTTCTTTACCAGTCGGTGCTGATTTCTCAGAGAACCAAAGATCTGTTGATCCGGTGAATTAGCTAGCTGCATCTCCAATTCTGCAATCGCTACTCCCAATATCTTTCCTCTCTTCCGCTGTGTGATATAAGCAGTAAGAGACTCACACTCAACCATGGCCATTTAGATATTCTAGATTCATTGATTTGATGCCATATAATAATGGGAAGCAAAATTGGATTTGTTGCCCATTTTTAGTATGCTTGAATTCAGAGTTTCACTTTATATTTGATTTTGTTTCTGCTCCAGTTTTTCTTGTTTGGCAGCTCACACACTGCCCAAATGCGTGAGTCAAGCCAAGTTCACCAAACCTTCCTTTGGCTTTATGTTATTTCCATACAGAAGGTGGATAGAAGCAACCTCGCTGCCTCCGCCACAGGAAGATGCTTTGACTTTATCTTTTTTAGTTAAATTTGGGAAAGAGAATCCCATGCTAGCTTCTATTAGAAAAGAAAATTCAATTTGAATATCTTTCCCACTAAAAAGAAATATAAGAATTAAAAAGAAACCCAAGAAGAAGACAAATCCACTATTCCGCATACACTAATCCTTACCAGTCCACCTAAGTAGCTATTCATTTCTTACCTCTTTGACTGGATATGCATCATCACTTTCTTCATTGGTATAACAGCCGCCCTGCTTTCAAAATACCAGCCATCGCTTCCTAATCAAAAGATTATATCATTCTACTTTTTGGCCATCTTGAAATCTTATTATTTAGATCGTAATGAAGTTAGAAAACCCAATTACATGATTTTCTTTTTTCTTTTTTTCATGTGAAACTTTCATACTTTAAATTCTTAGTTTTAAAAACTAACTATAATAAGAATTTTCCATCTTTACCTGCTTGACTTGATATGGGACCGGTGACATCAATTTTTCCACGCACACTGAGTTGTAACTTGTAACACGATTTCCTTGCATTAATATATACACCAAATGAAAAAGATATTGGAAGAACAGAACACACTATAAGACAAATGATTGTTTCATTATAAGATATCATATTACATATAGGAATTCCTTGGCAGAAGCCATGGCGGCTATCTCTGAGATCTTCTCTCAGCTTTGCACCAAGGCCATAGTCCTATTGGCTCTGTTGCTAATACAACTTATGCTCCTTATAAGGAAGCTCAAGTCAGATACACGTCCAATTACCACCACCCAATATCTCAAACTCATTGAACGGAAGAACCCCACAATTTTTTACACCAAAAGATTGAAGCAAGAACACGCAGAGTGCAGGGTGTGCTTATCTGAATTCCAGGAAGGAGAAAGAGTGAGGAACTTGAAATGCAAACACACATTTCACAAAGATTGCTTGGACAAGTGGTTGCAGCAATATTGGGCTACCTGCCCGCTTTGCAGGAGCCAAGTTCTGCCAGATGATGTTGTGGCCAAGTATCGCCAGCTTCGGAATCAGGTAGAATCTGATGGCAATGATGAGCAGATTATCTTCTTGTTATCCGCATTACGTGGTGGCAGTACTTTGCACAGATTTCTTTGAAACTTGTCTTTAAGAAAGAAACCAAATTAAACTCTGGTTTCTTATATTTTGTCCTGAGGGACTACGTCTTCTCCTTTTGGAATTTCTCAGAATAATTTCGATGTATCCTCTGCTGAATGTATGCATGTATACATGTTTCTTGTTTAAGATTATGGTAAAAGAACGATTTCACATTTCATTGCTCTGCTGCATATTGGCATGATATAGTTCTTATTTTAGTTTTGGTTCGAATTTTGTAGTGAAGGAGAAGAATCATGGGGGAAATTTTGAAAATAGTGATGGTTTTAATTAATTCTGGAGTTCACATCGGAAAAGAAAAATCCAAGGCAGATATTCTTGGTGAGAAACCCATCAGCATGACCGTCCTTTTGAGGATTAATTTCCTGTGAAGGGATGGTCTAGGCTGTATGGATTTTCATGAATAAAGCTCAACTTGCTTCTTGAGTAGAGGCGACAGGTTACCTACAAGTACAATGGAGTAGAAGTAGATAGTAATTCTAAAAGTACACTCCTTAATGCACCGGTAAGGTGGTAGGTGAAGTTAGAAGGTTTGATGCTCAAAGAACTTTTTTTTGAAGAGTGAAAAATGCCCACAAACCAGAGTGACATGAAACAGCTCAGGAGTTAGTTCTTGGATACCTCCAAGGAGAGGAATGTAGGGTACTGAATTTGCAAAGCCAAGAAAGAGGAGGTCATGCAAATTAGAAAATTAGATTTGTAATCGTTTTCTCCCAATTTAGACAAAAGCATCTATAGCATTATAGCGGTACTTTGTTTCCTTTCTTTGCAATCTGTAGAGAGCTTCAAGCTCTATCTCAGATCTGACCTGAAGAATTACGGACGACCATTACAACATAACTATAGGAGTAATCTATAATTTTCTCCTTTTTTGATTACTTCCCTTGTTAACCACAGAGGTTATACTGTCTTCAAATTTTCTGAGCAAGTCTGAACTTATATGAATTCTATCAAGTGCATGTGTAATCAGAGTTCATTAAGGAAAGCACTATGCTTTGGGGAAACTGTTGATAGTGGCAATCAGAGACAGGCCACAAAGCAAATCTGGGTATCATTATTCAACGACAAGGTGCGGAGTTAGATGAACATATTCAATTTTAAAGGACGAGGAATATGCGTAAATCTATATCGAAAGTCGTAGTTGTAATTGGTGGCACTTTTGGCAGAGTCTACACTCTCCCACCTCCCAACAAATTGCTTGGACCATCAACCATTGGGTGTTTGTTTTTAACCTCTTATAATAATTCTTTGATAGCAGGTGACTACCATCTAACGATCGGACCCTCTTTGTTGACTTCCACGAGCTGTCAAATCTGTTCGATTTACCTTTTTGACATCAGAATGATCAAAGAAGAATAGATGAACTGAACGAGTGGGCATGAAAAAATTATAATTTAAATTTTGGGTTGAAGTTATTTATATTAAAACTAGTTTTGCCCCCCGGAAGATGCAGAGAAATGTCCAAAAAAAAATACGTGAGTCTTATCAAAAAATTTAAAAAATTCATGTACAAATATTGACAGCGTCTTAACATGCAACATGTGAAAGTCACATTATTCATAAACTACGATTTTTATGGATTTTTATATAATATATTGATTCTAAAATTTTTTATAATTAAAAATTTTAATTGGGGATCATAAATTATAATTTTTTTATACAATTTAAAATTTTAATCTTACATTTCTTTTAAATAATTTTAGTATATAAAATAATTTAATATAAATATTTTTAATTTGAAATCATAAACTGTAATATTCTTCCTCAAATAATTTCAGAAGCACTAAATGACAGATAAAGTTCTTCTTCGTTTGTTTATAGATAAGGGATTTGTTTTTTGTTTTTTGTTTAAATAAAACACATGTTTAATGAAATTTTTTATTGAGTTATTGTCAAAAAAGATCAACCAAATAATCGGGCGAATGAAGGGTCAACGAAGGATCATTAATGCAACTCAGTCGCTGCCGTGCCACTTGTGCTTCGAGGCAATAATGATCAAGCAGATGTAGAGTGTAGACATGTAATTAAACTATGAGCCCATTACTTTATTCATTTCTTCAAGCATAACCAATAGGTTCAATAAATTGCTCGGACATGTATCAACGTGACAAAATCTTATTATCTCCTACTCTCTTCTGACACGTAAAGATCACTTTTTAGATTAGAGAATTATGTCTTTTCTATTCTCAAAGATATTTATTTTTCAAGTTAATCTTGCTATTCTATTGGATGCCTGTCTTTTCGAACCCAATGTGGCCTTGTTTGAACTTTAAAGTATTGTTTCAAACGTAACCCTATTTTTAGTTTTGAAGCCCAAGTCCAACGAGGGCCAGCCTTGTTTATAAATTTTAATAAAAATTATAATAAAATCTAAATAATTTATATTTGAATTATCTTAAAGACTCCATATTCAAGCCAAATTTAATATTACACTTATAACTTAAACTAAATTCAATAATAACATTCTAAATAAACTAAGATTACTTTATTTTTAGACAAATATATATTATTTAATTCTATAGTATCTTATATATATATATATATATATATATTATAATATTATAAATCAGTTGAGCTCGACCCAATCCTGCATATAAATCCAAAACCCAAGTCTCATCCAATTTTAAAAACAAGACTAATCTTTTTAACCAAATCCGACCTTGGGTGTAAAAAGGAAATCTATACCCTGATTATATAAGACCAAACTCACAGTTCTGCGAGATGAGCATGTTTGATAACAACGAAAATAAAGAAAATGAAAAAGGAGAAAAGAGAATAAGCTGAACAGAGAAACAAGGAATAACTCCCATGGGACAGAGAAGGGGACAACGTATGCAGCTACTGTTGAGTCGCAGGCTTTATCCGAGTGAATGATTCAGATAACTGTACAGGAAAAACGTCTCCTGTGTAAGACTCTCCCTACAATAATAATTGATCCCACGAATTAAATATGCCTCCGTTACGAGAGCTTCAACTTTCTAAAAGTCAGAAACTCTCTCTCATTCGTCGGTCGGCATTAACATTGAAGTCTTGGTTGATACGAAATTGTTGAAAGATATTAAACGACCTATTTTGTGCGGAGTTAAAATTTCCATAAAATTACCTAATGACAGTTTGTTGCCTCAATCCTCGGGACCTTGAGGCAGACAGCCCCCCTTGGGTCTCGTCCCAGAAGAACAACACTCTTGTTCGATCATTTATTTCAGGACCCACAAAACGATTTGGTCCAACGGCACTGAGCTGTCAAACCAAGGACAATTTTTCTTTCCCTTTTGGGACGATAAGCTTTGCTTAGTTTAGATCAAGGAATTTCGTAAGGAATATTTGAAAGCACTCAACCACACACAGAGAGATGGGGGTGGGTGTGGCATTTATATTTCTTATACTGCAATCGTTCCCAACTAATTATAATCCCAAATGTAAAAATTTCTTTAATTAGAATTATAACTATATACACGAATTCTGAGGAAAAATTCGAAAATGCAGAACATCACAAAACACTAATTAAGATTTAAGAGCAGAGTTGATGGATCAGGTTCAAGCAGAGAAGAAGCTGTGAGAAGCAGCAACGCCAATTTGGGTTCTGGGCTCCCAAACCCAATTGTAGCTCAGAAGCTCACTTTTTTCTGCACTAATCTTGTGCTTGAGCCTCTGAGCCAGCAAAGAAACCATGTCAAATGGGAGCTGTGCCTCAGAACCACCACCGCCACCAGCCTTCCTTGTGTTCTTGACTCTCCTTTCATACTCTTCTGCTACCAGCATCGCTATATCAGCCATTGATCCTTGAAACCACACTCAATAGTCAATATTGTTGCTTGCTTTTAATTCCTTAAAGGGGCTGTTACGAGGAGATGTTTATATAGGAAAGGGAGTTACATAGAACATGGAGAGAGTGGACAGTTATGGATAAGGGTGAAAGAACAGAGGTGGGTTTGGTTTCATTTGAATATTGCTGTGGTGTGGCTTTTGGGTGTAACGTAGCGGAACATGGGATAGTGGGGTGCTTGTTTACCAATACCATGGTCCACCATGTTTTTGTTTCCTAGTGCAGGGAAGGCGCCCATTGTATATTTGATTAATATCACAAGGTGGGCCAGGGGGTTTGCATGTAGACAGAAAAAGTAAAAAAAAAAAACTGAAGCGCTCTTCCTCAAAGATGCAACAAGCACATGTCCAGTGGTCAGGTGGACCCACCGGTACTTTACCACAACTGCAAGTGCAACCCCATCCTCCAATTCCCCACCTTTCTGATTCTGTTTCGGAAGGTTTTAATGATCTTGGGATTGTGACAATAATTTTAAAAAATATAATTTTTTTAAAGTTAAGAGTTATTTATTAAAAAAAATCTACTCCTAATCAAATTTATTTTCGCTTTATTCAATTATTCATCATTCTCGGTGGTGCGTGATGAATTTAGATTCTTTTCTGCAAAGGGATATTAAAAAAAAGGTACTCCATGCATCTTTATCCTTTTATATCATATCCTCTTTATTCCCCTTCAACCAAATAATACATAAAGAGAGAGAGAATGCAAATTGGTCGGTGGTGACACAAATATTATCTTATTCGGTGCTATAACACGAAGTGGGGAAAAAAAAAATTGGCTGTCAATATATATTTTTGGGAAGGAGAAACTACGTACAATATTTTCGAATTATAATTTTAATATCTAAATTTTAAAATATAACATTTTATTCTTTAAATTATTATCAAAAGAAAAACTTTATATATCAATCAAAATTAACCTTTAAAAATTACATAATCTATCACGTGCCACATTATTTTTCCATCATGAATCTCATATATATATATATATATATATATATATATGACGATGTTATCTGAGGAAATTTTAACCTTTTGTTTTCATTATATAGAACAACAGTATAGAATATGCCACAAAAATAAAATTAAAACCAAAATTGAACGTTTTACTAAACATAATATATATATATATATATTTCTTTTGGGTTAAATTATTCTTTTGATCCTTCTAGTTTTACTTAATTTTTAATTTTGTCTCTATAATTTGAAAACTCATAATTAAGTCCTCATAGTTAATTTTTTTAAAAATTTAATTCCTACTAAACTTTTGTGTATTATATTAACTTTTATTGATATAACTAATTATATATTATATTATATTAATATTCTAAATATATATGATTTATATCAACAAAAAAATAAAAATAAATAATAAAATAAAATTAATTCATATATGTATAGTATATGATACAACTTATATTAAGTGATAAAAAAATTGATCTGAATTATGAATATTTAATTTAACAAAATATCAACAAAGTATAATGGGAGAGATGATATTAAAAATTATTTAATCTAAAACTTATTTATAAATATTTAAATTATAATAATCAAATTAAAAATTGAATTAAATTGTAGAGTGTAAAAGGATAATTTTTCCATTCTCTTTTTGGTTAAGGATGTTTTTCTTTCCCTCACACAAATCCTGCTCTGAACCAAAATCAAACTGTCCCGTAGATGAATAAACTTTTTTGCCAAAACGCTTCCACCTTTACTCAAGTAACTTCCATTGATGTCATCCGAAAGCCCATGACTCCTTCTCCAAGCATGGTACACGTTCAGCCAACAATCTAAACCCATAGTAGGAAATTTTTGAATTTGTTAATTAGGTTCGAAATTGCCATGACTTGGTTTTAGGACTTGTGTGGAAGGGGAAGGCATATCGATCATTGTAGTTCAATTTCTAAGACTGATTGCCCTCAGGTCTCCAAATCTGGTCGTGTCTCTGGAAAAGGTGATAAACGCAGCAAAGTTATCATGTGTGCAATTCTCGTGTCACCAAAAATGGTAGAATTGGTAATATCAAATCTGGTCATTTCTTTTGTCGATTCTATTGCGAGCTTTGAACTTGACTATGGAAGAGGTTTATGATGCATTTTATGAAGGTGTTTTTCTCCAAATATAAATAATTGTACTGGGAGGCCCCGTTGGAGTTGCAGCTTTGCACGATCCAGCTTGTTCGAATGCATTGATAAATGAATATTTGAAGATAGAAGAAGAAGGTGGTCAAAACAAAGGGCAACCAACCATTAATTTTTTGCTTTGAATCTGATTTTGGGCTGTGATTTAATTGAGAATTGGTTCTGCTAGGTGAAAAGAAGAAAGAAAAGTAACGTAAGTATGTCTTGGACATCTCACTACTTTATAAAATCCGACACCCTATCTGGGATACAACTCGGCAAAGAAGGAAAGGATACAAAGTTTTTAAAAAAGAAGAATTAAAGTTAGGTGAAATTGTGAGTTTTGATTTAATCAATTTTTTCATTGTGGCACTCTTCGCGAAAAACGACAGAAGTAATTTCAGAAAAGTTCTCTCTCTCTCTCTCTCTCTAATCTTGGATACCAAAGAGTGAAATAGTATTGCTATATCTCAGAAAGTTTGTTACAGCTAACCTTTTGGAATGCAATACACGTGACCTATATGTGCAAAGAATCTGATAACCAAAATAACAAAAATAACAAAAGCTATAGCTGTACAAAACAACAAGCAATAGGGAATATAACAACACAATACACTAAGCAAGTTAATTAACCCATTAAGCCAAGCTTATATACTAACATCCTCTCACAAACGAGTGGGTGAGGGGGTCACCCCGAGTTTGTCTTTGAGAGACCAAAATCTTGAATGAGAGAGTGATTTGGTGAAGCAATTAGCAATTTGATCACAAGAGGAAACATAACTAACTGTGAGTTGCTTGGATAACACTTAATCATGAATAAAATGTACATCTATCTCTATATGTTTGGTTCTAGCATGGTGAACTAGATTGATAGCAAAAGCATTGGCACTTAGATTGTCACACCACAATAGAGGCACATGCTTAAGATTGAAACCAATCTCATTTAATAATTATTTAATTCACATAACTTTAGTAGCAAGTTGAGCAAGTGATCTATATTCCAATTTAGTGCTAAAGCGTGTAACAGTCTTTTGCTTCCTTGATGACCATGATATCAAGGTGTCTCCAAAATACAAACAATTTCCAGCCATAGATTTTCTATCATTAGGGTGTGCAGCCCAATTTGCATTAGCAAAGCTATTAAGGCTTAAATCTAAAGAAGGTTTGATGCAAATGCCAAAATTTGAAATCCCTTTCAAGTATTAAAAAATTCTCTTCACTATTTACTAGTGAGCAGTGGTTGGTGTTTGCCAAAACTGACTTAGTTTGTTGACTATATAAAATATGTTAGGCCTTGTGCTAGTTAAGTGATGTAATGCTCCTATAATATTTCGGTATTTAAAAGGATCTTATAGAATGTTACCTTCAAAGGTTGATATGGTCTTCCCAACTGTCATAGGTGTTGGAGAGCATGATACCTCAAACATATTGTGTGTTTTAAGTAGGTTTGAAACGTATTTAGAATAATTCAAGCACATACCATTAGTGTCACGAAAATCCTTGACTCCTAGGAAATAATGCAATAAACCTAGATCCTTGAGAGAAAATTGATCATTCAACCTTTTTCTAAACTTGTTTAGTTCATTTTGATCATTTCTGATGACTAGAATATCGTCCACATATATTAGAATGAACAATACTCAAGTTTTGTCCATATGCATGACCAATGAGCTATCACTCTTAATATTCATAAAACCCCTATTTAGCATAAAGGCCTAAAGTTGCTCAAACCAAGCTCTTGGGGCTTGTTTGAAACCATACAAGGCTTTAGTTAGTTGACACACGTGATCTTGTTTGCTTGAGTCTAAAACCTTTTAGTTGCTTCATGTAAACCTTTTCTTACAAATAGCTATTTAGAAATGCATTATTTATGTCAAGTTGCCTAACTTTCCAATTTAATGAGACTATAATGGTGAGTAATACACCAATGGTAGTGGCTTTGATTACTGGACTATAAGTTTCATTGAAATCAATTCTAAAATCTTATTAAAATCCTTTGGTAACAAGTTTTACCTTATGTTTTTACACTGAACTATACACATTGAATTTAGTTTTGAAAATCCACTTGTAATCTACTAAATTTTTTGGCCATCATAAGGAAGCAAACACTAGGTTTGGTTTTTGTGAAAAGCATTAAACTCTTTTGTCATGGCCTATTTCCAATGGGGTATCTTAAGAGCAACACTCACAGAAGTGGGTTCAACATCATTATTGTTTTGTTGTAGTTTAGACATTCCAATAAAGGGAATTTTTTGTTTAAATATTGTCTTTTTGCTTCCAGTAACCATGTGATGACCTTGCTCACATTATTGTGAGGCTTTAGTAGTGTATTAAGGCTGTGTTGATAGTTGATTCATAGGTGATGCAATAGGCAGGTCAGAATTAGCTGAATCAGACTCATTGCATTCAATGGCACCAAATTCAGTTTCTTATTCAGATGGGATAATATCACCAGATGAAGAAGTGTTTGAACTCTTTCTTTGAGAGCTAAAAATGAAATTCTCATCAATAACCTCTTTTGAAATAGTTGTCGCAATATTATTTTGATCTGAAGAAGAAAAATTTGTGTCTAGTAAGAATGATATAAGTGTTGCTTTTGATTTGGGAGATTTCTTCTATTGATGAAACCTAAAGCAAAATCTGATTCATTGAAAATTACATGCCTTAAAACATAAACTTTGCCTATAGGACTAAGGCATTTGTAACATTTGTGAGGACCACTTGGTCTTAAGTAAACACATTTTTTTGGTATGAAACTAAAACTTGTGCTAAGTGTTTAAGGTAAAGAAAATAAACACATCCAAAGACCTTTAAAGCCTTGTAGCCTGGTTTGGTTCCATTAAGTATAAAATAAGGAAAGTTACCTTTTAAAACATTTGTAAGAAACCTATTTATCAAGTGGATAGTAGCTTGAAAAGATTTCCACCAGTAATGAAGTGGCATTTTAGCTTATGCAAGGAAGGTCAAACCAAGCTCAACAATATGACAATGCTTCTGTTTAACCTTTCCATTTTGAGTGAAAGTGTATGGATAGGACTGTCTTAAGACAATTCCTAAGCTCTAAGCAATTCTGTTGAAGCTCCTGTATTCACCTTTGCCATCACTTTGTATAACCTTAATTTTTCTATCATATTGCCTTTCTACCATATTTTTGAAATGAATCTGCTTTGGTTTTTAGAGGGTAAACCCAAGTAAAGCGATTAACATTATCTAAAAAATGAATGTAGTATCCAATTGGTGAGGGTATTGGAGAAGAACCCCATATATCATAGTGAATTAAGTTTAAATGATTCTTGCATGAGATTAAGAAGAGTTAAATGGGAGAAAATAAGCTTTCCCATATTGATAGGCATCATAGAAATTAAAACTCGTATTGGATTTAATTTTTACACTACAATCATGCAAAACCTTAGACAAAATTTGATAAGAAGGATGACCAAGTCTCTTATGCCAATCCTAATAACTAGAGACTAAGCATGCGAATTTAACACAATTGTTTTTACTTGAAGAAAAACAACTAAGTGATGCCTTCAACTTATTTATTCTGTAAAGCCCATCTTCAAGTCTCCCTTGCAATAGTATTATGCCTAAAACCTTGTCCTTCATGAAATAATCTTGTGAGTGAAATTTAACAAAAACACGATTGTTAGCTAGTAATTTTGAAACACTTAATAGATTTTTAGCTATATTAGGTACTAACAAAATATCATGCATCGAGAGATTTTGTTATGTTTTACAAGGCAAGACTGAGGTACCAGTATTAACAATGTCAATTTTATCACCATTTCCAATTATTAACTTATCCTTATTTGTATTAAGATTAATTGTTTTCAATTGAGTTGCATCATGAGTTATGTGATTGTTGGCTCCATTGTCAAAATACCATGAATGGTCATTTACTAAGGTTGGGATGCCACATATGCTTAATATCCTTGTTCAAAACTCTTATTTGCCCATATAGCTTTTGTCATATATATAAAAACAATTTGCAACAATATGTCCAAACTTGTCACAAACTTGGCAAGTAGGCTTGTTATTTTTGTTGGATCAACCACGACCTCTTCCACCTCGACCTTTAAACTAGAACCCTTCCAATTTCTTCTTGTGTTGTTATCATTTTAGTTGTAAACAGTCCTTGCATAGTTGGCCATTGAGTGACTAGGATTTAGATTGTTGAAGTTGTTGATTTGCTTTAATCTATCCTCATACGTGAGGAGGTTGGCTTGTAAATCAATCCAAGACAAATTTTCTTTTTCCAACAATTGAATAACAACTAGGTTGTACTTAGAGTCCAATCCTGCAAGCACCTGTATAGCAAGGTTAGACAAATTCAATGGACCTTCAACAAGAGCAAGGTTGTCAGCAATATCTTTAATTTTGTTTAAATATTCCTCCATTTTCATAGATCCTCTTCTTGTTTTTTGTAGTTCACTCTTGTACAAGTTGATCTTCGAATGAGTGTGTGTTCCTAACAGATCCTGTGTTGCCTTTCAAAGTTCCTTTGAAGTTGAATAATTAATTATTTGCAAGGCTATCTCCACCATCATTGAATTATACAGCCATCTAAGGAAGAGTTGATCTTTTATGACCCACTTTTTGTACTTGAGATTCAATTACCCTTCTACATCTTTAGAAAGGTGAGTTGGGGGACACGTTTTGGTACCAGCAATATATTCTTTTAACTAATTTCCATAGATCGTTGGGAGAACGATGGATCGCCACAAGAGGTAATTGTTCCGATCCAACTTGATGAAACAGGGCTAATTAAGTGTTGAGGCCAAAGAAATACTTTTGCTTAAGCTAACCGAAGTTGAGCTCTAGGTATTGGTCACTTGATTGTCGGAGTTAGTGTTTGAAACTTGGGAGTCCATGGTGTTAACCTAAAAACTCTAATACCAAGAACGAAAAATGACAGAAGAAGTAATTTCAAAAAAGTTCTCTCTTTCTATAACCCTGAATACCACATAGTAAAATAGTATTGCTATAAATCATAAAGTTTGTTACCGCTAGCTTTTGGAGTGCAATACATGTGACCCATATATGTAAAGAATCTGATAACCAAAATAACAAAAGCTATAGCTATACAAGACGACAGACAATAGGGAATATAACAACACAATACTTTACGCAAGTTAATTAACCCATTAAGCCAAGTTTATATGCTAACAGCCTTTAATGTCTTTTTGATGGAAGTAAAAGACTAAAATTCCCTCACATGGTCTTTTTTCAATTAAAAATAATAAATAAATGCGAGGATCTAGATCCCTCCATGATTATCTTTAATTCTTTGTCACATAGTCTCTGATCTGCACTTTTCTTATAATGTTCTCACTTTATATAACCACCTAAGAAGCTAAAATACTACGTTATAATATTTAAGTATCAAAATTGTAATAAAACTATACTTCAAGAAAGCTATATTTAATTTTTACATTTCCAAGTTATTATACAATACACTGTAACTGAGAAATTATTGTATTTCTTCTTTTTCGGCTAATGCCGCCTTACGATGGAGAGTGGTGTTTGTTCAGAAACTAGAAAAAGGGGGCCCAGAAAAGAAACACAAAAGAGGTTCAGCTTCTCTTCTGCTGAAAATCTGAAATAAAGCCGCAAGGATTCTATTAAAAAAACATTTTATAAAACTGTTTCATAATCCACCTCATCAAATAGAATTTCAAAGCATCAGCAGAACTAAATCTAATAACCTAATCATCAAATGATCAAAGGCTGGTAGACTAATATGACAAACCGAGAACACAGGTTAGAGAGAATAAAACTACCTGTAATTGGGGTTTCGAAGACTTACCCTTTCCGTTTTTTACATGAACAGGCGAAACACAATTTTACATATTTCAATACGTCAGCACAATTGTACAAATTTAACCAAATTGGGGAGCTATGACGATCTTATCAATAACTGACATATCTCTGTAAAAAGGATTGGCCTATCAAAACATGTGGCCAAGTCTATCTCTATATCAAGTAATTCTCGTCAGCGAATGGATGACTCCTTTTAAATTAACTCATAGAAGGCCGAGTGTTTTCAGCTGCTGTACGTGCTCAGGCGGGAGAGATGGGGGGCACCAATCAGATCCTGTCATCTCCCCATCAACATCCTCAACAACGTACTCCTATGATAAGAAAAACAGTTTTCATAATCTAGATGAAGCCGATATAGTTAAGTCCATGTTTAGTACACATAACACATGCAGTTAACCAAGAAGAATATCAATATTAAGGATAACAAATCTAAAACTGTTTGGGTGCCAGTTTTACATAAACATTGCAAAATGGAGGCAAAAGGTGGCCTTGATTACTTACTCATTATCCTGCAAGGTCATTTTAAAGTTAAACAAACAGCATAAAACAATCCATGTCATTCCATGGTACACTTTCATACATCTATACCATCTACCATTAAAAAAATAAAACATGCTTTAATATTTCACAGTCCAGTTAGTAAGAACAAAGGGAGAAAAAAAAATCCAGGAGGAAATTTGCAGCTATCAGTCCCCAAATAAATGTCTCTGGTAAGGTGGTAAGATATTATCTCGTGATGAAGTGCTGAACGATTAGAAAAGTTTCTCATCATTTCTCACCGCAATTTCTAGGTGATTCTTATAATAAACCTAGCGATGGCTATACGAGACGAACCCCTAGATAAGTTAAATGTTTATGTTGACTTAACTGCTGGGGTGCACCATTAATTTATGTTTCATTGCACAGCACCAAATGGACAAAAGTCAAGAAAGTGAACTAGATGTACCTTTGTTAGCATTCTTTTTGCAAGTATGTGGTAGTGTCGTTGCCAAATTCGTTGTCCTACCATGGTAGCCACCAATACACTGTAAAATATCCCAATCACAGTAAAAAGTCCCAGAACAATCAAAGCCATTATGAACAGTAGTGGTAGCCCGGCTTCCCCAGCACCTCCCAGGCAACCACCACATTCAGTTGCCATGGTTCCACAACTCTCAAAGCATGTGGTGCAATCAGTCCACATACAGAGAGTTCCTGGCAAATGACAGTCTGCACAGACTCTGCAACAACAGCATACACGGCAAAAATCAATGTCAGTCTACCTCTGCTCACATATGATACTTCAAATAAGTCGCACATGCAAGGATGTATAGTTAAAAGGCTGAATTTTACAATTTTACTTCCTCAATGAGAAGAATGGTCTAAAGTGCAAATCAAATCTCACAATTCACTGGCATCATATAGGTGTCAAAAATTCACAAAGTAATTAATCATCATTATTATATCTAAAGTAGATCTTAAGAGTATAATTATGTCATGTGTAGAAATCATCCATGTTAAAGGTCCAATATATCAAAGCAGAGTCAATACCCAGGTTGACAACAACAAAGACATAATTCTCGACAAGGCTGAGCTAAATCATTGCGAACTCTTCGATCATAACAAGTAATGAAGCAGCCAGATAGGCCAAGCAAAGCAAAAAACAATAAAGCCCCTGCATTTGACAGTATCAATATGAAATTAAAACCAAAATCAGCATCTTCTTATAGATGAAAAGAGCAAATTGCAAACCCACCAAACCCCACCCCCCCCCCCCCAAAAAAAAAAGAGGATTTCCCCAAAAAGGAAAAAACTTAAACAAGGATAATGAAGAATACTGCCTAAGCTCTTAACAATTTACCACATATGTAGTAAAAGCTAAGGTCACTATCAAAACCCCAAACATGACGAAGCCAGTATTGCTGGTAACCATCCATTAGATAAACCAAATAAGCCAGTGAAGCAATGACCTACAAACAAAGGAAATAGGGTGTTAATTCAATATATATTTATATATAGAAGATAATATATAATCATCTGGATGGTTCGGTGAATGGAAAAAATTCACCTACAAGCTGGACAGCCAGAAATATAAACAAAATGTCTCTGGTGACAAAGAACCGAAATTTCAAGGTTCGCCATTTCCTATCAGCAGCAACATGAACACGCAAATGATAAGGAGCCTTGCAGGTTGTGCAATGAGCAAATGCAAATCCTTCCTGCAAAAATTTATGGAGGTATTCATATTCATTATGTAAAGCACTGTAAAGTGCACTGTACTGCATGTCTGTATATAGAACTCTTAGCAGTAGAGTGCAGGGAATTAGTTCATAGTCTGCAATTCTTTCTATCATTAGGTAAAGGCAAAAATTCATCCAGAGATGAGTAGATGGCTAAGGCAAGTTCCATAATAACCATTAATCCTAAATAGAACCAACATCAATAGTATTGCAAGGACAAATAGAATCAAGTTTGCTAACAAGCCCAAGGAAAACATAAAAATGTATACAGAAGGTCTGTGGAAAGTCCTATCCATTTAACCAAAAAATTAAACACTAATTGTCCCCTTAAATTTTTTTCACTCTACTTATGCATGGATATAATTTTATATATGATGTTATTTGATGATACACTTATTTCTCTGGAGAAACTTTCAAAGCTTTAAGGACTTCTATAACAGAAAACCAATAGAAGCTTTTGGGTGATTACTCCTCACTGTTTGTCATATTAATGACGTTTATATTAATTGTGGCAATTTTATATACAGAAACTTTTTTTATAACAATTTAGATAAGAACAAAACCATTAATGAGAAGGGGTGGCATATATAAACCAACAACCAATGAAAGCTTTTAATGTCATAATAATTTAAATACCCAATACACAAGCATTCAATTCCTAGTCATAAATGCAATAATTAATCTAAAGGGCTAATTATAACCAAGGATCTTATAAAAGCATTTCGCCACCACAGAGAAATGAAAGGAGAAGCAATGGAGGCAAAGGGTATGATCAGAAGGCTAGCAAAAATGATGGTGGTACTTCTCATTTTGTTAGGTGGTGTTGAAAGAAGGCCTCCAATTGCAATGTCATCACCGCTGAATGTAATGCATTTGCTTGAATATATATTTCAAGTTTTGCTATATATTCTCTTCACATACACTTGTTTTGCCAGCGTACACCACTGAATAATGAAGAAGTATCGATGATCCAGGATAGACATCTGAGGGAAAACACAAAAGATTATGGAAGATATGATCCATTCCCAACTTTTTCTAAGCCTCCTTACAAGCTGATACCCCATTGATTGCTGCTATCTGGGTATTACTAGTATTTAGTATTGGAATAAATGCCATCTATACAATATTCAAAGTTTATCTTCAACTCTTGGCGTAGCATATATATATATATATATGGGGAAATACTTATTCAAACTAATATAGGTTTTGTGTATTAGAAGTCGTCTAGTTTTAGTTTGGGCCATGTCCATATTACTTTGTTATTGTATTACTCTTATACATTATGATCATGAACTTTGTGTATTCCTGATCTATCTGTATATTACATACGTATGAAGTTATAAGACTGTGTATCGATATAGAATAGATGTCTCAAGTGTCTTTAATTATGTGTTTGATTCAAACATAATTTTTCAGTTTCAAGAATGACACATTCAATGATGAATGTGTGTTACCGTTTTATACCAGTAAGAGAATATATTTCTCACAATAAATTCAAGGTCATGTAAACACTGCAATTTGTCAAGAGACATGCTGTGTGGCTATCAAGTTATATGACCGTGCATAAGTACAATTATATCTTAATTTTTCTGGTAAAATGGTATTACTAATAGATGCTGAGGGTTATTTATTGAGTTGTTTATTTTTCTGATTCAATCAAATATAAGATTATTTTACACAAAAGGGTTAGTCTGATCAATAAAAGGAAATGATATATATATATATATATATATTTTTTTTTTTTTTTTCTTTTCTTTTCTTTTCTTTTCTTTTAATATAGGATAAAAATTTTATGATCAACTAATGGGAATGTCATGAAGTTGATTTGTTTGATTGATCACAAAGGGAAAGTTTATGACCTCAAAATGGCCTTCAGCCAATTTTACAAATACAGCCATTGCCCTTTCTACTTCCTAGCAATCGTCACTTCATCACATAGTAGCTACACTAAGATTACTGACACATGATTTTTAGCCATGGCTTTAGTATAAGTATAATATACACAAGTAATTCAAACATATATCCTAATTACAACATTTGAGACAACATCCTTACCTTAACAGCTCGCCAATGATCCAAACATTCTCGATGTACATATTTTGATGTTCCTTTGCACTTGCAAGGCGCTATGAAGTCTCTACCTGAAAAAAAAAATAATAATAATAATAATTGATAACATAAATACTAATGCACCAGAATATTTACTCAAAACGAAACTTGCACGTATCTGCAGCAGATTAATATATAACTGCAATATCCCACACACAGGTTAACAATATTCCCATAAGCAGTGGTATGAAAATTATGGCATCCACAACGGAAAAACGTTCTAAAAAATCAATATAAATCATATAGTTTTTCGGCCTATAAATAAATCACATATTTGCCTTAAACATACTTCAGAAACCGAACCCAACATTTAAAGTAAGAACTAAGAAGGACAAAAAGTTTTGTAGCCCCCCACTAAGAATATTTAGAACAAGTAAAGGAAAATATAACTGTGCAGGCACAATTTTAACCAAACGAACCTGACAGTGTGAACAAACGCATTGAATTTCAAAACAGAATCAATTGAACGCGAGTAATTCGGAATCACTCCACCTTACTTCTCATCGTAGTCATCAAATGAGAATTGAAATACAATTTGCCCTAACCCTGGAAATGGATATGAAAGTAAAATTACCATCAGTTTCGAGACAAATCCGACATTGAATTTGTTCGCCGGGACCGGCTTCCAGGTCGATCTCGCTAGGGTCAGTGATGGGCGGCGGAGGGACGAGAGGCGAATCGTCCGAGTGATCCGCCATTAAAATGCAGAGAAAGCAGGAGAAAGGGCAGGGTAGAAATGAGAGTTCAAATTGAACAAGTTTAGGGGAAACGAGTATAAAATCATGAATCCGTGATCACAGAACCAACTTTCAGAATTCTGACTCCCACTTCTCTTTGCAGGGGGAGTCGAGTTACCTCCACACGCACACACACTACGTCGTTGTTCCCCTGCCAAGTTGGTGAGAAATTAGGATGGAGCTGCAGATTGCGTAATACACAACTTGACGGAGATCTGCCTTTATAAAATTAAATGACAATAATGTATTTTTGCTACTTTAATTTTACTTAAAATTTTATTTATATTTTTTAATTTTATCTAAGTATAATTTAATTACTTAATTTTATATTAATTTTTCCTTTTATATTTTAAATTTATTTAACTTTATTTTATATGTTATTTTTATCTCTTAATTTTATATTTTTTAATTTTCTTTCAAATTTTATTTTTATTTTTTAATTTTATTTTGTTTAAATTTAATTCTTAACTTTTAGAAATTATTCAAATATTTTTTTTAATATTATCAATTAAAATACTAAAAAAAATTCTATATAGTTTGTCGATAATTTAACTTTAAATTTTTTGCCAACTTAAATTTATCTAATTACATTTTATAAATTTAAAATAATATAGGCACGTTATCTTAGAATTAATAAATGAAAATAAAATTAAGAGATAAAATTATAATAAAATTAAATTAAAAAATAAAAATAAAATTTAAGATAAAATTAAAAATTTATATTAAAACAAAATTATATCAACAAATAAATGAAAAAATAAAAATAAAATAAAATAAAATAAATTTAAAAAACAAAAATAACATTTAAAATAAAATTAAAAATATTAAAAATATATTTTAACCCACCCTCCTGACGATGTGAATTTCATCCTTCACGTTGATGTCCCTTTGTTTCGGACACTAGAGGCCATATGAACGAGTTCGAAGTCAAACCACTAGCCTTCCTCGTGTGCTGTGCGGGAAGCCAACTCCTGTGCTATTTGTTGGGCAAATGTGGGGCCCATGGGAGGAGGAAGCTGCAAGTTTGGAACATCCCTCTCTTATGCTTCTTGTTGCTTTTACTAGGAGGTCTAATACATTTGGTAGGATAGAAGAATTTTTTTAAGGGAATTAAAAAGGAATAAAAACAAAAATAAAATAAAATATAGTGATCGTATTTAGTATAATATTAAAAAAATAATAATATATTTTAATTTAATATTTAGTAGAATGAAAATAGTATAAAAATACAAATAAACAAATAATTAAAATACCTCTAAGACCAAAAATATGAAAAAAATAATTCTTATTAATTAAATAATACCAAAAATATTACAATTAAAAACCTAAAATTAAAAATAATTATATTGAAGGATTTTAAATTTTAAAATTATTTTAAAGGATTTAAGAATAAAAAATTTAAATTATGCAAAAAAATTACACTTTAAAACCCTAAATTAAAACTTTTGATCTTTTTGGTTATTCAAAATAATTTTAAATTTAAAATCTTTTGTTATAAATATTTTCTAAAACTTTTTAAAACAAAAATAAAGACTTCATTGCATCTAAACTAGTTTTTTGGGGCTAAATGGTCTTTTAATTTAACATTCTGTCCTCAATAGTATCAATGCAGTAAAATCTTGATGGTAGGCACAATGACAGCTGTGTGAAGTTGATTCCATTCAAAAAAAGGAAATTATGTGTACCAAATAAGTTATATATTTTTTCATCTTCCTCCCTCTTTCCTTTTATTCGTTTTCATAGTAACCAAACTGCATGTTTGGTAGATTAGAATGATTTTTAAAAGAATGAAAAGCATAATAGAAACTAAAATGAAATGGAATCTTAGATATTAAAACGATATCTGATATGGTTTGATTCCCTTTCTCGGTTTGATTGAGGGGAAATAAAATAGGAAAGAAGAACAAATAATTTGAAAAGTCTAAACTGACCCTGACTGAAAACAAATTGAAAAAGTTTACACCAGGATGGGAAGCCGCGTTTCTTCTCTGAATGATTTATGCCATTCGCTTTTTTTTTTTCGCTCATAAAATAGGGGCATTGAAGTCTTTTCAAGCGTGATTCCAGATTGCGCAGTGTCTTTCCATCCATTTCTTTCTGTTTTGTTTTGTTTTTTCTTTCCTCTACTTTATCCCCAAAAAAAAAAGAAGGATCAAATTAAATTTAGTAATTAAAAAAACTAAAAGTTTATTTATTTATTTATTTATTTTAAAAAGTAAGTGTTTCATATCAAGATAGTGTCTAAAGTGGGTTAAGAGTGCTCCAAGATAACTGTAAAACTATTCGCTAGTAATGCCAAATTGCCAATTTCTGGGTTGGGCAATTCAATCAGACGAGGGCATATTTTTTGGACTGGGTCCATCTTTTCTATAGTCTCTCATTCGAATATACAACGGTCTTCGAGGGCCCATGAACCACAACGTCCCTGATTTGACTTGTTAGGTTGCTTTGGGGTATTGTAATCTTGCTTGCAGTACAAACAAGAGAGGAAAAGCAATTTCTTTACAGAAGTGTTAAACTACATCGATATAAAATTTATCTCATCACCTTTTTGTGCATAGACGACAGAGATTTCAGATCGAATCCAGATATCAACAGTAATTATGTGAGATTGTGATGAATATATAGACGAATAGACGATGCTTCGGTTCGTGAGATTCTCCTGAAAATGCTTCCCGAATTCCAACATAATAGAAGAGATAGTGAGAACTGAGAAGGAAAAGGAATGTCATCTCATCCCCTCGTATCAAAAGTCCAGAACCTTGCACTTAGAGGAAAAGGAACTCTTAAATTTCAACATCTTTTTCCTTCTAAATTTAACATTGCCCGCTCAATAATATAGTACTCTAATTAAGCAATGGAAAACAAAGATACCAGTTAAAACATGTCCTAAAATAGGCGTCCTTATGAACCAAATAGAAATATAAAGTTAGATGCCAAATTCGTTACAACACAAACACTAGGCTTGACAACGCTTGTTTTACTTCTTCCTTTTCTTTGGGGGCTGCAAAGCTTCCTCGTCTTCCTCATCTTCATCTTCCTCTTCATTCTCCTCTTCTTCAACAACCTCCTCTTCCTCGTCTTCTCCACCATCATCATCTTCATCATCATCCTCATCTTCATCATCATCATCATCTTGCTCATCATCTTCATCTCCTTCCTCCTCCTCTTCTCCATTCTCTTCTGCCCCACCTGCACCACCTTCAGGAGCCTTCTTTGGGTTGTTCTTGCCGTTGGAATTTTTGCCATATCCATCTTCAGATGACAGGTCCTCTTCACCCTCCCCCAATCCATCATCTCCATCCTCATTCTCACCTTCATCTTCATTGTCATCGTCTCCGTCCGCATCAACTTGTTTGTCTTGGCTTTGGGTGTTGTGCTCCCCTTTGCTTCCAGTCGCGCTAGTTATTAGCAGGCCCAGGTGATCCTGCAAACGTTTTATCCACGCACATAGAATGACACCAGGTTAAAACAGATTATGGTGAAACTAAATCCAAGAACATAGAGCAAAAGAAATTTAGAAACGGGAAATCTGAAACTTACAAACTGCATCAACCACTAAGGAGAATCTGGCTATTTTTTATAATTAAACGATCACTTCATTCGGGGAAAAATATTTTTTTTAAAATAAAATATGCAGATTTTGAAGAACAGTTACAGTTGTCAATTTTTACTCACACAGCAGAAACTTACATCACATATTCAAGTCACAGAGAATAACACTGTGCTTTTTAGCTTATACAATTAACTTTAGGATAAATTCATCCCTCCTCTCTGCTGATAGATATTTAAATTACACGATTGTCTCTTCTATTTTAAAAATATACGCTTTATTCTCCCAAACCAAAAACTACACTATATTTACCACCTTTTTAACAAAAGACAATTACAATTACATTTATTCTGATTAAAATACTATTGTATCTATTCCTTATATAATATAATAAGTATTAAATATATACATATATATATTGGCCAAATTAAATATGTATATATTTGACCAATATAAATTAGTCAATTTTTTCAAATCTAACAAAGGGTAAAATCATTTTAAAAAATTTATTAAAGGCAAAAAAATGTTAACACAATAATTTTTTTAAATTTAACTAATTTATAGAAAATAATTTAATTTTAAAAATATTATTTACATTAAATATATATTAACAAATATAAGTATTATCATAAATTTATAAAATTTTAAAATAAACTAAATTCATGATCCTCAATGCAAAATAAATAATATTGAAATAGACGTATAAAAAATATTTCTAATAAAAAAATTAATATTATTTTTAAAGATATATAGGTCGTATTTTGATTTTTAAGAAAGTAAGCGTATATGTGTAATTTATTTATTTATTTAATTTGATTTATTAGAAAAAAGACCTCCCCTTTTCTAGAGGTGGGGTGGGTAGAACTCCCCAGGCCAAACCTGGAAATTGGAATGCAACTTACGTTGTGCAATGGAAGTCAACCCACTGACAGACTCTACACTACTACTATGTGCGTTTGGATGGGAAGTGACATTTTTCAAATCACGTTTTAAATAAAACAATAAAACAATAAATTATTATTTCTATGTATCAATGGTTAAGCAAATGAGATTTTTAACTTTTCTACCGCAAAATCAAACAAATTATATATAATGTAACTCATTGTACTGACAAAGAAATTCTTATATTCATCGGTGTCCGTGTAATTTATACATTAATTAATATAATAAAATAAAATATCACATATAGTATTTATATAATAATGATATTATAATAAATAATAAGATATAAATCTTAAATAATATTTTATTTATATGATAATAAAATAATAAATAATTAACTGTGATATCTAATTATATAATTTAATATTATTTTATTAAAAAGTAAATTTTATTTTATTTTTTATTTAAAAAATATAATGATATGATAATGTAACAATGCCTAATAATTTCTCCGTCCTGTATACGATCCCGTAGTCCGCGGAGATACCAAGAACACAGAAACGACACGTGTCGGAACTAGGTGCTTCACAGTTATGAGCATCTTCCAGGGAATAATCCATCATCAAATGGAATCCAATACCTCTCTCCACCCAAACACTTGACTTTTGCCTTTTCTCTCAGACACGACAAAAAGATATTTATATTCAGAACCTGGGGCCCACGCGGCCCAATATCGGAACTTAAACTAATCCCAAAACCCCCAATTAATATTCTCAGTCCGGTTCCTGATTACTATTTCTCTGGCACAAAAAACCGGTGCACATTAGCAAACACCTAACTTATATCGAAACCACCGCACCAAAGCCGGACATAGTGCGCCTACAGATGGTCAAACTCAAAGATTCAAACCATTTCCCACATCTTTTAGCCGAAAACATCTCTATAGCATAGGATAGGAATGGGAGAGGGAAGGCGCAAATTAGCAAAGACAAAAATATCACATTCAAAGAGTACTGTGATACCTATCACCGATTAAACTGCAAAATTCAACTTGAAAGAATTAAGGACAAATTACTTTCAAATGATAGAGATAGCTCAAAGTAGCAGTAGATCTAGCTAATAGTGGAAGGCCAGCAGGCTTTCCACTTTCGTTCTTTTGACACTACTTTTACTTTGGAGGATTTTAAGTTAGTGACTTACCAGGGCCAAAAGTTGGGTTCTGACGAGAGCCGACACAAGCAAACTCGCTAAAGCTTCCGCGGCGCATGTTAGCACGCCGTAATTAAGCGCGACCGTTACCGAACTGTGATTAGCATCCATTCCGGGCCACAACGCAGTCAGTTACCTGCCCAAACCAGAAAGTGCTGTGTCGTAAACAAATAATATAAAAATTCCATAATATTAGCTGACGGCCGTCGGATCTGTCCTGAAACTATCATAGCCACTGAATTTTTGGAAATAAATATTATTTTAATTTTGATTTAATAGCAATGATAAAGGTTTCTCTCTCAGATAAAAATAAATAAATTAAAACGTTGAACAAAAATTACTTTGAAAGATATTATCAAACAGAAGGAGGAAGTAACCACTTTGAGACAAAGACTCGCGAATGAATTTTCGGGGAAAATCGTTTGATAGCTTGTGACGTAAAGCTTAAAGTGAAAGAACTGGTCGTAAGTGTCAAAGTCTGAACAAATTAGGTAAGTTGTATCTAATTCTGGAGCCAAGAAGTAAAAACGGTGAAGAAGCACTAATTTCAACGCAAAAGGTGAACCATCAAGAAAGAATTGAAGCGCAGAGCTCATACAACTAGAAATCAAGCAAAGAATGAAGATGAAACTGTGAATTGGAGAAGAACAAGGTTGAAAGAGCATACCAGGAAGGAGATCTGGGGACCGATAAGCTAGATCTGAGGGTTTCGAGCTCTAAAACCTAGCAAAACAAGCAGTATAAGCTCCGTTCATTCTGGACCGTCCGATCCTGATCGTTGAAACGCAGAGAACCAAAATATAGAAATATCAGAGGTCACTGAGAAGGAGGGGGAGATACTGGAGACCGAATGCCCGAAATTTCTCGGCCAGGTATCGGGCAGCACGGGCAGCGACCTCAGCAAAGGGAGAGAATGTGTTTGGGGCTGCCCGAATAGCAGGAATAGACGTGGACAAGTGTAGGTTAAATTAACTTGAAAAAATTATTTTCTTCTTCTTTAATTTTTTATTCATTAACTACCCCCTCTTCATCGGAAAATAAAATTTCAATCTAGAAGTTCAAAAGTCGTTTTATTTCAATTCGGCTCCATTATTTCATGGTCCCACTATTCTCACATGCTCTGTTATAATATGATTTCCAATTTTGTTATAATATAATTTGAAACTATCGTTACGCCACCGAGGTTTAACTAGGAGTAAGATTTATTGATCATTAACCAACAATAATATAATAACTAATAAGTAACAAAAATATAACATATATATATATATATATATATAATTCATAACACAAAGCTAAAAACTAAAATGTTCGGCAATAATTTTATAAGGTTGTACTGAAAACATAATTTAAAAATAATAAAAATTATTTCTGTAAATGTTATATGTTTAACTTTATAGTTAGAATATTTCACATTAAATTGTGTGTTTTGAATAAAATTTCAAAAATTTAAATTAATAATTTCAAAATTCAGTTGTTTTCTAATTTTAAAAAAACGTAGAAAAGGCTTCTCCTTTTTTTTTTTTTTAAAGTGATGAGTAGCGTAGTAACTAGGAAGCATGGCGGAAGTTAATTGACTTTTCAAACGACTTTAGATTATTTCGCAGCAACAACTTGAGAAATTGGAACCCAGTCTTCTTTTTTAATATATATATTTTCTGGGTCATAAATGAAGACCTTTATTAAATATTTGGATGCGCTTTGAACAAGTAACGTAATTGGGCCACCCAAGTTGGACATGGACCTAGCTATTTTAATGCCAATTACTTTCTTCACCTGCTCTGTGGCAATTAATTCTACAATTCTTGATTGTAATTCAAAATTTGGCTCAACGACTCCGTATTCGTAACCCGAAAATAGTATAATAATCGCATCACATAATTTTCAAATACTGATTTTGGGCCGTCCAATCTATGCTTCTCTTTGTTAATTTTTGTAGGCATGGAATTATGATCGGACCAAGAGCAGGAATTTCTATGTTGAGACTTGGGACAAAGTTAGTCCTCTCTTATGCTCGTGACCGCGGCTAGATTTCAATTAAAAATATTTTCGATTTTTTTTTCAGATTAAATTATATCTCTCACCTATTAGCTCTTGACACTTGTAAATAGTGATGAAAAAAGTTTTGTGATCTCAAGAGTCGGCCCAAAAGCCCAGCAACTTGCTAGTTCTTACCCAAAAAAACCAATCTCAGGCTCCACGCGTTTTGTGAGAATTTTTTTTTGAACTTTTTTTCTTAGAAACAATTATTCCTTTTTTTGCCAAAGTAATATAATTTGAATCATCTCTCTTATTCAATGTTGTTAAAAAACATATATATATATATATATATATAAAGTTTACTTTTTTATTCATTTTTTAAATTTATTTGTAATAAAATGATATTCTACTGACAGCAGGCTAAAGGGATCCGACTTCAAATTAATATTTTATTTATTAAGACGAAAACTAGAACAACAAACGAAAAGCAGAAAAAACACAAATCCAACAAACAGAAAGCAGCGACTACCAACCTTTTGGCTTAAATACCTTTAATCCTTCTAATTTCCTAAAAATTTTAATTTATTTCTTTTAATTGAAAAACAATAATGTTCTTCTTTTATTTTTTAAAACAATCTAATTTTGTCTTTTTGTCAAATTTTTATTCAAAATTCAATACTAATTCGAACAGACTTGAAGGACAAATGTAAATATAAATTAATGGTGGGAAGTAAATAAATAATTTCTAAAACAATAATCTTTTTTTTTGTGTTAAATTTTGAATGAGTCATGTATTTAAGTAAAAAAAAAATTATTATTTGTTTCATTAAAAATATTTTTATAACAAAAAAAATTTGTGGCCCAAGCGAAATCTACGGTGGGCTTTGACAACGATATTGGTTTCTTGTAGATGATAGTGTAATGAACTTATTATAATGAGTTTAAGTAAAGATGAAAAGTTTTGATTGGTGAATTTTTTTTTTTTTGACAAAACAAACACCCAAAAAAAATTGTCGAAAAATATTTTAATAACACAAACGAAACCTTATGAAAAAGGAAATAAGTGTGGTGTGTGAAAGCAAAAATAGAATCCCTGTTACTAGTTAAATCTAATGCTTGCCCACTATGACGGGGCTAATATAGCGAATTAGTGAATATCGTAGAAGCTTAGACTTTGCAATTTAGGTAACACTATATTAATATTAGCACCAGGCTTAAATATAGTTATTTATATTTTCGTCATTAAATTCTTTAATAATAATATAATATATGTAAAAAAATTTAAAATAACTAATTATGCAATATTTGTTTGTAAAATTTATATGTTTATCATATTTTTGTTAAAAAATTTGATAATAAAAACATAAATACTATATCTAAATTTTCTTTTCAAAATTAATTTTTATTACATATAATTTGTTTTTTCCTTCTTTTGTGTAGTTGGGTGACCGACCATATTTAATTAAAAGACACAAGTTGCTTTCATGGAGACATACCTGCAAATATATATATTATGTATTGGGCGATGATCACCTTATGTTATCTTCATTTTACAACGTGAAAAGTTGTATCACCTTATGTTATCTTCATTTTACAACGTGAAAAGTTGTACGCAATTGTTGAATCCAGATGGTACTGATGATCAATTACATGCTTTAAGAAAAGTGAATGGACTTTAGCACTGGTTTACGGAATTGGGAAACATGTATCTAAACTTTAGAAAAACTTTGCGGCTAATTTACACGCAAGTGGCTTGTTTTTTTTTTGGTTTATCTGATCTTAATAATCTGAGGTTCCTGCACAGTTATTCTTTTTATTTTTTAAACCCAATATTACATTCTTTTTCATATCCACTAGAATTATTTTTTGATCACAAACGAAAACTAAATTTAATTTGATGGAGTTTTACAAAATCTTACATTGACGATTTGGCTAGTTCTGACGTGGCTATCATAGCAAATTGCCCAATTTAAAATTAAAAAATTGAAGAATAATTTTTATATAGTTATTATTAAGTTATTTAATATAAGTATATAATTTTTAAAGATAAATTTATAATTTAATATAATTTAACATTAAATGATTGCATCTTTTTTTAATAAAATTTATATGTGTCATATTTTATTAAAAAACTTGATAATACAAATATAAAAAATTATATGTATATCTAATTCCTTAAAATGCCTTTTTTTTTTTTGGACAACATACAAGAAGAAAACTTCTTTTTTCGAAAAAGAAAAAAAGATAACAGTTAAAGCTTCATGTAGTCAAGTTTTATATATTGGAATTCTTTGCAGTGAGAATTCCCCGTGGTGAAGATTCCAAATATTACTTCTGCAATGTCTCTCCAACTATTATTTATTTATTTATTTATTTTTAAAACTTTACCCCTTCTCACAAAATTTATTGCAGAGGGAATGGACTGTATTTTCATTGTAAAGGATTCCAATCCGTGTTTCATAGCTTTCATCGCTTTGATACTACACATCAGGGAGAGAGGAAATATGCTGGAATAGAATCAAGACATAATAATTTCACTTTAGAATATATCATAAGAATCATTTACAGTGGAAGTATCTCTTAAACTATTTTATATTATTTATTTCATTTAAAAAACTCTATCCCTCCTTACAAAACTCACTACAAATACAATGGACTGGTATCCTTACTGTAAAGGATTCCAGTACGAGTTTTATAGCTTTCATCGCTTTGGTACTACGCATGAGGGAGGAAGGAAATATGCAGGAATAGAATCAGGACATAATAATTTTACTTTAGAATATGTCATCGTTCACTGACCACAAATATGTCAAATCTATTGCAAAAAAAAAAGTAAACTAACTTGAATTTCCGAATTGTGAAAATTAAATGTGCAAAATGTTCTCTTATTATACAAATATATACGTCTTTTATTTATATTCTAAAATATGTTGTTATTTAACTCTTTCATGCCGAAGAGAACCACCAACAAAGACGGAAGATGATAATTAAATGACAAATTCCGCGGTCAAAAGGCATTCTGAATTTAATATTAATCATAGCTCTATTCTCTGTCTTGCTCTAATATACATGAATATATATTACATGGGACTATTATCTCATCATGAGATAATACATAGGACTATTATCACATGTCTAACGCAAAGTTAATAAATGTACTGATTTCTTTGTCAATCACAGCCTTGAGATTTGTTTAAATCTTTATATTTAGAATTATATTTCTCCTTTTATCAAAATTGAGTTTAATTGCTGATGAAATAAGGATTTCATTTTTCCTGTGTTACTATGTACATAGTAATAACTTTTACTTTTGTTTTCATTATTTTGGGTTCTTTTGCCCTATTTCTTTACCCAGAAAAAGAAGGATTCAAGGTTTAAACATATGATATAATATGAATTTTTCTAAACATCATTGTAATATAGACTAATAATAATAACAATACTAATACATTTTCAAAATGTATAAAACGAGTGATGTAATTATTGTTGTTATATCCAAATATCAAGATATTTTATTATTCCTTGTTTGCCAAGAAAGCAAGGATAACTTAAAAAATGTTACAATACAGCGGGGGAGGACCCACCCACTTTAGATTGCACGTAGAATAAAAGCACCAGTAAGAGAAGAAGGTGGGAGTTTGCGTGACGTCTAATTTCCTCCATTAATTATTCAAAGTTCAGACCAACACAAATACAGAATAAGAAAAAGCAACATCACTAACGCGTGGACCAACCATTCCATTCCAATGCAACCCCCACCATCATTCACACTAGGCCTAATTTTATACAACTATTTAATCTTATCCTCTCTTCCCCCCTATAGTTTCTTATTGCCCTTTTTTTTTTGGGAGCATATCAATAAATTTTCTTGTTGTTTAATTAAAAGAATCAAACTTATATTAACAAAAATATAATTTATTCTTATCAATCAGACCGACTTGTTTAATCAGAATAATAAACTAATCTATAATGAATTGACACCCAGCATCTAGCTACTATTAGTAATGCCATTTTATCAGAAATGAAAATAAAAATATATAATTGTACTTATCCAAATTTATGACTTGTGTAGTGCATTCGAGTTTGAATTTTAGGAGGGAGAAATATTATTCTTTTCCTACATAGTATTAAAAATAAAACAAAAAGTTGACACACATTCATGGTTGATTTTTTTTTTCATTTTTGACAATAAAAATATAATAATTTATAACAAATAAAATTAAAAAACAAAAAATGAAAAAAATTACATGAAGTATATATTAACCAACACCTTCAGAAACTATTAGAACCAAAATCCAAGATAGATGCCGAAGAGAATGGAAGTGATCAAATCCAACCTAAGGGTCATATCTTAACCATGGATTTGGCTAAGCTAATTTGTTGCTATATTTTCTTGGCAATAATTTCATGAACGAAGAAAATCATTAAAATCATTCTTAACATATAAAATATCGTCTGATTTGACAAAACATTCACAATAAAAATAATTAGAATTAGTAATTTTCATAGTTTAGCAAAATTAATCTCTCTCACCCATTTTCATGCGCTATAAGTATCGTCTTCCTCGCAACCCCGTGCCATCGATCTGTAGTGTTTTTTCCATTGCTCACCTTCCAAAGTGGTTGAAGTTTCAGGCCCCAAAAATATGCGTAAAATTATAATTGTTCAATTTCTATTTCGTTGGTTTTACTTTTACTGATTTGTTTGAATGCTTTTTCTATTTCTCCGATTATTTGTTTTCATATAGTACTCGAAAATTATTATTATTATTATTATTATTATTATTATTATTATTATTATCATTATTATTGGTATTGCCTTAGTCTATGAAGCAACCATTGCCTCATCACGTAAGTATGCATTGAACTTACCATATTGTCACAGGAAAACGCATAATCTTTTTGGCTTTTGATGACCAGTACAAGAAAATACTCATGTAAAGGAGGGAGCGTAGAATGTGGACTTGGAGGAATGTAGGGCCTACTAACGCTATTTAGTCTATTCAGATATGGTAAAAAACAAAAGGAATGCTAGAGAGATTTCGATTCCAAAGCAAGGTTTGTTCCAAAGTTGTACGCAAAGACAAATTTGCATAAAATTTGGTAACCCCAAACCTTTATTAAGCTTGTTAAAGATTAAAGAATACTCTGCCTAATTATAGATAGACTTTTTTACTTTTAATTCATAGGTCAGATATCCATTGTCTTTTTAATTTGGTGGCCTATAACCTATTCAGTCGTTTTTAAAATGATTTCTCATTCTTGTCAGACTTTTTTCGCTCAAGGCCTTCTATCTGATAAGTTGGTACCGCTTTTTTTTTGTTTTTTTCCTTTCTAATTCTGGACATAAGGTTCGTATCACAACAAGAAGGAAACTATACAAAAGGGAAACTTTTATTGCATATGAATACAAGATGAAGATGGAAAATGCGATCGTCATTCTCGTCTCAAAGTGATTTGGAAGGCCAATGCCACAAGAGGCATTGATCTGTTGGACTGTGGGGTTACCAATTATATATTAACTCAGAAGACCCAAAAAAAAATGATGACTCTCCTTGGAACAAGGGGTTCGAACTTGAGAGCTCCAGAGTAATTAAATGAACCAATCACTAAGATAACTTAGTATGATGAAAAGTGAAACACTCTAATAAATCTTTAGTAAGACAAGAGAGCTTGATTGTGACGTTATGTTATTTGTAAAAGTGCCTCAAAACTTAAAGGCTAAAAGTACAGCCTCTTAAAAAATAAAATATTGTTCTTATTGAGCTCAATTTTTGGAAAAAAAAATGAAATTGTAGAGCAATTAGAAATCTCAATTATAAGCATAGGTTTAAAAGCCTATAAGAGTGAAAACATATGAAAGCATTAAGTCTCTCTAAATACTAAAAGTTTATTTATAGTAAAGATTAAAATTATAAATTAACGTCCACAATAAATACAACTAAGAACATGGGGCACTACATGCATGTTTAATGCATGGAGGGCTAAATTTAAAGAAGAGACACCTAATTATAGCAATTTTAATAGGTGGCATCCACTATTAATTATAACAAGTTTAGCAAGAGACACCCACTTATGGTAAGCCTACATAGAAGGCTTCTCATTTCAACTAAATGGGAGCACCTCTTTTCAACAAGTAAAAACACCTCTTTCTAATTAATAGAGACACTTCCTCTTGTTATACAAGAGGTATTTTTAATGGGTTAAAGACATTGCTTCTTAACTATAATTAGGTTCTCTCTCTTAGTAATTGCTTTATAATTAAATTATTGTGACTTTAATTTAATTAAATAAATTAATATAAAAAAAGATCATATAATAACATGCATTTACATAAGAATTTAACATGTAGGCTTTGAACCTTTTGTATCTAATCACTGGGATGGTTTAATTTCAAACTCGATTTTTTTTTTGGTGCCTGTCATTAATTAGATTAGTTGAGAGGTTTCCTCCCCTCTTTTTTTCCTTTTTTATATAATATTGTTTATATATTCGGATTTATCGTGGAAAGAGTGATACGTTTAGCATTTTTTGACAATGTTGGTGTTTTTTTTAATAATTAACAATGCAAAAATTCTGTATTTCGAAATTCAATTCTCTATTATATTCGGATTCCTCAGCCTGTCATTTCATTATTGGAACATTATTTTATGCGAACTAATGTTTTCACGCTGGTAAATTTTATTTACTATTTTTTCGGTTTTTTAATAAATAGATAAGAATTATTTTTAAATTATTAAATTAGTACTTATATGTTCTATAAATTAATAAAAAATTATACATTTTAAAAATAATGTATTAGAAAATATATAACATTGTTTAAAATTATATTTTTTGGACAAATATCTCGTAAAAAAAACTTACTATTAGTTTTAAAATCGTTTGCCCTATAAAATAGTTACTATTTTAATTATAAAAGAGGTATCCATCGTTTCTTGAGTCACCGAAAAAGGAGATAATATAATATTTGGTAGGATTCGAACCACAATTTCAGCTAAACTTTATTTATTCTTAAATACTCACCAGACAATGACGAGGTTAATTTGTCAACGGGGTGTGAAGGGATGATTAAACATGTTTTCCTCCTTTGTTATCATATATATGTGCGGCTCTATATATCTAGGATGTACTCCCCATTTTAGAAAATAAAATGTAAATTAGTAATTGAAAATGAAAAAACTAAATCATTTAATTTTTTAATATAAAAATAACTTGATAAATATTCAAAAAGATACAGAAAAAAATCAATTTTCTTATTTTTACTGATTTGCATCTTACATTTTAAGATATAAATGCACTTTACAAACTAAATTCCAATATCATATACTCATATTTCATAATATTCATAATTTTTGACTTTGTAATCCTCGAGATGTGTATTTTTGGCCATTGTCAATTGTACGAGTTTGTTTGGGACCGTTTATTTTAAAAAATTAGTATTTTTTTTTAAAGTTCACTTATTTCAAATTTTTGTTGTATTTGGCCAAAAAATCGAACTTATTTTTAAGTAATAAAGGAAGCAATTTTGTTATTATGAAAAAGAAGTAAAAAAAATTAGAATTTTTCCTTTAAAGCAAAAATAGAAAATTAGAGTAGTTTTGACGAAATTGAGATTATAGGCTTTGGCATTGCATCATTAGCATCGTCATTAGAATTGGTATTCTTTTATAGTAATTATAGTCATTTTTTGAAATCTTTTTAGTCTACCCTAATTTATTAATTTTATTACCCCTATCTCTTAACTTTGTTCTCTTGAAAAAAAATACTAATGGTTTGTTTTTTATCGTGTTGTTTGCGAAATTTCATATTATGGGAAGAAAGTATAAAATTAGAGTTTCTCCTTTAAAATAAAAGGAACAAATTGGAGTGATTTTGGCAACGAATTTGAGATGACAAGCTTTGACATCGCGTCGTTAGAGGTGTCTTTTGAAGACTTGGTGGTCTCCTTTGGCAACATTAATTAGAGTCTCGCATCAGAACATTAATTAGAGTCATCTTTTGAAATCGGGTCTGTTCCTATTGATTAGTGTATTATTTTCATCTCTTAATTTTTTTAAAAAAACTAATAGCTTATTTCTTATCCTGTTACTTGTGGAAATTTGACTTATAAAAGAATTTTAAAATAATCATAAATTTATAACAATCCCAAACAAGTAATAATACTACTCCAAGTAATTTTATTTTATAAATATACTCCAAGTAATTGAACTATTGGTTTTATACACGTTTTCTTGTTTTTACGTAGTTTCAAAAATTTACTTAATATTAATTTTATATTGTTTATATAAATCAGTAATTCCCCCATAACATAAATATCTTTTTTTGGAATATGATTTAATTAGAGAATTCTGTCAAATGACTTATAAATACTAACACAATCATATTTCTTTCGGCTTGTGCATTGGTTTTTATAGTATTTTTTTAGGCTAAAATATTTCGTTCCACTTCAATACGAGTTGATATAAACGATGATTTTTTTTGTTGGCCAAAAAATATCAACGATACATTTCAGTGTAATGAAATTAAAACAACAAAAATTAGAATTTATAAGGGAAAAAGTTAATCAGACAAAAATGTGAGCTAATGAAGCCACTAATATATGAGCTAAACGAGACTTTGAATTTACCCCATTGCCCCTGCGTAAATTCACTGCTGCCTTCTAATTATGGCCTTAAAATATAAATATTGAGTTTCAATCCTTTCAATTTTTTTATCAAAAAACAGATACAAAATCTATAAAATACATTATTTAAGTAGTCTATACATTCAAATAAAAAATCACCATTTAAATAAGTGTAGTATATTTATGTTTATGTCTTTTTAAAATTCACAACAAATTAAAAAAAAAAAAAAGAAATAATCTATTCTCACGAATATCAGCCTTGGGTCGTTAACGTTATCCGACACTGAAAATATACCGCAGGCTACACTCAACTAGCAACGAGGAGAGTGAAAGACACGCGCCGCAACGAATAGCCACGCGTCGGCCACGCATTACCCAGCCGCGGAAGTTGTAACTTGTAACTTGTAACTTGTAACATCACCTAAAGTGCAGATGCTATCTTCGCGCGTATCACTCAGATTTCACGGGTGAATGGTAATATAATCACTAATCAGACCCCATTTTTTGGGTCCTCCCTTCTTCTCCTCCGTTGGCCGGTGACCCACAAGTCCCCGGACACTGGATCAATCGGCATATGACGTCACCAAATCACTGAGGAGAGGGTGCGAACTATGAACCGGGTTTACCTCGTGCGCATATAAGGGGTCCGTGGTGAAAAGATGAGGATGACTGCGACGCTTAGCTTAGTGTGATATCTTTGACTCTCTGCAGCACACAGCTGCACACAATGACACGCAGAAAAAACAATAACAAAATGGGTCTCTCAAATTTGGACGATATAGTTTTATAATAAAAATGAAATAAAATAGTGAGCTTAATATTGTAATAAAGATTAATGTAATATCAATGCAAGAGGAGTTAAATTAAAAGATTGACGGTCTCTTTTAAGCTGTCGTGTGCCTCGGTCGATTCTTTCTTCATCGAAATGATGGGAGCTGAGGGTTCTGTAACTTGTAAGAGATAGGGTTTCAGTTGGGGCTGAGGGAATTTCGTTCTGGTTTTTGTGGTCACCAAGGTGGTAGGATTTGAGCGGGAAAAGCTTCTGAAAGTAGCTTTCAAAGGTTCGGCTTCTGTTCCCCTCTATTTTTTCTTATTTCTATTTTCAAAGAATTAAATTCCCTTTAACTACCAAGGAAAATGAGGTGGGTAGAATCATAGAAATCTAAAATCTAATGGAATTTTCCAACGACATATGTTTGCTCATGCGCTTTCCATTTAAAGTTAATCTATCTTCCGTTCTAATGATCACTGGTACTTTCTTCTCGTGGCTTTTTCAATTTTTGTTGTCTTTCCTATACCAAAAAGGGTTATTGGGCTGTTGGATGAAACTAAGCTTGAAAAATGTTTTTGCAGAGGCTGTTGAATAATTGTTATTTATGGTTGTTAAAACATGGCTGAGATGAATGAAGAAGCTCAAGCATGGATTAGTTAAATCCAGTATATTTGCAGTATCTGTTTTCTTCCTTTGATCAATTGGTGCCACCTGATCAGACTGCTTATTGTCGTCACTTTTTTTTTTCCTCCCCTTCTTCCGCCTAGTCTGGTGTAAGGATATCTAAGTTGACTAAGTTTTACTATTTTATTATCTCTTGCCTACAATTTTGTCATCTTACCTCAATGGTAGCTCTTCTAGTAATAAGTTGCTTAACCTTGTTTGACGCCATCTTTAATAGTAGGCATCATTTTTGTTGCGATGGTCTTGTAGAGTGTATGCGAGTCTAACATAACTGTAATTCTTGGGCGCCATTAGATTTTTATCTGGGTTTTATCCCCATGTACATATGATAGTGCAGATTTCATTTATATTTCTGAAGAGTCAGGAGTAATTTGTTAAAATGAGAAATGATTCTTAAAGTGCATCCATCCTGTACATGCAATTTATCTAGTCATGTAACTTCTAATTCTGGATTGGTTATATCATATACTTGGAGGTTTCTCCTGGTCTTGTCAATCTCATTCGCGGTTCACCTTGTCCTGGTTTGATTCATTGTGATAAGTGTTATTTGTTCATCTGGACTTATCCTTTGGTCCATGACAAAAGTTTAATGCATTTTCTGTATTCTTAACAGCAGTTCATTATTTATGTGTATATCAGGAATGCTGATTGAAATACTGCACTGACCAATCCATAGAACATGAATCCTCCATCCACACAGTTTGTTTCCTCAAGAAGGATGGGTGTGTATGATCCAATCCACCAGATTAATATGTGGGGAGAAAATTTCAGAAGTAACGGTAATTTAAGTGCCTTGATTGGTGAAGCGGACGGGAAGTTAGATAATCAGGTACAACTTTACAAACTTTGTGCTTTGGTTTTCTTTTTGGCAAATGAATGCCTATCCTGCCTACTAAGCAAATTCATTCATCTTTTAATACCTAGCCAGAGGATGCTTCTCATGGAACACTGGGTACGTCTAAGATGTGTGACCAAGAAGCTAATAAACCTGTTGATAAGGTGAGAGCATGTCATGAAAACCCATTGCCTATCCCTCCCTTTCCCCCAGGACTACCAGCAACTGACAAGAAAAAAAGGTTTATGGAGTAGTTGGTATTCTGAACTATATTCTATATTTAATACTTCCTGCAAGTGTAATATTCAGTTCAAATCATCTTTGAATGCAAATGTGGATATTTTTTATTCTTAGCTTCAAAAGGAGTTTCTTTGATTGTGAAATTTGTTTAGTAACTAATTATGGCTTTGTATATACCTTCATTTAGCAGTTCCATTGCTCATTCTCTAGGATATAGTTGTTTAATGTGATGGCTGTTGTTGTCAAGTTCTGGCTATGGTGATTGGTGAGAATGAGTGAATGCTAGGTACCAATCCAGTGTGGTAGGGAAAAGTGCCACATGGAGCATCCTAACTAGTCCACCAATGTGGGGGAGGATATCCCTAAATGGGGGACCTCATTTTCCATTTTCTCTTGCCTTCATCTTTAGCTTTATGGACATGCTAGGGACAAGAATGGAAAGTATGTTATTACTGACCATTTCGGACTATATCTCTTGGGAATCTGTAATCCCTCCATTTTTGGATGTCTGGCATGCATTCATGTCTTTTATATATCTGTTTGATGCTTATATGGTGAAAAAAAGTAGGAACTTGACATTGATAAAACATGCAGATACAAAGACGTCTTGCACAAAATCGGGAGGCCGCTCGTAAGAGTCGTCTACGGAAAAAGGTTGGAAGGGTTATGCATTGGAAGATATGTCATACAGACAACAATTGTTTTGATATATATGAACTTTTATGTGATTTCTAATTTTCCCTTACAGGCCTATGTGCAGCAATTAGAATCAAGTCGTTTGAAGCTGATCCAATTAGAGCAAGAGCTCAACCATGCAAGACAACAGGTGCAAAGATGAACTTCATTTGTACTTTTTTGCAGTGTATTACTTTGCAGTGCTCAATATATTTTTTCCACTATTTTCAATGTTTTGACACAACAAAACTGCAGGGTTTATATATGGGTGGTGGATTGGATTCTAATAATCTGGGTTTTACTGGAACTGTAAATTCAGGTTTGTTTTTATTATGCTGCTAGATATTGATTTGTCATCACTCTTAAATTTTGCTATTGTTATTCCACATCTTGGTTAATAATATAATGTTCTCATGGTCTCTTCATTTATTTATTGATTTGTGAAATCACTTACATGCTAAATTAATCTCTGAATTCTTGCTGTAGCAATTGCACTACCAAAATATCCAAAAATGTTTTTGTCCTATTGGTTTCAAATCATAACCAATTTTGAAGCTCTGAACTCGCACCTCTTTTCCAGATTCCTGCACCGTGACTGCAAGTTCACAGCTTACCGTCTGCCTGTACTGTAGCCAGAGTTATAAGTCTATTATTTATTTAATATGACAACTGCTGCCAAATCTAGATTATACAGTCTCTCTCATACACCAAAATATTTATATTTGTGTTGTTAAAGTCCTACCTTTTCTTTTGTTTGTCTTCCTACGTTGCTCAAATATTGTACAAGACTCTGCTACTGCACTTATAAATTGCCAATTAAGTATGTACAAAATATCTGTACCATAAATATGTCCTAAAAGTAATAGTCTTACATCCAGCCTTAGCACAATTTCAGCAAAATGTAAGTTCAACTCTAAAATTGATTGGGAAATTTTCTATATGTGCTTTATAGTTTATACTTCATATGGTTCATTTTAGTTGATATAGTATTGGTTCTTGGATTTCCTTGAGTATGTTTATCATCTTGTATCATGCCCCTTCTTTTCCCTATTAGTTCTTGCATTCTAAAATCATACAAGCTAACAATTCTGCAGGTATTACAACCTTTGAGATGGAGTATGGACACTGGGTTGAAGAGCAAAATAGACAAATCTGTGAACTGAAAGGTGCTTTAAGTGCTCATGTCGGTGACATGGAGCTCAGGATACTTGTAGATAGCATAATGAATCACTATTTTGAACTCTTTCGCATGAAATCTGCTGCCGCAAAAGCAGATGTTTTCTATGTGATGTTTGGTATGTGGAAAACAACAGCTGAACGGTTTTTCTTGTGGATTGGAGGCTTTCGCCCCTCTGATCTTCTAAAGGTGTGTTTCAGATCTAATTAATGAATGAAGTTGAGAATATCTTCATAGAATCTGTAGTATCTGTGCTTGTATTTCGTTTCTTTGAAAATATGATTTGATAGTTTGTTTTCTGTACTAGAATTTTTTTTTTGGGCAGTTTGGTATCTAAAACTTTACCCTACTTGATTTTGGTTGATTTGGGAGTTCTTACCAAGATTTCTATTTGAAGTTGAACAACAAGCACCCTTTCAATATTTACTGATCATAAATGCCGTGGCCAATAAACAACCCTTGCCCCTGCCCCTGCCCCTCCCTTCATGAAGAAATAAGGTTGAAATAATTGAATTTTTCATATTTTCTTGAATAAAAATTATTTTACATCTCCCCGGATGGTCCTTAGAGGTTTGTCATTTACACTCTCTGCAGTTTGTTTCTCACTTTGATCTTATCACTACCCTGTCCTTTGAAAGCTTAGCATGTATTGTTTAGCATATTATTTCTGTTGCATGATATATCATGTCTATTGATCTTGCTCTTGATGATACTGTTGGGAAATTTCCAGTGACATGTAAGCTTAGGGACATTGCTTTCTTTCAGGAGTTCCTCATTATTGTTAGGTTTTTTATTCTTCGCATCTTCTATAAATTGACAGAGAGAGAAAGAGGAAATTTGACAGTTTTTTATTTTGGTTTTTATTCTTTTATACATCAGGCAAATGAAATGCTACATAAAACAATCATCACTTAGGGTATATTTGTATTAAGGTGAATGGAGGGGAGGGGAAGTGAAATTTTATTCTGGACATTTTCTTTGATTTATATTTAAATAAACATTTTTTCCCTTCTTATTCATTATCCTTGATTCAAACACAATCTGAGGAAAAAAAGAAAAAACATAAGATTTAAATCTGGATCTAAGAAAATGTTCAAATTAAAATTTCACCTCCCTTCCCTTCCCCTCCCCTCCATTCTCCTCAATCCAGACATACCCTTAATTATTGTTAGCAAGAAGAGGGTCCAGCTGATATTTAAGATTTGTCTTGACTTCATGCCTTTGTCAAGACTTGCAACCGCACGCTTGCATTTGATGTTTAAACAACTTTGTTATTAAGACACTTTATTAACTAGCCATTGTTTCTCCCATATTTTTTGATGACATAACATAAGCATGTAACATATAATTCGTGACAACAAATAATTTTGACTGCAGGTTATTGTCCCTCTGATTGAACCCTTGACAGAGCAACAACGGTTGGATATCTCTAACCTTGGACAATCTTGTCAGCAAGCAGAAGATGCGCTTTCTCAAGGTATGGATAAACTCCAGCAAACACTTGCCGATACTGTAGCAGCTGGACCACTAGTTGAAGGAACTTATATTCCTCAGATAGCTACTGCAATGGAGAAAATGGAAGCCCTGGTGTGCTTTGTGAACCAGGTAAGGACTCCACTCTCTTAATTTCCCGTACTTTCCATTTTTTGTTAAAATTTTCCTTCACCTTTTACCACGTCATGTTTCTCAAAGGAACTTTTTGGCTAGTTGTAATTTGCATGTTTGTGTGCTGCGTATATGTACTTTCTGCATCCCAACACGTTTGTTTGTCTGCCTTTACCTACCACTGGTAAAAAGAAAATAAGAAAGTTTGATTTATATCCCACTTTGCCAATGAGAATTATGTTGAAAGCGTTTGTACTTTGCCCCTTAAACTCTTGCAAGTAGGCGTAACCCCTTAGGATTGGGTAAGCCGCTTTCTTATATTTACTCTTGCTTCCTTTCTCCTATGTGCTTGAATTTGTGGGCCTCTACCAACATTAGGTTCAGGAAAGGTTAAAATAATAATAATAATAATTATTATTATTATTATTATTCAAAAATTAAAAAAAATTAAAAAATTGTTCTGCTGCATGTCACATAATTTGGTTCACATATGTAATAGGAAAAGAAATGGTTACATCATATGTTAATTATACTTGGAGGGTTGAAGTGATTTTGAACTCTTAAACATGGTTCTGTTTCTGAATAGTTTCATGTCTAAACTTGTCCTTATACATCTTGCATTTCTATGCATTGACTTAATATATGCACGTTGAACCGCTAATTTTAATTTGACACGTCTGCATTTAAGATATATGTTACATGGTTGTGTTATCAATGTCGGGTGTGCATTATTGCTTTTACCTAATTCAACTTTCGGTTAGTCCCTGTGGAGCTTGAAGAAAGGTTTAAATGGTTCTTAAACTTAAGCAATGGTCCTGAGAACTGAACATTAATCTGATTTTATAAAAGGAATTGATTTTAAATCCGTTTTGAATGTGGAGTTACGCCTATAAATTTATATTCCTAACTATTGGAAAAAGATAATTTTCCATCATGAATTTTGATCACTAGTTCTTATCACGGAATGCACATTCAATGTATTACCTGGAGACGAACTAATGTTAGAAAGACTCCACCTTCTTTGAAAAGAGTCCTTAATAGAAGCTGAAAGCATCCGTTAGGTTTATCCAACCATTTCCAAGGTCGAAGGATAAAGTTTTTATTCCTTTTAGTTGAATAAATTATAAATAAAAAATCTTTGTAATTTTTTATCAGCATGCGTTTAAGTCGAGTTATTCAAAGTCATTCTGGTGCCAAGTCATTAAACAGTAGGCATTCAAATTTCGTCTACAACGATGCGGTGGTTGAGATCAAGTATTCGGAGCATTTCAGAACTTTTAACCATGGAATTTAATTCATTATTCAAGATACATATGAAGGAAGAATGACCATGGAGAATGCCTATAGATATCAGATCATAAAGTACCCTAATGTTTATTTACTATAATGAGACAAAATATCGTCAATGACTGTCATTGCGGACCATTGACCTTCACATAACTTGCTACAGTAAAATATTTTAGCTTGGCTATTAGAAAATTTAACCAAGCTTTTTTGTCAAACAGGCTGACTTTCTTCGGCAGGAAACCCTGCAGCAAATGTTTCGGATCCTTACAATCCGCCAGGCTGCTCGATACCTGCTTACTCTGGGGGAATATTTCCAACGCCTGCGAGATTTGAGCTCAGTTTGGGCAAATCGTCCTCGTGAACCAGCTTAGTCTTACAACAAAGTGGCACAAGCTTGGAAATTGAACAAGATGAATATGGCCACTGCCCCCTGGAATTTAAAAGTGTCTCCTAAGAACGGCAAAACCATGCATCACGTGTGGTCCAGGCTGCTCACGTTTTTCCAGCAGTCTTGTGTCAATCAAGTTGTAGACATGTCTGGCCATTTTATAAACAGGAAGTCTGTAAATAAAATAATTTTGGACGCCTCAGTATATATTCTTTGCTGTTAGAGTGAGTTATTTATTATCTCTTGTATGAGTGAGTCTGCGGGAGTTGGGCATGTAAGTGTAAGGTGTATATTGTATGTTGTAAAGCTGTGTTTCGTGGACATATTTGTTCTTTGATTGGGAGCGCTAGGTAATATCTATCTGAATTGAACACGCTTTCCGTTTTTTATTCCTTTTATTTTTTCTTTTTTTTTTCAATGGATGCTAGACCTATACCTTTGTGCTCCTGAAATGTCAATGTGTCATTGCTTATTATAATTTCCTGGGCCATAAGTGTATATTTACGAGAAAACATGAACAACTGAATTATGCCAAGTATAAGGTTTATACTCGATAATTTTTCTCACGTATGAAAAAAAAAAATAACCTTGGATGTTTGTCATAATAGTAGGATATCCAAAATTATAGTTTTGGCCAAAGCAACAAATTATAACTTTTACATTTTATGGGTTGCAAACCATAGTTTTGGATGTCCTATCATTTTTTCAAACACACAATTAACAATTACCAAACTATATAATGTTTATGAGCAAGGGTGAATGGTGGGCGGTCGTGTGGTGGTTCACGAGGCTTTTCAGTCAGCGGAGCTCTGCACAGCAGAGCAGTGTGCAAGGCATCTGATGATGTTCCTACTTCTAAATAGGAACCTTAGCGAGCCCTTTGAGAATATTTTAGTCTATTCACATGTAAAATTGGTGTCAATTGATAAAGTTACTTTGCAGTGTGCGACAAACAAGATATACAGTTTGCTATAGTTGGTATGATGAAATTGGGAGGGAGAAATGGGAATAGAAATGGTTTTCTTGTCAACTGTTCGTTTGATAAGCAAAAATGGGATTCTATGGGTGTTGGGATTCCCACATTTTGTGGGAATCTGTCACATTTTGGGACAAAGAATTAGAATTATGCCAATTATTGTATTGAAAAAGATGATTGAAGCTAGACAATAAGTTCCCTTTTTGAAAGGAGGAGGAAATTTTATGAGCCAAACTTTACAAATTCTCTTTTCTTCCTTCAAATAAGCAGCTTACCAAACCTTAAATAACTAAACAACAAGACAAAATATGAAACAATCTTGTTCTTAAGGTTGAACTAGATAATATGAAGCAAAAGAAAAGTAGTATTATAAATTGCATCAATTATTTATAATCTTCCTGCAGACAGTTGCTTTAATCTCCTCATCAAAGGAATCCCATTCCCTCACCAACATGATGGAATCCAATCTCATTCTTGGGAATGAGATTTGATTTTATCATCATGCCCTCATGAAAAATAAAGGAATTACAATATATACTATTATAAAAATTTAATAGAATTTAAATGTTTTTAAAAATATTTTAAAATATTTTGTGCAAATAAAAATTCTAAAAAATATTGTAATATTTTTTATTAAGAGAATTATAAAAATTCTTTTGACAAATTAGAATGAAAAAAATGAATATATATTTTTTGGTACTAGGGTTATTATAGTTATTTGTTCAACTTTCTTTGTTTTCCTGTATTATTTTTATTTATCTAACCATTCATTTGGAATTATATTCTTTTTTCCTCTAATATTGTACCAAACATAATTAAGGTTATAGAATTTCATTTAATTTTTATTTCTATTTCTATGAAAATCATTTTCAAATACTAATCGCAATATAAATTTTTGCTATTATATTTTTGGAGAATTAGGGATGTTATATTACATGACATTAGCAAGAAAACAATGTTATTTTTGTTTGCCAAGCTCTTATAATCTGTCAAATATTTTTGGTCAAATGCTCTAATCAAAGATGACCAAGAATTGGACCTTCAAGATTCCCATATTTTATGTAAATTTAATAGGAGCATTGACCTTATTAAAAACTACAGTCTCAAGCTTCATTTCTGGGATTCTAATCCTTCCTTTCTTCGCTTCATGTTTTTTGCTGACAAGGTCAAGACCTCATTTCCTCGTAATATTGTATAGTTCATTTGTGTCTGATGGGGTTTTTGCCCTTTTTTTACCCAAAATAATTAGTGTATTCAGATATCTTATTAAAATGGATCAACTCGATGCCCAACCTTTGTATGCTCCATATTGATCACAGCCCAATATGTTGTTGGGCTGGGCTCTCTGGGAGTCGCTTTCTTCTGGGCCACTAGGGGACTTCCCATGGAAACAAAATCATACTCGTTGCAGCAACACTTCGAGGTTCAAACAAATTTCAATCGGTGATGTATATGTATATATGTATATATAAAGTAATTTGTGTCGTCTTCTATTTTTTAAATAAAAATATCTAAAATTAAATTAAAGTGTATTATAATTTTTTATTTTTAAAAAAGAGTTATATATATATATATTTGGGAAAAGATTTCAACGTAGATTTAAAGGAAAAACAAAATTCAATTTGTCTTGCTTTAACGTTCAAAAACTTAAATCTTCGAGGCTCCTGCCCTGATCTTGCTGTCTCTATGCCACCCAAAAATTGTCATAGTCTGTCGCCCTTCGATTGTGATATCGGCGTCTTCATGCTTCCCTAGTAAGAACTCTGTAACCCTAATTCCCTTTTTCTGATACTAGTCTTCAGTGTGTTTCGTGTTTGACAACTTTGCCTTTAGATTGATGATGCGCTTTTTCTGTGGCAGCCGTTGATCATTAGTGTGATTCATTAGTGTGAAAATGGCAAAGCGAAGAGTCAAGAGAACAGTTCAAAAAACTGAATCGTTACCTGAGGCTAATAGCAGCGGTAACAACGAGGCCAAGGAGGTTCAAGTTGAAACGCAACAAGCTCAATTCATAGACCTCGAGGGTATGTTTTTCTGTTTGCTTGTTAATGTTCCATTTGTCCCCCCTTATTATGAAAATTAGTACAGTACCCAATTAAGTTTTGAAGCCTACTTATATAGAAAAACAGAATATTTGTATCGTCTTATGAAAAGTCGAAATTTTATGGCTTCAGATTCCTCGACTGTACTCCACTGAATTGCTGTTTTCCGGAATAGCGGACTTCTACTTCGCTTTAGTGTTTTTTAGTTTTTAGTTCTAACTTCAAAAATTTTTGTTTACCAGTCGAGCGACAAGTTGCTGCCATTAGGGCTGTGCGTGATGTGGATGTTGAACATTTACTGACTGAGTTGCGTTTACTTCGATCGCATTTTGGCAAGGAACAGCTCCGGACCCCAGTACTACAAGTTTTTGAACAAATTCTCCCAAATCTTTCAGTTGTAAATGACAAAGAGAATAAGAAGTTTGAAGTGAGATGGAATGACAAAGACAGCAGGTTGTCCATGAGCCGTGCTGAAGGAAGAGATGTACATGCTTCTCTTCTGCAAAGATTGTCTATGGCTTTTCCTAACTGCTCTATTGCAATCCCTCCTTTGGGTGGCTTTGAATACTCTAGCAAGGCAGGTAATTACTTTATTTTTTTGCATATGCGATAACTCTTTCCCTTTTTTCCTTTCTTTTTTGCATGGACTTTATCTGAACAGTTATTTGATTGTTGGCAGGGAGAACAAGCCTTCTTGGTTCTGATAACCTGTATATTAAGGATTTTGTAAGTTCTCTTTATGCTTTATTTTAACGCCAGAAGCTGAAAATTATCTTGGTAAAAAAATTTGAGTAAACATGTTCTCTGCTAATTATGAGATGTCTATTATTTATAGAGTTTGGAGGAGCCATCAGAAGCTCAGACTATCGCAATGCAAGAAGCTCTTCAGACTCCTGGGGTTTGTATTTTGTATTATCTTCCTCTTGTTTTCTTTTCCGGATCTTGCTTCTGCACTATCATTTTCTTATCAGGCTTCTTTATTTTCAAGTTGTTAGAAGTTATTTATCTTGACAACTTTTAGAAAGGGATTACACTTTTGCATCATTTATTCAAATACAGATTGTCTATATAATTTAGTGAAAGTACACAAATAATTTGCAGTTCTCTGTATGCCATATAACTGAGCTCTATGACACAAAAATTATTGTTCAGCTGATGCATATTAACCGCCAAATGCCAATGAGTCTGCTCCAAGATCTTCAGAAAATCATGTAGGACATATGCTAGGATATGAATTATTTGAAGGAGTACTTTCTTCATGTACCGTGCATTATGCTCAATGTAACTACTAACTAATGTAAATTGACTACTGAAACAGTAAGCTACATTTGTAGCTATTCATTGAACATCATCTCTGAAAATGGTCAACAACCTAGTATATTTTTAGCAGCCAAACCTGGAGAAACTGATTTCATGGGAAGTTTGTTAAGACTTAGGTAAAGAAGAAGATGGTTGGAATTCGTTACAAACTCTGGTATTTTGTGGCTATCAATCATAATTTGGAGCTCAAGGGATTTCCAGATAGGCTTTTATCTCTTAAAGCTGGAGAAATTAATTTGGTTGGTTTTTGCAGGCGAGTAGTCAAAGGTTGTCTGTTGGGATGACGCCCAAAACACTTAGGCTGCCCAAACCTGGCGAGATGCTTCTCTCAGTCCATGGATCACCCCTTGGCGTTTACAAGGAAAATAACATGGAAGCCATACACGGTATGAAGATTGTTCTAGTTAAAGCTTTTTCTGTATGTAGTTCATGGTATTGTTTCCATATTTGCATAATGAGGTTTTCTTGCCTTTTGTCTAACATCTGCTTATTTCTCTGAAACTCCCAAGTACCTACCTCAATGGCTTTCCATCTAGACACTAAATATTCATATCTGTTCTTCAGCATCGGATGAAATACTGCAAATTTCTTTCGTTCTGATATCCATTGTGATGTGCAGAGTCAGAAGAGGGTTGAATGCCTACTAAATCTTCAAGTGGCTCATCGCGGTTCAAGAACAAGCGAAGTAAGTTGTGAATATCTCAATGTGCACTGATCAATACCCATTTCACGTGTTGCTATAAATGAGGGATACATACATAATTATTTGTGAACTGCCATTTTTTTTCAATGTTCCAGACTCAGAGTCGCCCCTGACAACAAAGATTGACTAAATGTAAATATTTTGGCCTTCCAGCTTCCAAGGATTTTGGAATGATGCGGATGAAATCAGTCCTACCAAGGAGGCAAAGTGTTCTGACCTATGAGTTCTGCAGTATTGTGTCTGACGTTTTGTGTGGTTAGTTTGTGTCATGAAAAATGCTTGGGTCGTAGACCTCCTCTTGGACTGTGATTTATAATAAAATAATGAACTTCCCCATTTGTCAAAAAAAGGGGGAAAAAAAGAAGTGAGTTCTGATTTAGCTGACCTTAGATAGGTTTATGCAGTTCTTTCAAATATAGGCAGCTAGGCGCTTTTAGGTGAACCGTATCATTCTTGATTCTTTAATCAACTCACGACCTAATGTTATATTTCTGTTTTTCATAAGTATAAATTATTAAGATCAATTTCAAAAAAATTCTTCGCTACATGATAAGGGACGTTCAAAAGAAAAGGGGGTTAAAACACACACACACACACACAGGGACACACGCACACGCAACAAGGAATCCGGGTGCGATTAATTTGGGCTTTTAGGTTTGGAGCCGATAATTCACCAGCTTAGTCAGCTGTCAGGTCTGATACATCATCTTGTCACCAATATTATCTAACGAGGACCAAGTCTCTTCTAAGTGCCGTGAAGTGATGGGACAATGCAAAGGAAGTGCCTATGAACAACAATGAAACTAGTCATGCATAATTAATCGAAGTACCTTTTCACTGGCTCTTCTTAATATTTATCCCAGTTTACTAATTAAAGGATAAAATATAAATTTTCATGCTTTTACAATACACTATACAAGAATCATCATTCTGGCTGTCATTGTCATCAGATGTTTCATGTAATCATCCCCAGTAAACGAAAGCATTAGTCACTATAGACAAGGACGAGATGGATGGAATAGATACAACATAAGACGGGCTTGGTGACAGGTCCTTGCATGTTTATGTTTCTGTTGATGAAGATCCTATTAAAAGGATTCAGTGCTCCCCTATTTAACAGTCCCATCCACAGCTCTATTTCAAATTAAATTTCACCCCAAAAAAAAGTCTTACATCATCCTCTTAAATCCCAAAAAAATCGAACTAATCTATTGGGGGAGAGCGGGATGGAGCTCATGAAACAATAACAGATTCCCTAGAGGCAAACAGGCTCCACCACTCCATCAGTTATGATCGGTGTGCTTTAGACATATAGAGTGAAACTGCATCCTGCGCTCTCATAAATTTCTTAGCAAAATCATGATTTAAGTATATTATAATAACTATCATGCAATTTAGTCAAAATTAAATTGCAATTCAAATTTCAAATCACGGAAGCAAAGACAAATATCTAAATACCTCCAATTATGTTTGTATAAATTTGATGATGAACCCAATTACTGATAAATTCTTCCAGCAGTCTGCAACCAAAAAATACAAATGCAAAAGAAGAGAGGGTAGAGAGAGAGAGTGTGTGTGTGTGTGTTTTTCTAATAAGTGTAAGAGTCCCAGTGATGAACTGACCTCTTTCCCATCAAATAGGATAGTTTAACCATCATGTACTCAATTGATGATCCCACTAACCTACTAACAATATATTTCGCCAAAACAAACTCTTAAAAATAAGGACGACTAATTAAGATATTTTAAATTTTAAAATTCAAAATAGATTATAGAATATTTTAATTTGATTTTATTTAAAATATTCCAAATACATTTAAATTAAATAATAAAATATTCTAACATATTAAACATGGCGTTGTTGAGCATGTAACTAAAGTAGCCAGATTACTGAAGGTTAACAGGTCCTGAAAAATGGAAAGGAAAACTATCAATAATATACAATGAAATCCAAGAATTACAATGAGTATAGCAAATGCAGCGGTGAACCGATTAAATTCAGTCAGCAACCAGATAAAATGACAGAAATTGGTATAGAAAGGCTGCCCAGTCACAAAAGTTCCTCACTGAGACTTTATTTTAAAAAATCATTGTTAAATACACACAATTTTATAATTTTACACTGACATATTATAGTTTATGAAATATAACAGAGTAACAGATCAGTGGTGAGACATTCCAGAGAACTATGGAAAATAAGCACATATCATCCTCATTTTTTTATCCTAAGATAATTAACTTTTAGCTCCTGAAGGCAATTTTTTGAGTCTTCTAAAATGTCCTGAAGTTTACCCAGCTCTAATTGTTGCATTGAGATGGCCTAATTTACAAAAGGTTCTAGCTCAGATTAGTTGGAGGCTGAATTATTTCCATTACCCTTTGTTTCTTATGTTTTAAACTGACAATAATGAAGCAAAATCTTCAGGGCGTTGGTTATTGTTAAAATCAACAGCTAGCCTATGACTTTGCAAGTTGGTATGCTAACAGCAAAGCCGTATATTATGAGATGAGATATTTGGTTTCAAGGAAAAAAAATTTCTATTATTTAGGGAAAAAATATGCATTGATGTCAAATGAAGACCAATGGAAAACCTGTTCCTCAGAAGAATCAATACGATGTAGATTAGAATGAGCTAAAAGTGGTGGCAAAGAGATATGACATACCACCATACAAGTGAACTATTCTGCTTCTATGCAAGTCTCCAGTAGATATATGCGTTAGGAATCTTTTTCACATGAACTGCTAACTACATTTCTAGCTAAGCTTTTGCAAAATCTTGGGGTCTGCTTGAATCAGTAGTGGCACTTCCAGATCTTGAATTTGCTGGTAAAGACCCAACTGCAGCCAAAGCATCCAAGAAGAACCTCTTATTAGGGACAATGCCATCTTTATCCATATGCTTTAGCAATTTATCTAGAAGCTCCTTCAAATTGGCTTTAGTATAAGCCCCATAAAGAAGTTTATACGTAGATGAATTTGGAAAAACTTGTATATTACTGGCCCTCTCCAAAAGTGCATCTGCTTCCATGGGCAAACCATTCATGCAGTAAACATCAAGCATTGCATTTAGAGTTGAAACTTTCATCTGAGCTTTTGACTCAACCAGCCCATCAAATAATTCTCTAGCCCTGGAAATGCAATCACAGAACCCATACATATAGATGAGACTCTCATGAGTGACAAAGCTAGGCCTGTAACCCATGTCAGTCATCTTTTTGTAAACATTTTCTGCTTTCTCTCTAAGACGTGCCTTCCCATAGTTCAAAATCATTGAATTAAATGTAGGCAGAGTTGGTTTCACTCTGGAGCGTAATAAACTCTTAAACACTTGTTCCATCTTATCAAATTGCTGCCTCTTCCCATATGAATCAATGAGCAGATTAAAGGTAATTATGTCAGGCTTACACTGATTGCTTTTCATTTGAGAAAGTACAGATTCCATTTCCCGGATCATCCCATTTTTCCCATAAGCATCCATCACACCGTTAAAGGTGTAAATGTCAGGTGAAACAATGCTCTCATTGAGATCTTTAAACAAGAAATTTACACGATCCACATCCCGAGCTTGGGCAAAAGCTCTCAACAGAATGTTGTATGTTACAATGTTGGGTTTACATCGCTCCATTCCCTTCATCTTCTCAAAGTAGCCAAGAGCTTTGGCCAAAGCCTTTGTTTTGTCCCGTGAATGAAGGTGGGCTGTGATGAGTGCATTATAGACAGAAGAATCAGGGCGACAGCCAGTATTCCGCATCTCTGAGAAAAGCCACATAGCCAGTCTGGTTTGGCCTTTCTTTCCCATTACTGATATTAGTTTCGAGTAAACCCCATTATCTGCAACATACCAGCGTTGCTTCTGCATCCATCTGAAAACCTGAATGTCAAATACTATAGGTGAGACAAGTAAATAATTACTGATATTATAAAATATCTGAGCTATTTTCCGTGTTTCCTTTTCTTTTAATATGCGAAATGTCCTAAATGGTGATATGGAGAAGTTCTTAGGTACATGATGTACCAGCTAGCTGTATCATGAGGCAATGAAAACTCAACAGTGAGTGATTTGGTGAATTTCTACTAAACCCTTGTCTGGCAATGCACAATGTGACTCCTAAAAATTTGTTGGTGATATGAAGTTCACTGAAAATGTTCAATCATTCACATAAAAAGCAAATTAATTTCCAAATTAAAAAACCCTACGAATTTGGGTTGCCTCCCACCGACTGAATATTTCAGCACTGCCAATTTCTAAGATATGGTGACTGAGAAACATAGCAAAACTATAATGGAAAATTTAATTGAACAATAGGAGACATTTTGCAAACGCATACAATACCAATAAGATAAGCTCCTTATCAGTTATCGACAAAAGTACAGTTAATGCAGAAACCACTAATTTATATTACAGAGATATTCTCTAAGATTGATAGAACGAAACTAACCTCAAGGCATTGCAACCACTTATCATCTTTGCCGAGCTCTTCAAACAGCAGAAAGCAGTGCTCTGTCCTAACCAGCTTCACATACTTGTTCAATGTCTTCGATAATGGCTCTTTGTCGCTGAACTTGCGCATAAGCAAGCGAACGAGCTCTTGAGCTTCGGATTTGTCGGTCGATTTATTCTTGGGACTGATCGAAACGCATGATATTCGGATTGGGGGCCTAGCCAGTGGAACCAACTGTGGAAACCGTGGCTGGTTTCTCCTGTAATTTGGCAATGAAGAAGAAAGAGAAGACGTGGGAATTGGGGAGAGTTGCAAAGAGTGACAATGAAATGGATTCGTAGGCATTCCTAATTTTCCAGAATATTGCTGCAATTCGCGAAGAGGATGCATGTGTCTTTCAGCGGATCCGAAAATTGATAGATAAACAGGCAGGAGCTAAGTCGACCCGATGAAAAAGAAAATCAGGGAGTTGAACCCGACGTGAATCGAACACGCAACCTTCTGATCTGGAGTCAGACGCGCTACCATTGCGCCACGGATCCACAAGTGGAGATGCTTTTTTCAATGATTATTAAATTTACTTTTGTTCAGTAGTTCGTCCTTAATGTTCATGCTTGGAAACAAACATTTTTATACCATAAATTTTCCTAGTCTGCAATCATCAAATTAATATTCTTAATCCTTTTTAAAAAAAAATAATCTTACATGTATTAATTTTGATATTATTAGCGATGGATGTACTTCATCTATCCTCTAGTTTTACTAAAATCAAAATATTTGAAAATTGTTACTTGAAATTGGTTTGAAATTTTATGAAACTGAGTCTCTAAAAAATATGTATGAAACTAAATTCTTATATATATATTATTGGTAAAATGTTTGTACCGTATATAATTGAGATGTTAGGATATCTTAATTTTTATTACATATGAAAATTAGACTAGTTCTTAATGTTGGGATAAGATACAATAAACATAGAATAAAAAAATTACTTATTCTTGATACGGAAGAAGCCGATATTCAATAATTCAATTTCACATGGAATTACAAAATTACAATTTTAAATTTTGAATGATTTTTACAGTAGAAAACATTTTAAAAAAAGATGATTAATTTTTGTTAAGAATTTAAAATTTCACAATTCTCTAACAATTTCCTTTTTAATGATAACCACACTATATTTCAAAAAACTAGTTATTATTATGTTTAAAAAACAATTGTCAGTTTTTTCTATAAAAAAAATTGACTATTTGAATTATTTCAAATTTAAATATAACATATTATTAATTAATTAATAATTAATATTTATTGAATATGGATTATATGTTAGCTCATCATGAACGACTCAATAATTTAATTACAAACCTAATATTTTAACATTTTCTACTCATACATGATGGGATAACCAACATATAAATCTTTTTAACTCCTTTTGGATTTTTATGTTGAGTGTTCTGCTATGACTACATGAGCACAAAAATTTAGAAGCTCTTATACTAGAAATTCTATAATAAGACCAGCTTAAAAGACTACAATCTCATTTACACATATCACATATTCAATGTATCTCAGATATCCTAAATATACTCAAATACACTTTTACTTATAACAAATCATATCCCTCTAAAGTAATAGTATGATTTTGATTGCTCTTCTCATATGTTGAGTGTCTACACTTATAATGTTACCAAATAACTTCATAGTGGATATGTCTTAGACACTAATATAATTGTGTATATATTAGATAATTTTCCTTTTGCCCATGTAACATTTAAATCAAAATGAGTTGCTTTCCTAGCAATATTTCTTTAGGTTGCATTATCATAAGCATAGGATATACACTAATATAACATACACTAATTCATCTTCTTGTGATATTGTCAAAGTCATAAGAATATCTATGAAATGATTCATTTCTTTATAGGACTCACACAACAATGAAGTAGGGATTTATTTATTTGTTTTCCAATTATGGTTATTAATTATATGCAATATGAATTACATGTTATAGTGTTTCTCTTATGTTATAAAAGCGTATGTCAATTTATTTATTTATTTTATCAACACCATACAGACTTTAGTTTAAATATACATAGTGTCTAACTTGAATTTTACCATTTTTCTTGTCTTCCACGTGAAGCTTAGAAGAGAATTCATATCTGGTTACAAGTATTATAAATAGTAAAAATCTATAATTCGATCCATATAATTATATTTTGGATCTCATCTCAACTTTCTCTTATTTTATAATTAACATATGAAGAAATTGTGTTCTTTCATTTATTGTATTAGCACTTCTGTTGCCTTTAATAATGAACACAAAAATGTCTCATTTTTACACATTCCTTATGAGCGTAAAAGGTGATTGTTTGTGTGAAAGAGGCAACTTCATCAACCTATATGATATATTATTATATTGTATATATGTTTAACTATGATTATGGCACTATAGTGAAAATAAATAAATATATTTATTTATTTAATAATCTAATCATACATCAAGTATGTTACTTTATATTCTACGCATATCAAGAGATTTCACATGCTTTACATATACATCTTAAGGTATAGGTTTTATAAAGGGATTAACAACCATCTTATGCGTAGAGATGTATTATACAGTAACACTTTTTGGTGTCATTGCTTCTCTAACAAAGTTGTATCTAGTGTTTATGTGTTTTGTTTTACTATGATACTTAGAATCTTTTATGTAGGCTATAACTGCTTGACTATCACAATTTATTAGAATTGAATTTAACACTCTATCAATGATCCTTAGGTGTTCCATAAATCTCTCCAGCCATATAGTTTCTTGTACTATTGTAGAACATGCTACAAATTTTGTTTCCATAGTTGACAAGGGAATGCATGTCTGTTTCTTATTACTCCATGATATAGCCCCATTGTTTAGCAAGGATATGTATCTTGAAGTTGATTTTTGCACATCTAAATTTCTGCCCCAATTAGCATCGGCATATCCTATTATGTGCGAATCACTTTATTGATAACACAATGCGTAGTCAGTAGGACCCTTTAAGTATCTTAGTATTCTTATGACAACTTTCCAATACTTTTGACCTAGATTTGACTAGTTCTAGCTTACAAGACCAATCGTATAACAAATATCCGATCTTTTATACATTATTGTGTACATTAAATTGCCAATAGTATTGGAGTAAGAGACTATTTCCATAACTTTATTTTCAAATTCAATTTGAGGACACATTTGACAACTTAAACTCTCGCCTTTTGCTATAAGAATATCCATAGGTTTACAGTCTTTTATATTGAGTCGCTCAATAATTTTCTTAATGTAATTCTCTTGTGAAAGAGCTATTAATTTCTTTAAGCGATTTCTTTGGATCTTAACTCCAAGTATATAATTTGCTTTACTCATATCTTTAATCTCAAAAATTAAAGATAGTTATTCTTTAACACCTATTATTGAATCTAAACCATTCCCAACTAACAATATATCATTCATATAAAGGGATAATATTACAATGTTGCTTTTAAACCGCTTAATGTAAACACAATAATCTTCATCGATCATTTGGAAATCATTTGAGGTCATTTTTTGGTGAAATTTCAAATACCACTGCCTAGGTAATTGTTTTAGTCTATAAATGGACCCTTTAAGCTACAAAATTTTTTCCTTTCAATTTTCTATGAAACTTAATGGCTATTTTATATAGATTTCTTCATCTAATTCTCCATTTAAAAACATGGTTTTCACATCTGTTTGATATAGTTCCAAATCTAAACTTGCAATTATAGTTAGAATTAGTCTAATTGAATTAAATTATATAACAAGTGAAAAAGCATATTTATAATCTATACTTTTCTATTGTGTATATCCATTAACTAATAAACGAGCTTTATATCTTTCAATAGATCTATATGTTTTTCTTTTAGTCTTGAGAACCCACTTGTTTCTAATAGTTTTTTGTCTAAATGGATGATCAACTAAATCCCAAATATGATTTCTCTTCATTGAATTTTTTTTTCTTCTATTGTTCTTTTTCATTTTTCCTTAATAGGGCATGATAGAGCTTCTTGAACTGTGTTTGGCTCTTCATCATTTTATAGAATAACTATAAGTGTTGCCCTTTTAATTTCAAAATGACGTCTAGGTACACTTTCTCAATTACTCCTATGTAGTGGGGTTAATTGTGAAGAACTCCCACTTAAATCATTAGGTCGAGATACAATAATTTGTTCATTGATCCTTTAATCATGCATTTCATAAAAAGATATATCCTTATCAATCTTTCCCCTACTAAGAAATTCATTTTTTAAAAATGTGGCATTTCTAGATTTAATTTTAGTTATACTTTTATCTTCATTTTCTCTTATGAAAACATAACCTTTTGATTGTTCTGAGTATCTAATAAAAATACACTTTTTTCTTCTTGGACCTAGTTTCCCATACTTATAGGATGTATCATGGGTGTAAGTAGCAAACCTCTATGGTCTTAAGATGCTTAAATTTGGTTTTTTATTTATCTAAAGTTTATAGAGTGTAGAAATAACTGACTTAGAGGGCACTCAATTAAGTATGAAAGTTGTAGTCAGTAAAGCATTTCCCTAATATGAAATAGGTAAATTTGCTTGAGCTATCATTGACCTAACCATTTCTAATAATGTTCTATTTCTCTTCTTAGCAACTATATTTTGCTGAGGAGTATTAGGAATTATTAATTGTCTTATAATCCATTTTTTTCACAGAGCTCTTTGAATTGTTCTGACAAATATTCATGTTTATAGTCAGTTCTTAAAATTTTAATTTTCTCATCAAATTGGTTCTTAATCATATTTATATAGTGTTTAAAACACTTTAGTACTTTTGACTTATAGGAGATTAAATAAACATGACTAAATTATAAATAGTTGTCAATGAATATAATAAAATATCACACTCTATGTCTTGCTCTCACACTCATTAAACCATATATATTAAAATGTACTAATTGCAATAGATTTTTAACCCTAATTCCTTTTCTAAATGGTTTTATAGTTTCTTTACTCACTAAGTAATGTTCACATAAGGTCATTTATAGGTTTGAAATTGATCTTAGCAATCCTTCTTTTGCTAATCTGTTCATTTGTTCTTAACCTATATGACCTAGCCTAACATGTTAAACCTTCATATATAAAGTAGAAGTAGAAGCAAAAGATGAAGCATAACAATTATATTCATACATATTACAAATATTATCACAAATTATGTCTAGCACAATAAAACCATCAAAAAGAAAACAAAAGGCATAATAAGTTGTCCTATTATAAATGTATATTGAGTTATTATGAAAATAAACATTAAAGTCATATTTAAGAAGAGATACAATAGATACTAAATTCTATTAGATTCTCGAAGCATATAGAACATCATGTAGAATAAGTGTTCGTCAACCATGTAAAATTAACTTGCATGATCCAATGCAGAGACTTCAATCCTGGCATTATTTCCTACATACAACCATCTACTTTTAAAAGGTAGCCGATGGTACTTCACAAAGGATCCTTGGTCATTGGCTATATGGTTTGTGACTCTTGAGTCTATAATCTATAAAAGATGAGATTTAATCATTAAAATAATATTAGAAATACAGACAAAATATGGAGATGAAATACATAGTAGCACCTTTTTTCTGCTCAGTACAATCACAAGCAAAGTGACCCATTTTCTAACAAGCATAGCACTTGACCTTAGTCAGGTCAAGCTTTTTTCCACCACATTTTTCTTTTTCCTTAAATTCTTTCTTGATTTTTTTGAAATGGCCAGATCCTCTTTTATTATGAAAGTACTTGCCCTTCTTGCCCTTTAGCTTTGAAATTTCAATAATTTCTATCATATAAGCATTATTAAAGGATTTAGCAGCCTCAAAACACTCATTTTCAAGTTCTAAATGATGAGCAACATCATTAAACATGGTGATGCTCTCATTGTGGATCAAGTTTACTTTCTTGTGCTCCTAGCTAACATGAAGAGATCTTATCACAGTTTAAACTTGCTATTCATCCGTCAAGACATAACTAACTGACTTTAACTCTCTAATCATGTTTGTCATCTCTCTTGGTTGTTGTTTCATGGAATTGTTGAGACGCAACTTATAAGTGTCAAACCTAATAGTTAGCCTTTTAAATTTAGTTGTAGAAGTACCCTTAAGCTTGTCTTTCAGGCAATCTATATGGCTTCTACAGTAGGATATTCTTCATATTCGCACATCAAATTATTAGCCATGTAGCTCAGCATCATAATGTAAGCTATATTGTTCTTTTTCTTCCAAGTTTGAAATGCCTTTTAATCTTTTTTATGTTGTGCTATATTTCTATGCTCAGGCTCTGGCATAGCATTAATAAATGGCTCTTTAGCATTTTGCTCTTCAAAGATATAAGAAACCTTATGGTGCCAAATTTTCCTATTGTCACTATTTAGTTTCTCACCTTTGTTGAGCTCAAGTATTATGTTCTTAGTAGTTGTAATTAATAACGCAAATATCTATATAGATATAACATAGATTTTAAAACATATATACCATATCACAAATTTGCAATAAATTTAACTAGACTAGCAATAACATGATTAGTTTTATAATCGAAAGCCTACATGTCTCTTGCTTTCATCACATATGTCCTAATAATGCTATTATTATTATATTGAATTTATACACAAATAAATTTTAAATTATAGTTCTTAGATGACCACATGTTTTCTAATTTAAGAACTCCTACTTAAAAAATTCTCAATAATCAATAATAAATAAATAATTATAATATTTATTTAAATAAGTAAAAATGCATTAAATAAAACACATGATTTACATATATTAATCATAAAAGTACATAGATTAAAATATTATACAACATATTTAAACATTTTAAAGATGTTTTATTTTATCAAATAATTTCACATCAGCATGATCAATCTTAGACTTATAATTGTAAGCAGCATTTTGTACATCATAATGAATTCTTCTTGCATGCTTAATCAACCCCTTTAAATGTATTCCCTTCTCATATGTACTATGACCAAAATATCGTACACTTTTTATATTAGAGAATTGAGGAAGTAAGATAGAATGTCTAACATTGACAACAATGTGGCGTTCTTTTGCAAGTTCTATTTTAGCTACGCACTGATAAAAGTTCCAGCCTCTTTAATTCTTTTTTTATTTATTTGGCTTAACTTTTTCTCTCAATTTTACCTTGATCGGTGTCCAAAATTCATCATCAGGGAGTAAGTTGATCAAGCCCAAAGCCCATGAAAATTGTGAAATTTTGATGTCATTCCTTATGAGATAAAATCTTAAATTATCTATAATATTTCTCATCTCATAAATATGTTATTGAACCATCTTATTTGAATCCATTTTATAACTCACATAAGTTTTTATGTTCATAATATCCTTATAAAATGAAGGAAATTAATTAATTAATTTATCATAATTTTATATAATTTTTTAACAATTTTTTAACATTTAAAAACACAAAAAATAGACCAAAAATTCACCCAAAAAAATTAAAAAAAGCCCAAAAATATTGAAAATATATAACAACATAAAGATTATGAATTTAAAGAATTTTTTGTTCAAAAACCATCCCAAAATGGTCTTGCACGTCTCCTTACGTACCCTTGAAAGCTTGTGATTTACAAAAAAAAATAAGATGCCTTGCACGCGTCTTAGATGGCGCTTGCGCGCCACACGCCGCCCAACAATGTAGCCCCTTCATTGGCATCCTTTCACTTCCTTCTTTACGTTAGTATATTAGTTTGGTCATTCTGGGCTAGAGGTGGCTCACACTCTCACACGAGAATGGTCCGTATACTTCATCTTTAACATTGGGTTTCAAAATTTTTGAATTTTGTAGTGATTTTTATGACTTTTTTAACCTAATTTATGACTTCATATCTCATTCGATTTTAATCTATATTCGATGAAACTAGTGGCGTTTGAAGGCTTGTTCTACATGTTATTTTTTCATATGAATTTCATTCAAAGAGGTATCATGTATAGTAAACTCCAACCCTCAAAAGTTGGCTATTTATCATGCGATAAACTAAAAATTCATGTTAAATTTTCTCTCTGATTTTATAATGAATTTTTCTCAAAATTTAACCACAAATTCTACACTATATAGGCATCTTATGATACAAAAATTATGGTTTAAAAATTTATCTATAATTATTTGTCATTAAAGCCCAAAATTCTTAATTTTTATGAACTTCCTCAATCATATTCAATTCTGAACAAAAAAACTATATTATCATGCACAAAATTTAACAACAAATCCATGGAAATATAAATTAATGTGAGACCAAATGTTCTGATACCAATGTTGGAATAAAATACAATAAACATAGAATAAAAAAAATACCTATTCTTGATGTGAAAGAAGCGAATCTTCAATAATTCAGTTCCACACGGAATTACATAATCATAATTTTGGATTTTGAATGTTTTCCACAACAAAAAAAGGCTTAAAAGGAGATGATTATTTTTTGTTGAAAATTCAAAGCTTCATCATTCTTTTTAACAGTTTCCTTTTTAATGATAATCACACTATATTTCAAAAAATTGATTATTATTATTATGTTAAAAAATGGTTTTCAATTTTCCCTTAAAAAATTGACTATTTAAATTATTTAAAATTTAAATTTAAAAATTATTAATTAATAAATTATTTATTAGGTATGGATTATGGGTAAGCCCATTATGGGCACCCAAATAATCTAATTGCAAATTCAATATTTTATCACTTAAAATCTCAAATTATATATTTGAGTTTCAAGAGCAAGCAATTAACCTAGAATTGAACATTATTTTGATGTCAGGATGGAAAATGAAGGTAAATCTGTATATAGATCTTATTGTAAAGCATAAAGCTTACATATTTTATTGTTAAACGAAGGTTGGAGTCATCACTCCAATTTGAAGATAAGCTTTTTAATTTAGTTTGAAGTTCAAAACTTTGAACCAAAATATATTGCACAAGAATTATTTAAGAATTATGTTTATCTAAAAAATATATAGATAATTTGTAATTTTTTTTATATATTTTTATATCACGATATTAATTTGTGTAATTTATTGTAATAATAAAGCATTATTAAAAAAAGGACAAATAAGGCTCGTTTGATACACTATATTAGGCTTGATTATATAAGTTAATATAATATATTACAAATTAATTATTTGTTTAATGTAAATAATATATTATATAAGTTTATATATCAAATTTCTCTTATACTTTAAAATGGTGTATAACATAAACCCTAAACTTGACCCATGATCATCCTTATTTGGTCCTATCTAATCACTTTAGACTATATTAGGTTGGACATGCAAAATTAGGTAGATCAAGTAAGGTTGGTCATATTGGCCAATTTGGCTCGACTAAGTTTGATTTTATAATTTTTATTTAAATTATGTTATAAGGACTTATATAAAAATTTTATTTTATTTTGGAGCAAAATATAATTTCATAAGGATTTATATGAACATTTTATATTTTTAAATGTTATTTTATAATTTTTATAATTTTTTAAATGGCCTAATTAGCCTAAAAATACTAGTTTGACTTCATCTAATACTAAACCACTTGGGCCAAGCTTAAACATCGAGCTTAAAAAGGTAGCTTGGCGTAAAACTTAGTTGGGTACTATGCTAGGATATAACATGACCAGACTCATGAATACTCTTATGAGTGAGAGTTAAAATGGAAAAGTATTGATAATACCTTATATATCAAAACCTAATTAGATTTAATCTCATCGCTAATGCTTAATTTTGTTATACATTATTTTGATATATAAGGTCTTATCAACATTTTTTCATTCTAATATGCACTTGTGGAAGTGTTCATGGGTCGAGTCAAGTAGTATCCTAGCCTAATGTTTGATTCAGTTTTGCACCAAGTTACTTTTTAAGCCCATTGCTTTGGCTTAGCTTAGTTGGTTTAGTATTGGGTTAGGCCAAACTAGTTTTCTTATATGGTTGGGCTGCTTTTTTAAACAATTGGTAAAAATTATAAAATAACCATTAAAAAATATAAATTTTTTATATAAGTCTTGGTAAAATTACATTTTGTCCATAAAAAATAAAATTCTTGTATAAATCAATATAACATAATTAAAAAAAATTATAAGACCTGGTTAATTGGCCAACATAACTAATCTTACATGGTCTATCCAAATTTTTTAAACCCAATTTATACAAGTCATTATAAATTTACATTTTGCCTTTGAAGAAAAATTTATATAAGTTAATATAATTTTTTAAAATTAATAAGATTGAGTTAAGTTAAACCAAATTAGTTAATATGACTAGTATGGCCCAATTATGTGGCCTCACCTGGTATGCCTTTTTTTTTTTTAGACTTAGCCCAACCCGTTTTCAGTTGGTTGGGTTACCAAGCATCATAATCACTCATGGGATTATGTCACCAAACACCATGCATAGCCTTATTTCACCTGTCATTTCTCTCTCTCTCCCTCGTTTTCTCTCTCTATATATATAGTTATATATATATTAATATATTATAAGAAATTTAGAGAAATATAATATATATTTAAGTAAATGATATTTTTATCAATTTTTTTTTTTACCTTTTCAGTGTTATACAATATATTACCAAATATAAGATAGTATTATCTTATACAACACATTATGAAGTCTTATTTTATACAACATACCAAACAAGCTCTTATCATATATTATATATGTTGGCAAAGTTAAGAGTTACAAAATCAAAATGCAAGGTTTTTGCAATTTTAAGATATTTTATATAAAAAATAATAATATAATAACATCATAAATGTCTTTAGATGACTTAAAAATATTTAAACATTTTTAATATAAATAAACCAAACTATAAATATTTCAAATTTTAAAAATAAATATTTTATTTTTTATAATTTCTTTAACAATATTATCTACTCATAATAAAATTGAGGCTTCATAATAAAAATGAAAAATTATTTTTCTTGCAAATAATTAGATTGTTTATATTGAAAAGAATATTGCAAAAAAATTCACTATAAAGGAGATTATAGATGAATTTTATTCAATAAAAAAAATAAAAAAGTCTGGTCTTAATAGCTAGTTTATATTATATTACTTTTAATATATACATTCTTTTTATTAAGGCAATGATGTTTACTTTGATATTATTATAATTTTTAATTTTTATTATTATGTGTCTCTATTTTTTAATTTAAATAAATCTTATTATTATATTAAATTAATAGATACTTAAAATTACATTTTTAATAATTATTAGCATTCATATTAAATATAAATTTTTGTTTCTCTTACAATTTTTTTTCAAGTTTCATTGTTCGCAATATCCATGAGCCAACGCAGTTTATATTTCAAAGGTTGAGACTTGTCATGGAAGCAATAGTCCATATACTTTGTTGCATATAAGCTCACATTTTGAAACATTTGCTATAAAAAAGAAAAATAAATTGTCAAATCCTACAGTATAAAATAAAAATAGAAAAATTATATCTAAAGATCCATATATTATAAAATTTATAATAAAATATTTTAAAAATTAAAATTATTTTTAAAGACCATAATAACTATCAGAGTTTAAGAGATTTTTTTATTGAATTTTAAAAAAATTACTAGAGTTTAGAAAAATTTATCACTCTCCCTAAAATTTGACAGTAATTGCAGTTCTTAAAAGTAACTATAATTTTTTAAAATTTTTTATTATAAATTTTATAAAATTTGGGTCTTCAAATATAATTTTTTTTTTAATATTGATCAAGGAGCCCATTCCTTTCCCAAAACAAAAAAGTCGTGATTGTTTGCAATATCCATGAACCAACGTAGTTCGCATTTCAATGGTTGAGACCTATGATGGAAGAAACAGCCCACACACTTCGTTGCATCTAAGCTCACATTTTGAGACATTTGCTATAAAAAAGAAAAATAAATTGTCAAATCTCACAATATAAAATAAAAAAATTATTGAATCAATAATAAAGAGAAAAACTCTTTATAAGTCAAACTGGATTAGTTTACTATTAGACCCGCTCGAGTTGGTTTTTGTTTTTTAAGTTGGCCAAGTCACTTTTTATTTTTAAGGTTTTAGTAAAAATTATAAAAAGATCCCAAAAAATAAAATTATATTTTGCTAAAAAAATGCATATAAGTTATTATAATTTTTTTTAAATTAATAAGATTGGATGAAATTAAATCAAATTAGTTAACATGGCTAACCTGATTTAATTATGTGGCCCCTCCTAGTATATCTTTTTTTTTTGGTCTAACCCAACTAGAAGTTTTCAAAGGTTTGGTTTGGTTTGATTTTGAGTCAAAACCAAACTGAATCAACCTAATCGGTTTAGCATTTTGTTTGACCTTATCAATTTTAAATTCTAATCGGTTTGGTTTAGTTTGATCCGGTTTGGTTTATATTTTTTGTTTTCAAAAATACTTTTTTTAAAAAAATTTGTTCCTCGTAATATATAGCATTTAACTTTTAATATCCTACATCTCTTAAAATTTTAACTAATAATAACTTTGGAAGAATTTATTATTTTTATCTCTTTTTTTTGCCTAAAAAAATTTCATACATCCACAAAAAAACTTAAAAAAGTGAGAAAAAAATAAGAGCAATATCTTATAATAAAATAGTATAAATAATTTGTATATTTCTTGAACTACATAAAGAATGTAGCTTTAATATAAGTTTAATTGACAAAATATCTCATTAATCTAAAAATAAATAAAATATCAAATTTTAATTAATTGTAAGTTTAATGGTTCAGTTTAGTTCGGTTAACCGAACAAAATATGGAAAAAATTGACAACCGAACCGATTTAATCGATTTTATAATTACAAAAACCAAACTAAATTAATTTTTAATCAGTTTTAATCGATTTTTGACGGTTTAGTTCGGTTCGGTTTGATTTAATTAGTTTAGTTCAATTTTGTTTATCTTTAAACTTAACCCATTCTAATGTAACTAAGCTAGTCAGGTTATTAGACATCATAATCACCCATTGGACTAGGTCACCAAGTACCATATATGGCACTACTCACTTGTGTTCTCTTTCTCTCTCTCTCTCTCTCTCTATATATATATATATTAATATATCATAAGAAATTGAGATAAATATATTATATTTTTAAATAAATGGCATTTTTGCTAAAAAGATTAATTTTTATCTTTTTCAATATTATACAATATATTATCAAACTTTATTTTATGCAACATATCAAAGAGGCCTTTAGCATATATATTATATATGTTGACAAAGTTAAAAGTTACAAAATTACAGTGCAAGACTTTTGTAATTTTAAGATATTTTATATAAAAAAAAATAATATAATAACATCATCATTGTCTTTAAATGACTTAAATATATTTAAACATTTTTAATATAAATATACCAAACATAAATATTTTAAATTTTAAACCATATACTACATTTCTTCCTTAAGACAAGAAGACATCGTTATTAACAGAATGGGGATGAGAAGAAAGCAAAGTTTAGTACGAACTTCAAAAGAGAATGTCACCATGAAAAATGTTGGTTTCATTGAATAATTATGAACATCATTAATATTTAGGGACGGATCCAAGTTCTCCAATTTAAGAGTTGTCAGCCCCTTAAAATTTTTTTATGTATATAATATTATTTTTTTAAAAACTATTTTAATTTTTTTTATTTGTACTCTTAATGTTTTAAAGTCATATACACATATTTCTACAAAGATAATTGTTTTTTCACATTGATCATAAAAATAAATTTTATAGAATATAATAAAATATCTTAAAGTTCTTATGCGAATTTTTTTTATTTCCATTCTTAAAAAATGACCAGTAATATTCTCTTTGTTTTTTGATTCTCACCCTTTTAAAATTTTTTTAAAATTTCTTTAACAATGTTTTCTACTCACAGTAAAATTGAGGTTTCAAAATAAAAATGAAAAATGACTTCCTAACAAATATTTTAATTGTTTATATTCAGAAGAATATTGCAAAAAATTTTATTACAAAGAAGATTATGGATGAATTTTATTCAATAAAAAAATTAAAAAAAATATGATGTTAATAGCTAATATATATTATATTACTTCTAAAATATACTTTTTTATATTAGGACAATTATATTTAATTTGATATTATTATATTTTTCTAATTTTTTATTATTATACGTCCCTATTTTTAATTTAATAAATTTTATTATTATATTAATTTAATATATATTTAAAATTACATTTCTAGCAATTATTAATATTCATATTAAATATAAATTTTTTGTCTGTCTTACAATTTTTTCTAATTTCCTTAAAAAAAAAAGTCGTGATTGTTCGCAATATCGATGAGCCAACGCAATTCATATTTCAAAGGCTGAGACCTGTCATGGAAGCAGCTGTCCATATACCCTATTGCATCAAAACTCACATTTTGAGACATTTGTTATAATAAAAAAGAAAAATAAATTGTCAAATCCTAAAACAAAAAATAAAAAATATTGATCAAGGAGCCCATTCCTTTCCCAAAAGAAAAAAGCCATGGTTGTTCGCAATACTCATAAGCCAACGCAGTTTGCATTTCAAAGGTTGAGAGACCTATCATGGAAGAAACGGCCCATGCACTTTGTTGCATTTAGGCTCACATTTTGAGACATTTACAATAAAAAAGAAAAATAAATTGTCAAATCGTATGGTATAAAAAAAAAAAAATATTGATCAACGAGTCCATTAAGTTGCTTGAATCAATGAAAAAAGAAAAACTCTCATAAGTCAAGCCATCAGGAAAAAAGAAACAAAAATATATATTCTCTCCAAATTCCCACCAAACCACTGGCACCGAAAAGGATTGGACAGCAAGATATTTTTACCATTGGGTAAAAGTTGCTATCAAACCACTGGCAAGAGAAGGGATTTGATAGCAACATAATTTTAGACTATGATGTTATGTAATAATGTATTATGTATTTAAAAAAAAATAATATAAAAATAAAAATGTGAATAAAATTTATTTTATTTCTTTTTATCTACTTTCTATTTTTTATCTATTTTTTTCAAGTGCACAATATATATTTATTTATTAATCACAAATGATCCAGATCCACTTATTCCCACCAAGAGTATTATTTATTGTTTTAATAAAAAATAAATTAACTAAATCAATTATAATTATGTAAGATACCTAAAAGCACTTCAATTAGGTTTTTTAAGCAGGAGACATGTTTATAATTTTTTTTGTAAATGTATAGATAGTACAAATAATAATAAAATGAGCAAAACATTATCTCACCAAAAAATTAATTAATTATTACTTTTTAAATTATTTTATTATTAAAAAAATTCATTAAATTGAATTAAATAAGCTACTTTAATTTCTATAGTTTAATCATTACACTCAAGACAAATTGAATTAAATAATGTGTCACGAGGCTTCCAGAGATGAGCGAGATTTCGTTTTGAAGGAACGGGAAAGAGATGTAGCGAGCGGCTTGGAAGATGCTACAATGCTTAAAAAACAGAAAGAAAGATTGTACTGATAATACTCAAAAGCGCGGTGTTGAGAGAAGAGAGAGACTGCACCCCCTTGTTGCAAGAATGCAATTACTGTACGGAAAATTATATCATAGGCTAGTTTTTTATAATTTTCTTATGAATTTTTAATTTAAATATAATAAATATGTTATTTTTACAAATAAATATATAAATTTTAATTAAACCATAAACATATTATATTACAATTGAAAAATTATATATTTATTAAATTTTAAGTAAAAAATTTAATAATAAAAATATATAAAATTACATATATCTTTAGTCCTCACACTGCACCTTTTTATCATCTTATTTTTTTCCCACGTGTATTTTTGAGTTTTTCCTTAAAGAATCTACGGTTATACAACCTTAGAATTGCAACTTCCCACTCTTATTTATTTGTTTTGAGATGATGATAAAACTTAAAAAGAAAGAAAATTATATGCAATTTTTTATATTACTACTGTTGTTGTTGTTATTATTATTACTATTATTATTATTATCTATATTATTTTTATAAATAAATATATAATTTTTTTAAAATAAATAACATATTTACTATGCTTTCATAAAAAATAATATATTTATTATATTTTAAATAAAAAATTAATAAAGTCATAATCATAATTTAAATTGTATAGAAAAATTATAATTTAAGAACTCAAATTAAAAATTAAAAATTTTAAATCTTTTAAAATAAATTTAAAATTTAAAATTTAAAATTATTCAATATAGATATTTTTAATTTAGAGTATTTAATTGTAATTGTAATTTTTTCTTAATAAAACCCACCACTGATTTTCGTTAGTGATTATCTACAGTGCTATGGAGTCCCCCTCCCCCCCCCCTCCTTTTTTCAATATATAAGGCGGATATTCACAGACTACGTACAATTAAATAGTTGAAGTTAGACAAATATATTCCCACAATTGCTTCCAATGATCTGGATTATCATAATTTTACTAGTTTCCCTCGCTTATGTGCTACAATCATGGTTATGGAAGAACCCAAAGAAGAGATTACCTCCTGGTCCACGAGGGCTTCCAATTCTTGGAAACCTTCGCATGTTCGGGTCATCTCCTCATCGAGATCTGCATCGACTAGCCCAAAAATATGGACCCATCATGTACCTTCGCTTAGGTTTCATGCCCACCATAGTTGTCTCTTCCCCTCAAGCTGCTGAACTGTTCCTCAAAACCCACGACCTCGTCTTTGCGAGTAGGCCACCTTACGAGGCCGTAAAGTACTTGTGTTGGGGCCAGAAGTGCTTAAGCTACGCCCCATACGGTTCGTATTGGCGCAATATGCGTAGAATTTGCACCTTGGAATTGCTGAGCAGCTTCAAGATCAACTCCTTCAGGTTAGCTATGGAATTAGTTGGGTTTTGTTGGATTTGATTTGTGTCCATAATAATTAGATCAAGTATAACTTTTGATGACTGACTTAGAAATTTTGATTGATTATCAAATGACTTGTGATCTCTTTCATTAGAATTAGACACCAGTTACCCATTAATCCAGGTATATGCAATATTGTTTATTTTTAGTTTTTAATTAAGTATTGTAGCTAGTTTTTCATTACTTTGTGATGATTTCATCATTGACCTAATTTTTCTCTTTAATTCATCCAATCAATTACGTACAAGACAATTTTTTCAACTGACCTCATCACTATTTGACTCATAAAGTGGTTCTTGATATTATCTTGCTTCTTACTTTTATTGTTAAGTTAGAAATTATATTTTATCTTGAAAAAACAAGAAAAGACATGTTTAAATAAAGTATGATGAAATGAAGAGTAGACTCACAGTTAACCATGAGTTGACTTCTTAGAGCCACATTTGCTTAATGACTGAATCCAATTAACTGCTAATTGAAATAGTTAAGTTTAATTAAATTAAAATAAAATTGAAACACCAATAGTTAAACCGTTATGAATTACAATTGTCACCTCTACTTCAGGAATATGAGAAAAGAGGAGCTTGTTCTATTAATCAAGTTTATAAAAGAAGCTGCGCGTGAGGGAGACGCGATTGATTTCACAGCAAGAGTTTCATCTTTTAGCGCAGACATGAGTTGTAGGATGATTTTTGGGAAAAAGTACATGGACACGGAGTTTGATGAGAGGGGATTCGGGGCTGTAATCCAAGAGGGATTGAAGCTAACAGCCACTCCTAATTTAGGAGATTACATTCCTCTCATTGGCACTTTCGATCTTCAGGGGCTCATGCGCCGCTATAAAGCAATGCGCAAAATCTTTGATAACTTCTTAGACAAAATAATTGATGAGCATGTCTGCACCCATGGCAAAAGGAACGCCAAAGACTTCGTTGATATCCTGCTGGCCTTAGTGGGAACCGATGAAGATCCCCGACATCCTATTGACCGATCCCATATTAAAGCCATACTCTTGGTAAGAGGGAGTAAGAAAACTTTTCAAGATAATCTATAGTAAATTGATATTTAGCCATATCACACACACACATATATATATGTGTGTGTGTGTGTAAGAGGGAGTAAGAAAACTTTTCAAGATAATCTATAGTAAATTGATATTTAGCCATGTCTCACACACACACACACACATATATATATATATATATATATGTGTGTGTGTGTGTGTGTGTGGGTGGGTGTGTGTGTAGAGTGTACACAAATTTTTTTTTTCATATTAAATAAATTCTATCAATAAAAAAAGAAGTGGACTAAATTAATCATGAATGAATATGTAATTCACATGTAAAACCCACTTTTCTCTATCCTATGACATATTTACATTTTATATTTATTCATTAATATTGACCAAATTTAAAATTCAATATTTTTTAAAAATATATATTATATAGTTAAATAATATGAAGAATCAATAAAAATTTACCAATATACGACTTCTGGTCTTATATACAAGAGACTTTTCTAGAGCTTTATTTGATCTAAAATATAAGAAACAAATCACTAATATCTGATATATTAATTATAATATTTCAATTATACTCTTTATTAAATAAGTCTTTTAAATTATAAGTAGTAACTGTAATTCATTTAAAAAAAAAAGTACACACATTAAATAAAGGTATTTTTGGACAATAATTTTTATTTGAGGCAAAATTAAGAAAATTAATTGCTTTTAACCAACTTTCTTAATTCTCTTGAATTAGTTATTTGTTTCTTATATATGGGATCGATGGTAGTATTAATGAATTCTTATGATGAGTGTGGTATATTATATGTACAAAAATTTTGTAAATTCAATGATTATTTGTCTTTGCATTAATTAGTATGCCTAGCTAGCATTCATAATTCTCATAATTTCCTTATAGGATATACTTGTAGCCTCCATGGACACTTCTTCAACAGCAATAGACTGGACACTTGTAGAGCTCATAAAGCATCCAAGGGTGATGAGGAAACTCCAAAATGAGTTAGAAACTGTTGTAGGTATGGAGAGGGTAGTGGAGGAATCAGACTTGGAGAAGTTGGAGTATTTGGACATGGTTGTGAAGGAAAGCCTAAGACTTCATGCGGTGGTACCATTACTACTTCCTCACCAATCCATGGAAGATTGTGTTGTTGGAGAGTTTTTCATACCTAAAAAATGTAGAGTCATAGTGAATGTATGGGCAATCATGAGAGACCCAAGTGCTTGGAGTGAAGTAAAAAAGTTCTGGCCAGAAAGGTTTGAGGGGATAAGTATAGACGTTAGAGGACGAGATTTTCAGATGATACCATTTGGGTCTGGCAGAAGGGGGTGCCCTGGAATGCAGTTGGGCCTAACTGTGATACGCCTTGTTGTGGCTCAGCTTGTGCATTGCTTTGATTGGAAGCTTCCAGATAATGTTTGTCCAACTGAACTAGACATGACTGAAGAATTTGGCACCACAGCTCCTAGAGCTAAACATTTGCTTGCCATTCCTACGTATAGGTTGTACAAATGATTAATCACATTTCCACACTATATAAATGTTGTACAAATGATTAATCACATTTCCTCATTTGATATGATTTATGGAAGTTAGCATGTTTTGTGTGTTATGTGTGTATGGCATTAATCTTAATTATTTTGTTTGAATGTGAATGGAATTACTTTTTTGGTTACTGAGATTTCATATCCTAGTTGTGAGCTAACTTTTTAGGTGAATGATCCTTTAGTGGTGCCAAGGAAAAGTTATCTAAAATCGGACCATAGGTCTTAGCTTGTGTAGGCTAACTTTTATTTGGCATCATGCATCATGACTTACCAAGTGTAGAACTTTGCTGTTTTTTTTTTTTAACATTTGGGATGGTAGTTAGGGCCTTTTATGACATTCTATTCATTTGTGGACTGTCTTACATGTAATTCAGCTTTAAATTGGATTTGTCTTCTTAGTATGATGAGCCTAATATACATAATGGGTTGGGGGTCTTACATGTCTATAGTAGAAGGCATAAAAATAAAAGGAGAGAAGGAGAGAAGGAGAAAATGAGAGTGGTCCCAGTATAACAAACCTATACATGTAGTGGGTGGAGAGGAAATGAGTAGGAATATGGGTATTTTGGCGTGAGCAAAAGGGAGGATAGACAAGGAAGAATTTTGGGTAATTGGTAGAGAGATTCTGATCTCTCAAACATCAAAAAACTTCTTTTCATTTTCTGTTGGGTTTTGCTATTTGTAGCTTCTGATGTCTTATTCATTTCCTTTGAATTGAGCTACAATCTTGAGACTTTGTTTCAGATTATATAGATATATAGAACACAAGGATTTCATCACAGTAATGGTGGGTTATGTATTTATGACTCTTTGGCTTGATTGGTCTTGTAAGGTTGATGGCTTTTACCTTATTTATCATGCATGAGTGTCTTATGGGTGGCTTTGTTATGGATTGGAAATGTTGAGGTAAGAGTTAGTAAGGTTTGGATTGTTAATAAATTGGTTGGTCCAATTGGTTTATTGCTAGAGGAAGTCACTAGCTCAAATTTTGATTTATAAGGGTTTGGGACTTGATGGTGCTACTTTGAGGTTAGTTTAGGGTATTGAAATTTGGCTGAGGTGGTTTGGTTGTGGTTGGAATAGTTTAGGTTGTGAATTAAAGCACCAAAAATGCTAATTTTGCATCCTCAAGTCATAGTTAGGTAGTTTAGAAAATGTGCAGATTGAGGGGTTTAATATTGGAGTTTGATTGAGCCTTGTATATCTTTAGATTACTTGTAGATGCCCTTACGTGCTAAATTTGGTGGTCATTGGAGGCATAAGGTCCCCAAACTATTAGGCAAAGTTAGAGGAAGTTTAGAAGATGATTTTATTATTTCTGTATGTCAACATAGGCTACCCATGTTGTTAGCATGCCAGTGTTAAAGTTGCCTATAGGAGCGTGGTTGGACAGTGTTGGGCATATGTTTGCTTATGTCCAGTTACACATCTATGTGTACAGACAGGTACAATGTCTTGTTTCCAAAAGTGTTTGGTAGCATGTCTTTTCCTAATTTTCACCCTCTAATCCCTAGAATAAGCAGTAATTAAATTGTTTGGAAGTTTTTAGGAATTTCTTGACTGTCCTTGAGATAAATTAGAGCGTGGTTTTGATCATGGGTATATTTGGTCATCTCTTTGGTTTAATTACATAGTTAATTTTAAAGATATATATAGTGTTTTAATATTTTAATCTTAGCAAAGTATTGATTCACTTCATTGATTTTAGAACAATTAGTATAATCTATTATTATGTAAGGTGTTACAATTCACCTACTAGTAGCTTACGCTGTCCCTGTTATACTATTCCCGTTCATCAAACTTCCTGACCTTCACAAGGCCAGAGAGAACTTGAAAACTGAAGAATGCACAAAAGACGTACACAATAATGGTAGGAACTTGACAAAGATAAACATTATCTAAGCAACAAGAAAGTAACACCAGAGAATCAAGTAACTGACTCGATAATAATTATAGAAAGGAGGCAGGAACAGCTTACACATTGAATTCAGATACAAAATTGTTGCATGATTTATAAGGCTCCCAGCAGCTACAGCCTGTCAATTAAACAGAAAAAGGATAACATGAGATATGCATCATGCCTGACAGATTTTCTTGGTCTTTTGTCTAATATAATATACATTAACCTGAACAAATGATTGAAGAAAATATGTATGTGGTTGACAATGCATGCATAGAATATATTCATGTCAAGTGTCAACAAAGTATACAGATCCATCAGTAATTTGCAAACGGTCAGAAAATATTGAATTGAGATTTAATATATAAGTATGTCAAAAGATGTTCATTAATAGGATTACAAAATATGAACATACACCTGCTTTTAACTGCATGCACAGCACTTTACGTCCACTCATGCAAGCATGATTCATAGGAACTCACAGATACAAAGGGTCCAGTACTAAAAAAAAATTGATAAAATAAACACTAATATGATGTACATGATTGTAAGTTCATGTGATATTATGTAGCCAGCACAGGATGTAGTAGAGATATTCATTCCTATTTTTATAATTTAACAAATTGTTGCAATTGCAAGTGTGATTATACACAAGCCAATGGTTACTTACAGTAGATGATAAATTTGAAAGCCATGCATATCTCGAAGAAATGAGAATGTATGAATATTTAAAGGTAATCAAATAGACTCAAACCAAGTCCTGATAGACAATTAAACTATTTCCATTGAGTTATGTCTACAGCCTATCTTGACTCACATTCCTTATTACCTTTTAGATAATAGCAACGCGTTGGAGTGCCCTCTCAGGTTCCAGAGTTCGAACTCATAACTTCAGATCATCTTACTCCTGCAGTGATCTAGAATACAACAAACTATTAAAAGGTGCAAATTCAACTAAATTCCAATTGTATCAATGGAAATCTGAGAAATACAAATCTACTGATAATTTAAGCAAGCTTTTCAACCCGATCAAGCTACCTAAATAGGTTGTAAAATGCTTGAGACTGTCTGTCCCATCTCTTCCTGAAGTCCTGCACACTTATAAGATGGGTATGAGAAAGAAATTCATAAATTAGACTAGATACTAGCACACTAGAACAAGCTTTGGACTACATTTAGGATAACTTCGACCCCTGCTTCACGAAACTTTAGCAATTCCAGAGCATAACTACATGGCAAGGCACGCAAGTTGTATTAGACATGCAAAACATATAACTTGAATAGTTGAAAAGAGATTGAACAAAATTGCAAACTAGAAAAACAACACTTACGGATTGGCAATCTCAGTATTATCAAGTCGTGGGTCGAGGCCCTTTCCAATGCCATCCGACACTGCAGAGACAACATAGACTCGTTGCCTTATTTGACAACCACATGCACAGAAAATGCAAAATGACATAGTAAACTTATTTATGTTTACCAGAGAAGGTTCTAACAACAAATGTGAATGTAGCAGGAAAGCGAAAGGGTTGGTTTGATGCAATGGATAACAAATCTTCACCTGCTTAAAGAGAGACAGTTATGAGTACATATCTGTTTTCTAAGTTGACAAGTGATATAGCAATCGGTTACATAATGTAATCAAACTAAGAGAACACATCAACACAAGACCCAACTAGTTTAAGGATGAAGATTAGATCCACGGCATCATGTGACTACTTACATTCTTGCAAACTACTGGATAAATTTTGTTTAATGTAACCACAAGAGCTTAGACCAGTTCTCAAGAGCAAGCAGTCAGTTTAGACTTAATTGAACATTATTTTCAAGCTTTTTAATTTAATTTGTAGTTCAAAATTCTGAACCAATGTATATAGCACAGGAATTATTTAAGAACTATGTTTATGTAGAAAGTATATTGATATTTTGTAAATTTTTTTATATATTTTTTGATATCATGGCATTAATTTTTAAATTTATTATAATAATAAATTAAAAGTTAAAACATTATTAAAGAAAAGGTAAAATTAGCATATATTATATAAGCCGGCAAAGTTAAGAGTTACAAAATCAAAATGTAAGACTTTTGTAATTTTAAGATATATAATGTAAAATAAGAATAATATAATAACATCATCTATGTCTTTAAATGTCTTAAATATATTTAAACATTTTTAATATAAATATACTAAACACAAATATTTTAAGTTTTAAACCATATACTACATTTCTTTCTAAGACGAAGAAGACATCATCGTCAACAGAATGAGGATGCATAAAAAACCAAGTTTAGTACAAACTTCAAAAGAGAATACCATCTTGAAAAATGTTTGTTTCCATCAGATAATTATGAACATCATTAATATTCATCTTATTCAAATAAAGCCACGCCTCCACATACTTTGCAAAAAAGCTGTAATTGTTTGTAGTATCTAAGAACCACCGCGTCCGGTTCTTTTATTACGCAGAACGTTATGTTTGGCGTGTTGTGTACATAAGGGGCTTACGATTTTTTTTTTTCAAAGATCCAAGGGATCTTGCACTATACAACACCCTGTTGTATAGTACAAGATTTGTTCATTCAGCCAACACAATTCATATTTCAAAGGTTGAAATCTATCATGGAAGAAGCAGTCCATACACTTTGTTGTATCTAAGTTTACATTTTGAGCCATTTGCCATAAAAAAGAAAAATAAATTGTCAGATCCTCTACAGTGTATAAAAAAATGGACCAAGGAGTCCATTAAGTTGCTGGAATCAATAACAAAAAGAAAAACTCTCGAAAGTCAAGCCAAAGGAAGAAAAGAAACATAAATATATATACTCTCCGAGTAGTCATTAAGTACAACCTCCTATCAAACCACGGGCACTAGAAGGATTTGATAGCATCCTATTCCGAGTTGTAATCCTCTGCAATATTTTTTTAGACTCTATTTTTTTTATTTCTTTTTAAAATATATTGTGTATTTACTTGAAAAATACTAAAAATCTAGATCCATCTGTTTCTATCAAGAATTACTATTTATTATTTTAATAAAAAATAAATGAATTAAATCAATTGTAATAATAAAAGATTTGAAAATATTTATATTGAAAGATATTAAATTTTGAATTATTTTGAATGATTTAAGAATAAAAAATTTAAATTATACAAAAAAATTACAGTTCAAACTTGGAAAAGTTGGAATACATGGACATGGTTGTGAAGGAAAGCCTGAGGCTTCATGCAGTAGGAACGTTACTACTTCCTCACCAATCCATGGAAGATTGTGTTGTTGGAGATTTTTTCATACCTCTGAAATGCAAAGTTATAGTGAATGCATGGCCAATTATGAGAGACCCAAGTGGAGTGAAGTAAAGAAGTTATTGCCAGAGAGGTTTGAAGGGACAAATATAGACATTAAAGGATGAGATTTTCAACTGATACCATTTGAGTCAAGTAGAAAGAGATGCCCTAGAATGCAATTGGGTCTATCTGTAGTACGTCTAATTGTGGCTCAATTTGTGCGTTGCTTTGACTGGATGCTTCTGGATGATGTGTCTCCAGCTAAACTGGACATGACTGAAGAATTTGGTTTCATAGCTCCTAAACCAAACATTTACTTGCCATTCCAATCTTCCTCGCTGAGATTTCCTTTTAGCTAGCTGTTCGAAATAATGTCAATTAGTTATGAGCAATATGTACATTTTACTTCCATGATCGGCTTACAGCACATCAATTTGTAATATAGACAATGACAATATGCATTAATTTAAACATGCTTGTGAATATATTACATGGGCACTTTGCTAAAACATGAATCAATCAATTGGTATGCCTTAAAATGGATAGTATTATTATGACCAAGATATTCGTCTGACTTCAAAAATTTAACTTTCTTGTTTACTATAAACTAAGTTCATAAATCACACTTAAGTTCATAAATCACACTGATGTTAATAGCAAAATTAAAAATTTATAATTCATAATTTTTTGAAACTAAAATTTTTCATGTAAATTTAAAGCATTTATTTGACTTTACAAATTAGGTTTTTGTTTGAATTACATGGTTGCATAATTTTTCCTTTACTCTTATCCCAAAGTCGAAATTTGAAAGACTTTTCAGTAACAGTCTTGACAGGGTTGTTCTTGGTTAAAGATAAACCGTGATCATTGCTGAAACAAAATTTAAGGTAAGGAAAAAATAATTATTTGTTTATCCAGTAATAGTTTTAAGTGTTTAATCAATGACAAGCAGTGTAAGAGATCCTATGTAAAAATCTTCATGCACAGCCTCCACTCCACTACTAATGGCTTCATTCCCATTCATGTTTAGAAATCTCCTCTAAATGAGTTAATAGCCTTCGTTTAAAATGCAAGGTCAAACCATCTAACATATCATATATATACAAGACTTCAGAGTGATCTCTATCTTCAACTGTGAATATACTAGATTTTCCATGAACTTGAACAACGCTTGGTCTTGGAGATTTCTCACATTAAGATGTTTCATTTTTCTTGTCATAGCTGCAACTCCATCCCAAATTCTAGCTGAAGCGTATGTGTTAGCCATCTCCACATAAGGAACAGCCCCCTGGGGCTCCATTTCACAAAGACATTCAAACACATACTTAGCCATTGCCATCTTATGATAAAGTTTGCAATCCCTGAGCAATGCACACCATATTCCAGCATCAGGTTCAAAAGGCACACTTGTAATAATTTCCAAAGCTTCCTTCAGTTGGCCGCTGTGACCAAGAAGATCAATCATACATGAACAATGGTCTATACCGATGTATATGCCACACTCTTGAGCCATCAAAGTAAAGCATTCCAATCCTTTCTCAAGTAAACCTCCATGTGCACAAGCTTGAAGAACAACAAGAAATGTTATGGGGTTTGGTTTTCATTCCTAGATCCACCATCATAGAAAAGAGGTCCAGAGCCTTATAAAAATGCTCTCGAGCTTCGTTGATACTAACACATTTTGCACACATGTCAATCAGTGCATTACAGACTGCAACATTATCTTTTAACCCCTTGGCAATGGAATAACTGTCAATCCATTTTTCAAGTTCAAGAGCGCCTATTTGGCTACAACCTGAAATCAAAACAAGCACGATGACCAAATCAAAAGGTCAACGCTTTATCCATATATCCTTTTCAACATACCCATTGATCATAGCAGTCCATGAGACACAAATTCTGTCAGACATGGCATCAAACAAAAATCTTGCAGAATGAATATCTCTACTTGGAATACATAGAAATAAGAATGTTAGCCACACATATGTCGGAATCACAACCTATCTGGACTTTATGAGAATGAATCAGCATACCTTGAAATAATGCTTTAGGTTGCACAAAGGATGAAGCAAATTGAGAATGGTGCTAAGATCTGGAGAATCACAGGCAGAAGGTACTTTTTCAAGAACCGAATGGAAAATATCATTTTTAATCCTTCATCACGAAAATAGCTGCTTGCATGGTACAGCATGAGACCACATTCTATGTTGACTTCACTACACAAGTCACCAGCCAATCCACACCCAAAAAAAAAAAAAAATCTATAACGATGTATCAATTCCACAAAGAACTCACAGGATCAGCATGGAAGAAACCATGCGATAGAAGTTGTTACAAGGATGACTCAACAGCATATTAACCCAACCTGTAGAAAACAATACCAACATCATCACTATCAATAGAAAATGAGATGTGATTCTAAGCTAAGAAACATAGACATGAAAAGGTAACATGTCAATAAAAATTTGGCCAATGAAAATAGTTGAGATTCTATTAACCTTTGACAGTCGACACCCTGTTGATCTAAAGCTTGTATTTTATTTATTTTAATCCCTGGAACATACTCCATTGTCAGAATCTTTATTGGAAGTAAAAATTTAATAATATAAATAATAGTTGAGATCCAAAATGGAAAAGATATACATTCGCTATATATCAATGAGAAATGATGGTTTAACCTGTGGAGTGGTATAATCCTAAATGATTGCAAGGACTTCCACATAATCCATGTTATTAAATTTACTTGCAAATAGCTCTGTGTTGGCAGCTTCCTTTGTGTAATCAATCTCCTGAAAAATGTTATTTTGGTTTAAGTAACAGAAAAAATAAAGTTGAGGATGTGCTGAGAACATACACAAACATCATACTGAAACAAGAAAACTCCCCTACTGAAGCAGGGACCAAGACCTGAATAGGCCTTTTTATGTGTGATCTATCTCATTAGTTTGTATAACTTGAATGGTTTTCTTACATCTAGTTTTAGTGATTTAAGATAGTAGAATTTGACCAACATGATGGTGATGGAGAGCTACACATATGACTTTCTTCAGTTAATCTCAAATAACTTTAGAATGCAGCAAATGTCAAAAACATCATCGCCTGATATAAGACAGAGGCACACTCATCATAAATAGCCACCCAATCCCCTTTGCACCATCAGATTTTGGATCAACATTTTGCAGGTATTCAGCAAAGACCTGGAGAAAAAGAAAGGACCAAGTTATCGGTGGTTTATGCAATGGAGCAATATCCTTACAGGCTAGAGTCCTACATTTAAAAATTCTTCATATAAAGAAAAACAAGTTAAATGTATGTGCATTGACCGAAAAAACAAAAAAGTAAATGTATGTGCACCTGTAGATGCAGACAAGACAACAAAGAATATACACAAGGAAGAAGGAAGCAAAAAATAAAAAACATAACAGATTGTTTAAGCATGGGGAAAGTAATACAAAGAGATGTAATGGCAGGTTAATTAAAAAAAATAGAAGAGAAATTTAAGAGAAATTACTATATTTATCACAAAATAGCATCAATTTTGCATGCAACACCTGAAGATTATGTATTGCATGAAAGTCTTATAACACTAATTGATAAGACTTAAGGAAGCTTTGGAAGAACCCACCCTTAAAAGCATGCTATCAAGGGGAAATATTCACTCTCTTTAAGTACCCTACCAAGCATCCATACTACCCAATCCTTATTATAGCACTGCCCTTGAATAGCCGACGTCTTGGAAGTTGCACTCGATGACACTTCACTTGACTTTCTTGCCAGTCAAAATCCTCACAAGTAGCCCTTCTTGTGCCATTGACCAACCAACTCTAATACTAAAATGATAGAGGCTGGAAAATTTAAGGAGAATATTGAATTTAAAATAGGATTTACTAGGAAGAGATTAGAGGAACACAAGTTAAGACACTTTAAACACAAATGCATTTTCTAAATAGTTTATATGGAGAGGACTGAACTCCCGTTACAATAAGATATGATTCGAAGACATGTCCAGTACCTTGCCCCAACTACAATATTCATAATAAATCTTAGGAAATGAAATATTTACAAAATAAAATACAACTACTACTGCAACTACCCATAAACCTATGATTGAGAAAGTGGAGATGTTGAAGACTTGGGCCAGAAAGGTGCAGTGGAGTAATCCACTAAGTTCTACAAATCCCACCATTATCTCCACATGCCAACTGCTCTGGACCCACACTCCCCACTCTGCAGCAGTCCACTTGATTTTCTTTAACTAACAACATGCTCATTTTTCCGCATGGCCTTCCGTGGTATGTTTGAATTCGTGCTGTATCACTAACTCTCACGTTTTCAGATCAATATCAAAAAGATCCTTGTGAGTTGAGACTAGGCCTTTGCACTTTGACAACAACCTCTTGTCCCTTTAATCTTGCTCAACGAAACCCGACCTGTATTTAAGAAAAGTAAATGTGTTTACTACATATTTCTTCTTATCAAATATGACACCTCAAACCTAGGTACACACAATCTTGGTTTCTTCATAGATTATTCATGTTTCCTATTAACATTTCATGCAAAGGAAAGTTATGATTACCAGGGCTTGCAGCAACTATTGGCCTATAGTCAAACTAATCACCACCTATAGGGGCTCCGAGCTCTTCCATAACAATAGCTAAAGTGATCTCCTAGGAGAAGGAAGGAACTTGGTCCTAAAGAAACAAGAGTAAGCTAACTTTGGGCCTTGATGCGTATTCAAGTGAGATGAAGAACCTTCTCTCAAAAATTAATTGTAGTTAAGTATCCTATTGAGTAGCTTTTACTACTCAAGCCTATGCTACTCAATATAGGACTTTGATATTCTATACTACTTACTTTAGTTTTCATCAATTGACCGCCTTTAAAAAGTCAATGTCTAGACAACTACACTCTGTGTCATTCTACTTAGCCTTTTGCCAAATTTTGATACTAACTAATGGACACTTAAACAAAATAGGGAATCCTTCTCCAAAAACTAATTATTAAGGTAGAAGATTCACTATACTTAAGTAAGTCATTGAGTAGCTTATACTGCTTGACATAGTATTTTGGCATCCCATACTACTTTCTCTATTAATTAATTGTCTCTTGGAAAGTCAACATCTCAGTGACTACACTTTGTGGCATTTCCTTCAACCTTTCATACCTTTTGTGGGTATGATATCAATTGATAGACACCAAACAAAGTGCATAACCCTCTTCCAAAAGCTAATCATTAAAATGAGATAATCACCCTACTTAAATATTTCATCGAGTAGTTTATACTAATTGATGTAAGACTTTGACATTCTATACTATTTTGGTTTCCATCAATCCCTAAACACAACCTTTGTAAACTTGGCTCATTTAGTTTTATGTTTTTACAGTTATTTTTCCATTATTAGTAACTTGTTCATCAGCTTTCTGAAAAACAAAGTAATCCATTCTCGCTCTAGCTAACTTTCACAAAGAGCACCACCTACTGTCCAAACAAAACTAACAAGATGTGCACTTAAGAACTTAAGAATTCAAGGAAGGATGACAATGCCTCTATTCAGCCTTATTAAAGGAAAATTTTGTTTCTGGTATATTGAATTCCACCCTAATAACGTGCCTAAATCTATTGAATTTCCGTAAGAATATATCACTTGATTTCTCAGAAATTATAAGCATTCAACTTTCATAAAATAAAATTTTAAAAAATAAGGTTAATACTTTCAGGAACGACTATCCTGAAAAATAAGGTTAATAGCTTAGTACCGAAAGTCATGGACAAATTAATAGAACAATATTTGCAAATTGCAATAAAATGAAACAGGCCCATACATTCACATATATGATATAATATATTTACATATTTTTTTGAAATTTTTTTTCCTATAACTAGATCTGTAGTTTTAGTGATTGTTTTGTCTCAAGGTAAAAGTCCTTTTTTCCTTCAAAGGTAAGTAGTAATTGGTTACTACTCAATGCTTATGCTTGGAAACAAACATTTTTATATCATGTCTGCAATCACAAATTAATATTCATAACCTCCTTTTTAGAATCTTAGATGTGTTGATTTTGGTATTATTGGCAATGGATATACTTTAATTATGCTCCAGTTTTACTAAAATTAGAATATATGAAAATTGTGACTAGAAATTGGTTTGAAATTTTATGAAACTAAGTCTATGAAAAAGTAAGACACTGAATTCATATTATATATATTACTGGTAAAATGTTTGTGTCGCATATAATTGAGTTATCATCATATCTAAATTTTCATTGCATATATAAATTAGACCAGTTCTTAAAATCTGGAAGTATATATTTAAGTTTCGATTAAGTTCAATTCAAAAGCAAGCAACCAGCTTAGACTTAATTGAACATTATTTTCATGTTAGGATCAGAAATGAAAATAATTTTCATATAGATCTGATCATAAAGCATAATGCTCACATATTTTTTTTGTTAAACAAAGGTTTGAGTCATCACTTTATTAGAAAATAAGTTTTTTAATTTAGTTTGAGGTTCAAAACCCTGAACCAAAGTATATAGCATAGGAATTATCTAAGAACTATGTTTATGTAAAAATTATATTGATATTTTGTAAATTTTTTATATATATTTTTGATATCATGGTATTCATTTTTTAAATTTATTATAATAATTAAATATTATTAAAAAGGTTCAATTAGCATATATTATATAAGGTAGCGAAGTTAAAAGTTACAAAATAAAAAATGTAAGACTTTTGTTATTTTAAATCATATAATATAAAATAAGAATAATATGATGACATCATGTATGTCTTTGAATGTCTTAAATATATTTAAACATTTTTAACATAAATATACCAAAAATAAATATTTTAAATTTTAAATCATATACTACATTCCTTCCCTAGGATGAGAAGGCATCATCATCAACAGAATGGGAATGAGTAAAAAGCAAGCTTATTACAAACTTCAAAAGAGAATGCCATCTTCAACAACGTTGGTTTCATCGGATAATTAAGAACATCATCAACATTCATCTTATTCAAATAAAACGCCACGCCGCCATAGACCTTTCAAAAAAAGCTGTGATTGTCTGCAATATCCATGGGCCAATGCAGTTCATATTTCAAACGTTGAGACCTATCATGGAAGGAGCAGTCCATACACTTAGTTGCATCTAAGTTCATATTTTGAGCCATTTGCTATTAAAAAAAAATGAAATTATCAAATCCTTCAGTTAAAAAAAGTTTATTGATCAAGGAATCTATTAAGTTGCTTGGATGAATAACTAAAGATACAAAAGAATAAAAATGTATACAAGGCCTACTTCCTCTCTTTTCATTCACCTTTTTATTTATTTTTTGAATATTTACTTGTTAAATATAGATGATTTGCATCTATTTTTCTCACCAAAAGTCATTATTTACCGTTTTAATATAATTTAAATAAATTAAATCAATTATAATCATAAAAGATACCTAATCGCACTTTTAGTACATTTTTCAAGTAGAATTCATCTTTTAATAAAAGAAAAAATTAAATTAAGAACTTTAAATAAAACATATTTATATTGAAGAATTTTAAATTTTGAAATTATTCTAAAAAATTTAAGAATCAAAAATTTAAATTACATAGAAAAATTATAATTCAAGACTTCATGTTAAAATTTTTTATTCTTAAATCCTTCAAAATAATTTTAAAATTTAAAATCTTTCAATATACATATCTTTAATTTTAGGTAATCAATTGCAATCTTTCCTTATTAAAGCCCACCATTGATTTTCATTAGTGATTATCTACAGTACCATGAAGGTTTTTGCTTTTCCTCAATATATAACGTGGATACTCATATGCTATGTGCAATTAAATAGTTGAAGTTGGCCACATATATTCGCACAATTGCTTACAATGATTTGGATTATCCCAATTTTACTAGTTTCCCTCACTTATCTGCTACATTCATGGCTATGGAAAAACCCAATGAAGAGATTATCTCCTGGTCCAAGAGGGTTTCCAATTCTTGGAAACCTTCACATGTTAGGGTCATCTCATCGGGCTCTCCATGGACTAGCCCAAAAACATGGTCCCATCATGTACCTTCGTTTTGGTTTCGTGGCCAACATAGTTGGCTCTTCTCCTCGAGCTGCTGAACTGTTCCTCAAAATGCACGACCTTGTCTTTTCAGGTAGGCCCCCTCACGAGGCCAGAACAAATTTGTGTTGGGGCCCGAAGGGCTTAAGCTTCTCTCAATATGGTTCGAATTGGTGCAACATGTGCAGAATTTTCACCTTGGAATTGTTTAGCAACCTCAAGATTTAGGTCAGCTATGGAATTAGTTGGGGTTGGCTGGATTTGATTCTTATCAATAATAATTAGATAAAGTAAAGTCTATGTACTTTTTTATGACTTACTTAAAAATGTTAACTGATAATCAAATGACTTATGATCTCTTTTATTAGAATTGGTATATGTAATATTGTTTATTTTTAGTTTTCAATTAATTATTGTAGCTAATTTTCCGTTACTCTGTAGTGATTTCATCATTGATCTAATTTTCTCTTTAATTCATCCAATCACTTACGTACATGACAATTTTTTCAACTCACCACATCAATATTTGACTCAATGGTTCTCGTTATTATCTTGTTTCTTATTTTTATTGTTAAGTAATAAATTATATTTCATGGTTATGGAGATTATCTTAAAAATAGAAAAAGGCGTGTTTAAATTAAGTTTGATGAAATGAAGAGTAGATTAACCGTTAACCATGAGTTGACTTCTTAAAGCCACATTTGCTTAATGACCGAATCCACTGCCAGAGTTTCATCTCTTAGCACAGACATGAGTTCTAAGATGATTTTTGGGAGGAAGTACATGGGGTTTGATGAGAAGAGCTTCAGGGCTGCAATCCAAGAGGGAATGCAGGCAACATATAGAAAATTTAATTCCTCATATTGGAGTTCTTGCCCTTAGAGGGCTCACACGCCGCATGAAGGTATTGCGCAAAATCTATGATGACTTTATCGACAAAGTTATTGATGAGCATGTCTGTGGCGACACGACACAAAACAAGACGACAAAGGACTTCGTTGATATCCTGCTAGGCTTTGTCGGTCGGAAGTGATGAAGATTCCCAACACCGTAGAGGACGTTCCCATATTAAAGCCAGACTTCTGGTAAGAGGGGAGTAAGAAAACTTTTTTAAAATAACCTATCATAAATGGATATTTGTGCATGTCCAATATATATATATATATATATATATATATATATTTGAAGTAGAATTTACTTTTAACATGTCTACACCAACAAATTTTTGTTTACTCACACAACTGTTTATATTTGACTCCCACGTGAGTTTAGTGTGAACAGTTTAAATCTGAATTGTTGCGTGTGTGTAGTATGCACAAAGTTTTTTTTTTTAATTTATGATACATATTATCTATAAAAAAAATAAATAAATAGATCAAATCAATTATATATCAACATATAACTTGTTTGCGAAATCCACTTTTCTCTGCCTAATGACTTTTATATTTTCATGTTTATTCATTAATTGCTTAATCTACCAATTTTTCATTGACTGAATCTAAAATCTCTTGAGGAGAAATCCCACCAAAAAAAAAAAAGGATATAATACATAATCAAACAGTGCAAAGGTAATAAAAACTTACCATTACATCAATAAATCATACCACTTGAGACACACCTACTTTGATGAGTTTGGTACATTATATGTATGGAAATTTTCGAAATTTGATAGTTACCTGTCTTTGCATTAATTTATATGCCTAGCTAGCATTCATTATTCTCATAATTTCCTTACAGTATATACTTGTGGCCTCCATAGACGCTTCTGCTGCAGCAATAGATTAGACACTCTCGGAGCTCATAAAGCATCCATTAGTGATGAATAGACTTGAAAGTGAGCTGGAAGCTGGGGTGGGCATGGAGAGGATAGTGAAGGAATTAGACTTGAAGAAGTTGGAGTATGTGGACATGGTTGTGAAGGAAAGCCTGAGTCTTCATGTAGTGGCAATTACTGTTTCCTCACCACTCCATGGAAGATTGTGTTGTTGAAGAGTTTTTCATACCCCAGAAATGCAGAGTCACAGTGAATACATGAGCAATAATAAGAGACCCAAGTGCTTGGAATGAAGCAGAAGTTCTAGCTAGAGAGGTTTCAAGGGACAAGTATTGATGTTAGAAGACAAGATTTTCAGATGATACCATTTAGGTCAATTAGAAGGGGATGCCTTATAATGCAATTAGGTCTAACTGGTACATTTAGTTGTGGCTCAGCTTATGCATTACTTTGATTGGAAGTTTCCCAATGATGTATCTCTAGTTGAACTAGACATGACGGAGAATTTGGCATTATAATTCCTAAAGCTAAAAATTTTCTTGCCATTCCTATGTATAGGTTGCACAAATGATTGATTACATTTCCACATTACATAATGTACCATTTTCTTGACTTTTTCTTTCTACTTTCTTTCTCGCTACTGAGATTTTCTTTTAGCTAGCTGCTTGAAGTAATGTCTCAAAGTCACGAGCAATTTGTATATTATACTTCCACGCTCAACTTACAGCACATCATTGTGTAATGCAAATGATGATGATATGCCATAATTTAAACATGCTTGTTAGCATATCACATGGACACTTTGGTGGAGCTAGAATCAATCAATTGGTATGTTTTAAAATGGATAATATTATTTTCATCAACACACTCGTTTGGCTTCAAAATTTTAATTTTCTGTAAACTAAGATCATAAGTAAGGACACTAATGTTACTAGCAAAATTACAAATTTATAATTGATAATTTTTTTTAAACCAAAATCTTTAACGTAAATTAAAGCATCTATTTGACTTTTCAAAATTTCTTTTCGTTTGAAATATGTAGCTACGTAATTTTTTCTTTTCTCTTTTCTTAAAGTCAAAATAATTGAAAAACTTTTCAGCAACAACTTTGACGGGGCTGTTCTTGGTTAAATATCAATCATGATCAGTGTTGCCAACAAAATTTAAGGCAAGGCAAAAATAAATATTTGTTTATCTAATAATAGTTTTAAGTATTTAACCATTGACAAGTAGTGTAAGAGATCCTGCTGTAAAAATCTTCATTCTCAACCTCCACTCCACTACTAATGGCTTCATTCCCATTCATGCTTAGAAACCTCCTCTAAATGAGTTAATAGCCTTTGTTTACAATGCAAAGTCAAACCATCTAACATATCGTATATATACAAGGCTTCAGGGTGATCTCTATCTTCAACTATGAATATACTGGATTTTCCATTCACTTGAACAATGCTTTGTCCTGGAGATTTTCTCAGATTAAGATGTTTCATTTTTTTTCTCACAGATACAACTCCATCCCAAATTCCAGCTGAAGCGTATGTATTAGCCATCTCCACATAAGGAACAGCCACCTGGGGCTTTATTTCACAAAGTCGTTCAAACACATACTTAGCCATTGCTACCTTATGATGAAGTTTGCAAGCATTGAGCAATGCACACCATATTCCAGCATCAGGTTCAAAAGGCATACTTTTAATAATTTCCAAAGCTTCCTTTAGTTGTCCTCTGCGACCAAGAAGATCAACCATACATGAATAATGATCTATACTGGCGCATATGCCATACTTTTGTGCCATCAAAGTAAAGCATTCCAACCCTTTCTCAAGTAAACCTCCATGTGCACAAGCTTGAAGAACAGCAAGAAATGTTATGTGGTTTGGTTTCATTCCCAGATCTACCATCATAGAAAAGAGGTACAAAGCCTTATTAACATCGCCATTTAAAGCACAAGCAGTAATCATAGTTGTCCAGGAGACCACAGTTTTGTCAGTCATGTTATAAAAAAGCTCTCGAGCTTCATTGATACTTCCACATTTTGCATACATGTCAATCAGTGCATTACAAACTACAACATTATCCTTTAACCCCTTGGCACTGGAATAAGTGTCAATCCATTTTCCAAGCTCAAGGGCCCCTGTTTGGCCGCAACCTGAAATCAAAGCAAGCACGGTGACCAGATCAGGTTTTTCACTAGTTGCTTCCATTGTATTGAACAACGTCAATGCTTCATCCATATATCCTTTCTCAACATACCCATTGATCATAGCAGTCCATGAAACACAAGTTCTGTCAGACATGGCATCAAACAAAAATCTTGCAGAATGAATATCTCCACACTTAGAATACATAAAAATAAGAGTGTTAACCACACATATGTCAGAATCACAGCCTAACTGGACTCCATGAGAATGAATTAGCATACCTTGAAATAATGCTTTGGGCTGCACAAAGGATGAAAGCAAATTAAGAATGGTGCTAATATCTGGAGAAAACCCACCATCTAGCATCTCTTTGTAACAACAAATAGCCTTGGCATTCTTTTCAAAATTTGCATATGATGCAATCATGGAATTCCAGGAGACAACAGACCTTAGACCAACATCAATTTCATCAAACAATGTCTCTGCCGAGCCCAAGTCATTGCATTTGGCATATGCAGCAATCAAAGTGTTAACCACTGAAACATCAATATGAGTTCCAATCTGAATTCCAAAAGAATGTATCGCACTCACATATTTAGGGTTTTTTGTCAGCAAAATGGCATGAATCAAAGCCAAAATAGTGACAGAGTCAGGTTGAGTCCCAGCAATTCTCATCTGATGCAAAAGACAAGAAACCCTATCAAGGAAATCCGCCTGAGCAAAACCCAGTAGTATAGCGTTCCAAGAAGCCACGTCCCTCACTGGCATTTCAACAAAGACATTGTGTGCATCTTCCAGTCGGCCACATTTAATGTACATGTCAACCATTGCGGTTTGCACAAAAACATTTGATTGAAACCATGATTTTGCAACAAGGGTGTGGATGATTTGGGATTGTTTGGTATTAGAGAGTTTGGCACAGGCTTTGACTACAAAGGGGAAAGTGGAATTGTTGGGCTGGAGACCATTTTGCTTCATTTGACGAAAAAGAACAAGGGATTTTTCTGCATGGCCTTGATTCACAGCTTCTCTTATGTAGGAGTTCCATAGACAAAGGGTAGAGAAATTTGAGAAATGGTTCAGGTTTGGAGTAACAAAGTACCTGACTCTAACCATTTCTCATCATTGTGTGACAATAGTAACTGAAGCTCTTTTAGGTTGCTAAGCGTGAGGTTGAGCATGAAAGTGAAGGTGTTGGTTGTGGTAATTCAGTGTTTCAACTACGGTGGAATCTTTTATGTTATTATGAGAGTTGTCAAGTAAAAGTAAACGTAACTATGTGCCCTTTGTGTGCTTGATCACCGTGCAACAAAAAAGAGCACTTATACAATTCCGTCTTTGATCCCTAATGCTTGCTCTAACTGGGGCTTTGACTGGTATCAATGAATAGAGAAAAAACAAAAATATTAAGTTGTTAACGATAAAGAGATATGTCAACTTATCAATATACTATTCAGTTAGATTCACTCCTAATCTATTCATTTCTATATTACTTCAAAAAAATTATTTTTATAGTAATAAAAAACTTAGTAATTTGTTTTAGTTTAGGGATGGCAAGGGAGCAGGAAGGGGCGGGTTAGGTTTTTCAGTACCTGCCCCTGCCCCTGCCCCTGCCCCATTCTTCCCTATTTTGCCCCATAACCCCACAAGTTTTTTCTTTCTACCTCATACCTGAACCCACAGGTGTTATATTGCCCCACCCAGCCCCACCCCGAAAACACAAAAAAAGGATATTGAATTAGACAACAAACCACTAACAATTCATGACATAAATTGTTTTTAAAACATCACAATATCCATGAAATCCATTAACACAATTAAAAAACATTAATCAGTGAAAAAGGAGAGAAGGAAAATATGCATTAAGGATTTCAGCTCTTGCAATCTTAGAGCTTTCTTATTTAGCAAACAAGAGCAAAAAAGTAAGCTAATTCCATCTCTCATAATGAAAGCCTATTTTATCTTTATAATAAGTAAGCTTATTGTGTTATTAGCAGTAAGCACAATAGAATATGACATCTTTCACTCTTATTGTGCTTTCAAGTTTATAGCAACTTTTTGATGCACAGTGGCCAGATTATATTACTAAAATGTATAAATATTCATAACATAGTACAGCATTCTCTGCAAATAAATCTACACTATTATTATTATTACAAAGATCTATTTCAACTAGCATTCCTGAATCCTGATGATGTTAATTGGTTTTATAAAGAGCAAATAATTTAATCAAGACATTGATGAAGCAAGAAAATACCTAGAGCAAGTTGATGAAACATGCACATGATTTGTAGCTATTAGTTAATGAAAAACGTACATACTGCAAAAGCACAAAGGCAAGGGCAAGGGAGTATAAATAAAGCTGCTGGCCCACAAATGTGACAATTACTGCAAATTGTATATGTAGAGCTAAAATGCCTAAGTCGAAACAGCATGTGAAGACAACGATTGAGATTGAAATAGTGAACTAAGGTTAAGAAGTTAAGAAAATTTATACTAGAATTGCAGATATAAGAAAAAGCATTTGCAAGCAGCAAGTTCAACACGTCTCAAAACAGAAAATCAGGAGCAGAACTATAAGATCAATTTAGAATAATTTAAAAACTTCAAAAAATCATACTTAAACATGAATACTTGGGATCCTCATGGAAACATGGATAAAAAGCCAACCGAGTAAGCCATCGAAGAATGAAATTAGAAGAAGAAGGAACTCACCTAAGAATGGAAGAATCGAAGGATAAGGAGGCTTAGGGTTTGCGTCAGCGGAAGTTAGTCAAGCAAGGCTAATCTACTTGAAGCAAGTAAGCCAGCAGCAAGAGGCCCAAATCTGGGTGAAGAACAGAGGCACTGGGTTTCTCTGCACAGGCTATTTTGCCGTCGGTGTTTTGAGTTTGATGAAACGCGGGGTTTCATGCGTTTTGAGAAATAGATACATTTAGGAGCATAATAAAATTCTCTATACACGCCAGTGGCAAAGCCAACCGATATGGTGAAAATCCTGTTCTGCCATTCCCGACTTCACGTAATTCTGTGTCTCGTACGCATTTGAAATCCATTCCCCCCCCCCCCCCCCCCCCCTACTCTTCTTGCCAAACAGTATCCAATCCTTATACCGTAACTCTCCGTCGACGAAATGGGAATACTTTTTCGAAGAGCAAAAGGTGAGAAAATGTTTTCAATATCAACAGTCAAATTTTCCAGAAAAGGAATAACATAAATATAGGCAAAATGTACATTTGAAGGTTCCATTTAAATTTTGTTTTAATATAAAAAACTTATTTTCATTTAAAACATTTTTTAAATTTTTTTAAATTGATTTAATATCTTTTTTTTAACATTACCTCTTTCAGCAAAAATATCTTTAACGTGTTTATTAGCAAAGTTGAAAAATTTATGAATTTAAGTAAATTTATAAAAAATAAATAAATTCATAAAGTAGATTCATATTGTAAATTTATAAAAATTTATATTTGTTAATAATTACATGTAAAATATAATATACAAAAAAATTATTTAAATATAATTTAAATTATACTATTTTTTTAAAAAAATTATTTATATTTCATAATTTATATTTCTTAATATAAACAATCAAATCTAATTCTTACATAAATATTATTTTGATGTCTTTCTTTATTAGATTGTACTAGCTTTAAAATTTTTATTTTTTTAACTCAATTATATGGTAACTCATTAAACTCAATTCAAAAAATACAAAATTAGTTCAATTTATTTAAATCACAAGCCAATTAAACTGTGTTTGTATTTAGTTTGAATTTACAAGTAAGTTATCATAATTTTTTAAAATAAAAATAAAAATTTAATAAATTTGAAGAGTTAATTTGTGAGTTTAATAACAATTTTTATTGAGCTAAATGAAAATATTAATATGAAAACTTAAACTTATGCTACATTAATTATCTTTTTTAACTTAAATAGATATATGACATATATCTTATTTTTATCTAAATAAATTTATTTAGTATATTTGACTTAATAGTTTGTAAAGATGTCTATATATAACCTAAATAAATACATGACATGCAATTTATTTTAACTTAAAATAAATTTAATTAATATATGTGATTTAATAGTCTATAGAAATTTATGAAGCATAACTTAAATAGATTTATGATATAAATAAATAAATGTATCCAATTAATTGTTATACACTTATTTGTTTAGATTATATGAATTTGTTATATAAGAAAAAAAATAAAAAGATTATTACTTGAATTAATTAAAAAGAAAGTAAATGAATAAGAGATATGACATAATTAAATTATTATCTTATTTGATTTTTTTATCAATGAGTTCACTTATTGTGAAACATGTCTTTTGTAAGGAGATATGATAAAAAAAAAATAGATATCTATAGTTACTGTCACGCAAGTATTTATTTAAAATTTTTAAGTAAAAAAGAAAACAAATAAGATTATTATTGATTTTATGTGAATTAATCTATATATTTATATAATAGATTAAAATAATTTTCCCTACAACAAGCATCAAATGATGCCAACATGTCACTTATTCAAGCTTTTCACATTAGATTGCACTTATGTAAATTATTGGTGTGACATAGATATTTACTATTGGCTCATAATTCTCACATTGGCACATGTTATGTGTGAACTAGCTTTTGGGAGTGAGTTAGACCCATGTTTGTATTATGGTATTAGAGTCAGGTTCAATGTTGGGGCTATCTACAGATATCTAGTCTTGCAAATTTCACGTTGTATATGTCCAGTCTTGGGTTTGAGGGGGGTGTGTTAAGTCTCATATCGGCTAAGATTTGGGTTAGAGTATTCCTTATAAGATCTGTATCAACCCTCTTTCTATGAGCTAGCTTTTAGGAGTGAGTTAGGTCTAGGTTTTTATTATAGTATTAGATATAAGTCCTACATTGGCTAGGAATTGAATTAGAATATTTCTTATAAGGCTTGTGACAATACTCTTCCTATGAGCTAGTTTTTAGAAGTGAGTTAGACCCAAGTTTGTATTATGGTATCAGAGCTTGGTGAATGTTGGGCCACCTGCAGATGTCAAGACCTACAAACTTTACGCACCAGATATCTAGTTTTGGATGTGAGAGGTGTGTGTTATAAGTCCCACATTGACTATGAATTGAACTAGAATACTCCTTATAAAGTTTGTGGCAATCCTCTTCTTATGAGATAGTTTTTGGGAGTGAGTCAAGCCCAAACTTAATTGTATTATGGTATCAGAGCCAGATTTGATATTGGGACCACTCACAGATGTCTAATCCTACAAACTTCACGTTCCAGATGTCTAGTCCTGGGCATGAAAAGGGTGTGTTAAGTCCAATATCAGCTGGGATTTAGGTTAGAGTACTCCTTATAAAACCTGTGGCAACCCTCCTCTTACAAGCTAGTTTTTAGGAGTGAGTTAGATCCAGGTTTATATTATTATACTTAATTATGATAAATATCTTACTAAGCATTTTGTTTATTATTGAGATGGTTAGTATTTGGCATGCAAGAAATTAAAGAGAATAATAAAAGGCATTAATGATATATGAAACATAAAGAAAGTAATGAGCATTTATGTTAGGTTTAAAAAATAAGCATAAGTTGAAAAAAAAAAGTGATATATAACATTAAATTTATATTAGAAAACGTAATAAATACTTATGTATTAATTTTAAAAATGTAAAAATGGGCATTAAAATTGGACTCTACTCTCAATTTTTTTCCCCTATAGGAAAGAAGTCTTCCTATATGTGCTGCCCCATTTTTGAACCACATTTCAGTTGACTTTTTTTATATTATTCTATTTTAATATGAAGTCGCAAGAAAATCATATCAATTATTTTATCGCTATATTACACAAAACGATATTATAATAGACTAAAATAATTTTATTTCGTGCAATTAACGAAATTGAGTTATTGTAAATATAAGCCTTTACCTCATATATAAGATGTGAAACAAATTTATATGACATGAAAATAATTTATTGGTTCATATTTTCATGTGGAATCCCTATCTAGATTTTATTTTTAATTTTTCAAATTTTAAAATTCCTTTTTATTATAGTAATACTTGATAAATATAAATTAGTATTTCCGATTGCCCTAGACTTGCAAATTTAATAATACGATTTTAAATTTCTTTTTTCTCTTATCCGTCTTCACCACTTCTGACTTTAACCTTCTTTCCCGCGTTGTTTTTTGTTCCTTCCCATTTACTATGGATATTGGAAACCGATTTTCTGTGGTTTACCTGTGCGATGCATCTTTATATCTTGGCTACACCTTCGTCTTTGGAGATTAGATCTTTCAATACTTCGTCCCTGGGATTCCATCCGTGGTTACTATTGCCGGTGCTTCTCTCGGTGTAGCTCTGGTGATCTGTAATCTTCAACTAAGATCCAATGTTTTTGTTGCTTTACTGCACTCTTCATCCCGGTATGTCTAATTGCTTCATTTTTTTCTTCTTTTTGAATTTGTTTTCTTCTTGGTCATGGCTGAAATGAATGCAGATCAAAGCTTGATTTGTTTTTCTTTCCTCTGCTTTTATTGCTATATGCCACATTCTGTCCTACATGATATTAAGCACTCATACTTCGAAGAGGATTACCGGTCGGCAGATGTCCGAGATGGACGAAGAATTGAAGCAGGTTTGATACAGAGTGGTGAAGGATGAGAAAGGGAATATGAAACTTTGAGTGCCTTGTTACTGGAAAGCAGTTCACAGCTGAAGAAATTTCCGCCCAGATATAGAACTTACTGTATAGCAGACGTTATGACGTGGGTTTCTTTCTGGTAATGTTTTTATATGTATGATGGTTCCATTACTTGAATGGTTGAATTTATAAACTTTTGGTTACTGATACTGGAGTGTTCAACTTCCCTGCATGCCATTAAATGGTCTGGTCTGATATGTTCATCTGTTAATGTTGGATACTTGGTATTTGATAACTGAAACTTCTGCTAAATTTACTGTAAGAGATTGTAAAATATTTCTGGCAATTGACGTTTGTTATTTTGAAATATTTGTTTTGCAGCTTCCACGAATGCACAGTGTAAAAAGAAATGGGAATTGTGACCTGATTCCAGAATATTCTTGACAATATCTTTATTCCACTTTTTGAGGTTACTGTGGATCCTGATTCACGCCCTCAGTTGTATGATTTCTTAAAACAGTCTCGTATTTATCCACTGTTTCAATTGCATTTTATATAGTATGAGTTTCTATTTAGATATTTTGACTCTGCCGATGGTGGGACTGTATTCTATGACCTCAAACTGGGTGATTGATATGTCTTGATTCTGTTAGATGTTATTTTTAGTGAGAAAATTGAAGTCATTATGAGTAGAACTCAAACAGGGTAGTACACGGATCATGCTTATACTTTCAAGAGATTATTGAGATAGCAGTGCAGTGAAATTAAGGATTTAAAAAAGTCATGTAGGATAATTTTTATACAATAACGATGATGGTAGAGATTTTATGGAAATGTAGAATGCTTTGTTATATATTGTTCTCAACTCATCATTTTATTGTTTCAGTCTCATTGGATTGGTAAAGAGTATTATAAGGGGGGGCCGTATAGAAATGGCATTCAAATAACAATAGTTCCGCTCATACGGTTGGATTTCCGAGACACGGTATGTTAAATTACCACATAAAACATGTTCCATGGTGCTAAATTTCATATACTTATGATTTAAAAATTGCAATAGACTTTTTATTTCCCGATAAGGTTGAATTATGCATCTAAACAAAATGGGATTATAGCTGGCCTTCGATAAGTCCCCATCTTCACTGCTTGGGCTTTTTGAACAAAATATTTTACTTCACAGGATTATTATTGTTTACTTTTAAAAGTTCAGTAATATTGGCCAACCAAAATGACAGGCGCATTCTGATTGATAATGCTGAGAAGTGTTGGATTATGCGATATCTTGAAGCAAATGGAAGCATTATACGTAATTGTTGTGCTTGCAGATTTGAAGAGAGGAGATGCAACAGGTTTATTTGGGCAAAGCAATCATCCCTGAAAAAGTAGACAAATATGGCTGGAGGCATGTGCTATCAATACTATTATGAAATCCAGCTTCGAAGTCTACTTCATTTTAGCTTCAAAGCAAACAATCTCTTCAAAGTTTCAGCTTCATATTATGTAATTTAAGCATTCAGAGTGCATTCTCATTTAGTTAAGGATTTTGAGGGTTAACATTTCTCCATGTCAGAAATTATTTTCTCGATGCTACTCTTCTTAGGTGGTACCTTTGATATCTCAGGTATCACAAGCTTTTCCACCTACCCTTCTCTGTGTTGAAAGATTACTTTATTTTAAACTCTTTTATACATTATTCTCATGGACTTATGCATTTACCTTCATATTAGTTCTTGAGATCGGTGATGGAGTGTTTGAGGTGCTTTCTACCCCTAGAGATACATATTTGAGTGGTGATGATTTTGAATACGATACAACCACTTTGGTAGCGTATAGGACAATGGAAGTTAAAATGATTCTAACAATTCATGCGTTTGGTTGTTATATTTGGAAGAGGAAATTGAAACTAATGCTATTTTGCACTTTTTCTCGTTTTTGGCACGAATTTGAAGTAGTGTTTTGGAATAGAGTAATATAATGACTATTTTGTCCTTCTTTTGGTATAAGTTAGCGTACCTATTTATTTGACATCAATAAAAGTTTGTTCTATCGTCCTCTTGGTGTGTGGTTTTCAGCAACATTTGCCTTGTCCTTTTTCAACACCATCACCTCACCTGTCGAATATTCCTACATCTCTTTCAGTTGACCATCGTCAAAGAGGTCAATCTTTTAAAAAATTTCTAAGCTTTGTAATTATTTTAAAATTTATTAGTTTTTATTTTCTATTCCAAAATACTATTTTTAATCTCATATATAAGAAACAAATAATTAACTTATAAGAATTTAAAAAGTTAGTTAAAAGTAATTAATCTTTTTAATTTTATCTCAAATGAAAATTATTTTTAAGAATGCTCCTATTTAATATGCATACTTTCTTTTTTAAGTTAATGATAATTACTACTCATAAGTTAAAATATTTATTTAATGGAGAGTATAATTGAAATATTATAATTAATATATCAAACATGGGTGATTTGTTTCTTATATTTTAGACCAAATTAAACTTTAGAAAAAATTTTTATATATGAGATCAGAGATAGTAATTTTTTGATAAACATTATTTTGAATTCTATATATTGCAACTATTCGCGAATAAGAGTATATTTGAAATTAAAAATTTTAAGGGCAATTTTGTCTTCATTTTAAAAAAAATTATAAAATCTATTATATATATAAACCTTTGGTTGCTTTTCACTATAGCTAAGACATTTTTTTTCCGGTTCCATTGGGCTTTGTGCTGACTTTCTTTTCACATATCAAAGATCAGAAACTATCCACCTTTTTGCTTTTTTGGCGCCAATTACTTCTTCGTTCTTTCTCCTGCGCACCATCTTTTTCGTTCTGCCACAACTATCCGATTTCTTGGTTTGATTTTCCTTTTCACTTCCATTGCTTTGCAACCTCTTATTCCTCCATTAGTTCAATCCTTGCCCCTTCTCTTTTTGGTAATTATTTGTTCTTGTTTCTCCCCCAACCCTAAAGAAGTCAACCTTCTTGAAGATCCTTCTTATTTTGAAATTTCAGAGCTCAAAAGGTTAGTGGAATGCCGACACTTGTCTCCGTCTTTCTTTGTTGTAGTAGATCTTTGGTTTATTAAAGGATTAATTGTTTATTTCTTCTTAGCTTGTGGAAGCAGGGAATTTTATGGGTTACAGTAGCTCGGCTGCTAAAAATTGGTGCTCATCTAGGGAAGCAAGCAATTTTATCAGTCCTTCTTTTTGGTAAAGGTATTATATGGTTTAGTATAAACTGTGTTGAAACTTGACATAAATTAAAAGTTGTTGTATCAATGTAAAGGTTTAGTTCTTGATTGAATGAAAGACATTTATAGTTCAACTTCAATATATTTATTTAACAGCTTCTTTGATTAATTAACCTTTTTTTCCATAGGAAAACAAGACAATAATAGAATAAATGATGGTTTGCTATTTGATTTGATACCATTCTAATTTTAGTCAAGGAAAGGAACATTACAAAGGTGGTAATTTAAGAGTATATTAAAAGGATATTTCAATATAGTACAATAGACCCTAATTTTTGACAAAGGTATTTTAACTCATCTAGATGGTTAGACCAACAAGTCGCTTAGGGACTTAGTTTTGCCTCTTTTAATTTACTTGCAAGTTTTTGATTTTGGAGTTGCAAAGTATCACACTTGTGCTCATCATTTGAATAGAAAAATAGAAAATGATTAGTGATTCACTTAATACTAAAGTCTTGCTACATCCGATTTTGTAGTAACATTATAGCTATCATGTACAAGTGTAAAAAATGATTTATATTATTGGTAAAACTTAATTGTGATGGTGATTAAAATTTTAAGGAATTGTATTTGTAAGGGAATGACTTCAATTGATGGGAGTTGTCTTTCATATTTATAAGATTGCTTGATATAATATGTATTGCCTAAAATGATAGCTTATACTATATCAGTTCACATTTTAATATACGGATAGTTTATTTAAGGAACAAAGAAATGAAGATATCTATGAAAGAACTACTATGTGAATTTATGAGTTGTTTTATTTGTGATTCATAGCTAAAGAAGGGAACAAACCTTTTTTGTTCTACTCAAGCAAGAACAAGATACATCATATCAAAATATGGTGTTTTGTTCAAATTAGATAGCTTCTTTACCTTTTTAAAGATGAGCATGGAAGGTTGGCTTTTTTTAACCAACTGTTCTCTTTGTAAAAAAAAAAAAAAAGGGATAGAGTTTGCATTTGTTATTGTTCGATTAAAGTGTATAACATTGTTGTACACACACAATTTGTGCTGTTGTGTTATTACGATCATCTTGCCTTTATTAGACCTATTTTCTATCTTATTGCCTTATAGTCCTGTACTCAAAGTTGTTCTTACCATCTTATGTATATTATTTTTAGAGGTTCATTAGAATAGATTTATTGTACAAACCTATAGCCCGTTACTTTGTTGTTCCATTAATGGGTTTCAAACTATCAAGGAATACTTCATGTTGGTTGGCCATACAAGTAGGAGCAACTCAGACTTTTAGCCAGCCTTTTTGTAAGTTGTTTTGATATTTTGATTTAATGTTTTTCATTCATTTCTCTTTTCCTGATTCATGTGCTCAATGGTCTTTTTTCCCTTGTTTCTGATAGCATCAAGTTCTGTTATCCAACCACAAGATGAGAAACAACCATTTCTTGGTTTTGGGACAGCTGACCCTAATATGCATCCAAGTGATTTGGCCATTTGTTCTAATAGCCATAGAAGTTGTTTGCAAAGGAAGGGTGTAGCTATTATTAAGTGTCGTCCATGTTTGGTAGACATTATAAACATTACTGTTAATCTCAACAAGCATTTTAATCAGCTCTCTAATGATTCCAATATTGTGCTTACATCCAATGGTATATCATTTAGTGTAAAATATAGTGGTAAGATACATTGGTTAACAAATTTTAAACTTGATTCAGTCCTTTCTTCTCCCCTGTACTCTTACAAGAGTATTTATAATTATCTTTTTCCTTTGTACTTATTTGATTTTATTGGTTACTAGGTAACGAGTAACAAACCTCTCTTCTTTATTTTTGACTTCTAGCTGTTCATGTTCTTGACGATCTAGCTACTCTTAATAATGTTGTGTCTTCCTCCTCTAAATGTATTATAGTTTGCTTTCTTTCAGTTGTATTCATTCAAAATTGTTATTTTCTTGACACATTGGATGGCTTAGCTATTTTTTTTCCTTTTCGCATACTATACAAAGTATTTAGATGAGGGAGATCCTGATTATAGCTATGGTTGTTATGGGGCAATGATTTGGTATAATAAGAGAATCAAGAAATCAGTTAAGTCAAATACACTAGAGTTCTCACTGCGTTGCTGTCAAGGAAAAGTCAAATTACCATTCATAAAGGATCTGCCTCTTTACTTGCACAAGCCATTCTTCAATAGATAGTCGATGGAATCTAAGTCTTTCCTACGTAATATTAGAGCTTACAATACTATGTTTTTTTTACATCAATGGGAGGAAAAATTAACAAATCAGTGACCTTGTCATATGGTCCTTATAGTTATGTATTATCTGGATAGAATTACCATCGAATAGGTAGCCTGTTGCCCAATGAAGGATCACTTCCTGTGTAATCCCAACTTTATACCTATGACACTAAGCAGGAGATTAGTAATAGGATGTCGATCATCAGGTGAAAAAGATAATCCTTCTTGATTAATATAATGGTTTTTTGGTTTCTTTTTTTTTTAATTTCCTTTGTGTAAGATTACTTTGTTTTTTTTTTAATTTTGTATGCCATTATTTCTTTCCTTGATTGCTTTGTGGTGTAGATCTTGTGTTACTGAATCAGGAATACACCCAAAAATTGTTTGCAGTCTAAAATCAATGCTCGATTATTGCAATCCATTTGTTCAAACCTTCTGTGTGGTAGCATCAACTTTATGATCGAATGAATCTATCGATGTTAAGCTTTACTTGTTGAATAAAAGATATCATGATGGTAGGCTATACAATCTCCCATCATGTTATGAAGTTGCAGCCTTAGTTATCAGAGATTTAGATTTTAGCTATACTTAGAGAGATATCATTATTTAAACAAAATCTAGCTTACTCCAGCACATAAGTGAGTTTCATCCATTTATCTTCCTATGCAATACCCTCTTCTTTTTTCTTACGGGGAGGATGGTTATAGAGATGATGTATTACATGACATTTCTTCTTTGCAACGATGCAGCAAGCAAACAAGAATGACTATTCGAGAATTCTTGTGCTTTCGTCTGATGACTCGATCAAATGAATCTTCATGTATATTGTAGGCTAGACAATTGTTACATCAGTTTATTGTTAATGGATACACTATGATTGAGTCACAGAGGTTAAATTATATCAGATCACATTAGAAACAATTAAGAGTTGATGTTTATAAAGGATTGTCTAATGTTGTGACTAGGGAAGATTTGGCTGCAGTTGGTACAGGGAAGCACATTTTTTTCCTAATTGGATTAATGAATCACATTTTTAAGGCTTGGGTTGTCTCAATACTTGCGAGAACTTAAAAGCTCCAAACAAACTTTAGTTGGGTATATGAATCATGCAAGAACCACAAGATCAAGCTTGGGCTAGAAAATGGTTAACCTATATGCAACAAATGTGAAAGCCCTCCAGTAGCAACACTAGATAGGTAAGACACTACTTTGGTACATTTATTTAGCTACTTTTACATTACATATGCTATGTGGTCTTATTTTTACACTTTCAACTATTTGTGTTGAACTCATAGATATGTCCAATACTACAAATATCCTAATATCTATAACTTCACAAACCAACAAATATAAGGTCTATTTGGCAGTTTTTGACAGTACAGGAACAACATCAATTTGTTTATTTGATGATTTGGTAGCAACTCTTATTGGTATATCCTCTGAGAAACTAAAAAAGAGCCTTATACAGGTGTCTATTGTATGCATCAACTTTAAAAAATATCTAATACTTTGTTAACACAATTGCTATTTGTTATTCTCACTTTAAAGATAGTCTGTTGACTTCCATTTATTAAATCCTAACTTATTATCTGACTCTTTAACATTCCATTGGTTTCAATTTGTCAACATTTGTCATAACTAATGCCACATCAACCTTAACCATGATAATGATGCTTAGATTAACATTATTTATCATTGTATATATGTATTATATGTTATGATCTTGTATTCCATCACTTTCATTTACTATTTACTAGATTCTTCAACCCCAACAATGTTAATATAATCTTCATTATAACAGGACAACAGACCATACACTTTTCCTATGCAACTCAAAAAATTACTAGACCAAACCTTTCTAATGAAGATCAAAGTTAGCAATTATAACCTCCATTAGAAATATGCAAACTATACTGTTTTAAATATGACTGATAATGAACACGTGATAGCCCAATTCAATCCTCCAATTATAAAGGTCAAGAATATATACATTTCTTCTATAATATTTGCATCATAATTACATCTCACATGAAAACCAAATGATAATTAATACTCAGGGATGTGACCAAGACGAAGCATCATTAAACAACTTCTCAGCGTCAAAGGTAGCTTCAAGCATAGGATGCCTTCAAGTATATTCATTTAGCTTTACTTAAAACTATCCTCATAAATTATCACTTCATTCATTTTCAATAATTTTTTTACATAACGTTTGACAATCCATGCCAAGAAACATCATTAACTATAAAGGAAACTGATGCTGACATTTCTTCTTCAAACACAGTCACACCATTGAAATCTACAAAAGAAGTCAATGTTGTCTATTTGAATGATGTCACAACGGCTTCCTTCTCAATGCCAGGAGGATCTGTTCCTATAATGAAGCAAAAGGCTAGGAGAAGTCCATTTAGTGTGGAAATCGAATTCCCAAGATTATTTGAAATAAATACACTATAGCATTCAACCACAAAACCATCAAAGGTCATAAAACAAGAGAAGTTGGAATGAGATGCCCTTGTTAACCTTTCTCCTCATTATGTTTTGATAAATATTTTAACTAAACTTCTTATTCCTCATATGACATATTTTACACCACATCTTTTTATCCTATCATTTGGTTTGCTATCTGGCTAGACTTCTATTAATCATGGAATTTTTTGTATATTGACTTTTTTCTATAATGGTACTTTGTTATATTAGATTTTCTTATAATGCTCCTTTCTAATTCTTGTAATTTTTATACAGAACTTATATCCCTTTGTTTTGCTATCGGGCTAGACTTTTATTAATCGTGGAATTTTTTGTATATTGACTTTTTCTGTAATGATACTTTGTTATATTACATTTTGTTATAATGTTTTTTTTCTAATTCTTGTAATTTTTGTATTGAACTTTTATCCCTTTGTTTTACATTCCCGTGCATAGCACGGGTAGCCCACTAGTTATTTTTTTTAATAAGGAACAATTTTGTCATTTTCTTTCACTATTACAAAGCGGGCAATTCTAGCTAAAGAACGAGCTAGAAAAAAAATCCTAATTCATTTTTTTATAGATTTTAAATTCATATAACTTTAAAAATAGTGCCATATAAAATACTAAATTTTAAGTAAAGTATAAAAATTGAATTTCACTAGCAATTAAAGTTTAATTAGCATTCAAAGATTAGTAAAATTTAATAATATTTAATATTAAAAATGATAAATTATATGAATAATAATTAATTAAATTAAATTATAAAAAAATAAATGATTGATAACTGAACTGACCAACTATCAATCGAATCAATTTTGACTGACAATAAATATGAATGCATTGTGGCAATGTATTAAAACATTGCAATAATGCATTGCTCAATATATTAAATAAATTAATACATATTAAATTAATATATATTAAAATAATAATTTATAGATATAAATAATTATATAAAAAATAATAAATTAATTATAATTATATATAAATAAAATCATTATATATTAACTGTAATTATATATAAAAATCCATTCTTACATTATTTTTTTAATTTAAAACTATTTTGATCATGTGCTATCACTTACTTTTTATTTTATTACTATTTTTATCCTACAAAATAGAAAAAAGAAAAGGCATTCCTCTTTCTTTTTCAATAGTTGATTTAATTACATTTTATTTAGTATTTTCTTTCCATTTTTATTGAGAGGATTTTATATACCATGAGGCCTACATTCATGTTTACAATGAATATTTGCTATTAAAATATTTTTAAATTTGAGTATTCAGGAGTTGCAAGTGTCTTGAGTGACATAGAAAGGACGAGAACTCCAAATTAAAGTTAATTCGTGTGGAGAGCATAATCCACCAACTTGCTCTCTATTACAGGAAAAGTACGAAGCTACCATCAGTATGGAAATAGTAAGTTCCCTATAAGTTATTTGTTATTCTACATGCTTATTTTGAGATTGGTCTTCGAGTGGTATTGTAGCATTGGTGCTCTGCTTTTATTCATGCGAGTAACCTGGAATGTGTAGGACATCTAAAAGATTATGCTTCATATTTTTATTTAAACATGCACTTATTCGTGAAGTATGCCTATCCTTTTTGGGAACTCCACGTCTCTTTCGAGCAAATGAATTTTCTTGAGAATAAGGTCTGTATAAATATTATAGCAATTGAATTTTTCACAAAACTTGTAGAAATAAATTTGAATAGTTTTCTGGTGAGCCTTTGCTTTAGTTGGTATCATTTCAGTTGAAGAAACAGACATGTCATCTCTCTGTATGTTCATCCATGTTAAAAGGAGAAAATGCCTCTGGCAGGTATTTTCTTAATCTGTATCTCCCCTTCCTTTCTCATATACAATTTTTTTCCCCGCACAGGAACTTAGTCGAAACTGCGGCAATTTAGTTTGTTAGTGAATTATTCAGGAGCTTGGATTCAAAAGGATTTCTTTAATTTTATACCCAATTATTTCTTTAATTCTTTGACATAACAGTTTGTAAAATTTGTTAGGTATTTGGCTGACCGTTTTCCTGAGTTGTCATTTTATTCAATGTCAGGTAGCAGTATGTTTCTTTATGTGCGATGAACTTTTTCTTTTATATGCAAAACACAATATTTGCAGATCCAGGCAAAAAAATAACTTGATGAGGTTCATTAAAAGCTTGGGTTTAATTGTTGATGCCATGGCTTCTCTTGTGCTTCTCCTGACTTCATTTGTGCGTCCCATAAAGAAAAACCATGTCAAAGACCATAGGTTTGTTCATGTCATTCTAAATTTTTTGGTAAGTAATTGAATGTGGTCTTCTTGCGCATTCTATTTCCAATGCATCTGTTCTAGGACTTTTTATTAAGTTGCCGATGATTCTTTGCATCCTATCATCTCTTCATCTCCGTTAATTTTGTGATTGTAATCTTCTCTTTGTGACAATAGATTTGGATCCTGTTTTCACAGACAATGAAGATGATAAAAAGGATGTAGGTAGGTCTGTTCAGTTACTGTTTTCACGTTGCCCCTTTTTCATTAATTTTGGCAGATGCACTGTTATCAAAGAGGTATTTTGGCCATACGTGATTTTCTTGACATAGTATAAAATAGTATTTAATTGTATTTTGTAACTAACGGTTAGACCGTTAGATTCAATTATGCGTACTCTTTGTACATAAACGCCAGACTAGCCATAATGTAATAGAAGCCTTTTTTACTCTACTTTTCTTTCTTCTTTGGTTTTGTATTCTTGGTGCATGATACGTAATATGGTATCAGAGCGTTGCGCTTAGTCTTGATCACTAACAAGTCCTTCCAGTTCCATGGCAGAGTCTGCCGAAGAATCCTCGTGTGCATCGAGAGCCCATTCTTCTTCCGCTCTTGATGAACAAATCCAAAACCCATCCAATCCATATTATATTCATCCCAATGAGAACCCTGGGCTCGTACTTGTCTCACCGGTTCTTTCAGGAGACAATTATCACTCGTGGGCTCGCACAATGCGAATGACGTTGTTATAAAAAAATAAGATGAAATTTGTCGATCATTCCATCATGCCGCCTTCTCCAGCAGATCCATTCTTTCAAGTGTGGGAGAGATGCAATACTCTCGTTCTTGCATGGCTGACGCGTTCACTTTCTCAAACGATAGCACAAAGTGTGCTTTGGATAGACAAGGCGTACGAAGTCTGGGATGACCTCCATGATCGTTTTTCACAAGGTGATGCTTTCAGAATTTCAGAACTTCAAGAACAAATTTATGCTCTCAAACAGGGAGATGTTAGCGTTGGTGAATACTTCACAAAGCTCAAAATTCTTTAGGATGAATTGCTGAATCTATGACCTATACCATCCTGTTCTTGCAATCCTATATGTTCATGTGGTGCTCTTGAGACTGCAAGAAAATATGTGAATCAAGATTATGTAATAAGATTCTTGAAAGGGTTGAATGACAAATTCTCTGGAGTTAAATCTCAGATAATGTTGATGGAGCCAATGCCTAACATCAATTGGATCTTCAACCTGGTTGTACAACAAGAACGAGAAATGGGGTATGAGCCAAAAGCATTTCTGGTAAATAGAAACTCATTCAAGAATCAACCTTCGCCATTCAACGAGAACAATTCTGTTGCTAACAACAAGCAGTGCACCTACTGTGGAAAGCCCAGGCACACCATTGATACCTGTTACCTTAAGCACGATTTCCCACTTGGCTTCAAATTCAGAAATCAATCACAATCTCATGTTGCAAAATGGTGACTCCAATAACTGATATCAAAGATGAAGCCACTCAAGTTACTAAAATAGCCCTGACAGCTGAACAATATCGGCAATTATTAAACATGGTTCAACAGGACTCTAAATTTTCTTCTTATTCTATAAACCACATTTCCTTTATTTCATCTACAGGTAATTTTGTTATTCTCTCCAGTTTCACGATTGCTTGCTGGATCATCGATATAGGAGCAACCGACCATGTGTGTAGTGAAATTTCTATGTTCTCTTCCTATCAGAAAATTTCTCCCATTCGTGTGTCCTTACCCAATGGTAATATGGTCATTGCTCAGCATTCTAGAACAATACACTTTTCAGCCAAATTATACTTAACCAATGTCCTTTATATTCCTGAATTCAAGTTCAACCTTGTGTCTGTTACAAAACTCACTGTTAGCCTAAACTATTGTCTTACTTTCTTTACCACTCGATGTGTCATATAGGAACTAGCCAATTGGAAGATGATTGGTTCAGCTGAGGTTAAAAAGGGATTATACTTCATGTAATAAAATGCAGATCCACATGTTGCTCTCACAGCTTAAAAACAAACCAGAGAGACCAGTACAAATTTTTTTGATCTTTGGCACTTCCAATTAGGACACCTATCTCATAGTACCTTACAAAATGTATACAGAAAGTTTCCTTTCATTTCTTGTAACAATACACCCATTGATCATTGTGATATATGTCATTTTGCTAAACAAAAGAAGTTACCTTTTCCTATTAGCAATTCTAATTCAGAACAACCGTTGCCTTAATTCATCTTGACATCTGGGGGCCCCTCAACTAAACTTCAGTACATGGCCATAAGTATTTCTTAACAATTGTAGATGATTATTCTAGGTATACTTGGACTTTCCTGATGAAAAACAAGTCTGAATCTTGACCTTTGTTACAAAACTTCATCACTTTTCATGAAACTCAATTTCATTTTACTGTGAACGTTGTTCGAACTGATAATGGCCAAGAATTTGCCATGCCTTCTTACTTTGCCTCAAAAGGCATTTTACACCAAACTTCCTGTATAGAGACTCCCCAACAAAATAGCATCGTTGAACGTAAACATCAACATTTATTAAATATTACCCGTGCTTTGTTTTTCCAAGGTAATGTCCCCAAGTCTTACTGGTTATATGCTCTTACCCATGTCACTTACTTGATCAATTTACTTCCTACGATCATTTTAAATCATCACAGCCTCTTTGAGCTTCTGTTTAACAGCCCCCCAGACCTCTCCACTTTTAAAGTTTTCAGTTGTCTCTGCTGTGCCTCCACTAGTTCTTAGAATAGACATAAATTAGATCCTTGAGCTCATTGATGCATCTTTCTTGGTTTTAAAAAAGGTACCAAAGGATATGTTCTACTAGATATTAAAACATGACAAATTCTTATTTCCAAACATGTTATCTTTCATGAGTCTATTTTTCCACTTTACTTTCCTCATACTAATATTCATTCACTAGAACAATCTATTCCCCTACCTCAAGATCAACCCTTACTCGACTTTTTTGAGCCTTCCCTCCAACTCTCTTCTTCTGATTCTATAGATTCCCTCTCCACTTCATCATTACCTCCTTTCACATCCTCACCTACCATATCACTAGAACCTGTAATCAGACATTCCATTAGAGCAAGGAAACCCCCATCATATCTGCAAGATTATCATTGCTCCCTTTTAACCTCTGTTGGATCATCTTCCATTTGTTCAAGTACTAACATCTCTTCTCTTCACCCACTTTCTTCAGTTTTGTCTTATCATAACCTTTCTCCTTTATAGCAGCATTTTAATTTGTCCATTTCAGCTTCTGTTGAACCTAAGAGCTATACTCAGGCTATTCAACATAACGAGTGGAAACAGGCCATGTAGACTGAAATTAAAGCTTTGGAACAAAACCAGACATGGATTGTGACAGAACTTCCCCCTGACAAGACACCCATTGGCTGTAAATGGGTATATCGAATCAAACACCGGTCCGACGGCTCTATTGAATGGTACAAAGCTCGTTTAGTTGCAAAAGGATTTACTCAGACTGAAGGGGTTGATTACCTAGACACTTTTTCTCCAGTTGCTAAGATGACAACAGTTCGGCTATTGCTTGCACTGGCTACTGCTCAAAATTGGCATTTACATCAACTTGATGTCAACAATGCCTTTCTCCATGGAGATCTTCATGAAGAGGTATACATGACTCTTCCTCCCGGGCTTTCTTCATCCAATCCTAAGATGGTGTACAGACTTCAGAAATCTCTCTATGGGCTTAAGCAAGCAAGTCGCCAGTGGTTCTCCAAGCTCTCCATTACCTTGCTTTCTTATGTATACTCTCAATCTAAGTCAGACTATTCTTTATTTGTCCAAAAACATGCTACCTCCTTCACTGCTTTACTGGTCTACGTTGATGATATTATCTTAGCAGGTACTGATCTTGATGAAATCAACCATATTAAGTCTCTTCTTGATGACTCTTTCAAAATCAAGGACTTGGGATGTTTAAAGTTCTTCCTTGGTCTGGAGATAGCTCATTCAGCAAAAGGCATCTCACTTAACTAGCGTAAATTTGCTCTAGAAATTCTTGTTGATGTTGGTTTCCTGGATTGTAAACCAGCCAAAGCACCTCTCGATAGATACTCTAAACTTTCCAAGGATCTTGGTACTCCTCTTACTGAACCTACTTCCTATCGCACATTGGTTGGCCATCCTCTTTATCTTACCACAACCAGACTAGACCTTACTTTTGCAGCTCAACAACTTAGTCAATTTGTCTCTAACCCCATGGATTTACATATGCAAGCTGCTCATCGAGTCATGCGTTATCTCAAATCTGCACCAGCAAAAGGTTTATTTTTTCCATCTTCCTCAGATCTACAATTAAAAGGCTACAACGACTCTAATTGGGCTAGCTGCTCTGACTGTCACAAGTCTATAACTGGTTTTTGTCTCTTTCTGGATCATGCTCTCATTTCTTGGAAATCCAAGAAACAAACAACCGTATCTCGCTCCTCTTCAAAGGCTGAATACCGAGCATTAGCTTCTACCACCCACGAAGTCCAGTGGCTGCTCTATCTTCTCTAAGATCTTCATATTCCTCATCCCAAACCTGCACTGCTCTATTGTGACAATCAATTTGCCTTACATATCACCGCCAATCCTACGTTTCATGAGCGCACGAAACATATTGAAATTGATTGTCACATAGTTCGTGAGAAACTACAATCTGGCGTTCTTTCACCTTCTACCCATTCGCTCTAGTGCCTAGCTAGCTAATCCTTTCACTAAGCCCCTTGCTCATGATAGTTTTTCCTCTACCATTTCCAAACTGGGAATGATTGACATACATTCTCCAGCTCGGGGGGGGGGGGTGACATAGTATAAAATTGTATTTAACCGTATTTTGTAACTAACAGTTAGACCGTTAGATTCAGTTATGCGTCCTCTCTGTACATAAATGCCAAACTAGCCATAATGTAATAGAAGCACTTTTTACTCTATTCTTTCTTCTTTGGTTCTGTATTCTTGGTGCATGATACGTAATATTTTTCTTAAAATAAACTCTGAGAAATCCATAAGATAGTTTCAATCAAAAAAAGAAATCCATAAGATAGTCTCTAATCTATTTTATCAAGTAATTTATGAACCAAAGGTAGAAGCATAAAAAAAACTTATCAATTAACTCCTAATTGGAGTGAAGTCCAAAGAAAGCATTACGGACAGCTATGTTGCTGCCTGCATCAGTCCACAACTCAATGACCTTATGACAAATTTCTGTCCTGTGATGTCGTTTCTAGAAGTAAACCATTAATTTTAGAAGATTTCCAGCATCAATAGTTTAGTCAGAAGACCATGTAGCATTAAGTTTTTATTGAGAATCGGCACATAGTCATGCTAATTAATTACAATTATTAATTAATTTTTTTTCTTAAAAATCATAATTAAGTTAGAATATGGTAAGTTTGCATATTTACTAAGTTTTTTACAAGTACTATACTGTTGTAATGAAATAGTGTGTAAAGATTGTGGCATCCAAGGGGTAAACATGGCACATATATACCTGGAACGAGTCATCTTTGAGGACAAAACAGATCACCTTCCTTGAATGATGAGAGTATGGCCAATAACTTTGCAAATGCTTCAGAAGTAAATGCCTCAGAAGGGACTTCCAAAGAGTTGTAACAGTAAGCTGTGATGCATGCTACGCTTTTCTTCGTAAGTGAAATTCTGCAAGTCTTTGTGTGTTTGAACAGAAAGTGAAGAAGCTGAAGCAATTAAAGTTATTCCTCCCAGAGGAATCCAGGCAAGGCCTCCTTTCAGATTAAATTAAAGCGACACCAAAAAATCACTGGAGCTTCTATCAGACCATTAATTTTCCCCATTAGCTGAGCAGTAATCTATTTTCACATGTACTACTTTTATGTTCAAAGGATAATAAACACAAAGAAGTTGAGATTGGTCAACAGTCCAGGAGCTCAAACCGGCTTCTTTTGGTATTGATCTGCTGCTTCAATTACAAAGAACTTTACCAAATTTTAAACTTAATGTATTTCTTGAATGATATTATATATGAGGGAGTTTAATACTCTAAGTATTTCCTTGGATGAGTTATTCATAACTTTGTTACCTTTATTTTAATATATTTTGTAAGCTTTTGAATTCATATAACTATAGTATTCATGTTGGATTTGATTAACTGAGAATTTTCACTTCATTATGTTATTTATGTTTCACAATTTTTTTATTTTACCAAATTAACGTAAAGCTTAAGGAATTAAAGTTATTAAATTCAAATGGTATTGGAATGCTAGTTATCAATATTTAAAAAAATAAGTTAATCTATTTACTGTAAATGATTATTTAAATTCATTACGAATTAAATATTTGGTTTTTAAAAATAAACTAAGTTTCAAACAGTGAAGAGATAGTTTTGTATTTTGTTTTTTCTTTTATTAAAGTCACTGAGTTATGATAAAGCAGATTTTTTTTAAATTAAAAAATGAAGGGAAGAAATGGATATCAACCTTCACAATTGGTAAATGATGAAGTGGTTGAGCCAGGAACATCATACCTTAAGCACTGGAGTGGAAGGGGCTAGAAAACATTTGGAAGAAATTGTTTTCTGCTCCAATGAATCTATACTTCCGAAAGTGCACAGTGGGCTGTGCAGGATGTGAAGAAGGGCGAACTTGTCTTCCTCCCAAGAAGCAAAGGCAAAATCATGCTCCTTGATCTAACAAACCCAGAACGAAGGAGATGAACAAGTGAAAGCACTGCGTTTTTCTCTTCTGCCCGAATGATGTTGTGCATCTTTGGTGAAGCTAATGATGCTGTGCGTTTTGCCCCTCAGATGTGGCACTATGAGAAAAAGACTTAAATGCCCCTTAGGACATGTTAGCTTCCATATGGCTTCGTTTAGATTAATGTGGCAATTTCCGCTAAGAATTTAACCGAATTACTAATAAGGGAAGTTCTCTACATAGATATGGAAGTTCAAGGTGATCTTTTACCAAGTTCAGAAGGTGAAAGGAAATTTTTGTACATGACTCAAAGTTTAAAAAAAAAATTATATGCATTTTAGCTTAAGAAAAAAAACTACATTTATCATTTCAAGTCATAAGAATTTTTTGAAATTTATTGAGTGGGATAAAATTAGATTGACAACAAAATCTATGAGAATTTGGAAATGAAGTAATGATAAATTAAAAAAAAATTGCATGAAGATCACAGAAAGAATCAAAAGGAAAAGCCACCCATTATAATTTTTTTTTAGATAATTGTGATCATAACAAATAACAAAAGCATTAAATAAATTGTGTGCTAATGTGTCAAGAATAATTTTCATTATCACTACCAAATCAAATATTAAGATTAAAGGTTGGAGCTTAGGTAATACTATTTAAAAACATAAAGTATTTTGATTGCAAATCTCTTATATACAAATTGTGTTATTAGGGTTAGAATTGATATTTTACTTTTTGGATCAAATTTTGTATATGTTTAAATGGTTAATTTATTTTATGGTCTAAATTATACTCATTATAGTGTAAAAATTACTGGATATTTGGAATTATATAGACGGTGTTAAGGATTCAATGCAAGTATTTTATAATTCAAAGAAAATAATTCTCTATGTGTATATATTTTGCATTATCTTATTCTTATAATAGCAAGAGTTAACCAAAAAAAAATCACAAGCTGGAGACAAGCAACGAGAAATCAGGTTACAAGTTAAAAAATGATTTTAATAATTATTTTCATAAGGTAATTAAAATAGTTTAAACTAAATTTAATTTTTTTGAAAAAATTAAATCCAAAATGCTTAAATATGTATATCATAGGAACTATAATCATCATATTAATTTTAAATTTTAATTTTTTTTTTCAATGCTTTGAGTGGAATGGGACAAATTCTAGGAATAAAATCTTTATAAATCATAAATTTTATCTAATTTACTTTTGTAGAGAAATGAAACAATTAAGTATATTTTAATTTATTATTAGGAAAGAAAGTAATATCTTTTTTTTAATCACTTGTGTACTATTTTTATATGAGAATTGAAAATATTATATTAAATGGTTGCATAGGCGAAATTTTTGTTCAATCCTTTTATGGTATAACTAAAAGCATTATTAAACTAAGTTTAAAATTAATTTAAATGGTTAATGAACAATCTCTATTATAATGCAGTAGTTCTTATCATTAACATGACAATTATAATTTAAAATTACTTTGAATTCATTAAGTTTACCAACAAAAAATATATTTCTTGATTTGAAAATATAAAATATGTATTATTGAACAAATTTTTAAATCAATTATTGAATTTTATTGATCATAAGCATATTAATAATGTATTTATTTTTTTACACTACTTTTTTTAAAAATGACAGCACATTGCATAAGTAATAAATTTTTCCTTCATTAATTGTTCTATTTTTGTATATCTTATGGTCCATCAAGTTTCATTTTACTTTTTTAGTTAAAGAGTTTAATTTAATTCGTTATTTGTTCTTTCAATTCAATAAAATAGTTTAAATTGACTTCCGAAGCTATTATGTAAAAGCTTAAATATTGATCATATAAACTCTACATTCTCTTATAATTTATTTAATGCTGAGCAAGATAATATGGAGGCTTGATAACAAAATCCATATAGGTTTATGTAATAAAATCAAATATAAGATATGAAAATTCAAGTGATAAAATTACAATTATAATTTAGGAATTGATTTTAATAATTATTATTCACAAAGTTTAAAAATTAAAAGTTTAAATATGTATTGTAAAAGAACTACGATTATCATTTTGAGTGATAAGAGTTTTTTTAAATATTGAGTGAGATAAGACAAGATTGGCAAGAAAATCTTTGAGGATCTGAAAATGGAACATTTATAAATTATAAAAAAAATTGCATAGGGATCATATAGGGAACCAGAAGGAAAAGCCATCCCATTCTATTAGATAATTATAAATATGACAAATAATAAAAAATTTAAATAAAATATGTGCAACATGTGTCAAGAATAATTTTAATTATTACTGCCAAATTATATGTCAACATTAAAAGTTGGTGCTCAAGTAATACTCCTTAGAAATATAGATAAAGTATTGTGACTACAAATCTCCTACCTACAAGTTGTGTTATCAGAGTTAGAATTAATATTTTACTTTTAGGATCAAACTTTATATATGTTTAAATGGATAATTTAATTCATGGTCCAAAATATATTCATTATTGTGTAAAAATCTACTGGATATTTGGCGTTATATACTTGGTGTTAAGGATTCAGTGCAAGCATTTTATAATTCAAAGAAAACCATTCTCTATATGTATATATTTTGCATCATATGATTCTTATAGTAGCAAGAGTAAAAACGAAATCATGTATGTAATGAACTTAATTATGAAAGTTCTAGTATTATTAAATCGCAACCCAAATCACTGATAATGCACCTCTTGTAGAGGCATGCGTTCCCTGAGGTTACAAGAAGTTTACAGAATGTAAGGAAAGACGTGAGAGAGAGAGAAAGTCCTGGAGGAGAAGAAGTTAAAACAGAATAGAGAGAGAATCTCGAGCAAGGGAGAAAGCAAGTTCCAGCTATCACACACACTTCGTAATGCATTCGCTTCTCCTTTTAAACACCTTCTCTAACTTTCCACGTGACTTTCTTGATGCGAGCTCCACGCCTCACACCTTCAATTTCACGTGCCTCACTTATACCATTAGCCTCCCGCTCCTTTTCATCATTGTGTATTGGTTGGGTCCCAGTGAGATGATCCATGTTTGCCTGCTCGACGTTCCCATGCATGATAATATACCAGAGACAAGCAACAAGAAATCAGGCTAAAAGTTAAAGATTGATTTTTAATATTCTTTAAGACGTAATTAGAATGTTTTACATTATATTTAAAATATTTTTTTTGGAAAAAATCATTTATATATATATATGTATATGTAATTTCGTGGATTTTATTGTTCTCTAAGTATTGTTTATTATTGCTTATGTCCTTTGTTTTTCCCTTGCTGCTTTTTGTGGGACCTGTACTTTTTTCTTTGTTTTTAATGTGAGACTCACTGAAATTTTTTAAATTTTTTGCAAATGTAGGAGATAGGTCATAGTTAAATATAAATCGTGTGTGTATATATATATATATATATATATCAAATGTGTATTATATATATATATATATATATATAGATATCATAAGAACTATAATCATCATATTAATTTCAAATTTTTAATATGCTTTCAATGCTTTAAGTGAGACGAGACAAAGGTTGAGAATAAGATCTCTAAAATTATAATTTTTGTATAATTTATTTTTGTAGAGAAATCAAATAGTTAAAAAGATTTTAATTTATTATTAGGAAACAAAGTGATATTGTCTTTTAAAAATAAAAATCGTATATACTATACTACTTTTTATATGATCACAAATAAATTAATTATAAATACTATTTTAAATAGTTGCACGAGTAAAATCTGTGTCTAATAATAGATAAAATTGAAGGCAGAATTAAATGAGTTTAAAATTAACATATGAATTTTAAAAATGTTCAATTAATTCTACAAAATTTATATTTGAGTGTATGATACCAATCTAAAAAGATAAGGATGTTAGCTAGAAGGGAAAAATCACTCTAGACCAGTTCAAACTCGCCAGACCCTGAATTTTAATCAAACAGTGACTAAGGTTTGGTTGGATGCCTGATACTGAACTGAATCTCTGAAAAATCATATCTCCATATATAGATATCCAAATGGGGTGATTCCAGTTTTCAAAATTCATTATGATCTCTAGTTTCTGCCTATAAAATCTCATAGTAATTGGAAGTCATTTGGTCCCTGAGTGACAGAAAAACAATTTAGACCCAATGGAACAGTACATCAGACCTTTTCAAGAATTTTTCTCAATTTTGAAAATTCATCAAATATTCTCTAAACCTCCAAAAATTCTTCACTTTAGCTTTCTAAAAAGCTCTCAACATATTCTAATAGCATGCCAAATTTCAAATCAAGAATAAATCATTTAGCCAAAAAGTGACATAGGGATCCATTTTGGTCACTTTTGGCTCCATATAGGGTACCAAAATTGTTATTTGGCTTCCCTTGGGTCTTGACACCTTTTGGGCAAGTCCAAAAGCATATTTAAGACTTGTGAGAGTTGCCCAAATGGCCCCAAACTCTTTGCATCTCATTTTGGCCTTCTCACCCTCATTTATACACATTACATCAAGCTTTTCTCAAATGCATACATTGGCATAAGCACTTACTTTATGATCTAGAATACATACACCATACTCATTCATTTATCTATCACATAATATCATTTTTCACATTTGTCTAAGGGGTCATAAACTATTTACAATCATAATATACATCATAAAGTCTCATTATGAGTCAAAAACACAAAAATCAAGCATAAGGATGCCAATCTTCTTTCTTCAATGTGATTGGCTCCCATTGACATGTCCACTTGGTCCACCTAGCATATTAGGACATTTAAGAGGAGGGAGTGAGATTCAAGAATCTTAATAGCTCATCTCCCATTCCATCACATTTAATATGTGCAAGCAAGTTCTATGAATGCATGTGTGTGAAAAATAGGAGTCATGAACATTTAAAATCAAACTTGACATAGAAACACATCATACAAGGCATTTAAGAGCTCACTAAATATTTGGATTGGCCTCACACTTCTCTCCATGATCTTTGGACTTGCCTCACTCATTCTTTGAAATCTTTAGACTCAACCATACTCTTTAGAAGTCTACTTTGCTTTTGAGAGACTCTTTACTTTGTCTCAACCAAGCTCAAGGGTTGTTAGCTCATCCTCATCATGTTAAAGAGTTCTTGGCCTCTCCACACTCAAGCAAGCTCAATCACACATCATATATTCATTTGAAAGCATAATGTGGCATCAAGAGTCATGGTATATAAGAGCATGCTAGCATACTTTTCATAACTTGAAAATACACATACACACATTCTAAAACAAACTAAACACACATCCATGCATGAGAGAAGGTGGAGAGAGCTACCTTACACAAATTCACACAATTTTTCCTTTGAATTTAAGCTCCTCTTTTCGATTACACACCCACAAAAGTGTGGGAAAGGTTCCTCTTGGCCTAGACATGATTTAAGAGAGCTAATTAGGTTTATGAAACATATTCTAAAGCTATATAATTTACTTAAACCCTAGATTACTCTATAGGCTTCATTATGGTCCATATTGGTGCCTAATGAAGCAATATTCCTCAAATAACTTCTAGACCTCATTCTTTCCTCTCAATTATGATTCTTGACTCCTTTTAAGTCTCTTGGAGCCACCACACCATTAAAATAAAGGGCCTAGTACCATGTTGCTTCTTTAAGTCATAATATGGAACCTATGATCCCAATTCACTTTCCTTGAGTTCTAAATTTTTTCCAAGGCCTCTACTCATCTTTATTCATCAAATGTGACTTATGAATAACCTTAGAAAAATTTAAAACTTTCCCTAACTATGCCATCCCTACTTGGCCGAAATCTAAAGCATAAATAGGATTTAATGGCTTCTTGATTCTTCCTTGATAGGGGAACCATTTAGGGAGGTTGTTAAGAGTTGTAGGAGGTCAAGGAAACACTTAAATAGCCAAGGGAACTTATGGATTAAATCAATTTTTACAATCCCTTTAAGTGCTCTACACTTTTTCAACTTCTAGGTTTATGACTTCCAATGGGGTTTTGTCTGTTTTCATGGAGGAAGAGGCATATGGGGGACCTCTTAGGGATCTTAGGAGCACATTTAAACATTCATTTAAACCTAAGAACATTCATGTTAAATCAAATTTTCAAGGGAGTATTTGGATCCCTAATAGTTCCATCTTATTTTCTAATGCCCCTTTCTTGATTCTATTAGTTCATTCTTAATCCTTGCCACCTAAAACATCTAATCCCTCCATAAATGGGACAGAAAATAGCCCTTAAGAATTGGGCTCATTGTGGCCAAATTCGTGCAAGAGGAAGGGGGAGGAAGAAACTACCAAAGAATGGAAGTTTTATCTTATTTTCTTGTTTTTCTTTGCTTGCTCTTCCACTTGGTTGGCTTGCTCCCTCAATTTTCGAAATTCTCCTCTTTGTTCTGCCCCCAAAACAGCATCAAACTCTCTATTAAAACCATAGAAAGAAAGCTTGAGAGGAGAGGAGCAAGTTTCAAGAAGGAAGGATATGGAATTTCTTAAAGTTTCTTACGTTTTTCTTGAATTTCTTCCTCCAAAATCCTCCTTCTCTTGTGCGCCTAAGAAGCTAGAGTTTTTCTCTAAAAGTGGGCAGAAGCAAGTCAGTCTAAAGTGAGGGAGAGTGAACATGAGTTATAAAGAGGAATTTGGAAGCTTCCTTTAACACTTTAATTCTATTTTTGCCCTTCATTCTTAGCATTTTTGTTTCTTCTTCGTTTTAGCTCCTTTTTTAGGACTGTCTCTTCCATTATAAAATTTAGATTCCTAATTTAATAAAATAACTTTGGAATCACTCAAATCGAAGCTAAAACCTTTTTGAATAAGCTGATCAAAGTTTAGGTCAACTGACGTCGGAAAGAGTACATCAGAGAGATCTTACTAGTCCCAGGGCTTCCCATAGTTTTCGGGGCCTCTGAGAATCCTGGATAACTTAAAATTTCCATTTAAAAAGCTTTCTTAGGTGTTTTTCTAAAATTGCATTTATTTATGAAAATGCCACTGGCCTTTCGATAAATTTTTTGAATCACTATGACCCCGGTTTTTGGGTAACTTAAGGCTCAAATCTTCATTTTCTATTATTTAAAATTTTATCCCAATTTTATTTGGCCTTGAATCACTCATCTAAGGGGATTTGCTTTGAAAACTGACTCATTTCGCTATTTTACGAAAAATTGGACATTACACTTTTCTCCTCACAACTTCTACAATTCAAACTCAACACTTTTTTATTGCCTATGTATGTTTCCATAACCATATTTAATAACTTCAAAGGAGAAATCTCCTAAGAATGAGCAAATTTTCTAGAGCTTCATTACCTTTATCTTCACAAAAACTATTTTATGGGAAGAAAACCTAAAGAATTAGATCAAGAATAGCAAAAATATGGCAAAGATTTTTCTTAAGGTGTGTGTATCGCATGACGTCGAAAATGTTCATGAAAGTATTTCAAGAGAGAGAAAAGCCAATGAATTAAATGAAACTTTAAGAGAAATTGGCAATAGAGAAAAGTCAAATTTGGGAGGTAATCAAGATAATAGTGATGTGGCCAGTAGCCCTAGAGAAATGGAAAAGTCACATAAAGAGTCATCCAGTCCTATATGTGGTTATTAATGGATTCCTGATGATGAGTGTAATATCTTAGCCTCTTTAGTCTTACACAATGGTCACATCGTCTATCTCAATCCATGTCATGCATATTGGAGCACAAATGTAAGGAAACATATACTTTAAGCATAAATAATTACGTGATTGGAAAGCCACATTCATGATTTATGACTTTAGGGATCAGGTGAACTCATCCATATCATTTTTTATCCATTCAAATCATAAACATCATCATTTAATTAATGCATCACGGATTTAGAGCCAAACATTTTGAAAACCAGAATTTGGTCTCTGGTTGGCATGCTAAATTTTTAATATGAATTTTGAAAACTCATAACTAATTTTAAAAAAATCAAAATCATGCATATGATAGCTTTATAGAAAGCTCTGGATGTTAACTAATGATAAAAATAATTCCAAACTAATGCAATGGCATTTAACATGCAAATATTGATGGAATAGTACCAAAGGTTAAGCTATATTACTAATACTATCATGCAATTTTAAAATTTTGGTTATCCCTCTACAGAGCTCCAAATAATATGATCTTAATAGCTATGGAAAACTTAAGATGTCTGGTTTATGCTTGTAAAATTTCATAAGTATTGGACTTTATTTGGCCTATGTGTGACACAAAAATATAAATTGACTATATGAACAGTCACACATACCATTTCTGCATAATTTGGCCAATTTTAAAAAATCATAAATAAATTCTCTAGAGTTCCAAATTGAATGCTCTTTAATTATGTGGAAATCTCTAGATGAAACCTATTTACTAGCCAAATTTCATGCAAAAACTCATTAATTTGGTTAGACTTGGGTTCAATTCAAAAAATGATCAAAATAGAAGTTTATAATGGTTCATAATGCTACCAAATGACCTTTTTAATAATCTATAGCTACTTGGGCATGTCTCAAAGCACCATTATAGCCTAGGGAAGCATGCCAAATGGTTCAAAATATCATGGAGCTCAATCTCACCTTAAACATCTCTCTGTAAAACCTTTACAAATTCATACTCAACCCTCTTCTCCGAAAGAAACTAGGCTTTCTCATTTTGATGATACCTAGAAAAACAAACAAGTTCAAATAGAACCATCCAAACCTTCTGGAACTATTACCTTTACATCATCAATTATTCCCTATCCTTCTGATACAAACTCTAACCAATCTCAAATTATTGGTCTCGAACTTATCAGTGCTGAGGATGATAAACCTGTGCCATATCCAACCTCTTGTATGGTAAACACCACCCATGTTGAAGAACATGATGAGTCAAATATTGAACATGGTGATTATGCTGAACAATCATATCATACAACTTTCCCAAATCCTCCACAAGCTCAAACTCACCCAACCTCTGGACCATGGTTTACATTTGATGAAACTCCTCCTGATAAATGGCGAGATAAGTTGCATGAATTCTTAGTATGTATTGGTTTTCAGATGACTAATCCAGATGCCAATCTTTAAGTGACTCTAACTGAATTCACCACCAAATTCACTGGCACTCTCTGAGAATGATTCCAAAGTTTAGGAGAGTATAGACAACGTTTTTACACCACAGTTGGTAGTGCTAATGACCTCCTCAGTCTTATTCACAAAGAATTCCTTGGTGATTTCCATCTTGTTGACAAGTAGAAACTGCAAGAATATTTTCAAATGAAATGTTGCTCTTTGAAGAAAAAAGATCTTGATTTCCATTATAAAAGAATTGCAAAGCGTTACTACCTTTTTAATGGTTTTAATGATGTCCACCTTTGACATACATTTATTGCCTCCTTACCAGAAGAGTTATAACCTGAACTCTTGAGATCCATTCAATCCTTTAGAAGAGATATGACTGACATCTTTCTTGGAGAAATTTACCAATTAACCATAACTACTCTTGAGAAGTTATGTGAGCAGTATAAAATGTTTGATTCCATGATGGATGGAAAACTTACTTTGCAAAAGGTGTGTAAAAAGCCTTATCTACTGATTAAATGCAAAGATAAGTCTAAATACTCTTGCCCAACAAAGAAGAAATCCCATTACAAGTATGCTCATGCCAAGCTTTATAAGTCTCCAAAGTATTACAAAAAAAGGAGACCTAAAAAACCCATTCGATTTTTCAGGCGACGGCTCACGCAATATGGCAAACGAGATTGTTGTTACATTTATGGGAAAAAGGGACACTTTGCTAAACAATGTCCTAATAAAACAAAGAAAGATGTTAAGCTCCTCCAATAAGTATAGGCCAACATTCCTCTTTCTGTTGATGATGACATTGAAGAATATTTCTTATAACAAGAAGATGCTGATGCAAATACTATTTTTGCTTTTCCTGGACTTCAATTATTAGGTTCAGATTTCTCTAATTATGATCACTTAGATTATTCTGATCATTGTATCCATCACAGCTATTCTATCTAGCCTTACAATTTAACTGAACAGAAAGAGCCTCCTATACCTTATGCTCAAATGCAGATTCTCCAAAGCAAGTATCATAAGCCAATCCCTGTCATAGCGTATATGAATATTGGTGCTTCAAAAAGCCTTTATGAATCTTGTAGTTCTTCTTCCACAGGTATGGACAACTCATTCTAAGTATTTTAGTATAGCTGATGGAAAAATCTTTAAGGTTGATCTTATTACCAAGAAAAGAATTAGTATTAGGATCTTTTCTAACTGTATTGTTTAGACTAAAGTCCTTAAAAGCAGTCTCCCAAACAAGGATATCCTTATTGGAATGGACATTTACTGTCAAGCCAAAAAGTTTCAAATCCTTCCTCAAGGAATCCAATTTAAACTACAGTTTAAGCCTTACACTACAATCTCTAAAGTGTTTAAGCTTTTAAATGTTCCTGCTGGTTATGAAGGAATTCATGATCAATTTATGCCCTATTGTCTAGAATCCCATGATCAATTCTCCCATCCTTCTCCTCTTTGGAAAAATCAAGACTTCTTCATCTAGCTTCCATTTAAAAGAAATAAGGATATCAATCCAACTAAAGCAACTCATCCTGGCATGAATCCTGATAACTTGTAACTAGTTAGAGATGAATGCCAAGCCCTTCTCCAACAAGGTCTTATTAAACTAACCAGATCTAATTGGGCATGTCAAGCTTTCTATGTAGATAAATGTGTAGAACAAAAACGTGGCAAAAAGAGACTAGTCATTGATTACAAGCTTCTCAATATATTCTTATAAGATGATAAGTTTCCATTACCAAATATTAGTTCTCAACTTAGTCTGCTAAAAGAAGCTAAGGTGTTCTCTAAGTTTGATCTTAAGGTAGACTTTTAGCAATTCGGAATTGATTTAGCAGAGAGGTACAAGACAACTTTTTACATTCCAAATGCCCAATACCAATGGACTATAATGCCATTTGGTTTGAAGGTTGCTCCATCACACGAGCCTATCAAGAAAGGATAAGCTTTATCCTAAAAGTTTATCCTACTAGCTCATGTTTTATTGTATAATTATGAGTGTTTACTATTCAACATGTGAGTCATTTTATCTTCTAGACTATACAAATTGCTTTAGGAAAAGTTTGTTAGCCAGTGTGTTTTTCCTTTTGTAAAAGTATTTTGTTTATATTCCCCGGCTTCCTCTATAAGAAGCGTTAAGAAACTCGACAGAGGCAGAACTCCTCTAAGCCTCTCTTCCCCTTGTAAACAAAGTTTGAATAAACTCCAGTTTCCTTATATCTTCATTCTAAGTTTCATTTATCTTCTGAAATCTTTTATCTGTAGATCTTTTACGATTATCTTGTCTTAACATCAGTATACTCTACACTTGCCTCAATTGAGGATCCTGTATATAAGAAATGTAAAGACAAACAATATTATCTCAAAAAAGATAATCACTTTGTCTATGAGTTCTTTGTTAAAAAGAGTTTCTAAAAAGATTAATAGAATCCTTGGTCCTAAGAGGCCAGTGCACGAAAGCCTAGAAGAGAGAGAGTGGCTGTTAGTGCAAGTATACCTGAAAAAGGATTCTGGCGACTCTAATTGGGTAGCAAAAACTCACATATTCATTCATATGGTTTCAAATTCCATTCATACATCATATTTACATACATTTACTTGTGCTTAATGGTTTACATCACATGTACATCATATAAATACAATTCTTGACATCAAAATACTATCCAAATGACTATAAAACTACTCTTTTGTCAAATTCTTGGTCTTTAAATGGGTTGTCCTCCATTTCTTGGTCCACTTGGTTCACCTAGGTATAATTAGCCATATGGCAGATTCAAATAATCTTAATAGCTCTTTACCTTTTCAAACATATATAATTAATGCTAAAATATGTCAAAGAATGTATATATAGCATATAGGCTACTAGTGAACATACATAAAGTATTTTTCATGTCCAAGAAACTCATATATAACATACATAGGCTCTTAAGGGCATTGGTCCATCCTTTCATTTTCTTTATGACTTTTGAATTTGTCTCATCCATTTTTAAAGGACTTTTGACTTAGCCTCACTCTTTTTGAAACTTTTGGCTTTGTTTCACCCAATCATATAAACTTTTGGCTTATCCTTACCTTTGTTAAGGGACTTTTGGCATCACCAAACCTATTCATGCCAAAATATATTCATAAATTTATTTCAAAATGCATAATGGTACCATAGCTAGTAAGCATTAACTAAAAACACATTTCATAGTTCAAACATATACACATACACTCAAAGAAAAGAAGACATCTAAGCAATGTATGAAAAAAATGTTAGAGAGCTATCTTGGAGTCAATGTCACACACTTTTCCCTTAAACTTATCTTTTCCTTTTTAGCCAAATTTATGGAATTGGATAGCACTTGATTCTCTTGTTCTAGACACATCAAATAAGACATGAATTACTCATGGGAACAAGCTTTAGCCTTATGCATGCTCTATACAAAGCTACTTTTTCATATGGCTCCATTATACTTCTAAACAAGATACAATGAAGCAACTAGTGGAATTCAAGATCTTGACTCCATTTTCTCCTTTAATCTAGGTTTCTTGACTCCATTTAAACTCCTTGAAGTCATTATAAATTCATTTTAAGGAGCCTAGTTATAAGTTATTTCTTTATGCCTCATTATGGAGCCTACACCTTCATCTCACAAATCAAGGCTTCTAAATTTTTTTCAAGACTTCCTTTAATGTTTCTTTATTATATTTTGTCCTATTCTAGGCTTAGAACGATCTAAAATACTTCTTAAGTCACCAGACCTATCTTGGGCGAGACTATGCATTAGTTTTTAACCCATGGAGCTTGCTTTATTTTCTTAAAAGGAATGACTCATATGCAACTTTCTAGAAGTCTAAGGGACATATGCCATGTCTTACATAAGATAGAATACTTTTAAGAAAAATCAGATTTCATCATTTGTTTCAAAACTCTAAGTTGTGCCAACTTGAATTTCTTGCTTCTTTTTTTTTATTCCACTTGCCTATTCTGAATTCCCATACTTGAAAACACTTGTTCTTCCTTTGATATGGTCAGAATTCAACTCCCCTTGGATGGACTCTAGGTTGGATGAAAATCACATAGAGGAAGAGCAAGAAAAGATGCATGAAAGGCTAAGGGATTTACATTGTTTCAAGACTTTTCCAAGAGCCTTTTCCATTATTTCAAGCTTCTCCTTGAAATTCTAAGTCTTCTTCTCTAGACCAGACCCAAAACAACCCCATATGAGTCATGAAAACCATAGAAAGAAAAAGGAGAACAATATTTGTGAAGGAAGAATCATGAAATTCCATAATTTTCCTTACCGTTTCTTAAGTTTTTCTTCCTCTTTTTGTTCCCCTCTTATGTGTCTTCTTTGGGCAAAACTCTCCTCTAGTTTGGGTTAGCAAGGTTAGTTAAAAATGGAGAGGAGAAGAATGGGATGTATTTTAAGGAGTCAAAAGGTCTACTTTTGTAATTTTTTCACTTTTCATTTTAGTCTCCAAACTATGGTTTTTCCATTTGGCCTCATTTCAACTCCTTTTCAAAATCCATCTTTTCTATCATAATATTTAAGCTCTTAAACTTATAACTTGGCTTTGGTTTCACTCAAAACTGATTTAAAATTATTCCAAATTATTCAGTCAAAGTTTCGATCAACCGACAGTTTATATCGCTCACTAGAGGAGTTTTAACTATTCTAGGGGTTCTCATGATTTTTAGAGTCTTTGAGAACTCTAGAAAGTTCAAATTTTCTATTTAAAAAGCTCTTATGTGAGTTTTCCAAAATTGTTAAAAATTACAAAAATGTCCTAACTTGTTTTTGCAATTTTCTTAGCTTTCTAGCTTGGGTTTCTGGGAACATTAGGCTTTCAATCCTCATTTTTTATTATTTAGAATTTTATCTTAATTTTATTTGACCTCAAATCATTCTATTCAAGAAACTTCCTTTTTATATATAGTGAGTTTCGTATGTTTACGGAAAAACTGAATGCTACAATGAGCCTCATATACTTTTGCCACACTTTTTTAAAATCTTAATTTTAGTATAGATTCTAAGCACATCATTAAGTTATGTAAAGTATGTTGTGTTATATGTGTTTTTATGAACTTTTGGTTTTTGGAAACCCAATTGAGTTACTTAATGGAACATTTTTGCTTTGTATTTTAATTTTTTGGTCATAAAAGTTCAACACAATAAAAAAGGGGAAAACTTTAAGTTTCTTTTATCATATTAAGAAAACAAAAAACTTTAGCTACATTTATGTAATAGACCAAGGGAAAGTTTTGGCACAATTAATGAAACTAAATTGTCACAATTTCAAGTGCCCATCTCATATTTTTAATGTCAAAGAATAATAATAAAAAATTTTTAAAAAAATTTTGAAGTTTTTTTTTAATTTTAAAAATCATGTCAAATTTTTAACTATTAATTGCTTAGTATATTAATTCTAATATCACCTTTGTTGACAATTCTATTGGAAACTAAAACATAAGTTGTCTTAAATATCCTTATTTTTAAATTTTTTTTCTTATCATCTAATGACATTAGGAATAAATCAATATTTAATATTTGCCTTAAAAGTTGATCAACAATATTTGCCTCAAAGGTTTTAATAAAATGCATTCTCTCACATAACTATCATGTTATCATTTTATGATTCAAAATTTCACATTGAGAGTGAGAGAGAATTTCAGAGAGTTGACATTCTCTCTCATTAATATTTCTATATATTTATATTAAGACTCTCTCTCTCTCTACTCTTTCATTCTCCAATCTCTTTTTTATTTCTTTAAAGTTGTTAATCAAAGTTTGAAAATTAGTTTTAACCAAAACCAAGCAAGGAACAAGGGTTCTAGAGTATGAGAATTAAAAATATGCAATTAGAATTAAATAAGAAGCATTAGAAATTAAGTTGTAAAATCTAGGGATTTGGTTGCACCTTGACAAATATAAAGCTTCTTAATGATAATTTAAGTTGTCTAAGAGTGTGAATGGGTTCTCAAGACATCTAGGAATGTTCCCATGCACTAACCCCCTAAAGAAAATAAATGAAACTTCATGGGTCCATTTCCTCTTCCATGTCTCAGCCTAGGTAGAGATAAAGCACCTAGGAAGGTTCCCTTTTAATTCCAAGGATATGAAGGGCCTAAACATGATTAGTAAACACTAAAAGAACAATTAGAATGAATTTAGAAACCATGGTTTGTAAGATAGAGGTTTAGACTCCATTTTAAGATATAGAAAAACAACTTGTGTCTAGACTCCTTGAATTAAAATTGTGATGGTTCTAAGGAGTTTAAATAGAGTCAATAGACTTGGATTGAATGAAAAATGAGAACCAATATCGTGAATTTTAAGGGTTGCTTCATTGTGTCTTGTATGGAACCATAATGAAGTCACATGAGGAAGTAGGCATGCATAGAGTTTGTATAAGACTAGAGCTTACTTTAATGATATAATTATGTTCTATTGGATGTGTCTAGACCAGGAGAATCAAGTTTCACCTAGTTGTATGTATTTAGCCAAAAAGGGGAAAGAAAAAGCAAAGGGAAAGTTATGATTTTTAACAGAAGGTAGCTCTCTAACATTTCTCACATGTATTGTTTGGATGTTTGCTTGTCATTATATGCTTGTGTGTATATTTGAACTATAAGATATGTTTCTAGCTATTAATTATTTGCTATGGTACCATTATATTTCTTGAAATATATTTATGAATGCAAAGTATCTTGAATGTGTATAGTTATACTAAAAGTCCCTTAGAATGAGTGAGGATGAGCTAAAAGTCTCTAAGAATGGGTGAGACAAAGCCAAAAATCTCAAGAAGAGTAAGACTAAGTCAAAAGTCCCTTAAAAGTGGGTGACGTAAATTCTAAAGTTCCAAAAAAATTAGGTAATGCTAGACCAATGCCCTTAAAAACCTATGCTTGACATGTATAAGTTTATATGATAAGGAAATTGATTTATGTATGTTCATGAAAAGTGTTTATGGCATGCATGTATTTTTTGACATATAAATACATCCTTTATGTATGTTTGAAAGGGTAAAGAGCTATTGAAATTTTTTGAATCTTACTCTTTCCCTACATATGTTTAACCATGTCTAGGTGAGCTAAGTGGACTAAGAAATGGAGGTCACACATCTTGAAGAGCAAGATTTTGATAATGAAATTGATAATTAGGCATTTTGATGGCAAAGTTGTAACTAGATGATGTATATATAATGTGAACCTTTCAGGATATTTATATGTATGTAAATATGATGTATGTATCTATTTTGAAGTTAAATGAATGAATATGTAAGACTTTGCCACCCATATGCCAAGATATGCATGTGTGTAAATTCAAGTAAAAGGACGAGAATGAGTTCCATGATGATTTCAATTATTTGGCATTCTATAGGCTATAGCTATGCTTTTAGACTTGTTCAAGCGGTTGTGGAAAGATGAGAAAATCATTTGGTGCATGTTGATCCTTTTATGGATTTCAATTTTGTCTATTTCTTAAGCTGAATCAAAGTCTGACCAAATAGATGAATTTTTGCATAAAATTTGGCCAGCAATTAGGTATCATTTAGAACTTTTCATAGAGCTAAAGAGCACTCAATTTAGAGCTCTAAGAAATTTATTATGATTTTTTAAAGTTGGATAAATTATGTAGAATTGTCAAGATTACTGTTCATATGGTAATTTGCATTTCTGTATCACTTGTAGGTCAAATGAAATCTAATACTTATAAAATTTTACAAGTATAAATTAGACATCATAAGCTTTCCATAACTATTGAAAGCACCTCATTTGAGCTCTGTTGAGGGAGAAACAAATTTTTGAATTTCCAAAGTCTACTGCTATCTGAGAGCTTGACTTAGGGTGCTATTTCATTATTTTTCATAAGCTAACTGCTAATATCTTGACTTGGAATTATTTTTAATTGTTAGTTAACATCTAAAGCTTTCTAGAAAGCTATCATATGCATGATTTCAATTTTTCTAGAATTAGTTATAAATTTTCAAAGTTCATATTAGAAATTTAAAACACCAACCATAGAGCAAAATTATGATATTGTGATGTATAGTCCAAAATCTGAGTTTTTTTGTAATGAAATGTGATGTTTTTGATGTGAATGAGTAGCATATGAATGGATAATGAGATTGGTAAGCTCACATGGCCCCTAAAGCAAAAAATGAATCAATTGGGCTTTCAATGATGCAAATTTTTGCTACTAAAAAGGTGATTTTCATGTAATTGTGTTAAGATAAGCCTTGTGATGAAATGTAAAGGCTAGGAAGCTAAAGTATTACACCCTGAAGCTAATTGTAGTACTGGTTAGCTACGGTGCACTGTGATATGTATCCCAACTGGCAGGGGCATTGCTAGCCTCGTGTAGTTGGCTATTATACATGGATCTATTCTAATTTTTGTGAGTAGGTTGCTTAGCATCTGTGTTACTTACTCTCGTGAGTTGTGTGCTTTGCGTTTGACTTAGTTAGTACTGGTTATATGCTTTTCACCGTATTTGATGAATGATTTTATTAAAAAGAAATGTATTAACAATTGCTTTTAAAGTCCCAAATTGTTGAATTGCTGTTTTAAATAAAACTTTAATGTGAAAATGTTCTTATATCGTATAGTTAGCCTTATTTATTTACAGAATATTTGACTCATTCCTTTTATTTTTAATTTGTCTCAAATAGTAGGACTGAATTTGATCCCTTTTCAACAGCTTAGGTTCAGTCGTCTTCCTTCATTCTTAGTAAGCCCTACATTTACCGCTTGGGCATATTATGATGATTCGCATGAAATCTACTTTATTCAATTGTATATTGTATGCCGCTCCACTAAGTCACAGACAGGATTCCCCCCTTAGAAATATTGATGTAGACTTGTCTGGATTGATAGTAGGACTTCCTTTTGATGTAATTGTGTTGATTGGGTTGATTGTAGAATTATTGAGAGCTCTAAATTATAGGGGAGACTCTATCGAAATTTCTACAATAGCCATTTGGAACTAAATGTGTTTAATGCAAATATGATTCACAATTGTTCTATTTGGTTCTATTATTTGAGATTGAATTTTAGGGATATTCATTAAATGCTTGGTAGGATTCTAGTTTGGCTAGGTTTACAAGAGAGAAATTGTCTATCTTTCATGTCAGTCACACTTTTGGGTTGCAAGGTATAACAAAAATCCATTTAAATTTAGGCAATAAAATCAAATCTTAGATATATAAATTCAAGTGATAGAATTAAGAGATGAAAAGTGTATTTTCGTCTTTAATATATGTATATTTTTTGAAGATGTATCTAAATTTAATATTAATGATTTTTAAAATTTTACTTAATTTTTAAAAAAATTATTTAATTTTAATAAAATTTTACATGTATAAAAGATTCTTGCAAGTTTGCATATTGCTATTGGAAGTAAGTTTGGACAAAGTTTTTAACCTACAACAAAGAATGAGGACAGAGATTCATGGATAAGAGAGTAACTACTTGATTGGCATATAAAATTATTAGATATAAAGGTAGAAAGGGAATGAAAATATAAATAGAATGGAATAATCATGTTTAATATAATGTTAAAAAATGATAATAATATTTTATTTGTATGTTTAATTAGATAAAAAGTGTTAAAATAAAAACGAATAATTGGGAAATATATCCTATAACCTTTTTTAAAAAAATAATAATAACAAGAATATAACAAAATTTACATAAATTAAGCACAATAATTACCTTTGATCTATGCATTTATTTGAAAAAAAAATGAATTTCTTCTTTTTTTTAACTTTTAGACAAAATCTAACTATAAAAAAAAATGTAAAAAAGAATTTATCTTTAATCTACCTCTTTACCTTGTGCCATTAAAGATGGCATTTTGTTTCACTCGCTACACTGCCTTATCTTATCTTGTCTAGTTATCATTCTTAATTATGAGTGAACTTTTGAATTTTTTATTTATATTTTTAAAATTAAACTAGTCATTAAATTAGTAATTACACTAGTTTATAGTTTATTGGCTTAATTGTAGTTAAATCAATAATAATTAAATTTTTTTTTTAAATTTTATATATTAAAATTCTAATATGACAAAAAATACTAATACATTTTAAATTTTCATTACTAATTCAATATTTTTTTAGATGTTTGAATTTTTTTTTTCAATTGGAAAACAAAAACTATTTATAATTAAAAGATTAAAAGTATGTAATATAAAACTATTGGAATCTCCAAATTATATTAAAGTTCTACTTATCATTAAAAAAACCAAAAAGTAAATAATAATTTTAGCTAAACACTTTGATATTTAAGAGAAATGTTCCTAAAAAATAGAGCATGATGGAGAGCAAAAACAAAAAAATAGCTTAAGTACATACCTTTTATTTCTCTTATATTCTTTTTTTCTTTTTAATTTTTCCCTATTTCAATTCCCATTTTCTTCTAATACTTCCTATTTTTTGGTTTTTCTAGACCTAGATATGATGAATTATTCTATTTTATAAGAAAAAATATTTAATAAAAACTTCAACAATCAATTCAATCAGTTTTTGACCATTTTTTGTTTTGACTGGTTTATCTGATTTTTACGCATTTATTTAAAAAGAAAAAGATACTAGAGTAGCCTATTGCCATTTAGCCTTACTCACTGTGCTGTCCTATTCTACCTTGTCTCATTATCATTCTTAATTCAATGATTAGTTCAATCAGTTTTTGACTATTTTGGTTTTGACTAGTTCAACCAATTTCTATGCATTTATTTGACTAAAAAAAAAAAAGATACTAGAGTAGTCTATTGTCATCTGGCCTCACTCGCTGTGTTGCCCTCTTTTACCTTGTCTCATTATCATTTTTAATTATGAGTAAATTTTTAGATTTTATACTAATATTTTTAAAATTGAATTAATTATTAAACTAATGGGCATATTAGTTTATAGTTCATTGACTTCATTGGTCTAATAGTGGTCAAATTAGTAATAATTAAATATATATTTTTTAAATTTTATATACTAAAATTTTAATATAACAAATAAATACTAATAAATTTTAAATATTTAATTATTAATTCAATATTTTTTAAATTATTTAAGTAGTTTTTTAATTAAGAAACAAAAACTACTCATGATTAAAAATTAAACGTATTTAATATTAAACTTTTAGAATTTTTAAATTATATTATAATTTTACTTTTCATGAAAAAACAAAAAAAGAAAAAAATAAATGACAATTTTGACTAAACACCATGATATTTGAGAGAAATGTTATTAGGAGATAGGGTATTAATAAAAAATAAGCATTGAAAATAGCTTAAGTATGCATTTTTTTTATATTTCTTTTTTTAATTTCTCTTTGCTTTAATTCCTTTTTTCTTTTAGTATTTTTTATTTTTAGTTTTTTAGACTTATCCAAGATAAACTATTCTATTTTATAAGAAAAAAAATTGATAACCAATTCAATGGATTTTTTACCATTCTAATTTTAACCAATTTAACCAAAGTTAACCAATTTTACTAGTTCTTTAACTGATTATTTTTTAGATTAACTAAATCGAACCAAAATCTACTTTGTAATCAAATTAGGTGGTCTAATCCAATTTTCATTACAATGTTTTTTACTTCTTTTCTTTGAAAAAAAAAACTATAAGTGAACTATTTCCACAACTAGTAAAAAAGAAGGAAACGAAAAAGTGGAAAGATTGAATCTTTTTTGTTATTTAAAAACAAACACATAATTCTAAAAATTGAAAGTGGATAAACAGATAAGAAGGAAATCATATCTAAATACATGAAGTTCTCTTGCATTTAAATTTTGGAAAGATGTCACTTGAAGATGTTTGTAATTTGATTAATAAAGTCCAAATTACAGATGAATCATCAATATTTTGCTTCCAATCTATCTTTGTTGTCTCTTTTATACTTAAAAAAATTCTAATACATATATGTATTACTTAAGAAATCACTTTAAAACTATAAATCGGGTAGTATAATTCATACCCCATCTTCCAAATAAGTAGAATTGTTTTTAGTTTTAAATTTTCATTATTTTATATTGAGTTCATCTCCTCCAATTCTTTATTTAAAGTTCGTTGTCCTATGTAGGAACACGTCCCACCTCGTGAAGGGGCAGAGGCGACTAGAATTGAACATCTACTTTTTGCAAAAGGAAAAAAGAGAAGCAAAAATGTGATATTCTTATCATTCCCTTCTTTCATTGCTTCATTATTTGCTTCTCAATTATCATTTATGATTTGGTCCCTTGGATAATTCATTGCCACCGCCTGTGTGGCCTTCTAATGGATCCATGATGATGCCTTCAAATCTCAAAACCCAAGTCTCACATTAGATAAAACTCAGATGGGAAAGGAATTTCTCATATATAAAAGAGGGGACAAGTCCCACCTCGAGCAGAATTGGGTTGGGAGTGGGATTGTTTATGTATATAAAGAAGGCTTCTACAGTTATAGCCTGTACCTTGTATCATTCAGTCTCAATAGTATAAAATTTTTTCTCCCTGCTCGTGGACGTAGGTTATATTGACTGAACCACGTTAATTTTTCTATGTCATTCTTTCTTTTATCTCTACTTTCCTAATATCACCAATTCACAATGTAATACCATAATGACTTAACTCCAACTAATCTCCCTTTAAGCTTGATGTCATATGATTTCCAATGAATAAGTACAAACTGTGGCATTTTAACTATAAAACAGGGTTCAGATGCTCATAATTTGCCCCGTGAGTCTCGTGAACCTATCATTCACATTCACTACTCAAACACCATTTATAAAACTCATAAACCACGGATATGAAGCCAAAAACCAAGAAAATGCAATTTCTCAAATGGGCCCAAAAGTCAGATTTTTGGCTCTAACTTTGGAAAATCATAACTAATTATAGAAAAATGGGAATCAAGAAAACCATAGCTTTTTGGAAAGATCTGGATGTACCTTTACACTAAAAATAATTCCAAGTCACAATCTCAGCGTTTGGACCATGTTTGACATCGAGAAAGAGACAGAGGTCCAGCTATCCCTGGTACTGGTGTAGCTTGCTGTCATGAACTTTGAAAATTCGTAACTAATTCCAAAAAAATCCAATCTGGGTAAACTATACTAATTTGGAAAGCTACAGATGTTAAATAGAGGAGAAAAATAAGTCTAGGTCAGTTCAGTAGCCATTGGACCTTGAAAACTGATGGAACAATAACAAGGTCGGATGGCTTCCCTGATGCTGACACAGAACTTCAGAAAGTCATTTCTCCCTCTACAGATCTCCAATTAAGGTGCTTCTAGTTGGTTTAGGTCAATGTGGATATCTAATTTATGCTTATAAAAGTTCATGACAATTAGACATCATTTGTTCCATGAATGACAGATTTAATTTTGGACCTAGTTGCATAGTACAATAACCAAACCATCAAAATTTTCAAACTTCAATAATTCGCCAAATATTCCCTAGACCTCTAAATATTACCCACTTTAGCTTCTCGGGAAGCTCTCAATAGACTCTAGAGGCATGCCATATTTCATAGCAAGAAGAGCTCATTTGATAATACTTTGACGTAGCACACAAATTTGACGGTTTTGGCACCTAAAATAGTTCAAAGTGGGTCTAAATGGCCTCCTACATATTCTAGCACCTCTTGGGCAAGTTTTAAAGTATAAAAATGGCACATATGAATTGTCCAAGTGATCTAAGTCATCATACATTTCAAATTTGCTATGCTATGGGATAAAATGCACTAGTACGTATAAGCCACAAAAGGGCGAATCCTATCTTTTCATTGCTTTGACTCTTTACATAGTTCATACATCATTTATACATATTTTACACTTATTCACATATTTACATCTTAAAAATAATAGGTGCATATTCATTTTAGCACTTCTTTACAACAAAAGAACTAAAATAACTACACAACTCCCTAAGCATGCTCAACTAGGCTCCTTGGTGTGCACTTGGTTCTCTTTGAGCTCCACCTCCTAATAGCTCATCTCTCATTCAATCACACATAAAGCGTGCAATACAAGTCTCACAAATGTATGCATGGATATATTAGCATGTGCAATTATTGAAGAAGCATTTTCAACATTTGAGTAAGTTATACATAGCATACAAAGGCTTGCCAAGCAAGTGGATTAGCCTCACCCAGTCACTTGTGGATTTTGGACTCGCCTCACCCATTCTTTAAGAGGTTCTTAGACTCAACCTTACTTTTGGGAGACTCTTTACTTTATCTCAACTACCTTTAGGGTTCTTGGCTCATCCTCACCATGACTAAAGGGTTGTTGACTTTTCCATACTCAAGCAAACCAAAGTAAGAATATAAAGCATCATTTAGAAAACATAATGCATCATCATGGTACCATGACATATAGAATCTGTTAGAATATTTTTCATGGCTTAAAACATACACACACACATTCAAGACAATGTAAGCACACATCTATGCATGAGAGAAGGTGGAGAGAGCTACCTTATAGGCTAACACAAGCCTTCCCTTTCAATTTGTCTTCTCCCTTTTTGATTTTACACATAAAAATTGGTATAGAGCTTAGTTCCTTGGTTAGGGTCCTTGGTTCAGATTTAGGGTACTTGGCTAAGCATTTGGCTTAATTTTTTTTTTGCTAAAAGAAGATAGCGTCTCACAAATTCGATATTGAGAAATTCAATGGGTCGAATGATTTCACATTGTGGAAGGTGAAGATGCGACCAATTCTGGTTCAACAAAGGTGCGCGGCGGTGAGAAATGGAGAGGGAAGGTTCCTTGAGAGATTGAAGGCAGAGGAAAGGAAAGAGATTTTAGTGAAGGCTCATATCGACATTCTATTGAGTTTGACGGATGAAGTCTTGAGGGAGGTTGTAGATGAGACTTCTTCAGCTTCATTATGGAAGAAATTAGAAAGCAAGTATAGAAGAAATCCCTGATGAATCGGTTATATCAAAAGTAGCGGTTATATATCCTTAAGATGTCAGAAAGTACACCGGTAAGAGATTATATTGACAATTTTAATCAAATTATTTTAGATCTTCATGGGGTCAGGGTTAAAATTGAGGAAGAGGACCAGGTAATAATTCTTTTATGCTAGTTGCCTAATTCATATGAAAACTTTGTTGGCACGATACTTTATGGGAGAGACACTATCTCGGTTGGTGATGTAAAGGATGTTTTACAATTAAAAGAATTGAAAAGGAAGGTGTCTAGGTCCGATGAGGAAGCATCAGATATGGCTTTGGTAGTAAATAGAGGCAGGAGCAAGGAGAAAGATGAAGGTAATCGAAGTAAGTCTCGTTCAAAGTCAAGGTCCAAAAGGCAACTACGGTGCTTTAAGTGTAAGGAAAAGGGGCATTTCAAGAAGGATTGTCCACAGTGGAAAAAGGGAAACAATCAAAATAAATCAAATGGTAAGGCAAGTGCCTCAGTAGTTCAGGACAGTTCAGATGAGGCTAATGGTGGAGATGTTCTGACGGATAGTACCTCAAATTCTATAAATACCTGGGTCATGGATACTGGAGTTTCTTATCACATGACTTTCACAAAGGAGCTGTTTACTTCTTTTAAGGAGTAGAAAGACAGTGTAAAGTTAGGAGATGATTAGGAGTTTAGTGTTGAAGGCAGTGGGTCAATATAGGTAAAAATGTTTAATGGTATGGTTAGAACATTTGACGCATGGTATGTTCTTGGGTTATGAAAAAATTTAGTTTCTCTGGGTGCCTTGGACAAGAAAGGATATAGTTTTTCTAGCGATGGTGGATAGATGAAGGTTTTCTAGAGGTGCTTTGGTAGTAATGAAGGGTAGATTTCAACATGGGGTCTATATACTCATTGAAAACTCAATAATAGACACTGTGGTAGTTTCTAGTTTTTTGGAGAAGAACAATGATCAAACAGAGTTATGGCATTGATGACTGGGGCATATGAGTGAGAAAAGACTAGTAGTGTTACGATAGCAGGGGTTGTTAGAGGGCATGGAAACTTGAAAGTTGAAGTTCTGTGAAACTTGTGTTGAGGACAAGCAATGCAGAGTCAAGTTAAGTTCGGGAAAGCATACCTCCACTAATATCCTTGAATATATACATTCAGACTTGTGGGGTCCTTCTCCAGTTGAGTCTCATGGAGGGTATAGATACTTTATGACATTTATTGATGACTACTCCAGGAAAGTGTGGGTGTATTTTTTGAAGAAGAAGGATGAGGTGTTTAGGAAGTTCAAGGAGTGGAAGATTATGATTAAGAAGCGTACTGGGAAGCAAGTTAAGACATTCAAAACTAATAATGGGTTGAAGTTCTGCAATACACCATTTGATGAGTTCTGTAAGAAAGACAGTATAGTGAGACACCATACTATATGGCACACACCATAACAAAATGGTATAGCAGAGCGGATGAACCAAACACTTTTGCAGTGCACAAGATGTATATGGCTGAGTACTAATATTTCTAAACAATCTTAGGTTGAAGTAGTTAACACTGCAACCTATCTAGTGAATAGATATCTATCAACTATAATTGATCTGAAGACTCCACAAGAGGTGTGGTGCGGTACACCTTTGAACTATTTTGGTTTGAAGAGATCTGGGTGCCCGGCATATGCTCATGTGAATGATGATAAACTGGAGGCGAGGGCAATGAAGTGCATATTTCTAAGGTATGCAACTGGTGTGAAGGGGTATAGACTGTGGTGTACAAAACATGATAGGACCCCGAGATTCTTTATTAATAGAGATGTGACATTTAATGAATCTGTTATATTCAACCAGAAATAGGAACTTGATGATCTTACAGGAAAAGATCTGGGTGCTAATCAGAAGGTGGAGACCTCAAGGATAAACAAGAGCTCTGTAGACCAACATGAAGATTTGCAGGAAGACCAGTAGAGTATAGCAACAAGGAGAGAAAGAAGAGAAAATAGAAGACTTGTCAGGTATGCAGACTGTGTGAATTTTGTTGATACTAACCCTGTTGTATATGCACTGACGGTGGCAGAAAGCATTGATGCTGAGGAATCACAATCCTACAAGGAGGTGGTCCAAAGTAAGGAGACAACTAACTAGTTATTAGCTATGAATGAGGAAATGTAGTCCCTGTCAAAGAATGGGACTTAGGAGCTGGTACTTCTACCAAAGAGTGTAAAGCCTGTAGGATGCAAATGGGTGTACAAGAAGAAAGAAGGGATTCCAGAAGTTGAGTTGGCAAAGTTCAAAGCAAGACTTGTAGCGAAGGAGTTCTCACAAAAGGAGGGCGTAAACTACCATAAAGTATTCTCTCCAGTTGTGAAGCATAAGACCATTCTAGTTCTTCTAGCCATAGTAAGTGCGCTTGATTTAAAGTTGGAGAAACTTGATGTGAAGACGCCATTCTTACATGGGAATCTGGAAAAGGACATCTACATGACTCAACTTGAGAGATTTCAAGATTTTGAAAAAAGGGAGTATGTTTGCTTACTAAAGAAGTCCTTGTATGGCTTAAAGCAGTCACCGAGGTAGTGGTACAAGAGGTTTGATGCTTTCATGGTTTCTAAAGAATTTACTCATAACTCGTTCGATAGCTGTGTGTATTCCAAGAAGTTGTCAGATGATTTTTAGCTTTACTTGTTGTTGTATGTGGATGATATGTTGATAGCAGCAAAGAATAAGACTGAAATCAATAGGTTAAAAAGGTTACTGAGCAATGAGTCTGAGATGAAAGATCTGGGTGCAGCTAAAAAAATCTTAGGCATGGAAATCTGGAGGGATAGAAAAGCACATCGATTGTATGTGTCACAATAGAAGTATATTGAGAAGGTGTTGTAATCTTTTCAGATGGATCAAGCCAAGCCTAGGAGTACCCCATTGGCAGCACAATTCATATTGGATGTTGGTACACTACTGAGTACAGATGAGGAAAAAGACTACATGAGTGGGGTCCTTTATACTAGTGCAATTGGGAATCTGATATATGCAATGGTATGCACAAGACCAAACTTAACCCATGCAGTTAGTGTTGTGAGCAGGTTCCTGAAAAATCCAAGGAAGACTTACTAAGAAGCAGTAAAGTGGATCATGCGGTACGTGAGAGGCACAGTTGATGTTTGTTTAGTTTATGGTATTGATGGATTTGTTGGTGGATTGGTAAGTTATACATATTCAGATTATGGTGGAGACCTTATAAGGTGGAGATCGTTCACCCTATATGGATATGCTATTAGTTGGAAAGTAACTTTGTAGTTTATAGTTGCTTTGTCGACCATTAAGGCAGAGTACATGTCCTTGACTGAGGGAGTGAAGGAAGCAATATGGTTACATGGCTTGATTGGAAGCCTGGGATTGAAGGTTCATATGTCTGAGGTGTATTGTGATAGTTAAAGTGTGTTGGGCCTGGCAAAGAACCCAGTATACTATGAAAGGTCCAAACATATAGATGTCAGATTAAATTTCATCAAGAATGCCTTGAAAAATAAGGTAGTGACCATAGAGAAGATACCAACAACAGAGAATCTAGCAGACATGTTGATAAAGCCATTGCCTGTTAACAAGTTTAAGTATAGCTTGAACCTGGTGCGAGTATGAGTAGCAGGAGGCCCTACGGGGCGTAATGGCAGGGAGATGATCGAATCAGATGTTTGGAGATTTTAAGTCAAGGTGAAGAATTGTGATGATGCCTTCAAATCTCAAAACCCAAGTTCCACATCAGATAGAACTTAAATGGGAAGGGAATTCCTCATATATAAAAGAGGGGACAAGTCCCACATTGAGTAGAATTAGGTTGGGAGTGGGATTATTTATGTATATAAAGAGGGCTTCTACAGTTATACCTAGTATCTTGTATTATTCAGTCTTAATAGTGTAAAATTTTTTCTCCCTACTCGTGGACGTAGGTCACATTGGCCAAACCACGTTAATTGTTCTGTCATTCCTTCTTTTCTCTCTACTTTCCTAATACAACCAATTCACAACAAGATCAAACATCACTTTGTTTTATTTCATCATATGAAATACGATTTTCATCCAGAACAAATAATAATATTATTATTATAATAATAAAAGCTGAAATCTTTTGTAGGGCCAAGGAACTTCCTAGACTTTTCAATCCAAAGCGAGAATTTCTATCCTTACTAGATGCATTTAAGAAAAAGAAACACAATACAAGTCAAATTCATACAATTTTGGCAATTCATTCCTTACTACCAATGCATTTAATTTTTTAAAAATCACATTTGATATTGCAAGTAGCAAATGTCAACTCTTTTGTCAGATACATATAAATAAGAGAATCAATTCTAGAGCCCTCTGACTCCAAACTTTGTTTAAGTCTACTTTGGAGTTTAGAGTTTTAAAATGGTGATTAGACTCAGTATTAAGGCTTTCCATAGTCACAGCTATGAACTAGACTTCTCACCCTTTGACTTCTTGAGTTCTTGGAGCTTATATACTCCCTTCCTTTGATTCTTAAAAAACTACTTGAAAAGAATACGAATAGCAAGCGAATTATTCCAAACTAATGAATCCTTCTTTAATTAACCAAGAGGTCAATTTATAAATGACTAACTATAATAGAAAAATTGTATCCCTACTGAACAATCTATGCTTAATAATATCAAATAATTAATTTAATATTTAGTATTAACTAAACAAATAATTTGTCATAAATTAAACCATTCATAAACCTATTAAAATAGGGACATCAACTTATCACTTATTTTTTAGTTAATTACCATATTTATATTGATAGAGAATTTTGTTATATATATATATATGTATATATATTATATAAAATCATTTGGCTTTTGAAGCAAGTCGAATAGTGCATATGTATTAACTTTTGTTATCTAGAGATCAGTGAAAATTTGTGAACAAAATAAGTTGTAGTCCTTTTATTCTAAACTATTTTTGAATATTTAATTAATTCAATTGATGAATCCAAGCTTAATTTCAAATAAAATTTTAGAATCATATCTTTTAGTCTCCCATGAATTTGTTAGCAAAATGTTTTTGTTGGACAGCCAAAATTATAGATCCTAATACATATTCTTTCTTATAACTAACATATATATATATATATATATATACATATACATACACACATATAAAATATGTCTATTATATTGAACATATTTATAAAATACACTTTGTTTTTATTTAGCCTATTTCATTAGTCAAGTATTTTCTATGAATCATATGACTAATTTAAAGTGAAAACTTGTTAAGATTTATTGATAATTTAATAAAAATAATAAAGTAAGATTTATATTAAAAAAAGGCTTGAAAGTTGTAAAAATAAAGCAAATATAAAGAAACAATTAAAACAAATATTAAACAACTCTCTTGACAAAAGCAAAGATAGCTCGAAAAGGAAGGCGCAACACCCATAGTAATCTATCTTCTCCTTCTTGCAGCTGATGCCTTTCCCCATCTCTCTTAACGTCCTTCTATTTGCATGCACTATCATACACTCGACTAGATTTTTACAGCATAATAATGCAAGAAAAAATATCTTTCATGTTATAGCTTCAATCCTTTTCCTCTATGATATTAGATAAATGGCCCTGACATGCATCTTAACGTACAACTAAAGTAGAGTTTGTTATTGTAAATCTTAAAAATTTTACATACATTTGAACATAGGAAAAGCTTCTAATTTTCATCAAAAAGTGATAAAGAACTATCTCTTTTGATATTTATAAATAGGAATACTCCAGTGGCAGAACAAGGAAGAAGAAGAGGTTACTAGCTTTTGTTCTAAAACATTTCTATGAATATTTGGTTTAATATTTTCTTGCTATAATTCACAAGATTGAATAAGATTCTAAGAAGAGCTTTTCTTGTTTGGATAGATGAAACACAAGTAACAACTCTTAGAAATTTGATTCCATATTTTGACTTAATTAGGGGGCCAAATGTAATTTTTATTTTTGAGAGTGGGTCACATCTAGATTTATATATACGTACTATAAATTTCAAAAAGTCATGGGTGCCTTCGTCCCTTATTCCAACAAAGCTGTACACTTTTATTGAATGAAACAAGACAAGTCCGCTTAAAAGGAAGGACTTTGTTTTAAAATATTCATTAAATTCATGAAATAAAAATAATCATCATTTTATCTTTATGTTTTATTTACAATATTTATTTTGTTAGCCAAGGGGATCCAAAAAAAAAAATAGTTAGTGGATAAAATGGATGGATTTTGAGGGAATGGGGACCATATACAGCTCTCCCAATTTCCCAACTTACAAGTTAGAACCCTCATTATATATTTTTTAAAAACATAAACAAATAACAAAATCGTCCAAGTTGATTTCTTTCAAATGTCATAACTCCTAAGTTAGAGAGTGTTTACGATTGGCCCCCACAAACCCAAAGAAAACCAGAAAAAAGAAAAAGAAAAAGAAAGAAGAGCTAGTATGAAATGCTAACTCTCCAACTGTCTTTATATTTTATTGGTGTCTGACTCCACAATTCGGAAAGAATTTGCTAATATTAGAATTCATAATGCATCGAAAATTGCTTATTGATGTATGAGTAATCAATTAGAGTACCATTTGTTAGGATATGGGATGTGAGGCTAAAGTAAACAAACTGGATCCAAGTTATGAAGCTAGTAATGAACCTAAGAGGGATTACCTCCTGGGACATGGCTCTTACTGTATTTCAACAAGAACAATGAAGAGGATTCACCTAACTCAACTTTCCACCTCGATAGAGATGGGTCATTTCCATGTTAGTGGGTCTCAACTCTCAACACCTTTTTTCTTTGCTTTTCTTGCACCATTTTAGTAATGGACTAATGGGCCCCTACTTCCTATCTTCCTATCCAAATTGTTAGTGTGATTTCATTATTTTCATCACACTTTTCCCTTATCTTTTCTTTTCTTCTGTCAAGAAAAATAAAGCTGTAATAAAGTGAAAGGATTTTTAAAAGAATAAAATAAAATTTTATAATCTAAATTCACATGTAATATAACATAGAAAGAAATAGAAATATATTTCTATTTTGATGTTTAGTATAATAAAAATAGAAATGAAATATGAACAAATAACTAAAACAACTATAGAAAAAAAATTAAAAAATAATTTTTGTTAATTACCATAAAATAAAAAGAAAAAATTATAAATAAGAATATCAAATTAAAAATATTTATAATTTTATATCAAAGGATCTTAAAATTTAAAATTATTCTAAAAAACTCAAATAAAACATTTTAAATGCACAAAAAAATTATAATTTAAAATTTCAAGTTAAAATTTTTTGTTCTTAAATTCTCAAAAATAATATCAAATTTTAAAATGTTTCAATATAAAAAATAATATTTTTTTTTCATTCTAAATAATACTTTTTCTCCCAAATTCTGATAAAAGAAATAGTGTCAACTAGTAATTTTGGAATTCTTAAGGTACCCAACTCCATTCTATGAAACAAAATTTTCTTGCATTCTATCTTTTTACCCTTTTCTCCCTATTCGATCTTCCTCCTCCTTTGCTCACCTTTCTACCAACCCAACATGCCATAAAACTACTAATTCATTGATGTCTCCGGTGAGTGTGCTTCAGATTTCCACTTTTAAAATATCTAGTCTTGTTCTACCAAAAAATAACAATACTAACTTAAGTCTTAGATTTCCATGTATTGGATTTGGACCTACTCAAAATGATTTTAAATTTCTGCTCTCATAAAAAATATTGCGAAAATTCAAAAAAAAAGAGTTTCATCGAAGTCAACTTTTTGGAACCATGGTCACAGACTTGCGAAAATTCACAAGCTTTTCAAAGTCAGTTCGAATTCATTGTCTAAAATGGTATCCACCATTTTCGCCGACACTGTCATCAAGAAGCTCAATTCCTCCTGCAAGAACAAGAAGCTCAATTCCATATGAAAAGCCTTTACTAATTCAACCAAATCAACTTTAATTTCTAGCAAAAGAATCCTCGGATCTTCTCAAAGAAAGCGGGTGCCAAGAACAAAATGACAAAATCCACCACAGCCAAGGAAACCAAAATTAAATCAGATCAAAAGCCAGAGCTTGAGTCTGAGAAGCCAAACAAGAATAGGAAACCGAAGAAGAGATTCGAACAACAGAAGCTTAAGAAACAAACACAACAGAGTTAGATTGAGCAAGACGAGGATGATGATTTCGTTTCAGAGTTAGAAGATCTTCCCACCAGGTTTCAGTAGACGATAATTCCAGACCTCGCGAAAATCTCAACCACCTCGAAAGTTTACATTAGCAAAGCCAATAAAGAAATAAAAAAAGGGTTCAAACCTTACATTAGCAACAAATACGCACCCATCATTGCCACCCTACTCTCTTGTGCTTTCCTAGTGATCCTTTTGGTTTTGGTCTCTCTCATTTTCAATCTAATTATAGCTTACTTCTCTCTCCAAAGGCTCCTCATCTTCATCGAAGTCTATCTCTCCATCTACTTCTCCATTTTGTGCCTTTCGTCGCGGATCATAGGGCTTGAGCCCCTCAAGTTTTTGTACGCTACTTCGTAGTCCACATATGTCTATCTACACTTGCTACAAACACTGGGTTCCGTGTTATATTTACTTCTGCTTTTTTTTTTTTGGGTACAAAGGGGGTAAAAGCCCATAACAAAACAAAGGGGAGACTAAGAAAAGATAAAGTGAGGCATAGCAACTCCGCGATTATTCTCATTTAGGATGGGATCAAGCTCCATCGATGCAATATGGAGTTTTTGGCAACCAAGAGGATGATCCTGAGCCCAATTAGCAAGCCAATTGGCACTACGATTCGCTTCCTGATAACAATGTATGAGGGTCACCATCCAAGGCCTATATAAGATACTGTGGATTTTTTCCACTATAATGAAGTAGGAGTGCATTCTTCCACACCCATTCTCAATAAGGGATATTGTGGGGTGGGAATCAGAGTTAATGATTAACTTCTTAATGCCAAGGTCCTAGGCTATTTGAATTCCCCAAAGAATGCCCCAAAGTTCAGCATGTGTAATGGTGCCAAAACCTAGGTTACAGATGAAACCTGACTTCCAACACCCAAGGTTATCTCTAATAATCCCTCTATAAGCTGTTACACCAGTAGTCGACCAAGAGCCATTAGTATTCAATTTGTACCAGTCTTGATGAGGAGGTTCCCATCGGATAAAGCTCTCTTCCCTTTTAGTTCGAAGCTTTATTTGGCATGTGCTTAGAAGCACATCGGAGTTGGTTAGCTAGAAGACCTTATGGATAATGCTAGTATTGCTTTCTGAAGTTTTCGAGAAAACTTGATCGCAACGAGAGGTCCACAAACACCAACAAGTGTATGCAAAGATCTTCCTCCAGGGTAGGTTATTATGAGAATGTTTCCCAAGCTCATTTCGGTAGTTCCACTCTAACCACTCTTGTCATGGGAGAGAAAGAAATCTAATCCAGTGCTTTTCATCTACCAAGAATTCCCAAATGTACTAGACTCTGTTGCAGTCTCTCATACAATAGAGGGAGATTTCAGTCTCATCACAACTAAAAGGGCACTCATTACCTCCCCCTAGGCCTCTTTTTGTTCTCAAATCACATGTAAAAAGTTTATCATAAGCTAGTAACCAAAGGAAAGCTATAATCTTTTCTAGAACAGGCCACTTCCAAACATTTTGCCAAACTTTTTGACCGCAATCTTGATCACCTCTAATCATCATGCGGTATGTAGATTGGACCGAGAAGCAACCATTGTGTTCTCTTCTCCATATCATTACATCCTACCTAGAGTGGAGGGTGGGGGGAACAATGTTAGTTATGACTTTCTGAACTAATGGAGAGAGAGATCTATTAATCTTCTCCCAGTCCTAATCCCCAGAGGAGGACAAGTAGTCTCGATAGTACTTAAGAATGTTCCATAGGAGTATCTGTGTGAATATAATAAGCCAATTCGTGTTCTAGAGGGGTCTATAGATCATGCCAAAATCTGACCTGAGTACCATCGCCAATGCTCCATCTTAGCCCTCTAGAGAAGGTCTCCCAAACTTTCTTAATTCCCTTCCATAAGTTTGAGGCTCCAGGGTTTTTCTGAACATGGGGAATTCTTTAAAACCAATATCTATACTTACTCCTGATAAGTTGGACCCATAAGGCATTCTTTTTTCTGAATGAGATCCCAGCAAATCTTCATAAGAAAGGCTTTATTTTGGTTTCGGAGATTTTTAATGCTTAAACCTCCATGGTACTTCGGTTTGCACACTTCATTCTAAGCCATTAAGTTAATCTTTCTCTCTTTTTCAGTAGACCCCCAAAGGAAATTACGACTAGTCTTCTCTAGTTCATCACAAACATTCATAGGGAGATATAAGGTTTACATAGAGTAGGCAGGGAGGGCTGACAAAATAGCTTGAATAAGAGTATTTCGTCCTGCCAAATTAAGAAGTTTGCTTTTCCAACCAAAGAAGCTTTTGTTAACTTTTTCAAAGATATGGCTAAAAGTGGCGCGAGAAACTCTCTTGTAAAAGAGAGGAATGCCCAAGTATTTGCCAAGGTCACTAGTCAAACCAACCTCTAGGGTGTTACTCATTTGTGAGGATCTAGTAAAGTGGATGTTTCTGGAGCAGCATAATTTGGTTTTAGCCAGGTTTATACGTTGGGTAGAGACTTTATAAAAGATATCAAGACATCACTTTATGTTATCAATTTGATCTAAAGTAGCTTCTGCAAAGAGGAATAAGTCATCTGCGAAGAACAAGTGTGTGATGGGGGGCTATTCCTTGTCAGTTTAATAGGATGCTAAAGCTTGTTCTCAAAAGCCCAATTAATACCATGCCCAAGTCTCTCCATACAAAGAGTGAAGATATGGAGGGATAGGGGATCTCCCTGTCTAATCCCTCTGGACATTTTAAAACATTTTAATAGCCTTCCATTCTAAAGGACTTGCATATTACAGGTAGAAACACAAGCCATAATGAGTGCCACATAATTTCTATTTAGCCCAATCATTGATAAGGTCTCTTCCAAAAAATCTCAATCAAGACGGTCATAAGCCTTCTCAAGGTCTACTTTGATTGCCACGTAGCCTTTGTTCCCTCTCTTCTATCTCATGGAGTGGATAATCTCTTCAGCTATGATAATATTATCCCTGCTTTAGCGACTTGGGATAAAAATACTTTAGTTGAACCCAATTAGCTTATTGAGGGACCTTTTCAATCTATTTGTAATGATTTTTGTCACAATCTTAAAGATCACATTACAGAGGGAGATAGGTCTAAATTCCTTAATAGTTTGTGGTTTTTCTATTTTTGGAATGAGCATGATGTGAGTTTGGTTAACTGACCCAATAGTGCTTGGCTCCAAAAAGACCTTTTTAACAAAGCTGCACACTAAAGAACCAATAGTATGCCATTGGCTTTTGAAAAAGATGCCTTGCAAACCATCAGGGCCTGAAGCCTTGAAAGATCCTACACTGAAAGCTGTTTCTTTAATTTGTCTATTTGTGACCTCACATTGGATAAGCTCAAGCTCTTGACTGCTTAAGGTAGGAAATCCATTGGGAATGGAGAGGTTATGACCAATCTCATCATCTTTTATGTAGAGATCCTTGAAGAATTTGGTTGCCAAGTTTTCCAACGCTACTGGTTCCTGGATCCAGACCCCAGAGTCATCTTTAAGTATTTCAATCCCACTTTTTCTTCTCCTTATAATGGTTGAGGTGTGAAAAAATTTTGTGTTACAATCTCCAAAGGCAAGCCAATTGCATCTTGATTTTTGGAACCAAATTAGCTCTTCTTGTAAAAGGAGTTTCTCATAATCTCCCCAAAGAGTGCTTCTTAGCTTAATTAAAAAAGGGTTATGGCCTTGGTTTAGACTTCGATCAATTCCTTGGATTTGATTAAGAATCTTCTTTTTGGTGTAAGATAAGTTGCCCATAAAGTGAGACCTCCAAGCCGTAACCTCTTGTGTAAAAGTGACTAGATTCTCCACCTAATTATTACTTCTCCAAGCTTGATTCATAACCTTGCTTCTGCTTTTGATGCATCTGATTCTAGTGTTCATAATGGAATATGGGCCAAGCTCAAAATTAGTGGGCCTGACCCAAACATTCGTGGGGTTCGCGATTAGGTTGCATTACTATGTGATGGTGTTTAACAGGGTTGTGTTGAGGCTGGCGCCCTAGACGAATTGGAAGATTCATGGGATATATGCCACGTGTTTTCTCTTGAGTTGTCTGATTGCTAAGGCTAATCAAAGGAAGAAGGCTTACATGGAAGATGGGGGAGAAGAAGGCAAGAAGAATTAAATTAAATTTCATTTAAGCAACAAATTAAGGTTGTTCATGCTCATTACTCCTTATAGTTTTACTAGCAATGAGGTTTGCTTTCTCTATAAGTAAGGGAAGTTGATAAGTAGAGTAATAGTTCATTTGATTTTCTTTTTGATTTGGCTGAAAGCCTTGAGATCACTTCATCTTCTTTCTTCGTAACTATATATATAAATACATATTTTTATTTTTGTTTCTCTATTCTAGCTATTTTAATCTTCTTTTGCACAAATTGTAAAATAAATTTTAATATTTTTTAGACAAATTTTAAGTTTTTCTAATTTTTTAATAAGAACTTGATAAATAAATGTTTTTCTAAAAATTTAACATTACATATATTTCAATTAAAAAAATGCTTGAATGCAACTTCCTCTACCCTCCCCTTCCCAAGAAAAAAAAAAATAAATCCTAAATAGGATGGTCAATGCTTCCCTGAACAAGAATGGAAACATTTTGATCATCACAAGTCTTTACAAACAAAAGAACAGACATTTTTAATTTTTTCAAACACCTCACACCTCACTTCTTAATAGTATTCACTTATTTTCTATTTCTATTTTCATTTTCATTTTATTTGATGGAAGGATAAATCTTACTTAGTGTTTTTGTTTAATATTTGTTATGTCCTTATTATAATTATTTAATGGTTTTTATTACTTATTTAAAATAAAATTATGAGAGTCATTTTTATTCTTTAATTTTTGTTATTATTCCTTTTACAATTTCATTTTCTTTATATTCTGCATACATACTAAACGAGTCTATTACATGGAAGAAACACATGTGGCAACAGAGTTAGAATAATAAAATCGACCAAAAAAAGGTAGAAACATATGGAAGAAGAAGGAGAACATGACATCAGAGATGGTCTTTGGACGTATGTAGTAATAGCACCTGGTTTCCCTACATTCTCCCTATGCTGCTCCTCTACCTAAACGTAGGTCATTCAAATTTGAAATTTTATTTTTTTTATACTTTTTTAACATCAATTATTATTTTTGTAAATTAACAATTAAAAGATTATTTTTATTTTATTTTTTAAATAAAAAATATGAAAATTAAACAAAATCTAAACACTATAGAAAGAGAATAGCACCCTGTGTTGCTCCAACAAGAATGATAATTAATCTGCATGCTAATAATGCAGAGTTACATAAATGATAGTTGTGGACAACAACTCTTTTCTAGTATTACATTATTATGTATGCAGTAAAATGGAAATTGAAAAAAAAAAGAGGGAAGGAATACATCAATTTATTTATTTTTCTTTTAAATTTACCTTCTCAATTTATTAAGTAAATTTAGAAGATTCAATCCCACAGGCAGTGGTCACAATTTATTCTTTTATATTGAGTTTATCTTTAAAAAAAGAAGTATGACTTGAAGTATAATAACAAATTTTCAAAATTTAATAGCTCGAGGGAGGCACATGTAAATAGTCAATAAAGAGGAAAAATATTTAAATTATTTAATTGGTCAAACAGAAATTAGTTTAATGTAATTTAAAGAAATTCATTTTAGTATAAAAATTGCAAAAAAAGAATACCTTATGTTATGCATCTTTCTCGTATTAAGTTCACCCAACCTAGACTTTTTAGTTAGAAAGAAATCAGAACCAAAAATTCTCCTCTAATTGTTTGATAACTATTTTAATTAAGTTACTAAGTATTATTATAAATCCATAAGATATATTATATTCAAATTTTCTTTTAGACATGCACGTTTATGTACCTGAAATAAAGTCAATATTAGATGAATAATTCTACCATAAACTTTAAGTAACGAGGATGTTAATTTGATATTAATCTTGCTTTTGTTCAGAGTTTATTTCCAGAAGTTGATTTGAAATAGATCTGGTTACTGTTAGTTTCTGATATGTACATCTTAATATTTGCCCAAAATTTGGGAGCAACTATGGCTATTATTACACCACATTCTTTCTGAATTTTTTTGGTCCTCAGTTTGCTGTTACGTGTCCCGTAATATTCGATTTTTCATAAAATACCGAAATGAGTTAGTTTTCAAAGCAAGTCCCCTGAGGTAAGTTATTTAAGACAAAAAAAAATTAGAATAAAATTCTAAATAATGAAAAATGAGGATTTGAGCCTTAAGTTGCCCAGAAACCAAGGCTGCAGTGATTCAAAAAAATTTTACCGAAAGGCTAATGACATTTTCGTAAATAAGTACAATTTTGGAAAAACATATAAGAAGGCTTTCTAAATGAAATTTTTGAGTTCTCTGGGATTCTTAGAGGCCCTGAAAACCATAGGAAGTTTCGGGACAATTAAAACCCCTCTAGTGTAGGTTTTCTAATGTTGGTTGACTTGAACTTTGATTGGTTCGTTCGGGAATGTTTTAGCAATGATTTGAGTGATTTCAAAGGCATTTTATTAAATTGTGAACCTAAATTTTATAATGAAAAAGTCTGTTCTAAAAAATGAGCTAAAACGAAACTAAGCCGAAAATGCCATTGTGAAGGCCAAAATTTGAAACAATTCTAAAAAAGAAGCTTCTTTCTTCTTCTTTAAAGCTCATGTTAACTCTCCCTCACTTTGGACAGACTTTCTTCTGCCTAAAATAGAGAGGAAAACAAAAAATTTTAAGCGCACAAGGGAGGAGGCAAAAGAATTAGATATGAATTTTTCCTCTCTGTTCTGCCCCCAAAATAGCACCAAATATATCAAGAAAACCATAGGAGGAAAAGATGGAAGGAGGAGAACAACTTTGCTTAAGGAAGAACTAATAAAATCCATGGATTCCATACCTTTGCTAATCTATTCATTTGGCAAGCCTAAGTGTGTTATGTGTGCTTTGTGTAAATGCTAAGAATGTATCTTGCACCATTTTCTATATTAATATGCCATGCATACATTCTTAAGACTTGTATTACCTTTTTGATGCATGATTAAATGGGAGATGACCTATTGGGATTCTTTGAATCTTACTCCCTCCTCTCCAATATCCTAATATGCTCGGTGGACCAAGTGAATAAAGAAATGAGAGCCACCAAGCTTGAAAATAGGGAAATTGGCAAAGGACTTATGCAATAGTCATTTTGTCACCATTTTGTTGTCAAGAAATGTAATCTAATGATGTACATGGTGTATACACTTATGAATACTTGTAAATGGATGAACATATTGTATATGTATGAGAATTAGAACTATATTGAATGATGTAGCAAGTTTTTGATATGAATAGCAAGATTTTGGCATTATGTACATGGTGTATGTTTTGGTGTGAGGGAGTGAGTTTTGCAAATTTGGGTTGTTAGACATCTATATGCCATGTTTGATAGCTTATGTTGATGCTTTCCCACATGCTCATAGAGCCTTAGGAGTAGGAGAAGCAAATTTGAACCCTTAGAGCCCTCTTTTAACACAAAAAATGTCACTTTGCCCCCTTATGTCAAAGTCTAACTAAATGACTTCTTCTTGACTTGAAATTTGACATGAAATTAGATCTTGCCTAGAGCTTTTTGGGAAGTCAAAGATCAGATCATTTGGAGGTCTTTGGAATTTTCTATGATTTTTCAAAGTTGGTATCAAAATTTCAGATTTGCACAAGTACTGTTCATTTGGTCAGTTGTGTAATTGTGTCATCCGAGGGACAACCATGGTCCAATGACTACAAAATTTTATATGAAAAAATTAGACATTCACCATGACTTGTAGCAACTAGAAACACCTTATTTGGATGTCTGAGCTAAGAGATATGAATTTTTGAATTTCTGGAATAGCAACAGTAGTGCAGCACGACCTGAGTCACTATTCCATTGAATTTCAATAGTTGAACGTGCTTTCTTTGGTCTGAGTCTATTTTTACCATAAATTTAACATTTATAAATTTCCAACTTGGTATTATTTGCATGGATTGGACTTTTTTGAAATTAATTAGACATTTTCAAAGTTTATAGCAAACACTTGCATCAGTGCCAATAGCTGTCCAAACCTTTACCTATTTTTGCATGTTAAAAGCTTTTTGTGTTATGTTTCATGGCCTGGAAATATTTTTTTCATAAATTAGACATATGTATCTTTCTAAAATGGCTAAGAATACATGATTTCAAGTTTTTTAGAATTAGTTATGAATTTTAAAAGTTCATATCCGTAATCTGACCCAGTAGTCTAAACAGTAGTGACCTCATTGGCTTTTTGGATGTCAAAAGTGTTCTCCTTAATGATTCATGAGCTAAAATTATTTTTAACATAGGGTAGACATCCAGAGGTTTCTGTAATGGTAAATTTTGTTGGATTTTGATTTTTGTGGATTTAATTATGAATTTCCAAAGTTGTGACAGAAAAATTGAAAATCTGGCCCAAAATATGTATAAGTATTTTATGCTTCCCCTTGGTTTTCACGAAATGTAGGCCACTTTTGATGATACAAATGAGTTGTATTCATATAATTAAATATGTGAATATGATGTATGAGCTCACATAGCCCATGTGACACCGAATGAAATTTTTATACACGACGCAACGTAAATAAATGTATTATTTTTAATCTCTTTTCCTTACTCCTTCATGGAATTGATGATTCAAAGCATGAGAATTTTACGAAATAAGCTAGGGTATATGGTGTTACATGTCCCCTCCATCCACTATTCATCCTCCAATCGAATGGAATTTGTCAAATAAGGTGTTATGAATAAAAATTGGATTTATCACTGATGAATCACTCATTATTGAAAAAAAAGGTGAGGTGTTTGAGAAAGAAATATTAACGATGTTAGAATTGTTTTTTTCAAATAGATTATGATAGTGAAAATGCCAATAAGGGAATGTATTGAGCGAAAATATTGAAAAGGAAAACTTGAATTGAATGTTGTACTTTGCAGGAGGGTTGTCTTACTATTATTATTATTATTATTATTATTATTATTATTATTATTATTATTATTATTATTACTACTACTACTACTACTAAAACCTCATTTGATGTATAACTTATCATATTATGCAATGGGTAATTCGTTTTCTATGGAAAATATGTACAGTTGAGGCTATTGCAGTCACTTCAGTAGACCATCGTCAGTTGTTGGTACTACATAATGGTTGTTGACTGAAACTCCTAATGGCCTTTTGAGGCATGGCAGTAAGCAGTAGGTAACCTTGGCTTCATTTCTGTCGTCCTTTCTTTTCTATTTTGCACCAAAACTCAATTCACATTTAATAATCAATTTTTTTTAATATATGTAAGAAGTTTTATAATAAGCTAAAAAATAAAAAAAGTTACGCGCTCCTTTTAATGCCTTATTATGATGGGTTTTGTATATTGTATCTCATTATTAAATTTTATGCTAATTGATAAATCATTCATATTTAATTAATGATGTAAAAGTGAGTTGCAAAAAAATTGTATAAAAACAAAACATCTCTATATAAATTGAATCCTTTGTCATCATTAAAGTATCTTATAATGTCTTTAAAGCCTCATAATTCAAGTTTAATATGTAAGATAACAGAAATATGTGAATAAAATTTGTTAAGAGTTAATCTTCCATATATAAGAATTAGGGTACAAGTATTTAAAATAACCATCTTTTGTATATATGAATAATTAAGGGTTAGACTTTTATATACAAGAATTAGTATAATAGTATCTTAGCTAAAATAGTCTTTCATACATAAGAACAATCTTAGTTTAGTGTTCTATGCATAAGATGCTTAGAAATTCTTTAACATAATAATTGTATATTAAAGAATTAATTTATAATTTTTTTAAGGTTCTAAAAGAATTAAATGTAGCAACTTTGCAATATTAAAAGTATCTAAAAAATATAGTACATACTAAAAAATGCAATATGCCATGTATATCTTAGGATATAAATTTAACAAATTTTATTTATAATAATTATTATATAATCAATTATAAATATAAGTTATTTGGAACCATTAAAAATACATTCAATATAATTTTATCATTACAATTTTACCTATAACATATTTATATGAAGTTTCATAACAAACACACCAATGTAAGAGAATGTGTAAAGTCATTTGTACATCTAAATTAGAACTTCACCTATAGCTAACTAAGTAAAGCTATATATGTTTTAACCAAAGGAGTTATGGGTTTGAACCATATTGGCAGAATTTTTTTTTTAAGGTGCAGAATGCTACTTAGAACAAGAATCTATATTTGTAACTTGGTGAAGTTATATTTTGTAACCAAAGAGGTCATGGGTTTGAATATATTGGCAAATCTTTTTTGTTTTGTTTTAGGGTACAGATTGTAGCCTCCCATCCCCAGCTTCTTCTTCAACTTATATTCTTTATCTACAATTTGCATATTGACATGTACTTTTAATGTATCTAAATGAATTTTTGTTATGAAACCATGATGCAAACACGTAAGTAAACATTTTAAACGATTAAATTCCAACTTAGAACAAGAATCTTTATATCTAATCTTGAGTCCCTTGAGGAGAGAGAAAGAAGAGGTAGAGAGAGAAATTTTCACCACTTGTATTCTTCCTTTTTCCTAATCTTCCAAATCCTAGTTTTTATTTATAACTTGATATGTATATCTATAAGCAAACTTAAATCTACAAAATCATGGTTTAAATTTTGTTGGCATGTAAACTGACTTACAATTCATAGAAAGAGAGAGAGAGAGAGATAAGAAGAAGAAGAAGAAGAAGAAGAGGTAGAAGAGGAAGTGAGAACGTAACATTTGTATTCTTAATATGACATAGCAAAGGGTCTTACCTAAGTTCAAAAGTTCTTCTTCTCCTGCTTCTTCCTTCTCCCTTGGTCGACACATCCGGTTTTAGTTATGCTATATTTCTGCACGTCTTTCTTGACAATTTCCTTTCTCTCTCTTTTGCTATTATCACTTACCTTTAGTTCCTTCTAAATTGTTGCATCCTAAAAGGACTAAAGGGGTGCTACTTATAGGTAAACCAAGGCGGTGATGCTCCCTTCTTGAGCCTTCTCCTCTAAATTCTTTGCTTATGATATTGGCCATCAATTTGATAGATATTTATTCATTCATTTATTTATTTTCGCTGATATTTATAACATGATTCATTTTTAACAGAAGTGGTAGTTATGGAAGTTGATTACATAATCGCAATAATCATTTTGGACCAATCCAATTGTTCAAAACTCATCAAATTTTATTTGATGAAAATTATATTTTGGTTCTAATTAAAATTACATTTTTGAACCAATGATAAGTTAAATATTGACATGTAAAAAATGTAAAAAAATAATGATGATGAAGTTAATAAACTATAAAGCACTGTACTGCATATCTAGTAACAGCACTTGACCTCTGGATCCATCGACACATGCGTTACTAGTGTCATCATATGTACTCAGACGTCTGATCAAATAGCTCCTCAGTGACTAGGGAATGAGCTATAGTATCTCACTATCCATACCATCACTAGATGAAAATGCTATTGAGTGGATCGTCGCATAACCCTCAAAATAATACTAGACTGATAAAATATGCAGTTAATGGCACAACCTAGGTCATCTCCCTCGGAATTGGCGTTCAATGTTTAATTGAGTGTTCTAAATGTTAAAAGACTCTAAAGTTTCCTAAATTAGGGGGTTTTAAACTAACCTAAAACTAAACTAAATTAAAATTTCTAAATTCTACCTAATTGTATGGATTATGAATGAAAGATGGTCTTATGACTAGCAATGGATTCGTCCCTTGGTATCCACTATCATTATCCTAATTTAATTGTGATTAATTCTGGCCTAAGAGTCCCCAATCATGTTCATAACAATTAATCTTGGGTAACCACTCAAGATACAAGAGATTGATGATCTAATATTGAATTGAAACCTCACATCCAAATTAAATTGTCAATTCTTGTTTTTAAGATCAATGAACACTCAAATTGATTGATTAACTAATTTGATTAACCTTTGAATCATCTTAAATATTTAATTAACCAACTAAACATTAAGGAATCTTCAAATTAAACAATTAAGCTCACTCATGTATTTTATCGAACACCTTCGAAGCATACATGGGAATTCAGATAATATTGAAATTAATCGGATCAATTAATCAACAAAAATACTTCCTAATTAGTATCTAACTAGCCACTAATTATAAGTACACAAATTCTTTATCAAATATATCTTAACCAAGAAAATAAATGAAAGAGAAAAAGTGTAGGAAAAATAAGGAAATTCTTAGCCAAAATATTCTATGTCTTCTCCATGGATTCAAGCTTCTCCAAGAGATTCCTCCTTGCTAGCCTCAAGATGAACTAAAGCTTCATGGGATATAGATGGAATGGAGTGAAGTGGAGTGGAGAATAGAATGAATGGATGAATGGAGGAAGGATATGGCGTGGATGGTGAATGGGATGGATGATGAATGGTGTGTAGTGGATTAGAAAATCATGGAATGTAGATGGAAGATGGATGGAATGGATGAGAAGAGGATGGATGATTTATGAATGGTAGATTGGTGTGGAATGGATGGATGAGTGGTGCCTCCAATGATGCGTGAATGGCTTGAATAAATAGATGAATGAATGGAGTTGCATGAATGAACTAGGATATCTAAATATGTGGAGGCGTGACAGACTTGGAGGGACGTGAGTGTATGAATTGTGAATGGACTAGGATATGGAGATGTGAATGTAGTGTAGAGGCGTGCAGAATGAAGCCTCTTTTCCTCATTAAAAATCACGTGCTACCTCTTGATTCAGTTTTACGTGAAAAGCTTCTTGCCCAGCTTAATTTCCCGTAGCTTCTTCATGTTTGTATATAAGGTAGGCCCCATTGAATATAATAATCCATTTGCTGAATTATTCACGTTATCCATGCAGCTCTTCTTCGCGTTTTCTGCGTAGCTCTTCGTATCATGCAACTTCATCATTCTCTACTTCCTTGTTCAGTCCTCGATCCAGCGTCACTTCTTCTCTTTAATCTCTAGCTTCTTCATGCGTTTTTCACATGTTCTCTTCCTGCTCGAGTTCAGCTCCCAAGCTTCTCGTTCCAGCTCACATTTTTCCACATCTTTTTCTTATGCAGTTCTGCTCTTTTACGTATTCCATATTTTGTCTCTTCTCCACACTAAACCGTTACTACTTTTCAAATCCAGACGCAGCTTTTTCACTTTATCCACATAAGCTTCTGCATGTGTTCTGCTCAATTGGTGCTTCCTCGTGTTTCTTCACGTTAGCTGCTTGTTCAGCTCAGCTCTTTCACGTTGCTTCTTTGAATCATTCCTACGTGAAACCAAAATAGAGCATCATGAAGACGTGGCTTTTCTGCACCATTTAGTTAGTGTTTTTCGCTTGAACTCCAGCCCCGTATTGCTAAGCTTCTTCAAGAGCTTCAAGCTTATTTTCAGCGCTTTTTAACCAGTAGCTCGAGCTTAAGCTTCTTCAGCTCAGCAGCTTCTTCAGTTGCTCGAATTCAGAACGTCACTTGACCTTCAGCTCGTAGCTTCCTCTTTAACTCGTTCTACAGCTTTTCCACTTAATATGCTCAAGTGTTTCTGCATGTATGTATAGGTGTTCTTCTCCTTCACAGCCTCTTCCTCGAGCTTCTCACTTGTTCATGTTGCTTGTGGCTTTTCTTCAGCCAAGCTCGAAGCTCTTCTTTTTTAAAGTACCCATACAGCTTCTTGTTTCACACAAACAACTAATGCTTCCATAGAGAGAGACTCATACTTGATATATATGTGCAAACCAAGTGGGTGAGAGATGTGAGGATGAGAGGATGGAATGCATGGCTTCCTTGGACTTGGCAAACCTCCATTTCTTCTCCAAAATAATCTCCTATTCAATTACCAATTGTCCATAAAAATTCTGCACAAAAGAGTGGGAAAAATCAAGTAGGAATTTTCATAAAATTATTTAAGATAAATTTATGCATTAAAATCCAATAATTTGTAACTTAATTCTTTAAATATAGAAAATGGCTACTAAAATCAAATTTCATCTAATTAGACCCTTAAAGCCATATTTGGATACTAAAATGTTTAAGTTAAAAGGATTAAAATGTATAAAAATCATGCTTATCAGCTATGCTCAGACATCCAGTTGATCTGGGTTCTTCCTTGTAGTTATAAATTATGGAAGGAGTCTAACCAGACTGACACTTGAGGAATTAGCTGATGGCGATCAAATTATTAGAGGATGCAATCTGGATAGTGCCACTCTATGATCCAGAAGCATATGAGTGGCACATATGCAATCTAAATATTTGGAGAAGCCAAACAGTACTCTGGAATCAATTCTCGTAGCACCTGTGGATAGTATGGATGCCATGCAATCTGTGGATAATATTAGATAGAGTAATGTGTAAATAGTAACTAGTTAACAGTAAAAAAATGATGCATGTCATGGGTTAAAGTTTAGCACATACCTCATCATCCTTCATACCATTTAGTAAAGCTCTATATAATCAGAGGGCTCTTATACTAAGATGCAGAGGTCGTCCAACATTTTTTCATTTGTTACAATGAACAAACATATTAGACAAATAATAAGTAACAAATAGAGTATTCCTCAATGAAAGTATGCTAGTTCATACCTAAAATCAAGAGGTAAAAGTATAGGATATTCCTCAATGCGAGGGTTAGGGGAAGGAGGTATCTCAGGTGCAAGCATAGGAAATTGATCACATGCCCACAAGTGTAGCAATGTCAAACATTCAGCAATCCCATAATCACTCTTATAGGTTGTATTACAAAGCTCATGATAGAGATAAGTAAACACTACAAATCCCCAACTACAATGGCTAGCCTAGTCAAAATCATCCAGCAAGGGCAGATACTTTAAGTAAACTCTATAGCTGGATCTATCTAGTATCAACTACCCCCTAATCATACGAAGAATATAGGCATGGGTGAACAGGTGAACCATCTCATCATCTGCATGATTTAGTAGATGTACAAAGTTCTGTATCAACTAAATGATAGAAAGTCACTGTCCATCAATCTGATCAGCTGGTGGTGTAATTCTTAGAAGCCATTGACACGCCTCCGACCAACTAAAACTTGTCCTACCCACAACATGGTCCCCTTGGATAGGCAGGTCCAACTGCGCTGCTTTACTTGAGTGGTATGAAATGATGCTTCTCAAGGCGCCATCGTTCTACTAGTGCACTCATAAGCGAGGTATCATACTCAAACTGTCCAATTTGTATAACATTATAAAAACTAAACTGCCTCAAATAATAGACAATTGCTAAGGGCCGATCACCTAAACGATCATCATACAGAACTTGTCGAGGGCAAAGTATTAGATCGTCTTACAAATATGAATAAATCATATAACAAAGTAGCTAAATGAAATAGAAAATAGCAATTAATATTTTATTATACCTCGTCATCCCAGATGACTTGCGATACATGCCCTATTGTAGGTATAGAAGTGAAGCATCCTTTAAACCTGAATGAATGGGTTGCCCAATTCTAGCAATTGTAGCTAGAGGATAAAATAACATAATGAACTAATATTTATCTAACATAGACATAAATAATTAATAAAGAATAACATAGCATACAAAAGGTGATGCGTACTATAACTTCATACAATGTTCTTGTTAACTTACATATACAGAGAATGAGTAGTATAACACATTTGTAAACAATTACAACTTTTTTTTATACACTATTGAAGGATAGAAGTGTGATGCCGACAGGAGGAACGATTATGGCTGATTTATCTACGCAAGCAGCATCTACTTGATTGTGCTGAGGTCCTGAAATCCATTTCATTTTGATAACGAGTTGAACAAGGTCGACCTTGCTCACGAAGCATTGACGAATCAAGGATTAACTTTGGACCATTTAGTTGTGGCCAATTTTCCTATCCTCCAATAGGGTGAAACATATCATTGTATGCATTACGTATTGTGTCCAGTTGAAATACAAGATCCACAAATGGAAATGGCTCAAGAGCTGCTATTGCACATGCTACTAAAGCATGTTGGTATGGGTACTTCTCCACTTGGAATTCACCACAATCATATATGCACTCAATCAAGTTAATCCTACAATAACGATTGTATTGGCAATTCATTTAGTCGTACAACTCCTCGACCTTAAACAATGCAGCTTCCCGATTGAACATCCGTATAACACATGAATTATAGGCTTGAGATACTCAAATACATTTATACAAGGTTTGAATGCCCAAAATACATGCTTAAACACAAAAACTAGCTTGCTACTAGAGGTGCTCTAGGGACATTGTTTTGTCATAAACTTAACATATGAGCCAGGTATGAAATATTGTATCACAGTCATCCACTTAAGTAATGTCACATATGAGCTCTCCTAATTACCAAAAGCAACAACTGTGACTTTATGCTTTGCTCTCCATGCCTTTCTATAAGATATAGTGTATCCAAACAAGCTCTTCATCCGCTCGATGATTTGGTTTATTGGCACATGAGGTGTCTCTATCACCATTGCAATAATACATGATGAGATAACATCAGAGTCTAATTTTAGATGATCTTGTGATATTGTCGCAGACAAACATTTATGTGGACTCCCATATCTTATAATCTGCCAAAATAATCGCCTTCTATTACCTTTTTTACATGCTCTGACCCTATATCTACAGCTTTTGCCATAATGCGCACATCGACATTGTTCATACTTTTACTCATCAAATACTTCTTAAAAGTGTGGTGTGCCCTTATAGAATACAGTTTCACTGCAAGACATAATGCCTTCTAAGTTGGATACTGTAATCTTACATACAACTTTTAATTGTTTATTTGTACTTGACTTCCCACCTCTTCAAACTCATCACCCTGTGCTAAGGCCAAATTGACTTGTTGGATGAACACAGTAGTAGGGTCAACATATTGGGACACTAGTTCAACATCAAAGGCATCATCATCATCACCCTTATGCTCACTATCATATGCATCATCATCATCATCAGTTTCACTGTCATCATCTTCTTCATTATTGTCATAATTAGGATCAAGTTTTGTGTCGTACTCATCTTCATTTTCAAAGTCTTCTAATATATTTTATTCCGATTCAGGTGGAGAAGGAAGTTCATTAAAGTTAATCATTGGATGAGGGGAGCTCAGTTGTGAACTGCCCTCTATTGGCACAATTTGATATTGTTAAGTAAATCTAGGCAGTTGATACAACGGATCATGTGAAGGCAACACATCATTCACTGGGCTTGACTAAAATTCAATATTCAATTGTTGGTTAGTACTTGAGATATTTGCATACACCTCAACTGTATTCAACGATGATAGGAAGTGTAAGTGTGATTGCCACATCTTCTGTACATCACAATCATCTTCAAATATAGTTGCTTGGTACTATGTTGGATTTATTGTTATTGGAAGTTTATATATCAAATCAGATATAATATGGGTGTGGAAAAGTTAGAGCTTCTGACTAATTACTTGTTTTAATTCTTCTAAGGTAATGTCAGTGCTCATTATTATATATCTTGATATTGTACACTGAAATGTTCTACTCTGTATACTTTCATAAATTATACTATTTGCATAAATGCAAACAATTTCATTCCTCCTGGCCATTTTTTCCCTTCAAATATCCTAATCACAGATATGCTCTAGATAATTACTTAAATCATTTTTTACATTTGTAATAATTAGCTTGTTACTTCAAATAAGAAAAATTTCAATTGTTTTTCAATTATAAAAATATTTATTTATTTATTTGTTCCACCGTCAATTATATTTCTTCACTAACTATATAATTTTGACCTTGTTTACTATGAATACAATAAAATTTTACACTTACTTTTCTACTATCCAATTATTATTTTTATTATTTTTATTTCATTATTTCACATTGTTTAGCTATATATTTTTTCTACTTTTATTCATTTATTTATTTCACTTACTTCGTTGTCCTCATGTAAATTTACTTTTTTAATTATAAATGAAAAATACAAAAATTTTCTCCATTCTTTACAATTATCAAAAATTAAATTAACTTCATTATTTCATTATTTTGCATTTTTCCTCATTTTGCAAATTCCAAAAGTTTTCCTTTTTTTTCAACTTTTTAAACATTTTCCCCTCATTTTTCTCATTTTAACTAATTTTTACACATTTTTTTACTTTCTTATTTCTCATTTTTTCCATTATTTCCTCATTTTAGCAACTTCCTCCTTTCATCTTTCCGTATTTTAGCAATTTTTCTTTCCTTGATTATTCCACATTTTTTTATTTTTTTTTTAAATTTTAGTTACTTTAAACTAATTACTTTTTGTTATCTCCAATATTTTTTAAACATTCTTTTATTTGTTTTCCAAATTCATAAAGTCTACTTCTAAATAATTTCAAATTTTTAACTTTTACTCTCATTGACTTTATTTTAATTAATATCTATAACTTTTTTTTTAACTTTTTCCTAACACGTTTTTGAAAAATATTTTAATTATTATCTACTACATCTTTTTTTCTTACATTTCTACCTTTTAATAATTTGTTTCTTAATTACAAACATATATATATATATATATTTACATATTTTCTCTTCATTTTTCTAAATAAAAATTATTTCCTTTTCTTTTATGCCCTGTGTAATTTGTTTATTTTTATTAATTTTTTTATTCATATTTCACATTTTTTTCTTTACAAGTCAACTTTTTTTCTTTTACTTTAGTCAACTTTACCTTCATTAATTATTTTTCCCTTCCACATTATTTACACAATTTAACAAAAAATTATATTCACCTTGATATTCATTATACAGTTTAAATATCATTATTTTATTTTATTTTATTTCAACAACAAATTTTGATTTCATTTCTTTTGTTCTTCCTTCATTTATTTCTACCTCAAAATGTATATCTAAACTGATACAGCAAAATCAATATTAACTAAACAAGTCCATTAATAAAAAGACATTTCCTTCATTCTTTTTTCAAAAGTATTTCTCAAATATAAACTAAAATCTACATCAACTATACAACAAATAAAATTCTATAACATATGATATCAAATAATTCTACTAATATTATTTTTGTCTAAATATTTCAAAATATGCATATCTTAGTTATAACAAATATTTAAATGTCAGATATAATAAAACATTTGACGTATCGAATGTAACACTATAACTCTCTAGCTTATCTCATATAAATTATATGTCTTATGCCATGCACTCCTCAAGAAAACAAGAAAATGACATTAAAATAGTGAATATTTTTGCATTGCATAGCATATGAATTTTTTATTCGATGTTCCGTGGATCATATGAAGTCATCCATCTTATCCTCATATTTAATTATACAATTGTAACTCAAAACAACCTCAAGAAGTGGCCTAGAACTCCTGCATGGGAAGTAGATACACAAAAATCATAGGTGCAACCTCGGCCAGAAATTTTAGTTTACTGTTATGAGAAAAATCATAACTAATTCTAAAAAAATTAAAATCATAAATTTTTTACTATTCTAGAAAGTTACAGATGTCTAATTTATGCTAAAAATATATCTAGACCTTAACAGGGACTGCTATCTATCAAAAATTGATAGAACAGTACCAAAAGTTGACTGTCATTATTGATACTGTCCTCCAACTTCAAAAATTCATATCTCCCCACTTAGAGGTCTAATTGGGGTGATCTCTATGGCCATGGAAAGTTTATCATGTCTCGCTTATGACTGTAAAATTTAATGAGCATTGGACATCATTTGACTCTCGAATGATACAGCCTAAATTTCTAACCATATGAACAGTATCTGCATCAATTCAATAAAAAATGCCAACTTTGAAAAATCATAATTAATTTCACAGAGCTCCAAATAATCTAGGCTTTTTTTCTAAAAAATATGTAGATAAGATCTATATGTGTGCCAAATTTCATAAGCAAATTTGTTCATTTGGTTAGATCTTGATATTGGATTGTGAAATGGTCACTTTTAAGCCTAACAAAGGGTTCAAATGGTCCATTTTGAGTTCTAAGGCAACCATGAACACTTGTGTAACACCATAACTTCTAGCTCATTTGATGCCATTTATAAGCTTTGTATTATCAATCCCACAAGATCATATGAAAAGGGGATGAAAATAATAAACTTTTACCGCATTACGCTATGTCAAAAAAATTCAATTTGGTGTCACGTGGACTGTGTGAGCTCATACTATACCTCCTCGTATTTAATTTCATTATTAAAACTCATTAATATCACAAAAACATGCCTACAACCCATGGAAACCGAAATGGAGCTCAAAATAAACAAGCACATTTTTCGGCTAGATTTGCTCCATTTTCTGACCCAACTTTGGAAAATCATAACTAAATCTAAAAAGTTCAAAATCATGCAATCTTCATCATTATGGAAATCTTAGGATGTCTACTTCACACTAAAAATACGCCCAGGTCATAAAATTCATCACACAGGAAGTTCGACATCTAAAAAGCTACAGAGTCGCTGGCTACTTGGGCTGTTGTTTAGTTTACTGATATACATTTCTGAAATTCATAACTAATTCTATAAAAATTGAAATCACACACATTTGGTCATTCTGTAAAGCTACAAATGTTAACTTGATACTAAAAATAATTCCAGAATGAAATAGATATGTTTAGTCAGCTGGACCCTATAGAATAGTAACCAGACTCATGGGGCGCTATTGTTACTGACAGTTAACTTCAAACATGCATAACTCACTGCTCAGACCTCCAAATGAGGTGATCTCGGTGGCTATAGAAAGCTTATGAGTCTAGTTTATGCATGTAAAATTTCATAAGCATTGGACACCATTTGGCCATCGGGTGAGACAGAATTCAAAATTGCCAGTATGAATAGTACCCATACCAGAATTCATGAAAAATTTTAACTTTGAAAATTCATCAAATATTCTCTGGGTCTCCAAAAATTATGATCTTTAGCTTTCCAAAAAGATCTTAATGAGACCTAATTGCATGCCAAGTTTCAGATCAAGAAGAGTTTATTTAGGCAAAAAGTGATATAAGGTTACATTTGGGCCATTTTCATGCCTCTTAATGATTCAATGATGGACAAAATGGCTCCTATGGTTCTTGTGGCCACTTGAGCACGTGGGAATGGCCTAAAAAGACTCTCTAAACTTGTCTCAAAGGTGTGGAGATTCAAAGCACAGAATTTCATTCTCCATTCCCAAGCTATGTACTAAGAGGCATACACTTAAAATGGTCATCCAATACCTAAAAATTGCAATACATTCTATTTATCCACAAATTTCATACATACATAATCTATTAGGATATTTACACATGTTCCATTCATTGTGCATCAATTCTAACAAAAGATTACATCATATGCCACTCATTTGGTTACAACATAAACAAAGTTAAAAGCTTTATAATCAAGGCTTCATCTCCTCACTTGGTGGCTTCCATTTCCTTGTTCATTGGCTCCACCTAGCTTGTTAGGATATTGGAGAGGAGGGGATGAGATTCAAAGAATCCCAATAGCTCATCTCCTATTCAATCATATAAAATATGTGCAAGCAAGCTTTACAAATACATGCATGGAGAAAATAAAAGCCATAGACATTTTAAACGCAACCTTGGCATGTGAGCAACTCATACAAATCATTCAAGAGCCCACCAAGTGTTTGGATTGGCCTCATACTTCTCCTTATGGGTTTTAGACTTGCCTCACCCATTTCTTGAGCACTTTGGATTCAACCATACTCTTGAGAGCCCACTTTGCTTTTGGGAGACTCTTTGCTATGTCTCAACCAAGCTCAAGGGTTCTTGGCTCATCCTCACCAAAGGGAAGAGCTCTTAGCCTCTCCTCACTCAAGCAAACTCATACAAACATCATAGATTCATTTAAAACATAACATGGCATCAAGGATCATGGAATATAAAGGCATGCTAGCATACTTTTCTTAGCTTGAAAATACACATACACACATTCTCAAACAAGCTAAACACATATCCATGCATGAGAGAAGGTGGAGAGAGCTACCTTGCACAATTTCACACACTTTTTCCTTAGCTTTCAAGCCTCCTCTTTCGGCCACACACCCACAATTTGGTGGAGATAGTTTCTCTTGGCCTAGATACAATTTATGGGAGCCAATTAGGTCTATGAAACATATTCTAAGGGTACATCACTTGATAAAACACTAGATTGCTCTATAGGCTCCATTATGGTCCATAATCACACCTAATGAAGCAACACCCATCAAATGACTTATAGGCCTCATTCTTTCTTTTCAATTATGATTCTTGACTCCTTTTAAACCTCTTGGAGTCATCACATCATTAAAACAAAGGGCCTAGCATCATGTTGCTTCTTTAGGTCCTAATATGGAACCTATGGCACCAATTCACTTTCTTTGAGTTCTAATTTTTTTCTAAGGCCTCTACTCATCTTCACTCATCACATATGACTTAAGAATAGCCTTAGAAAAATTTAAAACTCTCCCTAGCTATAGGAAGTTGCTTAGGCCAAGACTATGGGGGAAGAAGAGTTTATGGCCTTCTTAATTTTTTCTTGATGGGAGACACACTTGGGAGACTTCCTAGAGGTCTTAGGAGTTCAATCAAATACTCACACATGCAAGGAAACTCATATATCAAATCAGTTTTTGCAAAGTGTTCAAGAGCTCTTTACTTTTCTAACTTAGAGTTCATTAGTTTTTCTTGCAATTTCTTTACTTTCTTGGATGGGAGGTGCATATGGGAAGCTCTCTAGGGGTCTTAGGAGCATGTTTAAATATTCAATTAAATCTAAGAACATTCATGTTAAATCAGATTTGCAAGGGAGCATTTGGATCCCTAATGGTTCCATCTTGTTTCCTAATGCCCCTTTCTTGATTCTATTAGTTCATTCTTAATCCTTGCACTCCAAAACCTCTAATCCCTCCATGAATTGGACAGAAAAAAACCCTTAAGAATTGGGCTCATGGTGTCCAAATTCGTGCAAGAGGAAAGGGGGGGGAAGAAACTACCAAAGAATGGAAGTTTTATCTTGTTTTCTTGCTTTCTCTTGGTTGCTTTTCACTTGGCTAGCTCCCCTCACCAAATCCGAAAATTCCACCTCTGTTCTACCTTCAAAACAGATTTAAAAGCACCATTAAACCCATAGAAATAAGGAGGAGAAGGAGGAGAAGTGACTTGCTAAGGAGAAAGCTAGATTTTCCATGGAATTTTCTACCTTTTCTTGGCTTTTTCTCCCTCCAAGAGTGCTCCTTCTTGTGAGCCTAAGAGAACTGATTCTCCTCTCTATTTTGGGTAGAAGAAAGATGGTGAAAAATGAGGGCAAGGGAGGGCATGAGAAAGAGAGTGTATTAAAAGCAAAAGAATTTCAAAAATTCCTATTTCGTCCCTCGTTTTTGGCATTTTCGTTTCTAATCCATTTTAGCTCCTTTTTGAGAATCGTCTTTTCTATCATAAAATTTAGGTCCTTAATCTTATAAAATGCCTTTGGAATCACTCAATTTGGAGCTAAAACCTTCCCGAACGATTCGGTCAAAGTTCAAACTCACTGCCGTTGGAAAACGTATACCGAAGGGGCTTTAACTATACCAGGGCTTCCCGTAGTTTTCAGGGCCCATAAGAACCCCAGAGAACTCAAAACTTTCATTTAAAAAGCCATCCTGTGAGTTTTTCAAAAAGTACCCATATTTACGAAAATGCCACTAGCCTTTCGGCAAATTTTTTGAATCACCCTGTCCTTGATTTCTAGGTAACTCAAGGCTCAAATCCTCATTTTTTATTATTTAAAATTTTATCATAATTTTATTTGGCCCTAATTTCTTCTATTTTGGGGACTTTCTTTTATATTTGGCCCATTTCTGATGTTTACGGAGAAACCAAACATTGTGTTTCTCACGTTTACGGAGGAACCGGATGTTACAACTTGAGCACGTGGGGATGCACCAAAATGACCTTCTAAACTTGTCTCAAAGGTGCATAAACCTAGAAATTAAAAACTCATTCTCTCACCCCATGTCATACACAAGAACATACAAATCTAGTTTTACTCCTCAATGTCCAAAATGCATTATATCATATACATAACATTAGATCTCATTTGTGCATGGCACATTTTCATAATTACATATGTTCATGAGGTCATAGGACATATATAATAAAGGGTTACAAAGTTTGCCACTCATATGGCCATAAAGAAGCAAAATCAATACACTTTTTTGTCATTCTTTCATTTTCCAACTTGATGGCTTCCATTACCTTGCTCATATGGTCCACCTAGCATATTAAGATATTGGAGAGGAGGGAATGAGATTCAAAGAATTCTAATAGCTTATCTCCCTTTCAATCACACATAAAGAATGCAAAATAAGTCTTAAAAATGCACACATGAGCATCATGAAGTGCATGATCATTCAAGAAGCATTTTTGGCACTCAAATAAGTCATATAAAGCATACATATGCTTGTCAAGTAAGTGGATTAGTGTAACGAACATAATTTTTGTAAAACGACAAAATGAACTATATAAAAGTAAGTCCTCTAAAATAACCTAGATAATGTCTCAAAAAATTTGGGTTGAGTCCTAGACTCCTAAACATGGTAATCCTAGGCTCAGACGAAAAGAAAAATGGAGTTATGATAGAGAAATAATTTACGACGAAAACTGACGAAACATAATGGCATTTTCATAAATAAGCGTAACTTTTGGAAAACAACATAAGAGGGCTTTTTAAATGAAAGTTTTGAGTTGCCCAAGGTTCTTAGAGGCCCCAAAAACTATGGAAAGCCCCGGGACTGGTAAAACCCCTCTGATGTATGTTTTTCAATGTCAGTTGACCTGAATTTTGACTGGTTCATTCGGTAAGGTTTTAACTTCAAATTGAGTGATTCCAGAGAAATTTTATTAAATTGGGAACACAAATTTTATGATAGAAAAGACAGTTCTAAAAAAGGAGCTAAAACAAAACTGAAAGAAAATTGCCATTACGGAATGGCAAAATTAGAAATAAAAGCTTCTAGAATGTTCTAAACACTTCCACACTTTTCTTTCATCTTCTCCCTTTATTGAGCATGACTTCTTCTGCCCAATTTACAAAAAAAATAGCAGCTCCTTAGGTGCATCAAAAGGGGAAGAAAAAGAGGAAGAAAACCAAGAAAAAACTAGGTAATTTCATAGATTTTCTTGCTTCATCTTCCTTCAATCTTGTTCTCCTCTCTTCCTCCTTTCTTTCCATGGATTTTTTGAATGATTTGGTTCTATTTTTGACCTAGACCTAAGGGGAAAAATTCGAATTTGCCAAGGAGAAGGGAATTAAGGAAGAAAAGCTTTGAAAACAAGTTTGAAACTAAGTTATTTTTCCATTCTTGATGCTTCATCTTGATTACTCCTCTTTGTGGTAGTTTCGGCTAGCCTGGGGGGGAATAGAAGGAGATGAATTTTGGGTAGAACCAAGGGTGAAACCTAGGGAAAAGAGTGCAAGGATTAAGAATATTGCAAGAAATCCTAAGAAAAATTAATAGAAAACAAGTTAGAAAAGTGTAATGCTTTCTAGGGTTTTGTAAAATCTGATTTTGTGTGAGAGTTTCTTTGGCAAGTTGAATGTTCCCTTGAGCTCCTAAGACCTCTAGAAAGCCTCCCAAATGGTTCTCTTATCAAGGAAAAATCACAAAGTCCATGAACCTTCCATATGGTGCATATTTCGACCAAGCTAGGTTCATTAAGCTAGGGGATGTTTTAATTTTTTTTAACCTTCATTTGGGACTTTATATGATGTTAGAAGATGGGAGAAACTATTGGAAAAAATTTAGGAGCCATAGGTTGGGAGATGAGACAATGGTATCCATAATGGTGCCTTATGAAGCAACTTGGTCTTTCAATGGTGCAATTGAATATGTGATGGCTCCAAGGACCTTAAATGAGTCCAAGAAGTTTAGAAATAACATTAAAATGAAGCCTAGAATTGGATGATATGAGTTGCTTCAATAGACCATTTATGGAACCAATATGCCCATTATGGAACTAAGTGTGTGTTTAAGAGTGAACCTAGTGTCTTGGCTTGCTTCAAGTGTGTAATTGTGTGATGTTTGTGATATCTAGGTTAAGAGAACCCTACTCCACCTAAATGCTCTTGTGCGACCAAGAAAGGAAAGGAAGTGGCAAAGTAGGCTCGCATAAATTAAAAGGTAGCTCTCTACCTCATTCTCTTGCATTCTTGTGTGCTTGTATATGCTCTTATGATTTGAAAACATGCCACTTGATGTCTTGAAATTGCATTGGTACCAATGTGTCTTCTTGAATGACTACGGTTGTGGAAAGAGCTCATAAGGTTGAGATGATACCAAAAGTCCCTTAATGAAAGTGAGGAGATACCAAAAGTCTCATGGCATAGGTAAGACAAGGCCAAAAGTTCCTAGGCCAAGAGTGAGGCAAATCCAAAAGTCCTAGAAATGGGGTAAGGCTAAACCAAAAATCCCTAGAGCATGAAAGTGGTTTTGACATGTTGATGTGGCATGAAATGAGATTTATTACACACTTTATGCTTGCATATTCATATATTTGACATATGTATGCCTTGAATATGGTGTGAATGGGTGTGTGAGCTATTGAGATTCTTGGAATCCCACTCTTCTTTCCCTCTCATGCTTAAAATGTCTAGGTGGTGCCCAAGACCAAGGAAATGCAAGTCAAGAACACTAAATGGCTACACTTTGTTTAATTTGTAGTGTAAATTGTAATGGAGTGTCAAGAAGCATTGTACATGTTATTTTTGGTTGTGTAACACCTTGAGCATATGTAATATGATGTATAGACTATATGTATAATGTATGTAGTATTAAATCAATGAAGATATGTAATTGGACCCTTGAATGGCATGTGTGTTTAGTGCATAAATGGATGTTGAGAGACCAAAATAAGATGCATGGGATTTGGGACCATTTAGGCAATCCCTACAAGTCATATTTGTACTTTGAAACTTGTCCAAGAGGTGCCAAACAATTAAGAAAGCCATTTGGACAAATTGGTTACCCATATGGAGCAAAAATTTACCATTTTAGGAGGCTATACCACTTTTTATCCAAATGAGTTCTTCTTGGTCTAAAATTTGACATGCATCTAGAGGTTATTGAGATTTTTTTGGGAAGCTAAACTTGGTAATTTTTGGAGGTCTATGAAATATTTGGTTATTTGTTGAAATTCAGAATTTTTCTGGTTTTGGTCCTTGGTATTGCAGCACTGGTCCAAAATTAAATTCTATCACTCATATGGAAAATGATGTCCAATTATCACAAAATTTTATACAAAGAAACTAGACATTCCCAGTGATTTGTGGCAACTAGAAGCACTTTATTTGGAGGTCTAGAGAGGGAGATATGAATTTTTGAACATTTTGTCCAATATCAGGATCCTTACCCAACTTGAGTTATTGTTCTATTGAATTCCAAGATTTGGGCTATCTGAGATGGTTTGGAAATATTTTTTCCCTCTAGCTAACATCCACATATTTCTAGATTGGTATCATTTGCATAGATTGAATTTTGGTGGAATTAATTGGACATTTTCAAAGTTTGCTATAGAATCTGTGATAGAATCATGAGGCAATTTAACCTTTGAACTTTTTTGGATGTCAAAAGCCCTCTATAATGGATGTTATGGTCTGGGCATATTTTTATTGTGAAGTAGACATCCATATATTTTTATAGTAGCAAAGAATGTGTGATTTCAATTTTACTAGAATTAGTTATGATTTTTCAAAGTTTGGCAAGAAAAGAGGCCAAATCTAGTTGAAAATAAACCTCCATATTCTAGGTTCCATTTCAGTTTCCATGAGTTGTGAGCATGATTTTATGATGCAAATGAGTTGCATACATATAATTAAATATGGGAAAGTATACTATGTGATCACTCGACCCACATGGCACTAAACGAAATTTTTATAGGTGATGCAACGCAAAAATAATCAATACTTTAATACCATTTTCTTTTCTCTCACATGAATTGATTGATATGAGGTATAAAAATAGCATGGAATTAGCTAAAAAATTATGGTATTACAATTAGCCTCACCCATTCTCTTATAAATTTTAGACTTGTCTTACTTACTTTCTCTGAGAGGTTTTAACTTAATCTCACTCTTGGGAGGCACTTTACTTTGTCTTAACCATTTCTAAGAGTTCTTGGTTCATCCTCACCATAGTTAAGGGTTCTTGGCTTCTCCACACTCAAACAAACCCAAGCAAACATATTTGGTATAATTTGAAAACATAATGCAACATCATGATACCATGGAATAAAAACACATGCTAGAACACTTTTCATGGCTTAAAACATACATACACGCATTCAAAGACAAGTTAAGCACACATTTATGCATGAGAGAAAGAAAAGTGAGCTACCTTTATTGCAACCACACATTTTTTCTCTTGGAAATGCTCTCCCTTCCTCGGCCTCACACACACAAAGGTGTGGGATTTGTTTTTCTTGGCCTAAACACAATATATGAAAGCCAATTAAGTTTTTGGAATCATTTCTAAAGCTATACATCTTCCTTAAATACTAACTTAGTCTAATAGTCCCTTTATGGCTCCAAAATGCACATAATGAAGCAACATCCATCATTTGAGTTCTAGGCTCCATTATTTCATTTCATTTATAATTCTTGACTTCTTTTAAACCTCTTGCAGTCATCATACAATTAAAACAAAGAACCTAACTACATGTTGCTTATTTAGGCCATAATATAGAACCTACATAACCAATTCATTCCCTATGCCTCCTAAATTTTTTCTAAGGATTTCTCTCATCTTCACTCATCATATGTGACAAAAAAATGGGCTTGAAAAAATTTGAAACTATCCTTAGGCACATGGAACTCTCTTGGCTGAAGCTATGCATCTTCTTGGCATCCATGGAGCTTGTTTTATTTTCTTGGTGGAAGATGCATATGGGAAGCCCTCTAGGGATCTTTAGGAGTTCATTTAAAGACTCATTTAGACCTAGAAATTATTGTATCAAATCAGATTTTACAAGGAACACTTAAAATCCTAAGTTTGCTATTTTGATTTTCCATGGTTATTTGTTAATTTTCTTTGCATATTCTTATTCTCCTCCCTTAAATTCCTAAGATTCACCCTTGGTTTTGCCCAACATCCAAGCCTTCTTGCAGCTTCTTATGTTGGATGAACCAAGGAGAGAAGGGGAGAAGGAGTAGCTACCAAAGAAATGAAGATTTATCTTGTTTTTCCTTAGTTTCTTAGTTGATTCTTCCTTTCCTTGGCCTCCTCTCTTCAAATTCAAATTTTTTCCTCTGTTCTTCCCTTAAAATATATCCAAGAACTTTAATAAAACCATAAGAAGAAAGGGGAAATGGAGAAGAAGATGTTTACTAAAGAGAAAGCATGAAAAAACTAAGAAATTCCATACCTTTTACCTTGTTGTTCTCCTCTCTTTCTCTTTCTCTTGGTGCTCCTCAAACCTTAGCTCTCTCCTTTGGTTTAGGGCAAAAACAATTGTGTCTAAATGAGTAAGGAGATAGGGTGCCTCGTATATATATAGGGAGGTTAAGAAAGACATTTCAAAAATTTCAATTTTGCCCCTTCATCTTAAAATTTTTGTTTTTAGTTCGTTTTAGCTTCTTTTTTAGAACCATCCTTTCCATTATGAAATTTAGATTTCCAATTTAATAAAACGCCTTTGAAATCACTCAAATTGGAGTTAAAACTTTCCCAAACGAATCCGTCAAAGTTTATGTCAATCAACATTAGAAAACATCCATCGGAGGGGTTTTGACTATCCCGGAGCTTCCTATGGGTTTCAAGGCCTCTGAGAACCCTAAAAAAACTCAACAATTTTATTTAAAAAGCCCTCTTGTGTGAATTCAAAAATTTGCTCAAAATTACAAAAATGCCATTATGTTTCGTCAATCTTTCGTTACATTTTGTTTCATTTTTCTAGCTCTATTTTTCTTTCTGTTTGAGTCTGGGATTCTCATTTTTAGGAGTCTAGAATATTACTTAAATTTTTTGGGACCTTAACTAACTTATTTCAGGGAACTTGTTTTGAAAACGTACTCATTTTTGTCGTTTAACAAAAATCGAATTTTACACCTAACATTTTCATAACAAATGCAGCTTGATACTTGATACTTGATACTTGATACTTTGTGGTCCTTTTTTTTCACTAAGATCTTAAAATAATAGCAATAACTTAATAATTTTAGCTGCAACAAATAAAAGGGAATGGATAGAGAATTTTTATTGAAAGGAGAATGAGAAGAGGTAAATGAGTTGAGCTTCAGAAATGTGAAAAGTGAGCTCGGCGTGCATGGAGCAATATATAAGGAGAGTAATTTTTTTTATCTATATGTTATCTATAATTTTTTTAGCCAAATCACATTCTTCTATAATCCTAATTATCCACTCATTTTTCACCATGTGGCAATTTTGTTCCGTTGAGTTGCTGGCTGACTGGTCAACACGTCGCAAGCTAGCTAGCTAGCCTGCTTTGACTGAATTTGAAACCGTTGGTTTTGTATTCAAGACTTTATTACCTCCTGGGAAAATTTTTTTCCTCTCGTTACTTTTTATGAAATTTTTATTTATTTTATTTCTTTTGATTCAAAAAACAAAATGCTTGTCAAAGCTTTAGCACATTAGTTTGAATCAAAGTCACTTTTGCTAGATATTACTAACTTTTCCAAGAAGGTAATTATTTTAATACTGAAGTCACCAAAAATATATATTGTCTTAACAGTCAAATAGTATATTATATATGTCATTACTTTAATTTAATATATTGTCTTTAATGGTCAAATTTTTCCTTTTTTTTTTAAGAATTATGATGGTTAAATTGCCTCCCTTTCTAGTACGAGGAAACATTAACCATCCTATTTAGAATTGAATTTAAGATTTTATTTTTTGCGAGAAGGGTAGAGGAGGACACATTCAAACAACTTTCATCAAAATATAGATAATTTTTATATGCCGTAACATTTTGGATTAAGTACCACTATACCTTTTTAACTTTCCTTTCATTTGAACTATCATTACCAAAAACTAGTTTTTAATGTTTACAATTGCTTTTTTTTAATGGAAAAATTATCATTGTTATATTTGTTCAAATTTAAGCATTGTGTCAAGTAGTTCGCTTAATAACAACTCACATTTTTTTTAAAGAAAAAAGAGGTATAATTTTTTTTATTATCAAAATTTTTAATGAAAATATGATAGGTGTAAATTTTTTTTAAAAGATCTAATCATATTATAGTAAGTTGTAAAATTCACACACACACACACATACACATACATATCTTTAAAAATCATACACTTTTTATGTGTTTATTAAAAATTGATAATAAAAACATAATAAATTATAAGGCTATTTGCCATGACTGGAAGGTAGGATAGCCAAAGAAGTTATTCAAGGAATCCTAATCACTAAACACTAGTCGAAGACATGTTAGATGAAACCCCACTACTAGTCGAAGTCCCATTATTTGTCAAAGATGTAACATAAATGTCCTAAAGAAAAAAAGACATTTTCAACAAAATAGCAACCTTTAAAGGCAATGTGACACCACAATCTCCTCCATTATACCACCAAGCAAGCATGCATGCATTAAACAAAGACATGGCCCAATGAAGAACATATGTAATTGAAGGTGTTATAAATTTGAAGCAAGGATTATCAAAAGACACACAGAGAAACTTTCTAAAAATTTACTTTACAACTTCCTTTACTATTCATTTGTCATTTTTGTTTATTGCTTTCATTATTGTTTCATTATTGTTTCATTTATTGTTTTTAACCTATTTTCTATTGAGGCGTGTCTAGTATCTTTCAAAACCTTTATGTTGTTAATTTCAAAGTTTGTACATTCCATTTTATCAATTTAGTAACCATTTTATTCACAAAAGAAATCAAAATCCCAACCTAACTCATGGTCATCATCAATGAATACAAAAGTATGGTTAAGGGGGAATGGGACCAACTGGTTACATTACCCGTATCCCTAACCCTAAAATTTATAAGTGTGGGTCTTCAAATATATTCTGCTTTTCTCCTGATTTAGTCTACTTATGAATCTCCCTTACTTCCAATTAATTTAGCTAACTTCCTTTAGAATATTCTATAGGCTCAATCCCTACTTTATAGGCAAGTGGTTAAATGGCTGAAAATGGCATGAAAATACTTGAATATTTTCCTATATTTTAGTTGCACATTATAAGGCTATTTTCTTTTAAATATTTCAAGAAATTCACTAAATTAAACATGTGACCTAAAGATGGTATAGCTCATTCTCGACCTTAAAACCTCAATTTGTCTTTGAGCCCAATCAAGCTCTCTTATTAACAAATATAGTCTAGTCCACCTAAAATCTTAGTTTAGCCTAAATCATAGGCCTAAAATGTATTCCAACCCATTTATTTTCTGGTTGTTAAAGCTTTGCCTCTTTATATCTTTTTAGCTATTGAAAATTATGATAGGAATATAAAATGATATATTTGAATTTTGAAATTTGAATTTACCTACTCATTAACTCAAGGTGAAATTTAATTGCCTTGTACTTAGTTGTTTGTTATTTTATTTTCTCAACAATTTTTCAAAATCTTCTTTAAAAGAAGCTAAATATTTACTCCTTTTCACTACATTTTCTCACCAAGCAAACCTAGCCTCTCACTTTTATGCTAATCATGTCTTTAGCATTTGATTCTCAAAATCAAGAGCATTCTCTTAGGAGTGGCTCTACTAATAATGACCTTTCCAAATTGACTAGTTCACCTCCCAAGCTTAAAAATGCTATAAGCCCTACTACCTTAATTCCATGCGTGCTTGAGTATCATACCTTTGTGCTTGGTCCTTCACTTTTAGATTTTGCTAAAGGTAAGTTGATGCTAGACCATTTTATCCATCCTAAGGCTTTGGTCCTACTAAAAACTTTTGATTGGTTCTTTATTGCTAAATGCTCTTCTTATATTTATTCTTGGCCTCAAAAAATAGTTTCTTATATGAGTTGGCTCAATAGAGTTGCAAAGGAGAAGGGATGATTAGAAAATATGAGGTATTTTTGTCCTTATTATGATGTCTAAGCAAGACATCTCCTCTATTGCTAAACTTCTTTTTAGATTCTTCAACTTTTGGTCGATTGTTGTGAATGAGTTCATCTTCGTTTTTGCATGATGAGTCCTATTCTTCTAGATGTAGTGGTAATTATCAACCTACCAACTGACAAGGATGAGCTTCTAACTTTTTTCAACTTGGTAGGTGACAGCTTGAAGACTAACTCTTCCAAGTTTCTTACTCGGCTTTTTTAACCACCAATATGAAGTTCAAAAGTCTTGTTTTTGACTCTAATGCTATTTTTTTATTGTTTTAGCTTTGTAAATTTTTTATTTGTACTAGCTCGATGACCATATGTAACATCCTCCTTCATCATTTTAATTCATAATATTTAGTAAAAACAAACAAAGCCATTTAAAAATAATAATGTAATGAAGAAATTTTAAAGAATTTTGAAGGATATGAATTTTTGGAAATATAACTAAATTTTACTTAAGTTGTTAGGAATTTATATGGAATTTAAGAATTTTTAGAAATTATTTGGATTTTTTTCTAAATAATTTCATTATAAGTAATCAAATAATAAATATTTAAGAAAAAAAATTTAAGATTGTTTTGTTAGGCTGACTTAGTAGAGGAGCTCTATAGGATGCACTTACAAGGTCTTTTGCCTACGAATTTTTATGATATCATCGGTCGAGACTCTAACAATATACTACATACTCTCGGTGAGCAGTAATTTTCATTATTTTCTCAACCAGTTGGCTAGGCACCAAATCTTCCTAGACCTTAGATTCCAACAGGTCGTCTTGGAAAAAGACATCAAGGTTACCTGTCAATCCAATAACCCGCTACTGGAGGAAATAGCCAGCAACAATAGCATCCAGTGTAGCAAGACATTCCCGGCATATCTTCGTATATTCTGACCCCAGTTCAACAACATATTAGCATGTCTGGCCTTTCTTATTTAATACCACTTAGCTAATTTGGTGATGTTGGTGGAGTAGGGCCCTTTTCATGCATACAGCCTTCACCTTCATCTTCTTTTGACACCCCTCGGCAGATGTCTCCTTCTTTCAAATCATTTCGGTAGCTTCTTTTTAATGCATCTGCGTTTAATGTTATATATACTAGTTGCTCCTTTGAGCCAAGAGGATTGTTGCAATCAAGATTTATGACATCGCATGAATCAATTCCTCCAACTCATTTTCCATCAATAGATTTAAATACGAATCTTACAGTATAGGAGTATTAAGAACCAGAACAATCAGAACAACAACGATCATAGCATGAAAGAAGAAGACTTCGTTGTGACACAAGAAGTCATTTATTATAAATATATTTACAATATTTATAATAACATAATTTTATATCAAATCTTACATAATTTATTTATTTATTATTATTATTTTCAATTTAATTTTTTTAAATTTATTGTTGTTTTTTATTTAATTATCTCCTAAATTAACAATTATTAAATAAATTTAAAATTTGAAAAGAAAATTGAGAAAATATTATGTTAATTTAGTTAAATAATTATTAAGTTAATTTAATCAAACTAATATTTAAAAAAATAATATTTAATATAAAAAATTTTTTTATGACAAATATTTACTAACAAAAAAAATATTATGCTATTCTATTAACTTCAAATAAATTATAATAAAATTATTAATTATATTAATAAATAATTTTATTTAATTTTTTAGTTTATTAAAATTTTCCTCCTTGGTATTTATTTATTGTTATTTCTTTAATTTTTCAAAAAGTATTGTTATTTCTTATCTTATTTCTTTTCTTATATTAAAATTATTTTCTAACATTAGCATATATTAAATAAATTTTGAAAAATTGTTAAATAAATATTGAGTTAATTTAATTAAACTAATATTACGTTAGTTTAATGAAACAAATATTTCTTTAAACTTTTAGTAATACAAAATATTAAATTACTTTAATAAATTAAATTTTTAATAAAAAATGTTAAATAAATATTAAGATATTTTATAGACTTAAAATATAAACAAAGTTATTAAAGTGAATTTAGATATTAAATATAAAAAAATTATTTTAACTTATTAAATGTACAAAATAAAGGGTGAGTTCAATGGCAACTATTATGGATTAACAAGTTTTTATTACTTCTTAATCAATATTTTTTAATATATTTTCTTTCCATATTTTTAATATTGTAATGATATGTTTTAGTTGAGGAGCTCATTTCATCCTCAATTTTCTATAATTATTTTCGCATTTACTATTATTTTAATTACTAATTTCTTTTAAATGAATAACTCTTCTCTTCATTTTATTATTATCCAATAACAATTTATCTCATTATATTACAAAATATAACAAAAAAATTACAATTCCAACATAAATTTAAATTTTTTAAAAAATATTTTATCTCATTATATTACAATTACAGCATTTGAATTTGTAATTTTTTAAAAATTACTTATATATATATATATATATATATGAAATTCGGATGCTATGTGTCTGAATTCCACAATTAAAAAAATTATAAATTGAATTTTGAAAAATACTCAAATATATGTTAAGTTAATTTAATCTACCAAATATTAAATTAATTTCATAAAACAAATATTTAATCTAACAAATATTTAACAAAAAATAAAATATTTATGACCATACATATTTAGATATTTTTATAAAACAAAAATTTCATAAAATATTTTAACTAAATTTTTAAATAAAATTATAAAATATAATATAGGAATTTGGCTTAATCTTTTATCTTATTCAAATAAAATAAATTTAAAAATATAGATAAATATTTTTAATTATTAAATTCAATTTAAATAAAAATGTTGCATTAAATTTGAATTGAAGCAAATCAAATTTCCTTTTCACTTAACAAAATTACATCATTACCCAATTTAACTTCAAATGTTTATTATTCTTTAGTCAATATTTTATTTCTTAATTCTTTTTTAATATTTAAAGCTTTCAATATTACTTCTTAGATTTTTAATTAAATCAAAATAATTTATTTATACATACATTGCTCCTTTAATTTTATATAATTATTATTACATTTATTAATATTTTAAAAGCTCAGATTATTTAAATAAATAAGTATCTTTTTTAATTAATTTATTTTTAATCAAAATTTTTTTATTAACAAGATAAAAAATAATTTAAAAAAATTCGAATTGTTCCCATTTGATTTAAAAAATAATAATTTCATAGAATTCGGATGGCATCATCCGAAATTCTATGAAATTTAAAAAAAAAATTAATTCAGTTGAAATATGCATTCGAATTTCAATTGATTCACTGCGAATTTCAAATGTTTATTACCTTCCCATGTATAATTTCTCTTATGCTGCTTTTGCGTCATTCCCATATTAATTTATTACTTTTCCTTGCTGGTAAAGTTCTACAAAAGTTGGGTATACAGTTAGTACGAAAAATGCAGTCTTGTGGAGCACAAGACAAAACTTGTACATAATATAACCGTAGGTCCAAAAAGTAATATAGCTTGGCTCGCCAGCGAAAGGATTTGAGTGTGCTTTGACGACGGCGACGATCATTTTTTTTTTGAAACGTCTATAACAGTTTTGCCGTCTATAACATGACAACGATCATTTTTTTTTTTTGAAAAACATGAGTCATTATTAAGCGAACTATTATACACATTGTTTAAATTTGAACAAATATAACAATGTTGATTTTTCCATGAGAAAAAAATAAGTAATTGTAAACATTAAAGACTGGTTTTTGGTAACGGTGGTTCAAATGAAAAGAAAGTTAAAAAGGTAAAGTGGCACTTAATCCAAAATGTTATGGCATGTTAAAATTATCTATATTTCGATGAAAAATGTTTAAATGCATCCTCCTTTACCCTCCCTGAAAAAAATAAAATCTTATATTCAATTCTAAATAAGATGGTTAATGTTTCCCCGTACTAATTCTTAAAAAAATTATCGATTTTGAAATCAAGATACCTCCGGTCTTAGCAAAACAAATGTCATTGAATTCACTTGTATGAAGAAAATAACATCAATGGTTGACCATTAACAAAACCTTCGTATATCATGCTGACCTTCGCATAGCAGTTAGCCAGTTACACAAGGTAAAATATGACAAATATACCAGTAACAATTCTGATAGTAGAATATATCAAGAATGTAACATCCGGTCCCTCCGTAAACGTGAGAAACGCAATGTTCGGTTTCTCCGTAAACGTCAGAAATATGCCAAATATAAAAGAAAGTCCTCGAAATAGAAGGAATTGGGGCCAACTAAAATTATGATAAAATTTTAAATATTAGAAAATGAGGATTTGATGTTTGAGATGTCTAAAAACTAGAGCCAGAAGAGCTCAGAAAATTTGCCGAAGAAAGTATAGGTATTTTTATAATTTTTGAAAAAATTTTGAAAACTCACAAGAGAGCTTTTTAAATGGAAAATTTGAGCTTTCCGGGGTTCTCAAAGGCTATGAAAATCATTGGAACCCCTAGAACAGTTGAAACCCCTCCGGTGAGCAATTTCGGTAAAGGTTGACCAAAACTTTGACCGAACGGTTTGGAATTGTTTCAGATCCTTTTTGAGTGATTCCAAAGGCAATTCTTATGATTAAGAGCCTAAGGAATATGATGGAAAAGATGGATTTCAAAAAGGAGTTGATATGAGTCTAAAATGAAAAAGCCAAGAAAAGGGACTAAAATACACAAGTAAAAAGTTACATAAAGTGACTTTTAGCTCCTTCTTATCCATGTTCCAGCAGCTCCTCACTTCCACGATTTGTTTCTACCCCAAAAACAGAGAAGGAAGCCAGCTCTCTTGGGCGTACAAGGAGAGGAGATTTTAAAGAGAGAAAAAGCAAGGAAAAGGTAAGAAAAGTGTGGAATTTTATGCTCTTCCCTTGAGTAAACTTGTTCCTCTCATTCTCCTCTTCATTTCTATGGTTTCATCAATGGATTTGGTGATGTTTTGACTCTGGTCCAGAGGAGGAATAACAAAATTTGAAGGAGAGGAATTTATCACTTGGAAGAGCATTTGAGAAAAGCTAGGAAATCAAGGTAACTTGTTGTCTTCCATGCTTCTTCTTCCCTTCTCCTCCTTGTGATAATTTCATCCCATATAGAGCCCAATCAAAGGGAGATGAATTCTGGTCCTAGCAAGGGAGATTCATAGATTTTGGAGTGTGAGAAGCAAGTAGGTACAAAGAAATCAAAGAAAGAAGCATGAAAACATAAGATAGAAAAGTGAGGGATTCATGGAGACATTGTGAAATCTATTTTGATCCATGAATTCCCTATCTTAGATAAGTGTTTGCTTGAGTTCCTAAGATCCCTAGAGACCTCCCCACACACCTCTTCCATCAAGAAAACAAAGCAAACCCATTACTTCCGTTTTTCATGTGTCATTTCGGCCTAGTGCAGAACTATATGTTAGGGATAGTTTTAATTTGTTCCAAGTTTATTTTTGAGTCATATATGATGGAAGAGGATGAGAGGAAGCCTTGGAAAAAATTTAGAACTCATAGAACGCGATTTGGTGTCTTAGGTTCCATATTATGACCTAAAGAAGCAACATGGTGCTAGGCCTTTTGTTTTAATGATGTGATGACTCCAAGAGGTTTAAAAGGAGTCAAGAATCATATTTGAAAGGAAAAAATGAGGCCTAGAAGTCCCTTGAGGGGTGTTGCTTCATTAGGTGCCTTTATGGACCATAATGGAGCCTATAGAGCAATATAGTGTTTTATCAAGTGATGTAGCCTTAGAATATGTTTCATGGACCTAATTGGATCCCATAAATTATATCTAAGCCAAGAGAAACTATCTCCACTAAATTGTGGGTGTGTGTCCAAAAGAAGAGGCATGAAAGCTAAGGAAAAAGTGTGTGAAATTGTGCAAGGTAGCTCTCTCCACTTTCTCTCATGTATGGATGTGTGTTTAGCTTATTTTAGAATGTGTGTATGTGTATTCAAGCTATGAAAAGTATGCTAGCATGCCTTTATATTCTATGATCCTTGATACCATGTTATATTTCAAATGAGCACATGATATTTGTATGAGTTTGCTTGAGTGTGGAGAGGCCAAGAACTCTTCCCTTTGATGAGGATGAGTCAAGAACCCTTGAGCTTGGTTGAGACAAAATGAAAAGTCTCCCAAAAGCAAAGTGGGCTCCCAAGAGTATGGTTGAGTCCAAAGTACTCAAAAATGGGTAAGGTAAGTCCAAAATCTATGAGGAGAAGTGTGAGGCCAATCCAAACACTTAGTGAGCTCTTGAATGATTTGTATGAGTGGTTCACATGCTAAGTTTGCCTTTAAAATGTCTATGGCTTTTATTTTCTCCATACATACATTTGTAAAGCTTGGTTGCACATATTATGTATGATTGAATAGGATATGAGTTATTGGGATTCTTTGAATCTCATCCCCTCCTCTCCAATGACCAAACATGCTAGGTGGACCAAGCAATTACAGTGAAGGGAGCCAACAACGATGAGAAAGAGAGATTGACAACCTTGTGCCTTATTTGATTGAGTTTAGAACCATAATGATGGTTCATCATGTATATGAGGTTGTAAATGTGTTATGAACCTTGAGACATGTATAAATATGCAATTATGTGATGTTTATAACCATGGATATGATGTATGAGCTCTAGAATAAATTTGAGTATGTAATGTCAAATTATGCAATTTGGAAGTTTGATGTAAATATGCATAAGTGTGGGTGAGAAGGACAAAATGATATGTATGAGATTTGGGACCATTTGGGCAGCTCACACAAGTCTTAAATGTACTTTTAGACTTATCCAAAAGGTGCCAAGACCAAGGGAAATCCATTTGGCAACTTTGGTACCCTATATGGAGCCAAAATTGACCATTATGGAATCCTAGGTCATTTTTTGGCCAAATGAGTTAGTCTTGATCTGAGATTGGGCATGCAATTAGGTCTCATTGAGAGATTTTTGAGAAATTAAAGATCATAATTTTTGGAAGTCTACAGAATATTTGATGATTTTTCAAAATTGGAAAATTTTATGGATTTAGTCTGCTGCACTATTCAATTGGTCCGAAATTGTTTTCTATCATTTGAGATTCAAATGATGTCCAATTGTAATGAAATTTTATACAGAGAAACTAGGAAATCACAGTGACTTGTGCCAACTAGAAGTACCTCATTTGGAGGTCTAGAGAGAGAGATACAAATTTTTGAAGTTTCTATCCAGTATAAGTCATATTGCCTGACCAAAAGTACTATTCCATCGATTTCAGAAAGCTAGGCTTAATGAACTGATCTGTAGATATTTTTTCTTTCTATTTAACATCCACATATTTCCATATTGGTACCATTTGTATGGATTGGATTTTTGTGGAATTAATTGGACATTTTTGAAATTCATATCAGTAAATTGTGACAGCATCAGAACCCAGTCTGACTTCCAGACCATTTCGCGTGTCAAACTCTCTGTGTGTGTGATGTTATGACTTGTACATATTTTTATTATGAAGTAGACATCCTAAGCTTTCCAGAATGATGAAGATTGAATGATTTTAATTTTTTTAGATTTAGTTATGATTTTCGAAATTTTGGTCAGAAAGTGGAGCAATTTTGGCCGAGAATGAAACTCTTTATTCCACACTCCAATTCGGTTTCCATGAGTTGTAGGCATGTTTTTGTTATGAAAATGAGTTGTAATGGTGTAATTAAATATGAGTATGCATAGCATGATCTCACACGGTCTATGTGACACCAAAATGAATTTTTAACCCTGACGCAACGTAAGAAAATGTATTAATTCAATGGAATTTCCCACTTTATTCTTACTATATCTCACATGAACATGTAAGGGATGATGGATATGAGTTAGAAATAATGGTGTTACAAAGAACACCAGAACTATAATGGAGAGTAATCAATTTCTATGAATTTTAAAGAAAGAAGGAGCTTCGCATATAATTACGCAGTGTGTCTGCAACCACATCTTAAATATCACCATCTTCTGAACAGCTCCAAGAACATTTCAAGAAAATCCGTACTCTCCCAAGAAACACCAAGAAAAACTACTGTGATCGTCCATGACACTTAACCCCCCAGAAACACAAAAACAGGAGAAAAAAAAGAAAAGCAAAAGAAAAAATAAAATGAAAAGATAAAAAGAGAAGCAGTGCCTGCATCATCGAATGCGATGGAGGCATTCGTTTGGGCTGCGATGTTGTATTTTTGCCGCTTCTGTCCGGAAGACGTTCCCACAGTCCCCACATCTCACTTTCAATTTACGATGCTTCACCTGATTATGGCTTAGTTGACCTTCTATCTTGTCAAATTTCTGGTCACAGTTGGCGCACTCATATTTTTTTAGCGGGTTCCATATTGAGGAGGATCAGAGGCTGGAGGGTGTGAGAGTTGGGGAAAAATAGGATGGACAGTACGAGTGAATCTTAAAATCAATGCCATATATATATATATATATATATTAGTACACTTTCTTAACTGATTAACCGAATAGAGAGTACACATTAAACAATCACTGATTGTTATGGGCCAGTTGATGCAATGTGCGGGGAGATGGATTATAGAGCACGTTGGAATATGAAACACTTATTAGTATTACACTTGCTTTGCTAATGGTAAAACAAATAAAGTCCTTAAACAGCCGTGATGGATGGTCACAAGTCATATAAACTGGCCCATAAAGTTTTAAGCATGTCAAAAGTTTCAAGTTTATAAGAAAGTAAGATATAGCAAAATGGTATTAGCATTCCCATCTTCGGTCGCATAAGGAAATGGAGTTAATTTAGTGGATCCAAGAGAGTTTAGTTGCAGTCGGATATCAACCGAAAAGGGCAGAGAGTTATACCGCGAGTATTACCACCGTGCAGACACTGATGGTGACCAGAAGCACCACCGGCTCGCGGTTGCAGCAGTTCTGAGGCTCCAATTTGCTCTCATTTAGCTCAAATAGATAATTAATTAACCTATAAAAGGAGGCAACTATAAATTGATTAATATCCAAAAATCATTTAGCAAGCAATAATAAGCAAGAAGTGTTCAGTGTTTATGCCAGGTAGATGTAGACATAATGATTTTAGCCTGTCAATAAAAAATCACTGACTTAGCTTGGAGGACGTTGTGCGACTCAAGAATTGAAAATAATTTGAGTTCACAAGGTGAAGAACAGATAAAGGGTAAAAAGAAAAAGTAACTGCTCCTTCAGAACTGAAAATGGCAATATTGTTTAACGATCAGTGTAATAAAAGGAAAAAAAAAATAAGAAGCCTATATCCAGCAATGTGGGGGGTTATAACTTTTTCTTCTCTCTTTTGCTCCCATCATATATGGCCCTTTCATTTGTTTTTTTTTCCCTTCACTTCTCCTTTTTTCCCCTTCAAAGCAATGATATAAGTGTAGCTTTCGAAAACTACATATAAATGGGTTTGAACTTTTAAAATAGAATACAATCATAAAAGAGAATGTGGATTTCAAATGAATATAGCATATGTTGAGCTAAAATTGGAAAGATATATAGCAGCACTTAGGCCTTCTAAGGTGCTTCGATTTGTCCATTCAATTTTTTAAGACGGGACAGAAAAAAATAGCCAAAACCACTTCAATAACCACATCTATGGAAATTCCAATTACCACTCCTATTGAATCATCTTTCATCTCCTCTTTTGTGCCTTTCTATTCTTTATTAATCATCCAATCCATTGAATCATACACCTACCATAAAGTACACTAACCACAACAAATTAAGGTTAAATTTCACAACATAGCTTATTAAATTGAATATTAAGTAGTTAATTAAAGACTACTAACTTGAATTATAAAAGCCATTCAAAAGAGTTGTCTGAAAATGTCTAGATAGGCTCAAAAGCATGCACAAACTCATATGATAATGTTAAAGCCTGGCACTGCTGTATTAAGTAGTTGAGCAAATAGGAAAACAATAATACACTACAACTACCCATTCTGATGTAAAATTCAACATTGCACTCGAATCAGGCATCTTTTTAGAATCCCATCCTCTTTTCTTTTATATTCTCCTGTCTATGGCATATAAGGATAGTAGACAAACATAGCATGTAAAGGACTATTCATGCATAGGAGCATCAATTATAGAGAATATGTGTGTGTCTGTGTGTGTGTATTACTTTGAAATATAAATAACCTTCTCTATAGCTTCATCCTTACATATGAGGTAATATGCTACAAATGTTCTATTAAATAATATAGCTTCTAGCATGAGTTACATAGTTGCATTCATAATAGTTAGCATAACTCACAAGTTATATTACACATAAGCATGACATAATTTCAAGCATAATATACACATATGCATTTATGATAAATAGCATATTTCACACAATCAACCAAATATAATATCATGCATATTCATTACTAAACCCTTTATCATATCCAAAGTTATGCTTTTAAATAATATACAACAAACTTTGTTTATTGCTTTCTAAGTATCACATAAATCTAGTACATAATGGCATGCCACATCATTTTATTTGTTAAGCCTCACCATGGTTTATAGTAATTCCATGAGTACATCATCATATCATATCATTTTTCATGCTTTGCTAAGAAGATGTAGATGATCCTACCTTTGAAAGTGCTAGTAATAAGAGAACACTTCTACAAGCCATGTATCAAGTGTCCCATGCCACTTGTCCTAGTATGGGTTTTCGTATTCATAAGTAGTCCACCAAGCATCCAATACTACTTGGTATGAGACTTAGGTTTTCAGCAGCGTCAAAGAGGAAGACTATTCTCTTTAGCCATTATGATTAACAAAATCCTTACCTAATAGTAGTAAATATAACTAAGGCATCCTATAAAGTAGATTCACAATCTTAACATAAAACTTGAAACCTAAAAGCCATATGAGGGTTTCCCAACCCTCCTATGACCCCTTTATCATATCCTTATCGTTGGAAGAATGGGTCTTTAAACTATAATGGACTTTAACCTTTAAGTTGATTTTAGAAGATCATACATTTCCTTTCATATAAACAAAAAATCTATCCATTGAAATTTCATCCCTTGAGGACTTTGTCTTTTAGAGATTTATTGTAAATTTAGGAATTTTTAGAATCCCATTTCCAAAGACAATCTCTTATAAGGAATCCTTTCCTTGATGAATTTACCTCTATTTTGCCTTACCTTAGCTACTTATCAAACACTTGCACATATATAAACATTATAGGTAATTATGAGTGTTAGGTAATGATATCAAGGTCATATATATTTCTCATGTTCCTAGTTATCCAAGTTATGTTTCTTGAGTGATATTTAATTATTCTTTTAAACCTGAGTGTCCACACATTGATAGACAGTATAATTACAAGCTATAAATAATTGAGTTGTATAAAACATGATCTTTTATAAGAATAAGTATCAAGGCATTTCAAAAGTGTTGTTACACATATTAAACATACCTAATCTAATGTAGTTAGTTTATATCTCAACTCATACTTAAGTATAGATATTCTGTCTTAGTAGGTATTAAATCTTTACAAACACTTGTGTATCAAAAATCATGCACCCAAATATTTGTGTTTATATATATATATATATATATATCATAATGTAGCCATCATGTATACTTATATCCTCTATGATAATACACATATATGAATTAAACATGAATATAAGTATTTTTATACTTATTTTTATATCTAACTTGAATACAAACATTATTAGTAGTATGTACAAATTCTAATAGAATCCTTTTTTCCTTTTAGTGTGTCTTTTAAATATTTTCCATGTCTTAAGAGTCAAATCATGGTTCATGCCCATACATGATCATATGTGCAAAGGAATAGTTTAAGATTTGGTCTTCCATGCATAAAAATCAATTATCTAGTCAAGGTACTCTAAATGTGATGGTTATCTATACATAGGAATTGGTTTATATCTATCATCTTTTGATAAGAACATTCATGTATAGGGAATTAATGGTGTATAGTTTGAATTACTATTTTTCAAGTCTTAGAAGAACCTACAATTAGCTTGAGCATAAACATAATGATCATCAAACATCAAACAAACATAAATCACGTTAAAAGCAACACATACTTATGATGAATGCAGGAGTACCACTACTTATCCTAAATTGATTTAAGCAAACTTTCCATCAATCTTTGTAGCCAAATTATTCATTTTTTGGGCCTCTAAAATTGTTAAATTTGAAAGGGTATATATGGGCTATATGTAAGGATATGCTTATGACAAGTTTTTTTAGAAACTAGGTTTGAAAACCCTAAGTTTTCGTCACTTTTCCATCCAACATGGCCTAGCCATGTTGAGTGGGTGTCCTAACATGACTTGGCTGTGTTAAGTACCAGAAGGGCCGATAATAGGTCTTTGGCATGGATCCAGAGGCCCCTGTTTTGTGGAAATAGAGTTTTTCTTCCTGTTTTCCATGATTTTCTTCATCCAAGATCACTCAAATCTTTAAACAATCATATAAACAACTAAAATACTCAATATAGGAGTATACCCAATAAGTTTTACTTCCCTAAAATCGCAACTTTCTTTATGCTAATCTTTCCCTATAGTATGGCCTTCATAGAAGAATGAAGAAGATAAAGGAAAAGAATGGAATAAAGAATAAGATATTGCTATCAATTTAATATGCTAAGACAACGGTGCATTCTTACCTTTACTTATTCCAAACCTTCTTTTATTTTTCCCTTTTACTTCCTTAGTCCTTTACTTGTTTTATCTTTCTACCTTCTCTTTCTTTCACATTCTCTCCTTTCCTTAGTTTCTGGTAGTGCTGCAACAAAGTGAGGATGTTAGTGTTTCTTTGGGTGAAGGAGTAAAAGGTTTGGAGGTCTTATATGTAGAGAAGAAGGAGGTTAGTTTCTCTTCTAAACTCTTTCTCCCTTTCTCATGTGTGTTTAGGAAAATGAAAGTATTATAAAGGCAGAGGTTTAGGAAATGTTAAAGATATGAGTAATTTTTAAAATGTAAGGGAAAGTAGGTTTATATAGAGATGTAAGGTGATGGCTTTCCCTTCTTTCTTAGATTTTTTTTTTCTTTCTCCATGCTTCATTATCTTGTTACATTGTTCTCTTTAGATTCTTTAAAAGATTTGGGTTGACTATCTTTGGTTGGTTTTATCTCCTTCCGAGCTTTGATTTAGTGGACTCTTCAGTTAGAAAAGTTGTTCTAATTGTTGACATGGTCATTTTCATATAAACATCTTTCCCAAACTGTACCATTTTTGTTTTTAGGAAAATTTTACTTTGAACCTAAGGAAATATTATAATTTGGCCCAAGTGAAAATTATGCTTTAAACTTTAAACTTTTTATTGTTATATATTGACTTTTAAATTTTATTTAAATATTTTATTTTCTAAATAATTTTCTTATATTTTTAGGGCCTTAACAATATAAGAAATTTGTTGAAATTCCTTTCCTAAAACTTCATTTTCTAATTCTTTATCATTTATTAAATTAGGATTAATTTCTAATCATTCTTAAAAGTTTGCATTAAATTCCAAATTAATCCCCAAAAATTTTGTTATATTCCCATAAATTTCTTAATTTTCACTATACTTAAATCTAAGAAAGATCCTTCCTTTCCCTAAACAATTATCAACTAAATATTTTCTATTATTTAATTAAACTAATATTAAATTAACTAATGGCTTAATTTGGGGATGTTATAAAATTCACCCAAGTATTGATATAGGGCATATTGACAATATCATCTATAAAAAGATTTTTAAAAAAAATCCACAACCACAGTTTTTAAATTCTCTGCATTTTCCTCCCATTCACCATCATCCTTTCTTTGTGTCATTACTTTATTCCACCTCCTTCTAGTGATTGTTTTAAGATGATAATATTTGGTATTCCAGACACCATCATTAATCTAGGTGGTTTAAGCTTTTTGTAACCAGAGAATTTCTCCTTGTTTTAAGGCTTCATCAAGGTCTTTTTGAAACTTTCTCTTTATCTTGAAAAGCACTTGATAAGGTCTTCTAATATTATTAATTGTTTGTTGGACACCATCAAATCTACTTTGCAAAATTTTCTTCCTTTTCATGACGTGCCCAAAAACATTATCGTTCCCATCTTTTAGATCATTAGTCAGAATATTCAGGGCCTTATAAAGGGGTTCTCCTTTGGCCTATTTATGTTTTTAGGAAATCTTTAAAATTTTTATAGGTAAGCCAGGTAACTTTAAAGGAAAAAAATTATAATTAGGAACTTCCCTCATCTAAAAGATTCAAAATAAAAGGATGGCGCTTTGAGTAACTAACTCTGGTTAAGATTTTAAGCTCATGAAAGCTTATTCTCTAAGCTTCATTGCAAAAATCTCTATCAAGATTTTCATAAACTATGCTATACCTATGAGAGTCAACTTTAATCAAGTTACAGGGGTTAATCCACTCCTTAAATAGATTACATCTCCTTTCATTAATCAGTGCTCTACTAATTTTTTCTTCAATGCTTCTTATGTCATTAAAATCCCCAATAATAAGCCATGATTAAGTAATAAAATTGGCAAGGTTTGCTAAGGTGACATTTATGTTTCTTTATAAGATTAGCATAAACTTCAATCATAAGCCACTATTCTTCTCCATTCTACTTGATAGTTAAGTGATGAAACTGGCATTCTTCACCATTGATAAACTCACTATATAAGTCTTCCACCCTACCCAAATATTACCAGCAAATGCACTTCTTGCAATAGTAATGCATCTGTCATAGCCTAAGTCATGGAAAAAACCAATAGCTTAGGATGCATTAACTTTTATTTTAAGAAGAATCAAAATGTTAATGCATTGAATCCATGATAGCATGTTGGTGCTTCTTTTGAAGCATTTACTCTAATCCCTTTAACAGTTCCAAATCATAACAAATTGATTGATAAAAATTATATATATAAAAAAGGCTTAGAGCACACTTACATTAATTTTTCATCTCAAAGTAACTAACTCTTGCATCTTTGTTTTTATCATGTTGAAAAGAATCAGGGATGAAAAAGTACAGCATATTCCCATCCATGTTTTGTGTATCTAGTGGCCTTGCATTTTTAGGCCTAACAAAGAGGTTCATGTTGTGGTAAATTAGGGAGGGGGTTCTTCCAATGAGTTGAAATTAAGATCTCTCAAACATTGCCTGTTGTTGGCATGATAGGACTCTTTTGTTAGCCCAAGGTTGTAGATACAAGACTTTGATGATAACTAAACTCAAATATTATTTATGTAAAAGCCCATTTAGATATTCTAGCTTATTTATAGATTTCATGTTAGTACGACCCAATTTATGAATCATCAAATTTGGATGGCTCAGTTGCAATAATTAAGTAAACAACATATTTATTAATTTACAAACAACAAAAAGGAGTTATGGCTTTTGTGTAAACTAAGATTGAAATAGAAATGCTTTTTACTATATATGTCTTTGATTTTTACATAAAGATGAAATTTTTTTTCTCTAACCTATGTATTGGGCTTCATAGAGCATTTTATGTCAAGTTGACTAGATGGTTTGCATAGGAAAAGCTCATTTGCTGACAATAGCAGCAAAGGTGAAAGTATTTGAACATTAGCAATATAACAAGGTTGCTCCAACCAAAAAGAACATTAAACGATCAGATTTATCTCTAACAACTAAGGGATGTTGAAAGCCTCTATATATGAGTAAAGTTAAGTACATAGATGGATAAGAGAATTGTAAAGAAAAATAAAAGTAAGTTGTTACGCCCCACATCGGATGGACTTGGGGAGGGTCCTAAGCATATAAGCGGGAGCGCTACACACCCCACCAGGAGCATCTTTTGGGGAGAGGGTAAGGACCTTGTGACAAGTGATATCAGAGCCAGACTTGAGTTTGGCCCAGTTGGTGGGCCCCTCCGGTAGGCCACCAATGACGAGAGCATCACGGATTGGTCGGGGGAACTGTTACGCCCCACATCGGATGGACTTGGAGAGGGTCCTAGGTATATAAGTGGGAGCACTGAATACCCCACCAGGCGCGTCTTTTGGGGAGAAGGTAATGGTCCCATGACAAAGTGCTTTGAAATCCTTCTAAAAATCTTCGTTTAGTATTAGGTACATCCACTTACTAAAAGCAAAATTTTGAGTGTTGAAAAAAATCTCAAAATGGGAGATAAAATTGCTTCAGTAGTATTTTGTAAAATTATGAGTGATTTAATTAAGGATTAGTTGTATAAAACCCTACAATAAGTTTAAAGTGAGTTTGGAAACCTATGTTGGTATGAGCATGCAAAACCATCATCTTTATAAGTTTGTTGATTATAGTGAGAAAAAATCACTTAAAGTTTTAAGGGGATTGGATGTAGGCCAAATGGGCTAAATCAGGATAAATTTACACATAATTTTCTTGCCTTTTACTTTTTTTTTTATAAGTTGTTGAGATTACCTCTTACACTTTTTGAGGATTTCAGTTTTTATTATTCAGTTTATCTATGTGCTGCTCTTGCTCACTCCACTCTTACATTTCAATTTATTGCACTATATTACTACTCATATCATTCATTTTTAGTGAAGTTTGTTACTTTATTATATATATATATATATATATTACATCCATTTGCCTCGTTTTTAACTCGTTGACCATTTGTTAGATACTATTTATCTGCTTTACTTTCTATTAGTTTAAATGTTAAAGTTCACTTGGTCCTCCACTTTTATATAAGTGAAAAATATAACTTTACCTCATTTTCTCCACATCACACTTATTCAACCTTTCTAGATGTGATTATCAATTGGTATCAGAACTAATCTCACTTAATTTTATGCTCAATAACTTAGAGAAAATATTTATTATTTTTATTGCCAAAAATGGCTACCAATGTGCTTGAAAGGGCTTACTTCCAAGAGAGTTTCTCAACTGTTAGACGATCTTACTTCACAGGGAAGCACTTCTCACATTGGAAGAAAAGAATGAAGATATATATATATATATATATATTTCACTGATTATCTTGTATGGAAGGTTATTGAAGAAGGACCTAAGATGACAAAAAAGGTGGACTTAACAACGAGAGTCATCGTTGACAAACCTAGAAGTGAGTGGATTGAAAAGGATATCAAACTAGTTTAATGCAATCACAGTGCCAAAAACAATCTAATATGTGCCATCAGTGGACTAGAATATAATAAAATTTTAAGTTGTGAAACTACTAAGGAGATGTGGGAGAAAATTATTGTCATGCATAAAGGAATATCTAAAGTCAAAGAAAGTAATCTTAATATGCTTATATACAAATACAAATTCCTTCATATGAAAGATAGTGAAGATGTTGAAAAAATATACAACTAGTTTGTCAAACTAGTTACAGATTTAAAAGGTCTGGATTATAAATATATTGATTATGAGATTAATTAAAAAATTCTTAAAAGTTTATCACAAAAATGGCAATCTAAAATAGACTCCATCGAAAGTGAAAATCTACAAGCTCTCTCATATGATGAATTTTGAGGAATACTCATTGTATATGAGAAGAATCATTTAAAAAGACATGAGTTGGAGCATATAAAGGAGTTGATGGCGCTAAAAGCTATAGCAATTGAAGAACCTCCTATTGAAGAAGATGAGGATGAGCTAGATGAATAAGACATTACTTTTTTCTCAAAAAGGTTAGATAAATATGTAAAGAAAAAGAAAGATCTCTGGAAGACTAACAGAAATACCTTTAAAAGTAACCAGAAAAAGGAGGAACCAACGAAGATTGCCATCGCTTGCTACGAGTGTGAGAAAAATGGACACATTATATTAGTGTCCATACTTAAAGAAGAAACATGCCAAACCATATGGAAAGAAGAAAGTCATGATAGGCTAGAGTGATGATGATGAGGAAAAGGAAGAACTTAAGTAAGAAATGTCCAACATGTGTTTTATGGCTCTTGAAGAAAAAGAAGTAACAAATAAAAACTCTTTATCTTATGTTGAACTAGATAAAACATTTATTGAATTACTTATTGATTTTAAAATTTATTTTCTAAATATAAGGAGCAACTACAAATAAATTCTAAAATGGAAGAAAATGTTTAATGTAACATCGGGTCTCTCCGTAAATATGAGAAATACAATGTTCGATTTTTCCGTAAACATTAAAAATGGGCCAAATATAAAAGAAAGTTCTCGAAATAGAAGGAATTGGGGTCAACTAAAATTATGATAAAATTTTAAATATTAAAAATGAGGATTTGAGATTTAAGATGCTCAAAAACTAGAGCCAGAAGAGCTCAGAAAATTTGCCGAAGGAAGTAGGGGCATTTTTGTAATTTTTGAATTTTTTTGAAAACTCACAGGAGGGCTTTTTAAATAAAAATTTTGAGCTTTCTAGGGTTCTTAGAGGCCCTGAATACCATGGGAACTCCTATAACAGTTGAAACCCCTCCGGTAAGCAATTTCGGCTATTAGTTGACTGAAACTTTAACCGAACAGTTTGAAATGGTTTCAGATCTTTTTTTAGTGATTCCAAAGGAAATTATTATGATTAAGAGCCTAAGAAATATGATGAAAAAGACAATTCTTTGAAAGGAGTTGAAATGAGCCCAAACAAATAAAACTATGAAGAGGGACTAAATTGAAAAATTGAAAAGTTGCTTAAATGAATCCCTAGGCTTATAAAAACGTCCCACCTCTAGTCAAATCTCCTCACCAACTCTCTCACACATTAAAATAGAATTAAGAAGGGCTAACAGTGGCGCACAAGAGGGGAGACCAAGGAAGGAAGAAGAAGCTTTGAAAAGTGTAAGTTTTAGCCACTTTTTCCTACTCCTTGCCTTGTTAAACTTCTTCTTCTCTTCTTCCTCTTCCTTCTCATGGTTTTGGCATTTAATTTGGTGTTGATATGTGGTTCGTTTAGGAGAGGGAAGAGAGGATTTGAGAGAGTTCTTGGTAGCATAAGGAAGCTCCCTTGGAAAGCTTATAAACAAGGTAAGCAAAGTGGGACTTTGTTGCTTCTTCTTGAATTTCTTTTCCTTTATGGTTTTGGTCAGAATAAGGGCTATATAATAGGGGTCCAATTCTGGTCTAAACATGATATCAAGTGAGGCTTTGAGGCATGAGGGACCCAATAAAGCAATTAGGGATCAAAATGAACCATTAGAATCCAAGATAGCAAAGTTAGGGATTTTTGAACATATGGCAAAATCTAATTGGATTCAAGAATTCCCTAACTTATGTAAATATTTTTTTGAGTTCCCAAGACCCCTAGAAAGGCTCCCAAGTGCCTCTCCCTTCAAGGAAAAATTGCAAACTCCATGAACCCATAATTCTTGCATTGTCTCGACCAAGCATAGGGGGAGTAGCTAGGGAGTGTTTTAATTTGCTCCAAGCTTATTTTTGAGTTATATATGATGGAAGAGGATGAGAGGAAGCCTTGGAAAAGTTTTAGAAACCATAGATAGTGAAATGGAGGAGTAGGATCCATAATATAACATAATGAAGCAACTTCTAGCTAGGCTTATTAAAATAATTGTGTGATGACTCCAAGTGGTTTAAATGGAGTCAAGAATCATAGATTAAAGGAGAGAAGGGAGCCAAGATCATGAATTTGCATAGTTGCTTTATTAAGTGCCTTATGGAAGCATAATGGAGCCATAAACCAAAGTAGCATTATGTAAAATGTGTATAATGCCAAGGCTTGTTCCCATAAGTAATTCATGTTTCTTTTAGTGTGTTTAGGCTAAGAGAAATGATCTCCACCTTCTTGGGTGTGTGAGGTCAAGGGAGAGGACTCAAGGCTTAAGAAAAAAGTGTGTAATTGCTTCCAAGGTTGCTCTCTCCACCTTCCTTCATGCATGGATGTGTATTTAGCTTGTTTTAGAATGTGTGTATTTGTATTTTCAAGCTATAAAAAGTATGTTAGCATGCCTTTATATGCCATGATTTTTGATGCCATATTATGCTTCCAAATGAGTACATGATGTTTGTTTGAATTTGCTTAAGTGTGGAAAGGCCAAGAACTCTTCACCATGGTGAGGATGAGCCAAGAACCCTTGAACTTAGTTGAGACAAAGTAAAAAGTCTTCCAGAAGCAAAGTGGCCTCCCAAGAGTATGGTTAAGCCCAAAACTCTTAAAGAATGGGTGAGGCAAGTCCAAAATCTATGAGAAGAAGTGTGAGGCCAATCTAAACATTTAGTGAGCTCTTGAATGTCTTGTATGATTAGTTCATATGCTAAGCTTGCTTTTTAAATGTCCATGACTTCCATTTTCTCCATGTATGCATTTATAAAGCTTGCTTTGCACATATTATGTATGATTGCATGGGAGATGAGCTATTAGGATTCTTTAAATCTCATTCCCTCCTCTCCAATGATTTAACATACTAGGTGAACCAAGTGGGCAAGATAATGGAAGCTAACCACCTTGAAGATGAGAGTATGACATTCAAGTGCATAGTTTTTGCTTCTTTAAAGCTATACAAGTGGCAAATATTGTGATCTAATGTTGTATATAACCTATGACCCCATAAATATATGTAATTATACTAGTGTATCATGTACAAATGAGAAATATGTGAATGTTGTAATGGAATGCCAAGACTAGCTTTATGGAAATGTGTGTATGGTATGGGGTGAGAGTGTGAGTTCCTAAATTCTAGTCTTGTGCACCTTTAAGACAAGTTTAAAATGTCATTTTGGTGCAATCTCATATGCTCAAATGGCCACACAAGCTTAGGAAGCAAATTTGAACCCTTTAATACCATTATGGAGCTAAAAAATGACTAAAATAGAACCCTATGACACAAACTGACCAAATAAAGGAATTTGCCTATGAAATTTTGGAGACATGTAGGGTCCATCAAGATCTTTCTAGAAAGATAAAGTACAAAAACATCAGAGCTCTATAGAATTAATTATGAATTTTTAAAGTTTAGATTTTTTTACTATCATAAGGCATGTACTGTTCATATGGTTAGATTTGTGTTCTATGTCATCTAATGGGCAAATGGTGTCTAGTTCTTGTGAAATTTTATAGACATAAACTAGAGGTCATAAGCTTTCTGTGGCTATTGACATCACCTCATTTGGAGGTCTGAGGAAAGAGTTATACATTTTTGAAGTTTGCTATCAGTAGCAGTGGTGCTCTAGGAGTTTAGTCATTGTTCTATAGATTTCCAATAGCTAAATGTATCTATTTCATTCTGTAATTATTTTTAGCATATATTTAACATTTTTATCTTTCCATAATGACTAAATTTGTGTGATTTTTATTTTTATATAATTAGTTATAAATTTTAGAATTTTATATTAGTAATATGAAATAGCAGCCCAGGCAGCAACAACCTCAGTGGCTTTTCGAATGTCAAACGTCTTCTCTTTAATGATTTATGAATTGAAATTATTTTTACCATGGGTAAGACATCCATAGCTTTCTGGAATGGCAAATTTTGTTGGATTTCAATTTTTTTGAATTTAGTTATGAATTTTTAAAATTGTGATAGAAAAAATTGAAATTCTAATCATGCCAAATCTGTGGGAATTAATATGTTTCACCCACTTGTAGGAGTTCCAAGCCACTTTCTTGAATGTTTTTAAATTGCATTATTGTAATTAAATATGAGAATATAATACATGAGCTCATATGGCCCACGTGACGCCAAATGAAATTTTTATATTTTACATAACATGAAAATATTCACTTTTAAGGCTATTTTTCTTTGTCTCTTTATGAAATACTTGGCATGAGACATAAGAATTGCATAAATAAAGCTAAAAAACTATGGTGTTACATTTAAAGACTTAAATCTCATTTAAAATCAGCTTTAGAAGAAAATAAATCTCTAAAGTAACAAGTTACAATTTTAACAAAAGATTTGACAAATTTTGTAAAAAGAGAAAAAAATTTAAATATGCATTTAGGAAAATAAAAATGTATGTTTGATAAATCTAAAATAGGATATGATGAAAAAGAAAATGTGAAAATGTATAAAAATTTCTTTGTTAAGGCAACTTCTTTCACCTCTTCTATATTATAATAAAATTGGACATACATGTTACAAATGCAAATACAAAAAAAGAAAGCTTGTTTGGGTACTAAAAGGAATTGTTGTGTCCAGCACTAATAAGGTATTTAAGAAACATTGAAACATTTTCAAGTATGCATGAAGGGAAGGATATCAAAATAGTAATAGTTTCTAGACAATGGTTATTCCAGACACATGACTAGAGATCCATCTTAGTTTCTATCCTTCATGAGAAAATATGGAAGATTTGTTATGTGTGGTGATAAAGGAAAGGGTAAGATTATAGGTATAACTAACGTAGAGCTTACTGAAAATTGTTGTTTGGTTATTTGTCTTGTTGTTAAATTAAAACATAATTTACTTAGTATTAGTCAACTTTGTGATAAAGGATACAAGGTAATTTTTGATCCCATACACTACACTACTTACAATGATGATGAAGCATTATTTACAAGTCAAAGATTTGAAAACATCTACATTCTAAGTTCTAATCATCTTAGTTCAAAGAATGTAACTTGTCTTTCTTCTATATGTAATGATCTTTAGTCGTGCATCAAAAGCTTGGTCATATAAGCATGCATCTTTGTAAAAGGTCTCCTAAAGCTAGATTATGAAAAGGATCATCTTTGTAATGCATGCTAAATTAAAAAACAAGTAAGATCCTTTTTCAGACAAAAGGAATTTGTCTCTTCCACTAGGCCACTCCAATTATTACATATGGACCTCTTTAGCCCTTCACAAGCTTGAAACTTTGGTGGTAAAAGCTATGTCTTTGTAATCATTGATAACTTTTCTAGGTTTACATGGGTTTTCTTTCTTTCTCACAAGATGAAGCATTTAAGAATTTTGTTATCTTTTGCAAAAAAAATTCAAAGAGATTAAGGGTATTTAATCTTAAGTATTCGAAATGATTATGGTGGAGAATTAAAAAACAAATTGTTTGAAAATTTCTGTGATGAATAGGGTTTTAGCTATAACTTTTCTACATTAAGAACTAAACAATAGAATGGAGTTATTGAAGGAAAAAAATTGAATCCTTCAAGATATGGCTAGAACTATACTTATAAAAATAATCTTCCCAAATGCTCTTGGGCTAAAACCATAAAATAATATTTGTTAAATTTTAAATCATTGTCTCATAAAACCAATTCTTAAAAAGACTCTGTATGAATTGTGAAAAGTCAGAAACCCAATATTATTTTCTTTTATACATTGATAATTTAAGAAAGTTTAATGCTAAGAGTGATAAATGAATTTTCTTAGGGTATTCAACAACAAGTAAGGCTTATAGAATTTATAATAAAAGAACAATGATAGTAGAAGAATCTATGCATGTGGTTTTTTATGAGACTAATCCTTCATTAAGAAGAATAGTGTATACAGATGAAGATGAGCAAATTGTAGGAATAAAACATTCAAGTCAGCAATCAAATCCTGACTTAACAAATGAAGTAAAATAGGGAAGCAAGAAAAGCTATTCAAGTCCACTTATAATTGTGGGCAAAAGTTAGAGTGAACTTCATCCTCTAACTAACAAAGAGATTCAAAAGTATAACAAAGAGCAAAACTCAGAAAAAGTTTCTTATCAACACCTTAAAGAGAGTAACATAAGTGATCAAGACCAATAAATTTGGGATAATGATACATCAGTAAAAGAATAAAGGCCAAATTTGCTAGAATATGTACCAAGAGATCTTATGCTTCGAAAAGAGTCAAGACACTCTTTTATTTATCCATCTTAATATATTATTGGAGATCCAAATAAAGGGATGTGTACCAGATCATCCTTCAAATCTGGTAGAAATAATCTTGCATTGCTATTTCAAATTGAGTCCAAAACTATAGAAGAAGTATTAAGAGATGGAAATTGGATAATTGCCATGAAAAAAATAATTGAATCAATTTGAAAGAAATAAGGTGTGGAGTTTGGTAGATTAACCTAAACACGCATCTATAATTGGAACTAAGTGGGTATTTCAAAACAAACTTAATGAACAAGGTAATGTAATAAAAAACAAGGCCAGGTTAGTGTCCTAAGGTTACTCTAAATTAGAAAGTATAGACTTTAATGAAACATATTGTAACAACCAAAATTGCTTAACATTTTTTAAGTCTTAAAATTTTTCTAAGTCTATTAGCTACAACCCAGTTACAGCGAATGTACCTGTTCGCTATAACGAGAAATGACCTAGCTATAGCGAATGTGCCTGTTTACTATATCGAGTTCGAGCATCCCATACAAAAATCAGGGGGTTTCTCGCAATAGCATACCGTAGCAAGAACAGGAGCCTGGGACTGATACGTGCTCACCGTAGCGAGGTTATTTTTCGTTATAGTGAGGGTTAGTTCGAAAAGGTGTGAAAAAGGAGAATTTTGCTTCTTAAAGAGTCTAGATCCTTTCCTTTTCTTTTAACCAACCTAATCTTCATCCAAAATAGAGAAGAAGGCTTAAGAGAGAGAGAGAGAGAGAGAAACTAAGAAAAGCTAAGAGAGAAGGAAGGAAACTAAAGAAGAAAGGTAAGAACCTTTATAGATTTTCATGCTTCTTCTTCTTGACTTTATTCTTTTCCTTCTAAGATTCCTTTTCATGGGTGGTTGAGTAAGATAGCTCTATTCTGACCTATAATAAGCAAGAAACCCTTGAATTAAAGTGTGATAAGTTGAGAAATGCAAAGGAAGTAGATGAGGAGTTAGTGAAATTCTAGAGGGAGAAACCATATGTTCTTACATACTTTGTAGGGTTTACTATGATGAAGAACCCCTTAGCTTTGTGAGTGTTTATTTGAGTTATGAGAGAGTAATTGCATGCTATTTATAGTGTTTAGGCTCAAGAGAAGCAGCTCCATCTAGTTGTAATTGTGAGACCGAGAAGGGAAAGGAGAAATTGAAAGGAACGACTTGTGTTAGCTTATAAAGTAGCTCTTCACTCTTTCTTGTTGCATTCTTGGATGTGTAATAGTCATTGTATACTTGTGTATGTGCTTGTATTGTGAGACATGCCATTTGATGTTGCCTTGATACATTGGTACTAATATGCTTATGTTTTAGGTTTTGAAAATTGCTCGAGTGAGATACTGCCAAAAGTCTCATGTGATGGGTGAGGTGGAGCCAAAAGTCTCTAAAAATGGGTGAGACAAGGCCAAAAGTCTCATGAATGAGTGAGGCCAAGTTAAAAGTCCTTAAACTAAGGATGAAGCCAATCCAAAAGTCTCAAAAATCGGGTGAGGCTAGACCAAAAGTCCCTAAAACTTATTCTTGGCATTGATATGATTTTCATGGCATATAAATCATGTGTTGTATGATTTTGATTTGTTGGATACCTAATTGCATGCTTTAACGTGTTATATGCCTTAATTGCTTCCTTGAATAAGTGCATGAGCTATTGAGATTCCATGAATCTCAACTCCTTCCCTCTCCCATCTCATATGGTCAAGGTGGAGCTCAAGGAGATCAAAGTGCAAGCCAATGAGCCTAGTTGAGCATGCTTGGCTAGTTATATAGCTTATTTTATTTTATTTTATATAAAGAAGTGTCAAAATGGATATGTATATATGACTTTTGAGATGTAAATATTTGAACAAGTGTACATATATGTATAGATGATGTGTAAACTATATATAGAGCCAAAGTAATGAAAATATGAGATTTGTCCCTTTTGTGGCTTGTATGTAGTAGTATATTTTTGCTCGTAGCATAGCGAGTTTGAGATGTATGATGATTTGGACCACTTGGGTGTTTCATATATGCTATGTTTATACTTTAAAACTTGCTCAAGAGGTGCTAGAGTATGTAGGAGGCTACTTAGACCCACTTTGAACCATTTATGGTGTTAAATTTGCCAAATTTGTGAGCTCCATCAAGATATGACCAAATGAGCTCTTCTTGATATGAAATTTGGCATGCATATAGAACTTGTTGAGAGATTCTTGGAAAGATAAAGTGAGTAATATTCAGAGGTCTAGGGAATATTTGGCGAACTGTTGATGTTGGAGAATTTTCTGGTTTTGGTTAATGCATTGTTACCATAAGTCTAAAAATAAATCTGTGTCATTTATGAAGCAAACAGTATCCGATTGTCATGAAATTTTATGGGCATAAACTAAATATCCATAGTGACTTATACCAATTAGAAGCACCTCAATTAGATGTATGTAGAGGGAGAAATAACTTTCTGAAGTTCTATGTTAGAATCAGGGAAGCCATCCGACCTTTGTTACTATTCCATCATTTTTTGAGGCCCAGCGGCTATTGAAATGATCCAGACTTATTTTTTTCCTCTATTTAACATCTATAAATTTTCAAATTGGTATAATTTTCCCATATGGTATTTTTATGAAATTATTTATAAATTTTTGAATTTCATGATAGCAAATTGTATCAGCATCAGAGACAGCCGGACCTCTATCTATTTTTTGATGTCAAACGTGGTCCAAACGCTAAGATTGTGGTTTGGAATTATTTTTATGTGAATTTAACATCCATAGATTTCTAGAAAGCTATGGTTTGCTTGATTTCCATTTTTCTAGAATTAGTTATAATTTTCCAAAGTTAGAGCCAAAAATCTGACTTTTGGGCCTGATTTGAGAAATTACATTTTTGGGTTTTTAGCTTCATATCCATGGTTCATGGGTTGTTTTGTGCTATGTATGAGTTGTATAAATAGAGTTTGAGTAGAAAATGTGATTGACGAGTTCATAGGACCTACGAGGCAAAATATGACCGTTTAAACCCCCAATATATAACACTGAAATACCACAATTTTGCTCTTTTTCTTTGAAAATTATATGAAATCAAGCCTAGGTGGAGACTAGTTGAGGTTAATATATTATGGTGTTATATTTTTAGTATTAGAGTGAAGGTTCAGGCACTTTTGCTTAGTGTTGAGCTCTTGAATAGTGTAAATATCTTGTGTTTGGTATGAGTTGCCGTGGAAGTGGTAGCATACATATGCATATATGCTTATAATATGATTATGAACTGAGGGTTGCTACTTCTTTTCAGACATGGTTGAGACTAGACGGTCTAGGGGTAGAGGCAAGCTGCCCAAGGCTCAGAGGGCTGAGTCAGAAGTTCCGGTTGGGCTTGAGGATCCTCTATGAACTATCATGTAGAGACTTGATCGATACAAAGCCATGATGGGCCAGCACCAGGAGATGCTGGAACAGCAGCCAGCACCAGGAGATGCTGGAACAGCAGAGGTACATTACCCAACAACAATATGATATGATCATGCATTTGCAAGATACCCTAGCCAGGCAAAAAGAAGCTAGGAGAGAAGCCCCTGTACCTTAGCCATCCATGTCTGGCATTCCACTTGCACCTCCCCAAGAGCCTGCTCAGACCCAGACGCCTATCCAAAAACTGTTGAAGCAGTTTAGACAAAACAGCCCACCCTCATTTGACGAGGAGTTAGATGCAGATAAGGCGGAGGCTTGGGTTATGGAGCTAGAGAAAATATTTTTGGTAATGGATTGCATCACAGAGCAGAAAGCTCAGGTAGCCACTTTCATGCTACAGAAGGAAGCCGATAGGTGGTGGCATAACACAAAACCTCTGATGAAGACCAAGAACATACAGATAACTTGGGACAGTTTCTTGGTCGAATTTTATGAGAAATATTTCCCTAATTCGGTGAGGAAAAAGAAAGAGATGGAGTTTATGAGCTTGAGACAGACATATGAAATGACTGTTAATCAATATATGGCCAAGTTTATCGAGTTATCTCGGTATTCCTCTTACCTCTAGAGGTATGATGATGAACCCTAGAGATATGAGTAGTTTGAGACTAGGCTGAGACCTCTGATTAGTGATAGAGTTACTCCATAGCAGATTAGAAAGTTTAATACCTTTGTAGAGGTCAGCAGGCTGATTGAGAAAAACCTACGAGCTATCATGCCTGCTGCAGCTATAGCTAGTCAGAAAGGGGCTTCAAAATTGAAAAGACTGAGACCAGAAGAGGGTTCCAGCATGACACCTAGCACTAAAAGGAGAGGCAAGGTGCCATGGAATAGAAGGCCATAGCGAGGCAAGCCGATGCTGCCTCCTCGGAGCCAGTCATCCTTCCAACAGTCTCTGGTGACATGCTTCATGTATGGGAAGTTGGGGCATATTGCTAGGGATTTTATTCCTTAGCACGTGTTACAACTACGAATTTTAGATATGTGGTGCTCAAGATTATATAGAATTTATAGTTAGATTTTAGTGGTTTATTATTTATATGCAAACGTCATCTAATTTTTTTGTTTTGATTCTTTGTATTGTCCTTAACCTTTATAAACTTTCAACGTTCATTTTTGCATACATTACCAAGTATGATTATTATTAATTTGTTCCTATATTTGCTTTGTTATTGCAATAAGTTATGATCGGTCTAACGTGTGAAAAAAAATTGAGTTAACTAGATATTGATATTAAGTTTTACTAATTAATATTCATACATGTTATTTAATTAATATTTATAAAAGTCGAAGCAAACCATCGTTCATCTTATTATGTTTGCATGGAATAGTTGTAAGTAGTGTTGATTCTAATTTTTTAATCAAAATTTATAAGTTAAAGAAAATTCTATGATTTATTCTTAAAAAATAAAAATATAATCTAAAAACAAAATAACTGTATCTGAACCCGTTCGTTGTATGGGTAAGAATCTAGTTGTGAAGGATAATAGAATATTGCAATAAGAACTTTGGCGAAAGGCTAGAAACCAGCTCAATTGGCAGTACATGTTAACGTGACAATGTCTATTAAGTATTTCTGGAAGGCATGGTCCATGCAAACACTAACTCCTTAAGAAAGAAAAAACAAAAAATAGACCCTTAGTCCAACCCACCCCAACAAAAAAAAAAAAGCAAAAGAGAAACAAGGAAAGAAAATGAGCACAGGGACAGAGAAAACGGAGTATTGTGTTTGCACTATTCTTATACATGCCACTGAATAATTCTTTTTCTTTTTTCAAATAACTGGATTTGCATGTATACAAGCTATTCTCTCTAGTCCAGTCTCATTTGCCAAATACAAGCAATTGACCCTGCTAGAACTCAAACGAGCATTGCCCTGCCCCAGAATGATGATGCTTTCATTCCTTTATCAAAGCAAAAACACAATGCATCTACACAGATATTGTCGCAAACTATCGTCACCCTAATACACTATCATATATATCATCTCTTTGTAGCTCAAGATAGCAGAGATGGCACAAGTATGATTTAAGATGCCTGTTCTCAAAAGGTGTATGATAGCTTTAAAATGGACACATTTGGACAGGGAAGTGCAAAACCAAAATATTTTTACTCTTTAGGACGAAGGAGTTCAAAGAGCAAAATAGTTCAGGGCCAGTGAATTCTGACCTACGGTGAAAATACCGTGTTTTTGCAAGCATTGTCAAAATCTATGGAATAATGAATTGACAATGAATATACAATGGCGGACTGTTAGATATATTAATAAAAACTAATAAAGAATTTTCACTTAAATGCTTAAGTTAAACCTTCAAGTTAGTGATCCTTGACATAAAATTTTAGTCTCATGAACAGTTCAATTCTTGCTATCCCATACATCTTAAAATTAAGGTTCAACACAACATATAGTGTCCACACTTGCTCAAAAAATTTTTGTGTGAGGCGGTGTGTTAGGAAATAGAGATATTAATAATAATAATAATAATAATAATCATAATCATAAAGTAGTTAGAGCTTCAATGATTGAGAAGTAAAGCGTCCTTGAATCACAGGACCAAAACTAAGATAACACATTAAATGAATATCCAAACTATTATCCATGGAAATGGCTACAAGAAAGCTTTTGCCATACTCATTTTCAATTTAACAGTAAACGGCAAAGAAATGAGGCATATCAAATCTGGTGATAATTATTATTACCAAAATCATATTAATGCATTATCAAATACCAGAAAGAACATAGCTGGTCTACAATTAGCTGAACCGAACGAGCTCTTAACAAAAAAGATACAATCTTGAACACATCGGCATGCTTCGAGACAAATGCATACAACTTAACTTTTCTTGTTTCCAATTTCCCGAGTCGCTATATCAACAATCCTAACCCTCTCATTCTCCGTCAACATTGACCAATTTGGAGACTGTATTGCGCGGAACCACTTGAATTCATCCACATTCGCCCAATTTCCATCTCATCATCAAGACTCGCATCCCGAGGATCTTCTTCAATTCCTTCGTAAGTCAAACAATATGGTGCAAACCTCACACTATTAGTACCGTCAATTATGGGCCGGCTCCTAACTCTCAAGTAAAAATCACTTCTTTCGGCACTCTGAATCCGAATTTGATGCGATGTCATCACAAAGGCGCATCCCTCAACGGTTGGCCCTAAAGTTTTGGTATATTATTTTGATGATAATAAAATTTTTAAGTCACATTAATAAAAAGCATTAAATTGTATATAATTATATATTATATATTGTCTTATTGCAGTAAAAGTTATTATATTTATTTTTAAGAGGTAGTAATAATTATTCAATAGAATCAAATTAAATTGCATTAAAATATAGCTTTGTTCTCATTGGGCTTTTTAATCTAATTGTGCTATTGATTTATTTGGGCCATAATACCTAAAATAATTGTTGAGTTTCATTTTATCTTATTGGTCTTTGTTAATTTGCACACTTTAATGCAATAGAGAAAAATTTATAAAATGCTTTTGAAAAATTTATAAAATGCTTTTCAATAAAAACATGAAATGCTAAAGGGAAGTAATAAAATGATCATAATATTTTTTTTGTTACAAACATCAAAACGTGCAAATACATTAATTATGTTGAATAAGCCTTGAAGGTAAAATTTACATAATACTTCTTTTCAAAAACATGGCATGTTGAATTGAAATAGCAAAGTGCTTTTAATATAATATTTTATTATAATAGTTATTAAAATATTAAGAAAGTGTGTTACAACTATCCTAAAATAAAGAATTTTTTAATATCTTACTCTAATACTTCTTATTAACTGTGTAGAACTTTTTAGAAAATGATCTTCACTTCTTTATATCTTTTCTACACTAAAGCACTTAACAAAAGAGAGAGAAGAGAGCTGAAGCAAGAAAAGCTTTTATTTGAATGTGTGCATTATTAAAAGAATATCAAAATAAAATAAGCTAGAAAGCAAGATCTCTAGATGTGTCTCAAGGTCTCGTCAATTGTGGCACTACAACAATGTAAATATTTTTGGATAGAGCCATCCGACAAAATTCTAACAAATTCTAAATCTTTTTTTTTAATTCTTACATTATTTTCTAATTGAATTTTAGTTAGAAATCAAAAGTTCTTTCGAAAGATAGTATTACATAGTAAAAAATAATTAACAGTTGGAAAAAAAAAAATTTGCAACCAGACTAGCCAAACTAGCCACATTTCTATTAGAAAAAATTGTGATAGAAACATGGTTGACCAAAGCCAACCTTTTTTTTTTTGCCATCTTTTTCGACAATTTCTATTTGTTGAACATTTGTGGGATTTTCTTTCTCATCCATCTCTTGCAACTTACCTGTATTTGGGAAAGTATAAAAGGCTCTAAAAGCAAAAATAGGGTGTGGGAGTGGCTACTTAAAGGGCACCAAGATATGAAGCTCCCTAAAGCCTCAAAGGTGATTTTGAAATGCAACTAAGCGTTAATTAATCTTTAAGTTTAAATTTAATATACATATATATATCATTGGAAATTATACTGTTCATAAGTTATGAATAGAGTGATTTTCTATTTAAATTGCATTTATTTGTAGTTTTTCCTTTTTCTTTTTTAATTTTGGCTCTATTTTCAAATTTAAAATGGGTCAAGAGTTAAAATTACTGTGCATGGCCCCTCACTAATTTTGTTAAGTTTGTCCCTTATCCTTCATTTCATCTTATTATTATCCCAAATTGTTAGCCTCTCTCATTAACATTGAAGATGGTGACGATTAAGATATAGATAAGGTACTATATCTCCACCATAAAACTCAATGAAAAATGTTCTCTTTATCTCAGAATCCATATTGTAATAATTTTAAACCTTAATTCCCATCCCATTTTTAATGAAAATCTTTGAATTTTTGGATCCAAACCCATTTATTTAGAGAAATTTCTAAATGAATAGTTTTTTTTTTTCAAGTTGATGAGAAGTTGATACTCATCTATATGAAATCACCCAAAAAAAGTATCTACCATTAATATTATCCAAACACATAATCAATATAACTTGAAATTGTCTAATCTCAACAAATATGTCTCAAACATAATAACTAATACATAAATAAATACATAAATATATATATAATTTTTATATAATATTGAATATTCCAAGAATGTGTCTAAACTTGGTCCTAAACTCTTTTTTCTATCTTCATGCTTGGACTAAGTGAGTAAATTTTTTAGATACCTATTAGGTATGAGTATTTTGATCATCCTTATTAACAACTATCCCAATGCTGCTGAGATGGAGTCCAAGAGGCAAGAACTATTGCATTAGTCCAGCAAGCCATCAGATCCTAATGATAGACATAGCAAGAGTTTTTGCAACTCGTAGTACCAAATCTACCATCATCGGCATTCCTTTTAGTGCCTTTTAATTTCATAAATCAATCACCAGTGACCAACAATATGGTTTTCCCATCATTGTTCACCCTCATGTTTTACCCAAAAAAAAGACCTAAATCTGTGACACTGACTTGTCTACAAACCTATTAATTGACTCCTTGATCATTTGACAACTCCTTATACATTGAAGAAATTAAAAGAGAATGGCTTCAAGACTATGATTAATAGCTTCTATGTAACAACCTAAAAAAAACAAGCAAATCAAATAGTTAACAATGAATTAATAGAAAATTTTTAAAATGGTATATTAAATAAAGTAATTGACATGACAAAAATTTTAATCAAGAATTTTAATTGGAACCAAATAAGATAAATTATAGGTTTTAAAAAAATTCTTAACAAAACTGATTTTAAATTTATTTTTAGCCCATGTTGTTGTTGTTATTTTTACTTGTTCTAATATTATAAAGTCTAAATTACAAAAGAGGCTCTGTAGAAATTTTTACAAAAGCTACATGCAATTAAATATGTTTAATACAAGTATAATGCACAATTATTATGTTTGATCTTATCATATAATATTGAATTATAAGGATACTCATTGAATGTTTGACAGGATTTTTGTTTTAGCTGGCTTACAGAAGAGAAATTATTTATCTTTCACACCAATCACACTTTTGGTTACAGGGTGGGACATTCTATAATTTGGAACTAGTTTATGTAGATTATCTCATATATGTTTTAAAGAAGTACGGCTTGTAGGACCAATGTCTCTATTTAACCAAAGAAAAGGACAAATCAAAGAGAGAATAAATTTCCACAATTAATGAACAATTGTGTTTGAATTGATTGAATTCCAAAAGATTCAATTTAATTATGTACACTAACTTTAGAGTTTAGCTCGATTACCTCAAATAGCTCAAGGAAATCACACAAGGTCTTAACACTTCTAATCAATCATTCATTTAGGTAATAAAGAAATTTGGATATAGGATTTTCTAAAACATCTTGAAGCCAAGCTCAAATCCAAAGGTTTTACTCAAAATATCATATGAAAGATGAGTATGTTTTGAACTTCAAAGAGATTTTGAATAAAACAACTTCTGTAAACATATTGAGAAACATTAACTAATTCAATGTCTTTTATGTTTCGATAATCGTTGTGATTTTGTGAATGGATTCATAGAGGTAATGAAACTTGGTCAAAGAAGGAGGAAAGATGGCATAGGAGGAACATGATGGATTCCATTATGTTATGCATGGATGACTGTTAATGGGTCAATGGACATAAGAGATTTAGGATTTTAATGGAACAAAATGAAATATTAGAGACTAATTTAGCATGTTTTAAACTTAAGAGACTAATTCAAAATTTTAAATAAAATTTTGAATATTAAAATATTAATTTAATCTTTATAAAATACTCATATTTGATCCTAAAAGATTTAGGAAAATTTGTTTCAACTCAAAAAAAAATCAAAGGAAAACACTTCATTGAAAAGCTTCAAAAGTAAGTAAAATGAAGTCTCAAGGAGAATCATTCCAAACCTTATAATTACCTGCATGCCTTCCATATTGAGCCAAAGCATGAGCTACAATATTGTAAGAACAAGGAACCCACAAGAACTTAACATTTTTAAGCACAAAAACAAGTGGTTGAAGTATCATCAACAAGGGCTGGTATATAAGAATCTAACCTATCATAATCAAAAAGAGCATTAAGCATCAATCTTGAATCACCCTCCAACACATTGTCTTTGAGACAAAGGTCATTCACCAAGGGGTTCTTTCTTATACAATAATTGCTTCGAGTAATAAAGAATCAACCACACCCTTGATTTACGTCACCTTATTATATGGCCCTCCCAATCATAAACCACACAACCTATAGCACCATTCCCATCTTCAAGTAATAAATCATTCCTTGAAATACACATCAGCATGTTATTCCATTTTAGGACTCCATCTAGATCCTTCAACTTCAACACACTTCTTGAAACTATCAAAGTATTTTGAACCCTTAAATTAAAAAGGAGCATTGTCCCACACGGTAGCCAAGTTGCAACAAGTAAAAAAGGAATGTAAAGAAGTTTCAATCTCATTATTGCAATGGAAATAGGAGCCTTCCACATGTATACCCTTTATATTCAAATTGTTGATTGTAGGCATAATATCTTTCAAGATTCTCCACATAAATAGTTTAAATTTGTTTAGGACTTATATTCAAACATCCCTTCCAAATGTTACTATCATCCAATTCATTAACAATTTAAAATATTTACATCCCTATATTTTTCATTGATACATTTAATAAATAGATAAAATAAAGTAAGAAAGCTTATAGAATATTCATAAATCAAAATACAATCAAAATTTTTTTCTAATTAAGGATAACCAAATATTGAATAAAAGATAAAAAGTGGTTCTTTAATATCAAGGACTTGTTATTCAAGTTAAATTTCACCAGTAATCATAAAAATGAATGATAAGGCGACTATAGCTTCTAATAAACAAGTTGTATATTTTAAATTGAGAGAATTGATAATATACCTATTAAACAATGACATTATAGAAACCTTTTCTCAGTATCACAAGCTAAAAGGTAATTTTCTAAAGGCCTTGTGTCCTCTTTGTAACTGAATAAACTAAGAGGCATTTTCTTCTTTTCTTTAGTCATCAAATGTAATTACTTCTAGAATGCAAATATTTTTGCAAATGCAAAATTGTTGACGTAGCAAACTAACTATTTGGTATATGAGATATTGATACTAAAAGGCATGAAAATGATTGCACAATGAAAAAAAAAATACAAAAAAAGATAAAGATATTAGTCCATTACAAAATAACATTGTTTACTATATAATAGTGATTTACGTAGATTGGATGCTACTATGCTTAGGATATAGCAAGTCTTGACCATGGGTAGGCCTGGTCTAAAAGTCTCATGAATGTTAGGAGTTCATATTCTTATTTATACATAAGAGTTGATATTCAAAGCATCCTTTTTTTCAAAACCTTGATTGGAAAGGTGTGATGAATTGCATTGTTGAATTGTGATTTTGCTTGTGTTTTCTCTATAGAACTGTCTCAACCTAAACCATATGTTCTACAATATTTACTTTAGTCTTTTTTAAAAGCTTTTTCCTTCTTTAGTGGACATATTGGGTTTTTCAAGTGTTGATGCCTTTAAGTTTTGTTGACAATCTTGCCTAGTCAACATATTAATTGAAGTTTAAATGAGAGGGAGAGGAAGAACGCGTGCCCCGAATTAATTTCAACACCTCAGTTTGACATGGGAAAGCAAGTATAACACAAATAAACTGCTTAGGTGTCTGTAAATATTGTTATTGCATATACTATATTAGTCATTTTTACATTTTTGATGTTCTTGTGATGTAAGTGAACCCTTCCACAGTACCAGTACCACTTAAAAGCTTGTGTTTAAACTATTTGAGAAAAAATGCTCTTATGAAATATTTTTATTAGCTTATGGGCATATTGATTTATTGATCCCTTTAAACTTACATAATTGCATTGCGTTATTTATAATTTATTGGTTCATTAATTCCACATGTTAAAGGCATCAAATTCCCTACTTTTCTGACTTTGTATAATCAAACAACAAAGATTACCAATTCTATCTATTTCTAGAGTATACTAGCTGTCGCCTACCCTATTTCATGATGTTCATTTTGTGGACCCATCATCAACAAAGTTTTGTGTTTTTGTTTTTGTTTTTTGTGATCATATCACAAGAAATTGGAAATGATCTAATCTAATCGAGCAAAAGTCCAAGCATAACTTGCACGTGCAAAACTTGGAGGATATATGTTATTAACATATCAAATCTTGTTTTCTTCTTAATGGCATATGCGTTTATATAGAAAGAAACTCTTGGTATTACTTCCACCATTTTGCTTATCAGAGATTTCTACACAATTCTAAAATTTGTCTATGTTTTTATTACTTCTTTTCACATGATTCTTCTCTATTCACTTGCTCTGCTGTAGATTTGATGTGCCACTACTTTTGCCATTACTTGATTTATCTTTTATAGCTACAAATTCTAGAGGCAACAACTTGATCTTTTTTCATGGATTTGTAAATATTATTTGTTAATAAAATGAATAGATTGAAGTATGCCACTTATATAGCAACTTAAGGATGTTAGGATAATGTAGAAGAGAGTTTGTACATATAGAGAGAAAGACGAAGAAGTAAAAATAACAGAATGAATTCTTTCTTCTTATTCCACTATATGATATGGACAATGTATTTATAATATGAGGAAGGTATAACATAATCTATATCCTGTTATAACTATTTCTCAACTTCTCGAACATGTAACTATTTCTCAACTTCTCGAACATGTAACTATTTCTCAACTTCTCGAATATACTCTCTCAATTTCATGTACCTTTCTACACCAAGCCTCCTCCTAAAATATAAGAATACAAAGCTAGATATGGCCTTTGTCAAACTATCTGTGACTTAACTTGATGTTAGAATGTGCCTTACTAGAATTTTCTGTTTGATCACCTTTTCCCTTACAAATGAAGGTCCAACTCTATATGCTTGTTTTATGCATGTAGAATTGGATTAGCTAACATTATGACAGCATTCAAATTATCACATAAAATGTATGGAAGAGCTGTAAGCTAAACATTAAACTTAGAAAGTAAGGATTTGAGCCATAACACTTCTGCAACCACTACTACCATTCTTCCATACTCAGTTTCTATGCTTGAGCGGGCAACCATGGGTTACTTTTTGGAAGACCATGATAAAAAACTATTACTAAGGAAGATACAAAAACTAGTTGTACTTTCCCTCTCATTACAATCAGATGCTCAATTTGCATCACAATAGGCCATAATGGTTTCATTTTTACAAGGCTTAAGTCTAAGTCCATGCGCCAAGTAGCGAAGAATTCTCTTGACCACCTTCCAATGAGTCTTGAGAGGTGACTACCTAAATTGACACACCTTATTGATAGCAAAGCTTATCTTTGCCCTTGTTATGGTAGCATATTGTAAGGCATCAATGTAACACCATATCTATATAGCTTTTAACTCATGGCATAATTGACATATGATACTTATTTGCATGAAACTAGCACTTCTTGCTATAATATTTCGCGTAATTGAAAGCCCATTTAATTCATTCTTAGCTTTAGAAACTGTATGGGTATACGAATTCCATTATCCATTCATAACATATCTAGTTATATTAGAAACATCATAATTTAATACATAATCCTCGAATTTTGGACCATGCTTCACAATATCAGAATTTTGCTATCAGTTTACAAGGTTAGTTTTCTGATATGAATTTTGAAAATTCATAACTAATTCTAGAAAAATTGAAATATACACGTTATAGCTTTTTGGAAAGATGTAGATGTTAACTAACTACTAAAAATAATTCCAGACTTAAACAAAAGCAGTTAGCCCATAAAAATCAATAAAACAATAACTTGGGTTGTGCTCTCGGACTGATGCAAACCCTAATATTCAAAAATTCATAAGTTTCTCTATACTGATCCAAATTGAGTTCTCTTAGTGTTTATAAAAAGCTTATGATGTCTAGTTTATGTATAAAATTTTATGAGTATTAGACTTCATTTGGCCCACGAGTGATATAGGAATGCAAACTAACCATATGAATAGTACCCTTGACAGTTTCTGTATAATTTGGCCAATTTTAAAAAATCATAACAAATTCTTTAGAGTTTTAAATTGAGTGCTCTTTAACTCTATAAAAAGCTCTAGATGAGACCTATTTGATCACCAAATTTTATGCAAAAACCCATCTACTTGGTCAGACTTTGGTTTTGCTCAAGAAATGGTCAATTTGAAGTCTATAAAAGGGTCAAGATGCACCAAATGGTCTTATACTCAATCCACAACCATTTAAGCTTGTTTAAAGGCATAAACATAGCCTATGAGAGCATCCCAAATAGTTCAAATCATCATGTATCTAAAAACCACCATCCTAGTTGCTATTCTACACATATACACCATAGGTCTGTGGTGTTAAAAACTCATGTATTCATTCCTTTGGCTTCAAAATTGGTACATACACTATAGTTACATACATCTAAACATGTTCAAGTATTTACATCACAAGTACATCATATATTTACAAACTTTGATGTCAAATGTATAAAATTCCATTCTAGTGTCAAAGTTCCATTCTTCAAGGTGTATGGCCTCCATTTCTTGCTCCACTTGACTCACCTAGACACAGTTAGACTTATATGAGGAAAGAGTGATATTCAAAGAATCCTAATAACTCTTTACCTTTTCAAACATGCATATATGATGCATTTACATGTCAAAGAATGCATGCATGCTATAAACATTTCTCATGAATATACATAAAACAATTTCCTTTTCATATGAACTCATACATATCAAACATAGGCTCTAGGGGATGTTGGTTTAGCCTCACTCAATTTTTTTGGGACTTTTGGATTTATCTTATCTACTTTAAGGGACTTTTGACTTAGCTTTATTCCTTCTTGAAGCTTTTGGCTTTGTCTCACCCATTCTTAGGAACTTTTGACTCATCTTCACCTTTTCTAAAGGACTCTTAGCATAACCATACTTATTCGACCCACTTTGCATTCAAAATCATATTTCAAGAAACATAATGGTACCATAATATGTAATCAATGGCTAAAAACATATCTCATAAATTAAACATACACACAAACATCTAATGAAAAGCAAACATCTAAGAAATGCATGTAAGAAAGGTTAGAGCTACCTTGAAACAAGAATACAACTTTTTCCCTTGATTACTCCTTTCCCTTTTCGGAGACACACATGCAACTAGGTAGGGCTTGATTCACTTGGCCTAAACACATCAAATAAGGCACAATTCAATTATTGGAACAATTTCTAGCCTTTTACAAACTCTATGCAAGCTTACTTTGTTCTAAGACACCATTATGGTTCCATAAAAGGGCACAAGGAAGCAACCCCCTAGAATTCATGATCTTGAGTCCAATTTCTCATTCAATCTAAGTCTCTTGACTCCATTTAGACTCATTAGAGTCACCATAAGTTCAATTCAAAGGGTTAAATACTGGGTTGCTTCTTTATGTCTATAAAGGTGTCTAAACTTCCATCTCACAAACTATGGTTTCTAAATTCAAACTAATGCTTCCTTTGGTGTTTATTAATCATATCTATTTCATGTCTACCCTTAGTATTAATTAAACTCTCTCTAGGTGCCTAGACTCTTCTTGGATGAGACATAGAGTGATTTATGCACCCATGGAGTTTGCTTAATTTTCTTTAGAGAATTGGCATTTGTGAAGCTTCCTAGATGTCTTAGGATCTCATACATATTCTTACATAAGCTAAAATATCCTTAGAAAGCTTTAAAAATAGCTAGGTGCAACAAAATCTCTAGGTAACATAACTTGTTTTCTAATACTTCTCTTTTAATATTAATTGTATCTTCTTAATCCTCACACTTTAAAACCCTTAGTCCTACTTTAATTTGGTTAGAATTTATCTCCTATAAGATAGGCTTAGATCTGACCGAACCTATCCCCATGAAGAACCAACAAAGAGATGCAAGAAGAACCATGGAAGTTATCTTGTTTTAATGCCTTTTCAAGAGACTTTTTAATGCTTCTATTCTCTTCATCAAATTATCCTTTCTTCTTGCTGAACTAACCATGAAACAGTCCCAATCCAATAACAAGGAGGAGAATAAGTTTGCTAAAGGAAGAAGTATGGAAAAAGATTTAAATCTTTACCTTTTTGCTAAGTTTTTCCTTTCTCCTTTGTTCCCTTTTTGTGCATCTCTCTTGGCTGGTTTCTCCTCTGCTTTAAAGCAAAACTAAAGTCAATTAGGAAAGGAGGAGGAGGTGGACACGTCTTATAAGAAGCAAAGCTACTAGAACACTTTTTTTAAAATTTCTATGTTGTCCTCTTTTCTTGGTTCTTTTTATTTAAACTCATTTTAACTCCTTTTTTAGAATTGTCTTTTCCACTATAAAATTTAGGTCTTCTAATTCATAAAATGTCCTTAGTTTCACCCAAATTGGTTTTAAAACCTTTGCAAATGAATCGGTCAAAATTTGAATCAACTAACATTCTAAAATATAAATCAGAGAGGTTTTAACCTTTTTAAGGGTTCCTATAGTTTTTAGGGCTTTTGAGAACCCCGAAAAACTTAATTTTTTTATTTAAAAATCCCTTTGAGTTTTCAAAAAAGTGCCCAAAATTACAAAAATGCCATTGATTTCTGTCTGATTTTATTTAGCTACTTTGGCTCTGATTTTTGGATATTTTAAATATTGTATCCTTATTTTCAATCTTTTAGATTATTGTTCTAATTTTATTTGACCTCAAATCCTTTTATTTAGGAGATCTCCTTTAATAATTTTCTTAGTTTAGGGTATTTTAGAATAAACAGGTATTACAATCGACTACTGATCTATAAAGGCAGGGATTTTCCATTTTATCTTTCCCTTCTTTGTGAAGCTTGAAACTAATAGTCATAGGTGTATGTGTTCCTTTGGAGGAGGATTCTAGCTTTTGCAAGTATATCCTTTATATATTTTCCTTGAGTCAAGTGATGAAAACCATCAAGTAAGGTTTTTTGCTTCGATGCTAAGGAAATAGCTTAACATTCCTAGATCCTTTGGTAAAAACTCATTGTTCAAGGCTACTATCAAGTTTGAAATTTCTTTACTTGAGGTACCAATAACTAAGATGTCATCTACATAAACAAGTATAAATATTACAGATTGTTTTAAAGCTTTGATGAACAAAGAATGATCACATTTGCTCAAGGTGAAGCCAAGCTAAAACACTGTTGAAGCAAGTTTCTCAAACCAAGTTCTTAAAGTTTGTTTGAGACTATAGGGTGCCTTATTTAACTTGCATATCAGTTGCTTATTATGATGCTTAAATCCCTTTAGTTGCTGCATATAGACCTCCTCATGTAGAACTCCATTTAAGAAAGTGTTATTCACATCAATTTGGTGTACATTCCATCCTTATGAGACAACTAATAAGAGAATGGTCTTGATGGTGACTAGTTTAATAACCAGGCTAAATGTTTCATTAAAATCACTTCCTTCTTGTTGATGAAAGCCTTTAGCTATGACGTGTGCTTTGTGCTTCAATAATGAGCCATCTAGGTTCTGTTTCACCTTGTAAACCCACTTGCAACTAATGGTTATCCTATTCAGAGGTAGTTCAACTAACTACCATGTCTGATTTCTTACTAGTGTAGCATACTCCTCTTTCATGGCTTGCTTCCATTATGGGAAAAGTAAAGCTTCAGCAACTGAAGAAGGTTCTGTTTCACCTAAATCTGTTCAAGCAAGAAAGATCTTAGGCTTGACAATACCATTTTTGGACTTGGTGATCATCCTATGTATAGAGACTTGTGGTGGCTACCACGTGGACAAACGTAACTAATCACAAGAAAGATAAATATATAGGTCATTTGCATTGCCCACCTCTCAAATAAAACTAGAAGAGGTGGAATTGGTTGTAAGAGTTAGAGTGGATATATCAAGATTTAAACTTATAACACCATTCAAAGAGCAAGCATGGCAGTTATTGGTAGGCCATAGTACCTATATTGGCAAGAGTAAAGGCAGTAGTATCCAGGACATTCTTATAAGGTTTAGAGGGTATAGTATGGAAAGAATAATTATTAGAGGTAGAAGTGTTAGAGAAGCACATGGGAGAATAAGGAAACATAGTTTCATTAAAGTGAACATCTCTGGCAACAATTTTTTCCATAAGAAAACTAACATTATATCCCTTATAAGAAGAACTATATCCCTTAAAGACACATTCAATGGAGCTATACTTCATTTTGTGTTGATTATATGGTTGTGTGAATGGGTAACAATCACAATCAAAAGTCCAAAGCTGATTATAGGATGGTTGTGTATTATAAAGTTTTTCAAATGGAGAAATACCTTATAAGACTATAAAAGGTAGTGTGTTAATCAAATAGACAATAGTTGGAAAGGCTTCAAACCAAAAATCCAAAGGTAAAGAAGCATTAGCGACGAGAGTGAGACCCTTTTAGTGATGTGTCTACGTTTATGTTTAGCGACACCATTTTGTTCATGCAAATCAGAACAACTTTTCTATGAAGTATGCCATTAGAGGTGAGGTATTAAGAAATCTTATAAAATTTTCCCCCTCCTAATCTAACTAAAAGGCTTTAATTTTTGTCTCAAATTGTAGTTTAACTATAGTTTTGTAGGCTAGAAAGGCATTATAAACTTCAGCTTTAGTTTGAAGTAGATAGATCCAAGTAAAGTGGGTGAAGACATTAATGAAATAAATGTAATAGCTAAAATTGTCATGGGATTTAACTGGTGAGCGTCCCTAAACATCAGAGTGGATGAGCTGAAGCGATTTTGTGTACATTGTTTCAAATGAGAAGAAGGGTTGCTTATGAGATTTGCCTAAATAGTAGGCTTTGCAAAACTCAAAATCATATTTATTACCATGAGGAAGATTATAACTATTGAGCACTTTGTTTACAATAAAGGCAAAAAAGTGGCCAATTCTATTATGCTGTAAGCCAAACATAATGTGTGTATAGTTTACAACAGTGGAATTGGCAAGATTATAAGAATTTTCAACTGAATCTAAATGAGAGACTGAGGCAATGATAGGGTTGTGTTGCTATACATGTTTGAACTGTATATTGGTAACAATATAAAAGCCTTTATGAACCTCTCCTTTCAATAATATTTGTCTAGTGGCTCGATCCTTAATAAAACAATAAGTAGAATGAACTTTAACATAGGTTGCATTATCATGACACAACTTTGAAACACTCAACAAGTTTTTAGTGATCAAAGGCATATAAAGTATATTAGACAAGAGTAAATCATGGTTTGGAAGTAAAAAATGAATATATGAATGTCTTGAGGTAGATATCACTAAACCTGACTCATCTCCGATGTTGACATGCTCTAATCCATTAAAGTTTACTATGTTCATTATAGTGGTTCTATCAAAGGTTATGTGATCAGTAGCTCTAGAATCAAGATACCATGCAAGGTAAACTACCATGTTAAAGATAGCAAGTAAAGTTGCTATCTAATCCTTGGTCTGTGACTTCAAACCAAAATGCTAATCTATAAGATCAGTAATAGACAATGCTTAGAAGGCTTGGTCAAAATGATACCAACATGTGCCTGCAAAGTGGCCAATTTTCCTACACAATTAACAAGTAATCCTATATCTGTTATTATTAACTCTAGAACCATGACCACGTTTGCCACTAAGTAATCTAGCTCTTCCTTTATTAAAATTTGTTTGACCACCTCATGAAGCCTGAGCAAGATTCATAAAGATGTTGGAACCTACAACTACCTTTGTATTTCTCTCCATTTAAGTTCCTTGAGCAAGAAGTAGTGACTCAATGTTAGCAATAGTATCAAGGTCAAGTCTTGTTGAAACTATGGTGACAAAAGGATCATATTCTTCAAGAAGCCCTTCAAAAATATAATCAATATGATCAGAGGATGAAATTGGAGATCCAATTGCCATTAGTGCATTAACTAAAGCTTTAATCTTCAACCAGTAATCACTAATGGAAATTGACCCTTTCCTAGTGTTCTTGAGTTGAGTTTTCAACTATTTGATCTTGGCATATGTTTGTGAGGCAAAGAACATTTGTATTTGTTCCCATAGTTAAGCAAAAGATTCACAACTATTTGAGTGAGAATCCCTTGGACATGAAGGAAATTATCTGAGACATAAGCAACTGTATTGATGATCCCATAAGAGATACTTTAGATTATAAATTCCTTTCACTTGATCATCATTAATGGAAAATTTTGGTGGTGGTATAACAATTGGATCAATACATTTTATAAGTTCATAGTCGTAGATTGCAGAACAGTTTTGCTGTTTCCATAGTAAATAGTTGCTATCATCAAGTTTGACCAAGATGGTATACATGAAAGACACCACCTCTTCTTTTGTATGATCTAAGAACTTGAAGTGCTTAGCATCTTCAAGATTTTGGCTTTATACCATGTTAGGATAATGTAGATGCAAAGGAGACAAATAGAGAGAAAGACAAAGAAGCAAAGATAACAGAATGAATTCTATCTTCTTATTCCACTATATGATATGGACAAGGTATTTATAATATAAGGAAGGTTAAAACATAATCTACATTCTATTATAACTATTTCTCATCTTCTCCAATAGAGGACTAGGACCAATGCATAGAAATTGATTAATTCAATATTCATGTAGTTAGAAAACTTGGCAGTGCTATTTATAGGTGTATTAAAAAACTAGAATAGAATAATAAGCCAAAAGTGATCAAAACATCATAATGGACAAATCAAGGCTCAAAAGGTGTATGATAGCTTTAAAATAGACATGTATGGACAGGGAAATGCGAAACCAAACAAAAGACATTTCCTAAGAATATTACCTTGTACAAATATCTAGGAATGGAGAAAAGAGAAAATATTTTTATTCTTTAGGACCAAGGAATTCGAAGAACAAAATATATGGGGCCCAGAGATTTCTAACCTACAGTGAAAATACCATATTTTGCTAGAATCAATGGAATAACAAATTAATGATGAATATACAATGGCAAACTATTAAACGTATTAATAAAAACTAAGAAAGAGTTTTCATGTAAATGCTTAAGTTAAACTTTTAAGTTTGCGATCCTTGAAAGTTTTAAGAATCGAACGCATTACAGGCCCTACATAAACTTGGCAATCCTTCAACCTATGAACAAAAAGCGCCTTTAAACAACCTATTAATCTTCATAAGAATCAAGGTCTGAGATCATGAATTCTCCAATTTCTAATCCTTTAAAATCCTTAGACAAAACCTGCCCCATTTTACTTCTAAATCTTGGTGAATTCCCCATCATAAATCTCATTTTCTTAGGTAAAGCATTAAAGCAATTTGAAAGGGGAGGCTCTTTTGCTTTTGGAACAACAGATTCTTTCTTGCTAGCCTTGTTGTTAAATGTGAATTTTTTTTTGGGGATCAACTCAAAATTCAAACTCTTTAGGCTTCATTTCAAATCTGAGATAGTTTTGAGCGATGATTGAACATCATAAGATGGCAAGAAATATAAGTTTTTAGCGATGAGTTTTTCAAATTGGGGATTGATGCAGATATTTTCTCAAAGTATGACTTAAACTTAGCTAGATCAAAGGAAGCAGTTTGGGAATCAGCTAGCTGAGACTTAATAGAGCACTTCATTTCAAAAAAGTGTGAAAAGAAGGATGAACTGGATTCAAGCAAAAGGGATATAGATGGTTCAAACTCAGATCAATTAGTGTTATCTAAATGATTTTAATGATGATTCAAGAGATGCTCGAGCATCAATAAGTGCTTCTTCTGAAGATCTAGGTCTAGGGTTTTGTTTTTTAAACATTTAGGGGATTTTCTTTTGTCATCCATCGCTTACAACTTACGAGTATTTGGGAAAGTAGAAGAGGCTTTGGGAGCAAAAGTAAAGTGTGATCTTTAATTCTATTTAAAGATAAGGGGTAATTCTGAAATAATAATGAACATTGGATTAAATTAATATTTTATTTTCTTAATTCTATTTAAATCTATAATAATTCATAACTCATTGACATATAACTCTTTATAATATATATATATATATATATATATAGTATATGTTTATAAACAGTATAACTCCTTTTTGAATTGCATATATTTGCATTGTTTTCCCTTTAAATTTCGACTCTATTTTAAATTCATAATAGGGGCATGAGTTTCTATGAGTAGGCCCATACTAGTTTTGTTAAATTAGCCTCTTATCCTTCATTTCATCTTATTAAAACCCAAAATTGTTAGCCTCTGTTAACTTGTCAACATTTAAAGATGATGATAAATAAAAAGTAGATAAGGTATTATATCTCCATCCCCAAACTCAATGAAAAATATTTTCCTTATCTCCGAATCCATATCATAACAAATAGTAACCTAAATCCCTATTCTATTTTTCATAAAATCTCTAAATCTTTGGACCCAAACCCATTTATTTAAAAAAAGTTCCAAATGATCTGATTTTTTATTTTTTTTAAAGTTGATACTCATCCACATGAAATTTGTTCATAGAAGAAAAGAAAGTATCAACCATTAATATTATCCAAACATGCCATTAAATGCAACTTAAGTTGTTGAATCTCAAAACATAATAACCCTCTATCTCTCTCTCTCTCTCTCTCTTTCACACACACACACACACACACACAACTTAAAATTTTCTAACACCAACAAGCATATGTCTCAAATAGAATAACTCTCACACACACACACAAAAGCAAATATAACTTGAAATTGTCTAATCTCAACAAGTATATGTCTCAAACATAATGACTCACACACACACACACACATAATTTTTATATAATATAAAAATCAATATACAAAAATATGAAGTCTCTAAACTTGGACCTAAACTCATTTTTCTATCCTCGTGCTTGAACCCAAGGGGGTAAATTTTGTAGATACCAAATATGTATGAGTATTTTAATCATCCTTAACAACTGTGCCATGTTGTTGAGACAAAGTCCTAGAAGCAAATGACTTTGATGAGTTCAGAAAGCCATTAAAATTCCAATGTAGACATAGCAAGAGCTTTTGTGTTAGATCTATTTACCTTATGTTATTACATTAGTCCTTATTATTATTAATTCTTGGATCAAGTTTAAGCGAATAAAATGACTACAATTAATAGTTCAACATTTAAAACATGATAAAAATGTGAAATCTCTAGAACTTTTCTCAAAATTTCGACAGCATAATAGCTATAAACCGGGCACTGCCTAAGCACTTTCGCTCTCTCTTCTATTGAAAACAATTACTTGTATACAACGCAAATATAATATACTCAATTCCAGAAGCCTTAAGGCTCAATTATTAGCCAGCCTTTTGACCCAGATTACTTAAATAACTAAGGATATTAAATACTCATAAGCACGTCAAGTAATATTTACATTACTGTAATTAGTCATATAGTTCCTAATCCATCACTAAATTGTCATATCTAGGCCCAAGATGTATACATCATTGTATTACATACATAATACAATCTGACAAGATATCTACAAAATTACAATATCAAATACATAGGTCTTCATGGAGCTATAGATTTTCCTCAGTCTACTTGACTACTTTCACCTAGCAAAAGGATTAGTGGACAAAGGAGTGAGATTTTAGGGAGAATCTCAATAGCATAATCCTCCTCTAATATACAATAACCACTTAAGTACATAGTATGCATGTATGCATAAATGCAACTTTTCTAATATCTAAGTTCTCTAAACATATGAAAATTTGTATACATTAAGCTAAAATCTGGCCCAACTTACTAAACTCTTTCTTGAGTGGCCTTGATACTTAACACAAGAAAGAACTATTATGCTCAATTCTCTGCCCTCTTTTCTTAACCAACACCAAGTAAAGCTTAGCTTAGTAGGCTAGAACTTATAAAAATCACATAAAACTCATATAACTCATTCGAACATCAAGCAAACACATCATACAAGCAACTAAAGCACTCAAACAATTAAAAGCATGAACAAGAAGAGGATAATGCTACCTGATAAGAGTCTATTCATTTGATCATTTTCCATTTTGACATATTTAGTAATTTTATGCCATATTTGCTAAACCCACTTCTATATCTCAAGACCTCATTCCAACATCCTAACTTTATGATTCCAATAAGCTCACTAGAATACTCAAATACAATGCCAAAAACTAATTTGGCTATTTATCTGAATTAGGTTTTCTTAGGCACTTAAAAATTTTGACTTTCACAATTAGCTTCCATAATTCAAACAATACTTTCCTTGGCCTTTATAATTCCCTAGAAGACCTCAACAAGCTCATCTAGTGCCATTTCCTATGAGGTACCCGAAACCATGCATAGATAGTGCCATATGGAGTTTTCTTACTTCCTTTGGCAATTTCTTCTCATTTCCACAACCTAATTGAATTCTACATGCTTCATATGATTAATTACATGCAAGAGGATGTAGAGAGAGAGATATTTTCTCTCTCTAAACGTGATGAAGGAAAAAAGTCCATGAAATCATAGTTTCCAACATATCATGCTACACTTTGTTTTAAAGCTCGTGCGATGCTCTATGTTTTCCACCAATTAGTTTTTTGAAAAGAACACTTTCTTCCCCTTTGATGGTAGCTTAAATACCTCTAATACAGAATTTAAAACCATCAAATTAAAGCTTTTGAAGTGAGGAATCATTTTCATAATTGGAGCTACGTGAAAAGAGCACAAAAACTTACCCATTTAGCTTGTTTTTTCTTTTCTCTCTCTTCTCTCTACCACGAATGTCATTAGTAAAGCTTAGAGCTACTGAAAATGAGTTTGAGGTAGTGGAAATCTGGGTATAATGAAGATCATTTAAAACTCTTAAGGCTAACTTTTATGAGCTACAAGGGTTCAAAATAGCCTAAAATAACTCAAAACTACACTGCAATACTAGCTTTCTTAGTTTTCATGCTGTTAATATTTTGACCTATTTTATACTTCTTAGACCTTCTTTATAGCTCATTTAACTCACATATAGTGGGAAATAACATTAACTTACTCTAATTTTTATTAAAATCATTATTTTTTTCACTTTTTTGGCATTTTACTGTTCAAACGCCCTTAAAACTCTTTTTTTTTTTAATGCTTTTCTCTTTGTTTTCTCTCTTTACTTGGTTTTCAACTTCCTTTCTCATGTTCCTCTAACTTATTGGGAGGTTTAGGCCTAATTAGAAAATACAAGAATCTACCATTATTGCTATTCCTTCTAGTGCTTTTTAATTTCAAAAATCAATCCTTACTGACCAACAATATGGTTTTCTCAACACTATTCATACTTATGTTTTACCAAAAATCTGTGACATCAACATGTCTGCTAACCTATTCAATGACTCCTTAATCCTTCAACAATTCATAAATTAAAGAAATTAAAGGAGGATGGCTTCAAGACTTTAATTAATAGCTTCTCTAATTTGGAACTAGCTTATGTTGATTACTTAAATATATTCTAAAGAAGAAAGTATGGCTTGTAAGACCAATATCTATTTAACCAAAAAATAAAAAAGACAAGGGATAAATCAAAGAGAGAAAAAAATTCCACAATGGATGAACAATTGTGTTTGAATTGATTGAATTCCAAAGAATTCAATTCAATCATGGACATTAGCTTCAAAGTTTAGCTCAATTACCTCAAACATCTTAAGGAAATTGTAAGCTTTAGAGTTTAGCTCAATTACCTTAGACTGCTCAAGGAAATTGTACAAGGTCTCAGAGCTTCTAATCAACTATTCATCTAGGTAATAGGGGAATTTTGATATAAGTGATCATTCTTGCAAGTGTACGGGATTGGTGTAGTAAAGATTTTCAAATTATTCTAAGGTCGAATCCACAGAGAAGTTGTGTTTTTACTAATCCAAATAATTAATAATTGAAAAAATAATATAAAATAAATTAATTGACGAGAGTATATAGAAACTATAAAAATAAAAGTAAGCAAGAATTAATTATGAAAAAAACACAATCACTAAAAGTGTTAGGGTTCAGGATTTACCCTATAAGTTATTAGTAGTCGAATTGACTCTTAAGTAATTATAGTAATAACTATTTTTAAAGTATCCTAATATTCTCTCAAATTACGAGTCCGTATTTAATTAGTGCTAAATTCTTTCCCAAAATACCTGAACAACTAATTAAATCATAAAACAATAGTTTTAAGTCATCACAAATATCTAGAATTATTCATAGCCTAGATATTTGTGTCTATTTCTTTAAATATAGGTCCTCTCTTCACCACTCATTGCATCAAAATTACCCATATATTTGATTTAGTAGTGGCCAATCATAAAATCAACATTAAACATGAAAGGAATAGATATAATTGAAATTTAAAAATGTATTCATAAATAAAATTCTCTAAAACATCCTAGAGCTAAGTTCAAATCCAAAGGTTTTGTTCAAAATATCATATAAAAAATGGTTAAGTTTTGAAATTCAAAGAGATCTTAAATGGAACAACTTTTACAAACTTATTAAGGAATGTCAACTGATTCAGTATCTCCTGTGTTTTGATAATCATTATGATTCTGTGAACGGATTCATAGAGGGATTGAAGCGTGGTCAAAGAAAGAAGAAGATGGTGATTTAGGAACATGATGGACTCCATAACGTTATGGATGACTATTCATGGGTTCATGGACACAAAAGATTTAGGGTTTTAATGGAATGAAATGACAGCTTAGGGACTAATTTAGCATGTTTTAAATTTTAGAGACCAATTTTAATTTTAAATAAAGTTACAAATATTAAAATATTAATTTAACCTTTGTAAAATGTGCACATTTGAATTTAAAAGGCTTGGCCAAAAAAGTTTGGACTTAATATATATACATATATATCAAAGAAAAGCACTTTGTTGACAAGCTTCAAAAGCAATCACATTGGCAATGAAATCTCAAGGAGAATCAATCCAAACCTCATAATTACTAGCATACTTTTCATATTGAGCCAAAGCATGAGCTACAGTATTGTAAGAATAAGGAACCCAAGAGAACTTGACATTTCTAAACATAAAACAAATGGTTAAAGTATCATCAACAAGGACTTGTAAATAAAAATATACCCTATCTTGATCAGAGGGAACATTAAACACCAATCTCGAATCACCCTCCAATACATAGCCTCTAAGACAAAGGTCGTTCCCTAGAGGGGCTCCTTCTTATACAGCAATGGCTTCAAGTAATAAAGGGTTAACCACACCCTTAATTTTCTTAGCCAAAGTGCATATCTAGCTGTCCCAAATCTTTGATACACATTCTTTGAAATAACTATCCGCATGTTATTAATATTTTTAAAATTAGATAGTCATTGAATTAATAGAGATATTAATTTATAATTTACTAGTCTAGTTATGACCAAATCAATAAAAATTAATTAAATATATATAATTTTATATATTAAAAATCTCATAATAAATAATAAAAAATAAATACTAATAAATTTTATAAAATCAAACATAATTTTATATTTAAATCCATAAAAGATAATGCGCATTTCAACATCCACATCCCTACCATATTCATCCTAATATTCATTGAGGCTTGGTAGCATTATTGGAGCATCCATGTTTTCAATTTGCAGTAAACTAAAAAAGAAGCAAGTTAAAATTCAATCATAATCAGATACAATCAGCATAAATTTCACCACTCTCTACGTCTGTGGAGAAAGAATTTGATTCTAACAGGGTAAGCAAAGATTTTCACAATTTAAGAACCTAGCTCGAGCATGATGGTGATCTCAAACATTAAAACCTGTAAATCAGCAATTAGCAACATGCAACACCTCACAACGTGTTACCAACATCAAATGGTAAAGGAGATGAACAAAATCAAAGAAGATTTCATAATGTTAAATTCTTAAAATTATAATAAACTCCCAACATAAGAGGCACAAGATTTCTAAAGCCTTGACCAACCAACGACCCAATTTCATGAACAGGGCAGCCGTGAGAACTAGAGTGAGGAAAAACCAAGATTTTACCTATGTTTCGATGCTTCCACTATCTTGAACCTCTTTTCTCCTTCTATGTCACAAGCTAAAGGGAAGCATTACAATGGGGAAAGAATTACTCTGATAGTCAAGCACAACGAAGTGGAATAAATGTGGGGAGAAAAGAACCTTCTCTGGTCTTCCCTTTCTACCCTCTCAGCACTGAACCACGAAGCCCATGGAAAAGGAAGAAGAAGAAAAAGGTTCAGGAAACAGAGGAGGGAGTGAGGTATTGAGCTTGAAAAAAAATCTCGGCTGAAACCTAATACAGAGAGGGCCAACGGAGCTTACACAAATTAATTTTTGAAAACTCAAATTTTACTTGCCTGAGATGAACAGAGGACATGGCACGACCATGCAGATCCAGAGACGCTGAGAGCGGCAGAGGAGACAGGAGGGTGGGGAAAAAATGACCAAACGAATCGTTTGCCTTTTGCCGCCAAATAAAAAAATAAAAAACAATTAATAAAATTAATCAAACAACATCTTTTGTGCCGAAAAAAATTAATTAAAGAAATTTCAAAATCGTCTAAGCCATAAATTGGTTTGAATGAAAATTTAGTTGGATCGATCAATCGAGTCTGATTTCGTTGGATCGATCCTTCAACACAATCCTCGAAGTTATCAAAGTACTCTGAACCCCTAAATTGAAAAGGAGCACTGTCCCACGGCGTAGCCAAGTTGCAACAAGTAAGAAGGGAAAGAAAAAAAAAAGGTTTCAATCTCACTGCTTATAACTAAATAAAAATTTTAATTGAAAAATATATATATATACTTTAAAATTTTAACGACTGTTAAAATTCTTAAAAATTTTAAAGTATAATTTTTCGTTAAATTTTTTATTTTTATAATTATAACTTTTATTGTGAGGATTCTTATTCGATGGAAACAAGAGCCTTCCACGTCAAATTTGTTTGGGAGTTGTAAATTTAGATATCCCTTCCTAATGTCACTATCATCCAGTTCACCGTGCGTGTCAAGCAACTCAGCAATTTAAAATATTTAAATCCCTATACTTTTCATTGTTACATTTAATAAATGGCTAAAATAAAATAAGAACTTATAGAATATTCATAGATCAGAATACGATTGAAAATTTTTCCTGATTAAGTATAACTAAATATCAAATAAATGATAAGAAAGTGTTTTTTAATATTAAAAGCCTGGTATTTAAATTAAATATCACGTATGATGGGATTAAGAACTTCTGCAGTAAAGATCTCATACATTTCTCTTATAGTGAGATACAATCAATTTTTTTATTTTTTATTTTTACTTTTTCTTTTTTTAAGTTTTGCATCTCTAACAAAATTTCACTGCAGACACAATATATGAGATCCTCAGTGCAGAGGATCTAATCCTCATATGATGATAGAAATAAATGATAAATTGGCTTTTGCTTCTTGTAAACAAGTTAGATATTTTAAATCAAGAGAATTGATAATATAACTATAAAATTATGACATCATAGAAACCTTTCCTCGGTATCACAAGGAAATTTTTCTAAAGGCCTTGTGTCCTTTTAACTGAAAAAGCTATGAGATATTTTCTTCTTTTTTTTTAATCATCAAATGTAATTGTACTGTTGCAATGCAGATTTGCAAAGTTTTTGGCCAAATGCCAAATTGTTGACATAACAAACTTACCATTCAGTATACAAGATTATAATCTCAAATGCAATCTGTCTTCAGATTGTATTATATGTTACAAAAAATAAGAGGAAATGAACCTCGTGTAAGGAAGAGACATACGTTAAACTACCAAGAAGGTACTATATGGGAGATAGCAGCATCCACCAAAACAAGATAATGACGATTGAATAGTAATTTTAACCATGAAGTTTTTCCTGCTTCTTTAGCTGCTTCTTCCCCCTGAAGCTTCTTTAAAGAGGGAGGTGGTCTAGGGACAATACTTTTCTTACATTTCCGATCGAGCTTTCTAGATAACCTCTTATTTCCTTCCTCAATCTCCCTTTCCTGCTTCATAGTAAGCATGCGAGTAATCCGTAGATATCAACATCCACATCAGTAGTTTAAAACTACCAACAAAAAGATAAGAAGCGCATAACAATAAGGCAGACCTCAAAGGAACAGCTGGTGAAGCCGTTTAGGTCCCTTGGGGATTTGGCTCAGATGACATCATTACATATGAGGGCCTGCCCCTGCCCCATTCTCATTTTCGATCAGACAGAGAAAAGATGGACGTGTCATAGAATGATCTAATAAACTCACACAGAATGCGAACAAACAGGCAGGGATATAAGTTTAGAGAATCATACTCTCTTTGCTCGAGTATATGGAGGAGGTCAGTATATTAAAGACAGCCGAGAATATCAGGATAATGAGATTTTGTTGTGAATTTAAACTTGACATTACCCTTCCCCTCCACAAAAGAAAACCGAAAGGGCAAGCAAGAGACAGAAAGGGGCCAGAAGGCCTTTGTTCAAATCAATAAGAAAAAATAAGATGCTTTTGGTAGATAGTGATTTCAATAATATAAGGCACTAAATTGATTCTAAAATGAAGAATAAAATACAATATTTTTAAAATCAGATTGGTCATCGAACTGATAGAGATATTGATTTATTGTTCATTAGTCGAACTGTGGTTGAACTATGGTCGAACCGGTAATAATTAAATATATTATTTTAAAAAATTTTATGTATTTAAATTTTAATATAACAAATAAATATTAGTAAATTTTAAATATTTGATTACTAATTTAATATTTTTTAAGATATTATAAAAATTAATATTTAATTTAAAATAAAAATTATCTATGATTTAAAGTTAAGAATATTTAATATTAAATTTTTAGAATTTTTAAATTATATTAAGATTCTACTTATTATTAAAAAATAAAATAATAAATAATAATTTTAGCTAAGTACCTTGATATTTGAGAGAAATGTCATTAGAAAATTGAATATAATAGAAAGTAAGTATAAAAAATAATTAATTATGCACATTTTATTTTTCTTATATTCTCTTTCTTTTTAAAAAAAATTCATATTTCAACTCCCTCATCTTTTTTATTACCTTCTATTTTTAATTTGTCAAATTTATTTAAGATAAATTATTCTATTATATAAGAAAAAATTAAAAAAAAAAAAGAAAATTACTTCAGATCAGTTCAAACTGATTTTTTCGATTCGATTTTCACCGGTTCTTGACCGATTTGACAAGTTCTTGACCGATTTTTTGCTTAGTTGATTTTCAATCTCAACCAAACCGGACCAAAGATCAGTTTCCGATCAAACCGGTTGAACCGGTCGATCCGGTCCAATTTTGAGAACCATGATAAAATACAAAAATAGATTAAGATATTGATCTATAACAACTCAATTGACTAATATCGTAAGATGGGGCAGACACCATTCAATCAGCTCAATTCAGGATAAAAGGCATAAAATTGGTTGCAAAAGGAAGAATAAAATACAAAAAATGATAAATATTGATCTATTACAGAATAACATGGCCTACTGTATAATAGTGATTTATATACATTATATGTTACTGTGGTTAGCACATAACAAGTCTTAATTAGGATATGTCATAAATTATGGTTAGACTTTGTCTTATTTATAATTTAGGCCTAATTATAGTTAAGATATGATAAGTTTAGACTTAATCATAATTAGGACACAACAAGTCCTGAATACGACTTATATATTATGATTAGGTCTTGTACTAACCATAGTTTGGGTGAAACCGTGGATAAGTCCAATAGAAGCTTAACCTGAATTCATGTCCTCTTTCTCACGGACGTCCTCCTCCCCCATTTTGCAACAGTGCCGTGAGATCTATGAGTAAAACAAACGGGGAGTTTTTTTCTTTCTTGGTTAGGACGTAGTAAATTTTAACCACGATTTGTCATAAACCGAAGCTAAACCTTGTTCTAATTACAGTTTGAGCTTAGTCATAGTTAAGATATAATAAGATTGGACTTAACCGTAGTTAAAATATAATAAATCCTAACTAAGATTTGTATAAATTAGGTTTGAGCCTTATCCTAATCCCGATTTGAGTGAAAAGATGGATAGGCCCAATAAAGACTCAATAAGCTATATTCACGCCCTCTTCCTCCCGCTCGCCCTCCTCCGCCATTTTGCAGCAGTGCCACGAGATCTGTGAGCAGAGCAAACCCTGAAGCTTTGTTTCTTTCGTTTCGCCTTTTTGCAAGAAGCTCCTCCCTCTCTCCATTTTGCAAGAATTTCACTTTCGTTTCTTCAAACTCCTTCCTTCCCCACTCACTGGGTGCAGCTCAAACAGAGAAAGAAGCTGCATAAGGTATTGCTTGAAAACTACTTCTGCCACAAATATGTCTTGTTTCTTCTTTCACTTTATTAGCTTTGTTTTTGTGGACTCGTTTTCTGTCGCTAATGTAATTGTTAAACTTCATATTTGTAATTCAGAACCACTAAACTGTTGGGGGATGGATCTCAGCGATGACAAGAATATACTGAGAAACAGCTTTCTATATGAATGAAGGACAGCGAGAAGGTTTCCAGAATAATGCTCTGTTATTTTTCTATGTAAATGGACTTGTAACAATACCTATAAATACGCTTACAACTAATGGAAACAAATTCAAATCAGCAATATAATCTCAACAGCTCCTATTTTGACTGAACGACTTTCTAACTTATTGACCCAGTACAATAAAAAATTATGGAATAAGTAAATAAAAAAAAAACAGAACAGGTCATGTGAAACAGAGCAAGCCACATTCAACTTTTGATCACTCTTCAACACTCCCTCTTGATTGAAAGTTGCACACTCCAAGAAATGATCTGAGATACACATGCTTCTGAGCTGGAAGAGCTTTTGTAAATATATCCGCCACCTATTCTTCAGTACTACAATGCTTCAAAGTGATTGTGCCATCTGCCACCAATTCTCTTATAAAGTGAAAATGGATGTCCACGTGTTTGGTTCTTCCATGCAATGCGGGATTTTTAGTTATTAAAACGGTTGAACGATTATCACCAAATATTTGAGTGGGTTCTTCTTGCTTCTGTCCCATGTCATTTAGTAATCTCCTTAGCTAGATTGCTTGACACGCTGAGGATGTTGCTGCCACGTATTCTGCCTCTGTAGTGAACAAGGCTGTTATACTTTGTTTCTTTGAACTCCACATTATGGCTCCCGAACCAAGGGAGAAAACATTTCTAGAAGTGCTTTTCCTATCATCCTAAGATCCTCCCTAGTGACTGTCTGTATAGCCACTCAATTTGAAATTAGTAACTTGTGAATACCATATGTCATAGTCGACTGTTCCTGCAACATATCATAAAATTCTTTTTGCAGCTCCAAAATGATGCTTTGTTGGTTTAGTCATAAACCTCGAGACAACTCCCACTGAAAATGCAATGTCCGGCCTAGTATGAGTAAAATAAATTAATCCACCAACTAAGCTTCGAAATCTTGTTCTGTTTGCCTTCTCTGTACCATCTTCTTGCTGCAATTTCTCATTTAAATTCATAGGGGGTTACTACTCTTTTGCAATCGGCCATATGAAAGCGCTTAAAAAGGTTTTTTGCATATTTCTTTTAAGAAACAATTACACCTCCTTCTTCTTGCATAATTTCCAATCCAAGAAAATAATGCACCAATCCTAAATTAGTCATCTCAAATATATTCATCATATTTTTCTTGAATTTTTCAAGTAAAGAGTGAGATGAGCTCATGTAAATCATGTCATCAACATAGAGACAAACTAGCAACAGATCAAAATTACCTTGCCTCTTTATATATAGAGTTGGCTTACTTTCACTGTGTTCAAACCCATCTTGCAGAAAATAATGATCTATTTTACTGTACCATGCCTTAGGTGCTTGCCTTAGTCCATATAGTGCCTTCTTTAACTTATACACTTTATCTTCACTAGCTTTGATCACAAATCCTTCAGGTTGATCTACATAAACTTTCTCTTTTAGTTCCCCATTCAAGAAAGCGGACTTAACATCAAACTGGTAAATGGGCCATTTTAATTGTGCCCCCACTACCAAGAACTTTCTTACTATTTCAAATCTTGCAACAAGAGAAAAGATTTCTTTAAAGTCGATTCCTTACTGTTGTGAATATCCCTTTGCAATGAGCTGGGCCTTATGCTTTTGAATACTTCTATCGGCATGGTATTTTGTTTTGAAAATCCACTTCAATGCAATTGCATTTCTCCTGCACGTAAATCAATTAATTCCCACGGATGGTTTCTTTGAATTGCTAATAGTTCCTCTTTCATTGCATTTTGCCATTCTACTGCTTCTGCTGCTTCCTTGTATGTCACTGGATCAGTCAAAAGCATCTAATTCATAAATTTCTCTCAAGAATCTAAACTTCCTTGGAAGCGTTTCATCAGAAGATTCATTCTCAGATGATGAGATATTGCTTCTAATGCCTGGTGAGCTACTACTTCTGCATTTTGCACTTGGAGAGCTTACTACTACTACTTGATTCAAGATGGTTGGCATTTGTTGGTATTGGATCTGTTATATCTTCCACAAGTACTTCTAGTTGTGTTTCACTCTTATTACTCTAGTTCCAGCCATCTTCATTGAAAACTACATTGCTGCTAACAATAACTTTGCCACTAAGAGGATTGTACAGTCTGTATGCTTTGGACTCAATACAGTAACCAATGAAGATGCATTTTTCAGATTTGCTATTTAATTTTTGATGATTCTCTGAGTCAATCAAAGCATAAGCTATACTACCAAATATTCTTAAGTGGCTTATTGAGGGTCGTTTACCTCTCCAAGCTTCAAATGGGGTCTTGTTTAGTATTGCTTTTGTGGGAGAAAGATTTAATAAATATACTGCAGTGGCTATAGCTTCTACCCTAAACTTATTTGGAAGCCCCTTCTTTTTGATCATGCTCCTTGTCGTTTCAACAACAGTGCGATTCTTCCTCTCAACCATTCCATTCTACTTTAGTGTGTAGGGTGCTGTCAACTCTCTCCTTATGCCCTGTCTTTCACAAAAAGAATTGAATTCATTGGACAAGAACTCGCCTCCTCTATTAGTGCGCAAGGTCTTGATACTACAATCACTTTGTTTTTCAACCAAAGCTTTAAATTTCTTGAAATATTCAAAAGCTTGTGATTTGAATTTGAAAAAATAAACCCAACTCATACAAGTATAGTCATCTATAAGGAGCAAGAAGTAGCGACTTCCACCAAGAGACTCTATATGCATAGGTCTACATAAGTCTGCGTGAATTAGCTCAAGGAAGGTGGATGCTCTCCTTGCACGACCAGTGGGAAAAGACTTTTTGGTTTGCTTTCCATATATGCACCCTTCACATATGTCTAGTTGATCAATTTTTGGTAATCCTTAAACCATATCCTTGTGACTCAACAACTTCAAACCTTTGATATTGAGATGCCCATATCTCAAATGCCATAATTTGGAATTATTCTGCCCATTAGCCACTAGACTATTGTAATTCACATCAATGACTTCAAATGGAAACATTATCCCATTGGTCATTTTATCTTTAGTCACAATTTGACCTGTTTGTTTATCTTTAATAGCACATGCTTCATCATCAAATAAAATAGAATATCCACTAGATATTAATTGCCCAACACTTAATAAATTATGTGCCAATCCAGGAACATATTGTACATTATGCAACAGCTTTACCTTCCCTTGACTAACTTTCATTACCACAATTCCTTTTCCCTTTACTTGAATTTTTTTATCATCACCAAGCTTAACTTTCATCTTCTGTGATTCATCAAGTTCCTTGAATAATGCTCTCGTGCCTGTCATATGATTCAAACATCCACTATCTACAAACCACACAAAACTTGTAACATCATTAGTATCATAATGGGCCATAAATAAATTACTTCTTCACTTGCTTCTATAAAATTGGCTTGATTGTCTTTGGACCAGCACTCTGCCTTTACATGCCCATACTTGTTGCAATTGTAGCATTGAATGCTTCTCCTTTGATTTCTTTGCTCATTTGGTACTGTCCTTTGTTTCGAACCTCCACCTCTGCCTCTACCATGGTGTCTACCTCTAAATCCACCTCTGCCACGTCCTCTCTTGTCACCTTCTCTTGGTTGAGATGTCTCCCTTTTTACTTAAAAGGCTTTTTTTTCCACCTTTTCTGCTGATCGGTTGATCCTAACTTCATGTGCTTATAAAGATCCCATGAGCTCATTAAGTGTAAACCTGGTCAAGTCTTTGGATTCCTCTATTGCAGCTACTACATGATCAAATTTAGGAGTTAAATTCCTCAAAACTTTTGTTACAATAAATATTTTTAAAAATTAAAGTTATTTTCAAATATCAAAATTATTATAAATTTTAAAGAACTTATTAATAGATTTAAAAAAATTATTACTAAATTTTAAGAAAGTTATTATTTTCTTAAAATTTTATAGTAAACCTCTTAAAATTTAATAATAATTTTAATTTAAAAAAATATTTTGATTTTTAATATCATTTATTATAAATTTTATAAAATTAGGTCTTTAAATATATTTTTTTATCAAACAATAAAGATAGCATATCTATCTATTTCTAGAGCAGACTAGTTATTACCTATCCCATTTCATGATGTTGATTTTGTGGACCCATCATCAACGGAGTTCTGTGTTTGTATTTTTGTTTCCTTTTTTATTTTCTCCTTTTTTAATGATCATATCAAAAGAAATTGGAAATGATCTAATCTAGTCGATGAGAAGTTCAAGCACGACATGTTCATGCAAAACTTCAAGGATATATTGTTAGCTGCAATTCACAAATACGTTACAAAAACCTGATCCAAGTCATGCCCAAGACTACTGTCCTTAAGAGTTATTTCTACACAGGTTGGCAACTCTCCAAAATTAAATGGATCTTTCTTGCAAAAATTCACATGGTAGTAGAATAGTAGAAAACGGAAAACTCATAGCAGAAGGGAAGAGAAGAAAAAGCAAATAGCTCAATGCTCAATGCGTCTTGAATTGCACTATGCATTGCCTTTTATAGGTTGAGGACGCAAACAGGAACGTTGGGCTATAATAAAATTGATTAATGGCAGCTTAATCACAATTAATAAAATCAGTTTTGAACGTTGGGATTAAAAGTAAATTAAAGAAGACCATTTCTGAACGTTGGGATTAAAAATTGGTTAATGAGAAATTAAATCGATAATTGAAAACTTCAATATCGAGAAATTTAAGGTCCCAAATTCAAAATTGCTGAAAACAAAGTTTTTTTTGTAAGCTTATTTTAAACAAAATAATTTTTGAATTATGCAAAAATATTTTCAGCAAAAATGCCTACTAATGCATCTAACTTGCGCATAGGGGTAGCAAATCAAAGGTTTTCAACTTGTGCAAGTGAGTTCACTCCTCTTCTTGGCCTATTTACTTGCTTATAAACCCATCTTAGTATTTATATACTAAGGCTTCTTTTGTTTTGAGTAATATGATACTTCTTTTGACACACACACACACTAAAGCTCCAATAATCCCCTACATATGTCAAAAGAAACATTACTATTTGAGTTACTCATTAGTATAACCATTTTGAATCTGATGTCTTTTAGACTATAAACTAAACTCTAAACCAATAGTTCTTAATACATAGAATTGTCAGTAAAATATGCTTCTATGAACCAACAACTCTTAATTGCGTAATAGAGGCCATACTATTCAGATTATGCCCCCATAATTTTTGCTATTAATGGCGATTTTGCGCTTTTAAATAGTCATGTGTGTGCTTAGCATTTAATGAATGTTTTAGAGATTTTACAACTATCTCATAGGAGCGGTCCTACTCCACATTCATCTAAATGATTTCATCAAGTATATCTATAATGAATACAACATCCATAAAGAATATGAAATTATTAAGAGTTTTTGCTTGCTCAGCCTCACCAACAATGCATTTTAGTGCTTTCTCATACGATAGGAAAGGATCAGAATTTTAGTGCTAGTAAAACTAACAAATGACTTGTTCTTACCCATATGAACCTCCTTCATGGGATTTCCAATTATAGAGGTTGGGTTAACATCATTGTTAATTTCATATTGGCTTAAGTCCTATTTCCCTCTATATGTTATTAATTTGTTTCTTTCTCAAGGGTTTAGTTAGATCTGCCAAATTTACTTCTGACCTTACAAATTCAATTGAGATCACTTCGTCTTTTAGCAGCTGCCTTATAATATTATGTCTCAATCGAATGTGTCTACTCTTGCTATTAAAGGTCTTATTTTCAGTCATAGTTATCGCTAATTAGCTGTCACAATGTAAAAACACTGATAATGTTAGTTTTGCTCCTAATGGAATAGTTGCTAAGAATTTTTTCAACCATTCAATCTCAATACTAGCCAATTTCGTAATAATAAACTCTGAATCCCTTGAGAATTTTGTAATAATACTTTGTTTGGCTAATCTCTAGGATACTGCGCCATCACTAAGAGTAAAAACATAGCCACTAGTGGATTTAATTTCATATAAATCTGAGATCTAGTTAGCATCACTATATCCTTATAATATAGTAGAAAATCCATTATAAAATATATCATAGTTCATCGTATCTCTCAAATATCTTATCAATCTTACCAAAGCCATCCAATGCTCATTACCTGAACAATGAGTATATTTGCTCAATCTACATACAACATATGTTATATCAGGCCTAGTAAAATTTATTAAATACAATAGACTTCTAATAATTTATGCATATTTAGATTGAGCCATGGGATCACTTTTATATTTTGATGATTGTATGTTAGAATCATAAGGAGTGCTTAAAAGGGAATTATCAAAATGTCTAAACTTTTTAAGAGTTTTTTTCATATAATATTCTTGAGATAGTAAAATACCATTTTCACTCCTTATGATTTTAACACCCAAAATCACTTTTGTTTCACCTATATCTTTTATATCAAATTTAGATGCAAGGAAACTTTTAATATCAATCACAACATTCATGCTAGTACCAAAAATAAGCATGTCATCCACATATAAGCAAATAATCACACAATTATTATTTACAAGTTTTGTATAAATATATCATTCTTCTTTGATAGCAGCAAAGCCATCACTTGTCAAAACTTGATCTAATTTGTCATGCCATTGTTTAGGTACTTGTTTGATCTATATAAAGATTTTATAGGTTTATACACTTTATTTTCTTATCCAGGAGCATCACATCCTTTATGTTGTATCATAAAAATGTCTTCTTCTAAATCACCATTTAAAAAAGTTATTTTAACATCCATTAGAATTCTTATAGAAGAAATTCTTGTAATCGGAGAAAAAGTATTAAAATAATTAATATTTTATTTTTAAGTAAAACCTTTAGCTATCAGCCTAGTTTAATATTTATCAATGGATTAATCAAGATTAAATTTCTTCTTAAAAACCCATTTACAACTAATAAGCCTAGCTCCTGGAGATAAATCTATTAAAACCCAAGTTTTATTTTGATTAAAAGAATCAATTTCAGCCTTAATTGCTTTTTCCCAAAGATGAGCATCTGAAGAAGAAGCAGCTTCATAAAAATTTAAAGGATCATCTTATACCATATAAGTGTGAAATCATTTCCAAATGAAGTTTATTTCCTTTACCTCTTACTTCTTCTTAGATTTTCAACCAAATGCTCATTTATATTTTGTTCTAAAGAAGAAGTAGAATTTTCCATTTTATGAGGATTATGTTCAACTTTCAAAAAAAAAATATGTTCAAAAAATTCTATATCTTTAATTTCTATAATAATGTTATGATCTAAAATATCATTTTTTAAAATTAGAAATTTATAAGTTGCACTATATTCAGCATACTTAATAAACATGCAATCAGAAGTTTTAGAGCATATTTTGCTTTTCTTAGGATCAGGTAGCATTACTTTTGCAAGACACCCCATACTTTTAAATGTTTTAGGTTTGATGCATAACCTTTCCATAATTCATAAAGTATCTTATTTATTATTTTTTATTGGGTACTCTATTTTGTAAAAAACAAGCAGACAACAAAGTTTCACCTCATAAATTATCTGGTGCAGAAGAACTTATAAACATAGCATTCATCATTTCTTTTAAAATTCTATTTTTTCTTTCTGTAACACTATTAAACTTAGATGAATATGGAGAAGTTACTTCATGAATAATTCTCTCTTTTTCACAAAAATCATTTAATAAAATATGTTTACCTCCACTATTCGACCTTACTCTTTTAATCTTTTTATTTAGTTGATTTTCTATCTTTGTCTTATACAAAAGAAATTTTTCAAAAGTTTTATCTTTATTTCTCAACAAATATAGTATACCTTGAAAAATCATCGATAAAAGTAATATAATACTTTTTACCACCTCTAGTCATTTTTTTTAAATCACTAAAATTAGTGTGTACTAAGAAAAGTAACTTTATTTCTCTTTATGTAGAAAAATAAAATTTTTTAGTTATTTTAGCTTCTACACACACTTCACATTTATTCAAAAAATCATTTTTAATTCAAGAAATCAAACCAAATTGTTGAATTTTCTTAATATATGACTTATTAACATGTCCTAATCTAGTATGCCACATATCAAACGAATCAATCATATAAACAGGCAAATAAGCATAAAATGATGTATTTTCATTCATTTTAGTAACATTCAATATAAACAGTCATTGATTACAATAATCCTTTTCCATAAAGACATTATTCTTTATCATTACAATCTTGTTATATTTGAATGACACTTTAACCTTAGTCTTTCCCAATAAAGCTACAAAAGTTAAGTTTATTCTAATATCAGGCACATGCATATGCAAAACATCATTGAGAGTCAAGGTCTTTCTAGATAGATGTGAGTTTGAAAGCCATTTTTCCTTTCTCTAGAACTTTTGCAATTATGGAATCAGCAAGATAAATGCAATCCTTTCCTTCCTTTATTAGATCATAAGAGGCAAACATCTCTCTATTTGCACAAATGTGCTTGGTAGCCCCAGAGTCTATCACTCATCTTCTCATATTAGAGATAAGAAGAGCTTGAGTAATCATCGCAACAATGATCTCATCATCATTGTTCTTATTTCCTTGAACCAAATTTATATTCAGCTTAGGAGAATTATTATTTCTAGCTCTCTTTCTATATTAAGTAACATCTTGGGGTTAGAATTCTTGAGTTTGTAATCAAGTTTCTTGTGAGAATCATACCTTTTGTTATGCGACTTTGTCTCCACCAAGTTTGCTTTTGAGGTTATCTCCTTGCCTTTTGCTACTTGAATCTCCTTCCAATTGGTGTTTTCGATGATGATGTGAGTGATGAAATCTGATAGCGACAATTGCTTTTGTTTATGTTTGAGTTATTATTTATAGTCTTTTCACGAATTTGATAGTTTCTTGATTAGGATCTCAGCTACAAATTCATTTGAAAAGCTAGTCTTCCCAATACAGAGTTTTTCCAATAACTTGTGGTATTTGTTGATTTGCAACTTGATATCTTTGTTCTCGGATATCTCCCATCGGTAGTAATTTTTTATCATGATTCTGCTTTCTAGCATCCTCAGCAGTGTGCTTTGTAATTAGTGACTCCCAAATCTTGTTGGCTTCCTTGTAGACACAATAGACATCGAAAAAATCATTAAATAATGTGCTAATGATAGTATGCCTATATACTTTGTTGGCATAAGCCCAAACATCTTTCTAGGCTTAGTTAGCATTTGCAGTAGGCTCAGTCTGAGTGAGAACCATAGCAACTCCATGCATGTCTAGCACCGAGAAAACACGTTCTTACCATCGTTTGAAGTTCTTCCCATAAAACACCTTAATTTTTAAGATGTTTGGGAACGGCTAAGAAAGCGGTAGTGTGGTGGGCACAAAGATAGCAATACCACCACCAACGTCCACACTAGAAGTAACAATGATAACATTGGCAACATTAAAATTAACAGCAGCATCACAGTGTGACTTTATAACTCTTAAGATTGTTGGCTGCAATTCACAAATATGTTAGGAAAAGTCAATCCAAGTCATGCCCGAGGACACTATTCTTAAAAGTTATTTCGACACAAGTCAACAACTCCCCAGGATTAAATAGATCTTTTTTGTAAAAATTCACAGGAAAGCAGAACAGCAAAGAATGAAAAACTCAGAGTAAAAGGGAAGAGGAGAAAAGGCAGATAGCTCAATGGCTCGGTGTGTCTTGAACTCCACCATACATTGCCTTTTATAGGCCGAGGATACAGATAAGAACATTAGGCAACAATAAAATTGATTAATGGTGGTTTAATTATGATTAATGAAATCAATTTTGAACATTGAGATTAAAAGGAAATAAAGGAAGACCATTTCTAAATGTTGGGATAAAAATTTGGTTAATGAGAAATTAAACCAGTAATTTAAAGCTTCAACTTCCAGAAATTTAAGATTCCCAATTCAAAACTGCTGAAAACAAGGTTTTCTAGTAAGCTTATTTTAAACAAAAGAATTTTTGAATTTTACAAAAATATTCTCCAACAAAAATGCCCAGTACCATGTCTAACTCACTCACAAGAGGAAAAATCAGATGTTTTCAACTATATTAGCCCGTTGTTGTGTGCATGAGCCCACTCCTCTTCTTAGCCCATTTACTTGCTCATAAACTTATCTTAGTATTTATACACTAAGGCTTCTTTTGTTTTGAGTATTGTGAGACTTCTTTTGACACACACACTAAAGCTCCAACATATATGTGATTGACATATCAGATCTTGTTTCCCTTTTGACGGCATATGAGTTTGTGCAAAAAGAAATTGTTGGCATTTCTTCCAATGCTTTGCTCGTTGGAGATTTCTACACAATTCTACAACTTGGCAATGTTTTTTATTACTTTTCGCATGATTCTTCTTGGCTCACTTGCTTTGTTGTAGATTTGTTGTGCTGCCACTTCAGCCATTTCTTGATTTATCTTTTACAGCTAGCAATTCTAGAGGCAGTAACTTGATCTTTTTTTATGGATTTTTTTAGATTATTTGTTAATAGAATAACTAGATTGAAGTATGTCATCTATATGGCAACTTGAGAACTAGGACCACTGCATAGAAATTGATTGGTTCAATATTCATGTAGTTAAAAAACTTGATAGGGCTATTATAGAGGTGTAGTTAAAAAACTATACTAATAGAATAATAAGCCAAAGTGATCAAAAGATCAGAATGGACAAATCAATGCTCAACATTCAAAAGTACAAATTATGAGCTGTGGCTAAATCTTTATTACACGATGATGAATAAGGTTTGCATTTGAAATGTTTCCTCTTAATGGAATTATTTTGTAGTTTCTTTATAGTTAGCACCTACCATTATGCAAATGTTAGTTCTTATAAAGTTCTTTTTTCTTATGCATATATTGTCCTATGATTAAGGTGGTGCTCTCATGATACAATTTTATTGTGATTCCATCCTATGTGAAACATTTCCCCCCCTAAAATTACAGTTGGAAGTTTTCTCTAACTTTCTTGTACAATTATATTTGTGTACATATTTTTCATGCTCTCATTTTAAATTCTCATATACTTGCTTTGGTTCAATGTTCTGATTTTGTCTTTCAATCAATTTTTAATGTATTAAGCTTATTACTAATTACCAAGCTAATTGTTATTCTTTTAATCAATTAACTCATAGGAAATGAAAAAGGCCTCTAACCATGAATAAACCTTGAGGTTTGCAATGAATTCCTCTCATTTTTTTTCTCATTTTGAATTAAACTTGAGATTTTACACCAATAGAATGGCTGAACCATTCTCTTTTGCTTTTTGCTCAAGTGATTGATTGATTGAATTTCATAAGTGGCTTCAAAAATCTAATTCTCTGAATTGTATGGTGCGGTGATCTAAGGCAACATAGCCACAATTCAAATCCTGACATATCTAGTAAGGAGAATTATAATAAAGGACAAAAAAGTGAAAAAATTTATTCTTAAAGACCTGCTATCATTTGTTTTAGGATGAGTACCACTGAATTTAGTAACAAACAGTTGAATCTAGTAATAAAAGTCCTTAAAAATATATTTTTCTACTTTTTGGTCCTTAAATATAATTTTCCCTATATAGTATTTCGCATAAGAGTGAAAGTGTAGCAATCAAGATTATATTTGTTGATCTTTCTCACTTGTTTCTTCTCTAGGCTCTCTCTTACATACATGCAAAATTATTCATGTTTAGCTTGACATGTGTCACCTCACGTGCCTTTTTTTAAAGAGAAATAAAAAAAGTTTAACTGTAAAAGACAATGTTAACTATGACAATAAAAAATTTTAATTTTAAGGACAAAACTTTTAATTAAAAAAATTACACTTTAAAAAATTTTAACAATGAGGACAAAATTTTTTTAGTTTGTTAGGCCCTTCAAGTAATTTGAAAATTTAACAATAAATGTTTTTAATTTATCATCATGAAGTAAAACTAGATATACAATAAAAAGACTTATAAATTATATAATATAAAATGCAATTTTGTTCATAGCTAAAATTTGTATACTCATAATTAAAATCTTTTATCTCTCTAAAAATATATATAAGGTGCAATGACTTCATCTTCTATAATTATTATATATATATATATATATAAACCATCCAAAACAACACCTTAAATCAACAACTATAATTTAAAACTGCAGTTAGATCATAATCTAATTACAATTTTAGTAGAAATTGTGGTTAAACATTTCATGATTGATGATTTAATGTCGGATTTGGAAACCATTGCTCAGCAACGATTATAACCTTTGCTAAAATCACTAAAAAAATTTATCACAAAACCACCTTTTTTTTGTGTGCGTAGTGAATGAATTTAAAAAAGTTCTAACAACACATAAGATTAAAGGTTCTACTTTTTATATGGAAGGGAAAAAGGGGTAAGGAGTTTTTTTTTTTTTAATTATTACAAGGGGTAAGTAGTTAATATCTACATAATATCATTAATATGGCCATACGATTTTTTTATGTTCCATAATTAGATTGTCTAACAAAAACATAACATATGAATCAAATTTTTCAAAAGAATAATAACATTTTTTTACTTATTATATTTTTATTAATAAATATTCAAAAAATAATGTACATTTTATACTTTATTATTTAGCACATATATAATGCTAGCTAAGTTTTATGCCACTAGAGTCCGCTCACACTTGTCCAAATTAATAACATCGCATTTTACAAATGGCAATGCCTTTTTTCCCCCCCTTGTCAATGTCGGGTTTTGATTTATGAATATCAGGCAGCTAGCAACCTTTACCAAAGGTCAAGATGAAAGTGCTGTGAAAGCTCTAAGAATAATAATGCATGTAAGATGCTCATTTTTCAACCATATTAGGTGTCAGCAATCAATATTATATAAAAGGCAACAAAACGAACTGATGTTATGTATGAAAAAATCTTGGTGAATTTGTCACAAAGCTTTCACATTGAGATAGAGATAAGGGTTTGTGACTTATTGACCATCCAGGGAGCTTGTTAGACAAAAAGTGGGTGGTGCAAAGTTCTCTTTTGAGTTTCTACTTTCTAACTCCCTTTCAATTGCCCATGTTCTTTTTATATCTTGGGAAGCCATTGATGGGGTTCTTTGATGCATATGCCTTCGTCCTTTTTTCTTGTACCTGTCCTGTGTTTTAACGAGTTCAGAACATTGATGATGAGATATTTCATATTTCTTAGGGTAGTACCTGAAAGGGTGAGATTTAAGTAACAAACCTCTATTAAGTTTTATGCTAGTTTCCTTCTTTTAACTCATTGATTATGCTTTGAAACGAAGCCTTAATCCTTAATTTTAGGTTAATTACGTGGAAAGATGAAACAGTTAATTAATTATGATATTCTCAGTCTACACAAAACTAATTGGGTTTTAAATTTGTTTTTAATTCACTTTTCAACTCAAGAGAGAAAGAAGAAGAGATTGCTTGTTTAACTTGGCTTCGCTATTGGGTGTACCTCCTTCTCAAATAAAAAAATGGAAGTAGGTTATAACTTCACATTATTGATGTCACCGTTTAGCAATGCGATTTTCCTCGTCAGAAAAAATCCAACTTCTAATGTTTGCTTGCTAAGTTTCCACTCGTTACATCTAAACTTGGACTTTCTATGCTTCTCCCATGCCACTTTTATTCTTTTGTTCCTTCTCATTTTCATGCCCCATATATAATAGTATTAATCATTAAAGCAACAAGTTTGGAAGAATATAGCTTCTATATATGCTTCTAATGAAATTACAAATCTACATGCATACAGGCTTTGTTGTAACACCAAAGGCTTAAATATAGAATGTAAAAAATATAGCATGTTCTTGCTTTTGACAAAACTGAACTTAGTTAAGACTTAAATCTAGCTAGCCATCTATATAATAGAATAATTTTGGCAACATAAAATACCAATTCATCCAGATAGAACCCAAACATAGTCATCATAGCAATTAATATGTTGAATGATTTCATCCAATAAATTATTATTATTAATCTCTGCACAACCATTTATCAACGTGGAACACAATCTCCATCTTGATAGAAAAAGGCATGCTAACCAAATTAATTATATATGGTGAGCATAGGCTAATAGGGTAAATATCTGCGTCTGTATATATGTATATATATGGTTGAGAAATCTTCCTTTTACTTGGTTTCTTCTACTTAATTAATTAAAAAGTATATACAATTTTAATAAAATTTAAGAGAAATCAGTGTAATTTACTCTAGAATTAATCACATTGATCTTTCAACCTCATGTAGCCATTGCATAGGATTTGCTAACACCAAAAGAAAAAAAAAATGGTCGATGCTTAACAATTCTATAACTATAAAAAATAAATAAATTATTCCCGATCGAGCATACAATTTTAGTAATTCCAAAGGCTTCGAGAATAGAAATCATAAAGTTGTTCATAAAGTTGCAAGACACATGTACGTTTACCAAAAGCACCATTTTTTTTATTTTTTGAAATTTTCTACATTTACCTTCTCCCTATGTGTCATTTAGATTATTCATAATACAATTATAATGTATCCTTTATTTAATAATATTTAATTGTAGTAATGTACTATATAACTTTACAATAAATCCATAAACACCAATATAAAATAGTACTATATATATAAAGAGAAATAATACATAGAATAAGACGCCAAGGATATCATTAAAATTCAACTAATTATGTCTTGAAGAAATAATCTCTTAATAATAAAATTCAAATATGAATATAAAAAATTATAATCCAAAATACCTAACTAAACTAACAGCAACCAAATGGGAGCTGAACAAATAAGGCTGGAATTTGAGAAAAACTGATGAATAGTTTGATTTTCTAAATCAAATAAACAATTATCATGACCTACTTCAATTTGCTTAAATTGATACTCCACGTGATCATCTGAGTAGTAGATACAATTTCTTCTATCATGTGAAAGTGGGTGAGGTAATACACTCAGAAGAATTGAATCCAAACACTAACACATAATTACCTGTACTTTTTATCTCTAACCATCTTGCTTCTTCACCTTAATTCAGATTCAACCAATTTAATACTTGAAATCCAATAGTGCATTAAAGTATATCATCAGGATCACAATCCCATTCATTAAGGTGTCTTGATACCAAGAATAAACCACCATCAATACTTACTAGATATCTTCTACAACAATCGTCGTGAGATATATGTTCTGGTGTTTTGCTGTTATTTTTTAGCATGGTTTTCATATCATATTCATCTACATGACCCCTATAATTAATGGCATAAATCTTGCCTTCATGAAATATGATGTCACAATAAATATTATCTTGTGTCGAAAAGTCTCACCAAGTTTTGTCACCACGTCTATAGTAGCATAAATTAGAGAACTCTCTATAAATAGCTATAGCCATGAAATCTTTATCATTGTCATCAGGAGGGGATGATATGACAATCTTGTCAACATGAGCTCTTTGCATATTAAAGTTATTATCATAGTAAGTTGTGCCATCTCCATGTCTTGGAATATATTTTTTATCAAGTCTATCACACTTATAATCAACTACATATGAAAAAGTTGATAACGGGGGAAGATTAATATGAACCCTTGTGAATGACTCCAACATTTGTACCACTCCATCTTGCCTAACCATAATTAACCATCCATAACAAGACCCACAAAACAAAATATTCTGTCTCTGGTAGCTCCATACTCTAAATCACTTTTCTCTCCAATATGATAAAATGGACGTAGAGTATCACTTTTGTTATCAAAGGGTAACAAAAGCAATGGAAGTTTGATATGTCTCCAAAATTTTGGCAACTCCAAATGTCAATTTTTATACACAGATCGAAACCAAACATAATCACCATAGCAATCAACATGTTGAATGATTTCATTTAGTAAATCATTATTAATCTCTACCCATTGATCAACTTGGAACACAATCTCCATCCTTAGAAAAAAACACTAAACAAGTTAATTATAGTAAGATATAATATAATATAATATAATATATAATCCTTCTTTTATTTAGTTTCTTCTACTTAATTAATTAAGAGTGTTTCATTAAATAATAAAAATATTTACTTAATGTTCTTCTAAAATCAATACAATTATCTCTTTAGCTTTTATATTTATTTATCTTCTTATTATAATAATTCAAACAATTTAAAATATATTTTAATAAGTAGGATATTTTATTTTATTTATCTAATTATTAAACGGAAGATTAATAATAATTTTTTCTTGCATCCTTTTTTATATTTTTATAAACGAATAGATAATTTACATTAACTTAATATAACTTTAATTATCTCGTTAACTTCATATATTTATTTACTTTTTTTGTGAGATTTTTTTATTTGTCTTCTCACTATGCAACAATTAGATTATTCATAATACAACTATAATGTATATCTTTTAAGGAGTAATATATAATTATCACTTCTTAATTAAAATAATTCAATGTATCTTTAATTGTTTTTATACTTTCCTTTTTATTATTAAAGAAGATAATTTTTTATTTAACTATTAATTCGTAGTGTTAATGTTATCTAGCATTTAAACTCTTTACCAGGAAAGGATGGAGAGGGAGGCACAGATTGGTGCTTGCCCCCACACCTTTCTCGTGCTACCTTCTTTACCTTCCGCTCCTTTCTATTTTCAATTCCTCTAAATCCTGAACCATTATATTATTTGCCTCTCACTAGATTCTCTTTTTATTTTCTACAAGAGATATATCTTCCAAAAAAAATTAATACAACTGTTTTTAAACCTTTATAATATTATTAAATAATGACTAAATAATAAATAATTGTAATCAAGTTGATAATAAAATAGCATTATTTTAAAAATGTGACTAAGTATCAATTATCTTAATATTTATGCAAATAACATTAGAATTATAAGTGCATTGTCTGATGTCATGGATTTTATGATATGAAAAAATATCATGTTTAGTTTCAATAAATTAAAAAAAAAAGTATATTATATATATAGCAAAAAAAAATCTATATAAATAAGTATTTTAATTTTTCTCAATTTTTCCCATTAATATAATCCTAGATCCATCCATGAGCTTATAAAATTTTAGTCATATATCTTTGAAGGGATGAGCAAGCAAGCACCCTCAACGGCCTGTCATAATGCATTTGGTGAAGTTTGAATAAAACTAGAAGAGCTACTTATGGGCAAGATGTTGCATGTAATTCAGAACCATATTCAATATAATAATAAGATGGAATAGGGTTGTAGCTTGAAGCATTGGAATTTTAGGTTTTCAATCTTTATAATCAGCGACAACAGTCACAATTACTTCAAGTGTTGTTAAAATAGGTCAAATAAACAAGTGCAATAACGAATTATGATTTGAGTGAGGTACATCTATTGCGCGTCTACTACATGTCAATGCAAAGATTATAGAGCAACTCAAATCTAATTAATGCTTCAACAGTATATATTGCTTCTGATGGGAAAGGAAAAAAAAACACACACACACACACACACATATAGGGGTTATGAATACTTACTTGTGGTAGATAATTTTTATCAAATTGCTGCCCAACTGCACTTCGATCTTAGGTTCAAAGCAAAAATATCCTAACCTTTCTTTGAACTCTCTGTATGAGTCGAATGTGTTTGAGGTTTCACCTCAATCTTTTATTTATAGATTTCCTAAATAGAATTCTATTAGGATACGACTATTATACAATGAGTTTAGATAGGATATATCTTTTTATTTTAAATTTAAATATTATTATCAGATAATTAATTATCTCAACTACTTTTGAGATAATAACAAATTATCTTTAGAATTAATTATTTAATATCTTAATCAAAATTAAAATATTTAATTAAATTAGAATTTGTTTAAATCCAACAGCTTCTATCAAAACAACTTCCATAAGAAAGCAAATTACGAAGATTTATGAACATCAATGCACACCAAACATAGTGGCCAAAAAACATATATCCATGCAGATACGGGAAAGTCGAAAGAGTGATATTCATGTTTAAATCAAATGCTACTCAAAGAGCACCAAACGTAAAAGGCAAAAAACTGAATGCTATATTACCATATTTGATTAAAAATCAATCATCAAGGTTTAGGGATTGATTTTAATTATTAAACTCAACATTACTTTTCTTATCTATTATCACGTAACTTAATTTATTTTTTGTTTAAAATTATGTAATTCATTTATAAATCATAATTGAATTAAATATAAATATAAAGTAAAAATTATTTATGTCAATATTATGAGAATATGGTAATTTTTTTACTAAAGTACTCTCCCTTGAAATATGTTCAAATTATACAATTCTCTTCTTTATTTTAAAATTATATACTTACTTTTATAAAACCAAAATGTGACTAAAATATCTTTAAAAATGATAATAATTTCTTTTATTAAAAATATAACTTATCAAAAATATTTTAAAGTTTTATTTCAATGTTATTTATTCTAAATTAAGAACCCTATATAAACTTAATTTACTGTAAGACTTTAATAAATTTATGAAAATTTTATTAAGTTTATTAACATATATATATAGTGTTAATAAATTTACTGTTTTTGTTTTATTATTTTCAAAATAGATACTTTTTAGAACAAGTTTTGAGAATAAAAAAAATTAAAAAATCTGTTTGAATCATTATTCTGAAAAGTAATTGTTTTCTATTTTTTTTATTCTACAGAACAAATATTACAAAACATCTAAAATATGTTTTAATTTTTCTATTTTCGAAAACAAAATTCTATTTTTTGTTTTACAAAACACTTCATTAAAAACACATTATCAAACAAGTTTTTTTTATTTTTTTGTTCTTAAAAATAAAAAACTGTTCTAAAAACAGTTTACCAAACAAGCCCTTTATTTCGCCGCGAGAAACACCTGAAGAGGAAAAACAAAAAGGGATTTTGATTTTGAGAACCAAAATTTTGGAGGGTACACGCTGAAAAAGAAAAGGGAGGGAATTAAAAAAATAAGGAGGCATTAAGAGAAATTTTTTTTTTTAAAAAATGATATTAAATTTAAGGAAGGTGTGTAAAATTAATTTTCTTTTGGATTAATATTTATTTTTGTGGTTTTTGATTTAGATTAATTAAAAAAATTGGGAATCAATATTATATATCAAAATAAGTAAATAATATTTTTGAAATAAAAAATATTACATATAATTTACCAAAATGTTACTCAAAACTTATCATGCAAATTGAAAGAAAAAAATTAGAACCTTCTTTTTTAAAAATAAAAATAAATATATTATAATTGATTTTATATCAATAAATTATTTAAAAATAAATTTAAATTAATTTAAAAGTAGATATTGAATAAAGAAAATCAATGAATCAAAAGATAAGATGGCAATATGAAATATTAAATTATTTTAACAATTATGTCATAAATATTAATATTAATTTAATTTAAAGAATATCAAAATTATATTTATCACTTAAACTATATTTTGTTATTTATATATTGATTATCATTAGTTATTTTAATTTACTTTTTATCTAGTTTAATTTGAATTTGTTTTGGATTAGTATTTATCTTAAATCTAGTGACTAATTTAATAATTTAGATATATTTATACTAATATTTGTCTAAAAAACATTTTTTTTGTATTAAATATCATCCATTAATTTATTTTAGGTTAAAATGATAATATAGTCCTTTAACTTTATTTGTCATTTTAAAATAATCCTTTAAGTTGAGAGTGTTTCAAATAATCTCTTACCTTTTAAATATATCTTATAAAAAACTTTTTTAAATAAATTGCATTAGTATTTTAATCTTACACGGATGTGGCACCCACATGTATTTTTTCCTAATAATTTAAATGATGACATGGCACCTATATGCATTAAAAACAAAAACAAAAAATAAAAAGTCTAATTCATCAGAGGCAAAACGTTGTTGTCGTTCATCTTCTCCAGATCAAACTCACAGGATTAATGCTAATGCTATTATTTTACATTCTACATATTCTCTTCTCCAAATCAATGCCAATGCTAGGATTAGTGGTAACATAAAAACCTTATACAACAATGGTTCACATTATTCACCCGCCAAGGATAAAACTTGGTATCAGCCACCAAATAGGGCACAAGTGGAGCCGAACATTCTGTTCCTTCACTGTTAGGATGGTGGACCCCAACAACACAACCCAATTGGTCATCTAGTCACACAGGAATAATAATGTGGTCTCAATTAGTGTGTTTAGTTGAAACAAAAAGAAAAATTAGCAGAATCATCTTACTCTTTTAATTACATTTCGAATAAAATTGCAACTTATTTGTTGTAATTCTCAAGTGCTATTCTTGTTTTAGATGTAAAGGGTGAATTTGCCAGTTATGATTAGAATCGAAATAATCAACTAAGATGGTATCCAAAGTGAATGGCGAGGAAATCTAAAACAAAAGAGCAAAGAAAACAAGAAAGAAGAGGCAAACAAATTGTGGAGAAAGAAATAAATAGCAAACATGGAGAAGAAGAGTGAGAAGCCTCCGTGTAGTATTGTCCGTCGCCATTGAACATGTCTTGTCTAGGGAGAAGAGAAGCTTCAGTGCCCTTGCATTTCAAAATACTTAAAGAAGATGATGCCCTTGTTTTGCCCTGAACGTGACTATTCTTTATTTTACATACAAGTGCCACCTCATCATCTAAATTGATAGAAAAGAAAAAAAATACATGTGGTTGCCAAATCATCATGAAAATTAACATATGTTAAAATATTTATGGAATTCACTTAAAATTATTTTTTATAAGATATATTTAAAAGTTAAGGGATTTTTTTGAAATACTTCAAACTTAAAGAATCATTTTGAAACATTAAAAAAATTTAAAAGATCATTATACTATTTTAACCTTTATTTTATTATTTATTAATTTAGTCATATTTTAGGATGCATTAGGTTCTTTATCTATTTTTATTATATAATTATTATATTTATATAGTAATTTTTATTTTTTTATATATTATATATTATTTAATAATTTATAGGTATGCGCGATGCTCATATTAACAACATAGAGTTTCAATGGCAGCCTCCACTCAGCTTGATGGCATCCTCTAATTTTGGACGAGCTTCAATGATGTTAAATACAATTTTTACATTTGGGATGATTTTAGGTGGGTATTTGGTGAATGAAGAAGTGGGGGATCTGGGATTTAGGCATTTGGTATTATGGTGTAAGGACACGGAAGTTAGTGAGGGAAATTTGGATTTTAGTAAAAGTATTATATTTAAATTTTGTGTTAAATTTAAATAATATTACTTATTATTAAATTTAAAAGTTATATTTTAAAATTCAACATTTAAACTTTAAAATTCATAATCAATTTAACAATTTTGTTTTATTCCTTTATGTTAGAAGTTGTTATCTTTATTATATAGCTATCTAAATTAATTAGAATTAGGTTGAATTACCAAGGAAGCATAGGATGAATTACTTATCATCTAAATAGTATCAAATGTAAATTAAGGGTATATTAAGAAAATAACTTCTAGCTCTAACTTTTTGTCTCTAATAATGGAAAGTATTCAAACTTCATTTTATAGCTAACTTAAAACATAAAAAGCAGGGTTCCATGCACATCAATGCTCCTTGCCATAGATTTTGAGGAGGTATAAGATCTAAAAGATAAGTTCCATTGAAAAATCTCTCAATTAGTCTTGAAACTAATTCATTTTGGACTTTTCTTTTAGCTAAACAAAATTAAGAGTATCCATGTTTTGCGGTTATTTGATTTGTGTAATCATAATCCCAAATAAAAAAATTTCTAGGGAATTTAGATTAAAATTTCTACATTTTTTTGTTTGGTTATTTGGTTTGTGACATGCTTTATGGTGTAGCTTCTTGACTATTATCAATGCAACTTTCCCATTCCCTTATTTTCTTCTTTACTTAAAATAATTACATCTGGGCAGTTTTTTGTCACATTTTCCTTTCTGATGTGCAAATTCAATTTTTGTTTTTGTGATGGTAATGGGAGAGAATCACTACCTTTCTTATTTGAAAGACATGTATGAATAAGGCTTTTTGCATAAATGAGATCAAAAAGGCTATAGTGAAATGGTTTCATCATAATGAAGAAATCTATGGTGTAATTCTCATAGGAAATTTTCACTCTCAAAAATTTTTTATCACATCTTATTATCAAGTTTGTAGATTTTATTATACAACAAAAAATACTTATACTTTCTTTTCTCTTCACAACCTCTACAATTCAAACTCAACACTTTCTTATTGCTTGTGTATACATTTCCATAACCACATTTGATAATTTCAAAGGAGAAATCCCTTAAGAATGAGCAAATTTTCTAGAGTTTCATTACTTTTATCCTCATGAAAACTATCTTATTAGAAGAAAACCTAAAGAATTAGATCAAGAATAGTAAGAATATGGTCAAATATTTTTCTTAAGGTGTGTGTACTACACAATGTTGAAAATGTTCATAAAAGTATTTCAAGAGAGAGAAAAATTGATGAATTTGGAAGGCAATCAAGATAATAGTGATGTGGCCAGCAGCCCCAAAGAAATGGAGAAGTCACATATAAAGTCATCAAGTCCTATACGTGGTTATTAATGAATTTTTTATGATAAGCCTCTTATACCTTTGTCACCCTTTTTTTTAATCTTAATTTTTAGTATAGATTCTAAGCACATCATTAAGTTATACAAAGTATGTTGTGTTATATGTGTTTTTATGAACTTTTGGTTTTTGGAAACCCAAATAAGTTACTTAATGGAACATTTTTGCTTTTTTTTAATTTTTTGGTCATAAAAGTTTAACACAATAAAAAAGGGGGAAATTTTAAGTTTCTTCTACCATATTAAGAAAAAAAAACTTTAGTTACATTTATATAATAGACCAAAGGAAAGTTTTGGCGTAATTAGTGAAATTGAATTGTCACAATTTCAAGTCCCCATCTCATATTCTTAATGTCAAAGAATAATAATAATTAAAAAAATATTTTTTAAAAAATGTTTAAAGTTTTTTTTGAAAATCATTTCAAATTTTCAATTATTAATTGTTTAATATATTAATTCTAATATCACCTTTGTTGACAATTCTATTGGAAAACAAAACCTAAGTTGTCTTAAATATCCTTATTTTTATTATTATTTTTTCTTATCATCTAATGACATTGGGAATAAATCAGTATTTAATATTTGCCTCAAAAGTTGATCAACAATATTTGTCTCAAAGGTTTTAATAAAATGCATTCTCTCATGTGACTATCATGTTATCATTTTATATAATTCAAAATTCCACATTATTTGAGAGTGAGGGAGAATTTCAGAGAGTTGACATTCTCTTTCATTAATATTCCTATATGTTTGTATTAAGACTCTCTCTTTCTACTCTCTCATTAAAATTAAAGAAAATCTTATAATTTCTTTTAAAAATAAACTAAAAAACTTTTTAGTTTTATTTATAAATATTTCATTAATTTTAAAAAATTAAAATATTTTACTTATCATTTTACATGATTCAAATTAAGTTTCTCATTACTTGAAAGAGAGAGAGAGAGATAGAAAGAGAGTGAGTGGGAGTTTGATTAATATTCCAATATATATGCATTTAAAATCCTCTCTCTCCCTCTTCGATCTCTTTCTCTCTCTATCCTAATATTTTGATTGTTTACCTGTTCCCTCTTTTTCTTTTTTAGTTTTAAGACTACTGTATATATCATCTTGGCAAGTAAGAAGCTTTTCTTTTGGAAAGATCTGCTTATATTTATGATATATAAGTCTTTGTTAGGTAAGTTGTGGGTGGTCTTGTTAGCCAGATCTAGATCATTTCTATTTAGGAAGTAAACAATTACTTACATTCTTACTTAACTTTCTCATTTTATATTGTATCATTAATGATATAGTAATTATATAACTTGTAAGTGTTACTACAACTTCAATATAGTGTTTAATTAACCAAGCTAATTATCAACAAGAAAGAATAAGAAACTTTTAATTAACTATATATATTTTTAGAGTATTCGAAATAAGTAGACAAAACTAGGTAATAAAAAATGAGTGTGTGAATATATCAAACTTGACTGACATATCCACATTATTATTTCTCATTAAGTTATCCTACCAATTATTGAAAATTTTAGTATCAATTGATTTATGTGTTTGTAACAAGATTCGTGTGTCCTAACTGTAATTTGTAAAAACATTTTTTAAAAGATCAAACACTCCTTGTTAGGGAGTGTTAGATTTTTTTTGGATGAATCAACAGGGCCAAAGCCCAAAAGAAAAAATTATATGGAAATAACATGTAAAGTTGTAGCACCTACTAAATCTCTAAAAAGAAAATCCTCTAAGCCGTTAAGGGGCTAAGTAAGGAAAGTAAAGCCATTCTCATGTGAGAATTTATAGTTGGCTAACCAATCTACACAAGAATTTCCTTCCTATAGATGTCAAGGACCATGAGATGCCAATTCGAGTCAATGCTTAACTTTATTTGGTGGAGGAAATGGTGTTTAGTGTCTCCTGTGTTGAAGAAGATCTTCAACATAGTAACAACACTACCTGAAAGTCACTTTCAACCACAACTTTATAATATCCTACTTGCTTAATCAAATCTAGGCTTGAGAGCACTCCCCCAAGCTCTACTTCTAAGGAAGTATAAATGCCTAGATTATTAATAAAGCCCCCTAAACCATCTTCCACCATCCCATCTTAATAGTGTTTAATTAACCAACTAATTATCAACAAGAAAAAATAAGAAACCTTTAATTATGTACATTTAGAGTATTGAAAATAAGTAGCAAAACTAGCTAATGAGAAATGCATGTAAATATATCAAATTGACTAATATATTTATATTATTATTTCTCATTAATTTAACCTACCACTTATTGAAAATTTTAGTATAAGTTGATTTTATGTGTTTGTAATGAGACCTGTGTGTCCTATATGTAATTTGGAAAAATGTTTTTAAAAGTCTATATCAAGAAATGTTAGATATTTTATTTTAAAATTTGTATGCCTAAATCTCATTTGTAAAATAAAGGTGGGCCAGTACTTGTTAAAAAGCAATTATTACAAGTAGATATATCTTATTATTCATTTGTTATTATGCGTGGTTCTCTGAATATTTGGAGCTAAATAGGCATTTTGTTTTTAATTATGCAAGATGGATTTAAAAGGCTACATCATTTTAGGACAGATCCAGGAACTAGGCATGCAAGTGGTACAAGTATTAATTAACTACTAATATATTATCATGCCAAATCTATATAATATATAGTGCTAATCCCATGCAATTACTATCCAAGTGCCCCCGTGTAACGAAACAAATCCTCAGCCTACTCATTCTAAGTAATGAATAAAGGGTGTTGTCTTAAATCTAGGTCATTTAAATCAAATATGGGTGGCTGAAAGTTTTATTTTTTCTTATATATATATATATATATATATATATATATATTGAAGGATGTAGAATAAAAAATGAAAACAATCTTTTAATTGTTAACTTAAAAAAATTATGACTGAAATTAAAAAATAAAAACAAATTTTGTTGGATATCCAAATTTGATCTAGACACCTTTGTGAGGGGCAACTTCCTACTTATTTTTGGATGAGTGAAAAATCTGAGTTGCTCACAGAAAATTATTTATAATACATGTAGTGATTGTTTTGCATATATACTGCAATATTCTATTTTAAAATGGCCTTTTTGGCGATTGATGCAGAAAATTGTCACCATCAAGTTATACCTGCACCATTTTAGTAACATTATAAATTTTGTCTATAATATCAACAAGAAAAAACTCGGCACAACTTATTGATACATACCATATTTTGAAATCAGATTTCACAACCACAATCAAGATTGAGAAATTTAATGTTGATTCTATTTGGAAGGAATGACTAACTTATAAAGGAAAAAAGGCACATTAGCATGTTATATAAATGGGTCCTCATTACAGGTTAGACAAATAGAGATTTGGGATTATTTAATTCTTGAGATTTTATAGGATAAAAGAAATATAAACCTAAACCCATAACAAAATTTCAAGTAACAAATTATTTTTTCTTTCCTTGATATATGTTTAAATTATATGGTCATCTTTTCTTATTTGAAAATATATATTTTCTTCCCCTAAAACCAAAAGAGACCTCATACTTACCTCTTCTATAAGTTTCAACTATAGTTATTTTGACAAAAAATATTTATATATCTATTATTTATATAATATAACAAGTATTATATATATATATATATATATTATCAATATAAAATAGTCATTTTTTAAAATTTAATAAATTATAAAATTATTTGATAAAAAATTATTAGAAAGATAAGTGTATATTTTCAAAATTGGAAAGAAAACCACGTAATTTAAACATCTAAGGAACAATCATTTATCTTATATTTTACGATACATATGTTTAGGTGAAAAGATTTTTAAGAGAATAAAAGGGAGAATAAAAATAAGTACAAAATGAAATACTGTGACTTAAAATTATATTTAGTATGATATGAAAAAAAATGTGAATAACTTTTTATTTTGATCTTTGGTAGAGTGAAAATAGTATAAGAATAAAAATAAAAAGTTGAACAAATGATTAATACACTTCTAGAGTTAAATAATATTAATTAAAAAACTAATTTTATTAATTAACATAAAACAAAAAGAAAAATTATAACTAAACACCTAAAGTTAAAAATATTTATAATTTTATACTAAGTTTTTAAATTTTAAAAAATTTTAAAACCAAACATATAAAAGATGCAGTTCAGGATTTTAAGTTAAAAGTTTAAGTCTTTTGATTCTTTAAAATAATTTTAAATTTTAAAGTTATAAACATTACTGTCATTTGAAATAAAATAATACTTTTTTTCTTTTTTCCACATCAAACGATAACTTTTCTCTGTATTTTTTATAAAATGAACTGTATCTTTTATGATATTGTTTCCTTTCTACACTGTTCCCTTTCATCCTTTCGTACATGTTGCCTCACAAGTAACATCCAAAGTCGACGCCCAGGAGTAGATGGTGATGGTTCTCTTCAGCAAGTTGAACCAATATTACTGACGCATAAAGGTCAGCAGGCCAACAGAGTCATTACTGTATTACTCATGTCTTGGGGAAAATATTACTTATTATCATTTTCTTAATACAATTAAGGATGTCCGACGCTAAAATGTAAGGCACAAAATAGCCAATATAAAATGGAAAAGAAAGAAAGAAAGAAAGAAAGTGTCTTTTAGTTACTTATGCTTGATACTGGTATTTTTCAATTTTTTTTTTTGGGGAGAGGGGTGTCAATGCTTGATGCTGTTCAGGCTTCACAATTGTTTTTTGAAGAGTTCTGTTCAGTATTCACATTGGGTCAATGAACAAGGGGAAATGCTTATGAGTTATGAGATATGACCAAATCAAGCTATAAGCAAGAAAATAGGAGTACTGTAGATTTTTGTTTTTTGGGTTGCATAAAGTCCATAAAATCACAAACGGGATCCTCTGTGGAGCGGGGCACATTCCGTGCAAAATAAAACCAAAAAAAAAAAAAATTGAATGACCCCTATTTGTGTAGCGGGGAAGCCGAAGACATAATAATTTGACTGCTCATCATCAATGAAACATTGGATTCTTTCACAACTTAAGAACAGGCGCTGTTATAAAAATGATTGGGAAAATTATATTTAATAACTTAGATTTTGTAAAATTTATAATAAAAAATTTAAAAATTAAAATTATTTTTAAAGACTAATATTATTATTAGATTTTAAGGGACTTATTATTGGATTTAGAGATGTTATTATTAAATTATAGAAAAATTATAATTTAAATAACTTTGATGATAACTTTCTTAAAACTTAATAATAATTTTCTTAAACTACAGTAATAAATGGTAGTAATTTTGATTCTTAGAGATCATTTTAATTTTTAATTTTTTTATTATAAATTTTATAAAAAATAGTTTCTTAAATGTAATTTTTTAAAAAATGATTTGTTGAAAAGCCAAAACGTAATCGGATCCCCTCCATTGAGCGACCATCAATTGCTTCAAAAGTGCAGAAATCACAACTGTTCATGTGATCGTGTGGCTGCTATCGAAACAGGTTGCATATAAACTGAAAACACATGCAGTCTTGCCAGCAACTGCTACACAGTGTGCACCCTAGTACCTAGAAATATACATTAAAAATTGGAAAGTAAAGACATAGGATGGATGCATTGAATCTGTGGTAGATGAACAATTTCAAAGTAAGGCCGAAGAAAGAATAGAGGAGGAAAAGAAAAGAGAATTGAAAGGATGATGCTAGAATATTAAAGAAGGAGAAACTCAAGTTACATTTCGCATGCCAGATCCTTTCACATGAATTTAACATATAACATCCAATTATCACATGGAAAGACAAAATAACCCTTAATAAGGGACATGAAATGACTAGATAACCCCTAGTCATAAAAGTGATACATATCAACTATCCCTCCCTTAAGCTCACCATTGACCCCAAGGGTGTAAAGACCTAACAAAATCAGAGAATTTCTGCTAAACATTTTGCCATAATTCCCATGTAGTTTCCTCAAGCAAATGGCCCTTCCCCATCAAGTTTGACCTTGTCTTCCAAGTTAAGAGAATGAACAATCGTTGGCTTTTGAATATAGAAAATCCTTAAGGATTTAGGATGCCAATCTTTGGAATAGCTAATGAATTACTTCACCATGATCTACTACTCTTTTTATCAATAGTGATTATTGATTGAAGATGCTTCTCATGCATATTAGTATTACCTGCTAGTAGGAGAAATTGACTTGTATTAAATATGTCACAAACAAATTATGAAGATCCATTGACCTATTCAATGATTACACCTCCTCCATCCATCTCACCAAATCTTGAAACTAGACCAACCATGGAACTAACCAAACATGGAGAAGCAAGAGCAAGAAGCCTATAACCTCCTTTCAATGTATAAAACTTTACCTCCCTTAAAGAAGCATGCTTGTGCAAAAGTAAAGCAGGTTTATGGAAATTTGAATGAAATGCCCATGTCCAAATATTACCTTAACCACACAAGAAGTATTATGCTTATCAAGTATCTCTAAAAGCTATATATTGAATCCAAAAGTAGCAAATGCAATAATGTAACATTAACATCAAGTTGACGCTTCAATTCCATTCTTGCCAAGCTCATCTCATCAACTATCTTGTTAACATATAATGGATGGGTATGGAATGCACAAAGCATAAGGATGGTAGCTATTGTTGCAATAGGAACAAGAAAAGAATCACCTTTAAAATTTTGGAAAAAGAGACCCTGTAACAAATTGACGAACTCAAAAAGGCTTAATTTCCCAAAAATTCATCTTATCCACTTTACCAATATAACATGAACGAATACAGAGGAACCAAGTCCAAATGTTGGAACACAAGCCAAATACCAAGCTTCTTTAACTATTCCAGGACCAAACACTAAAATACATAATGGCAACAAAGTTGGAAAACTAGTACATGATGGACAAATTCTAATGCAACCCTTTAACAAACACCAAGTGAGCAACTTAAATAGGATGCAATGATATTCAAATTCATAGATATTAATAACAATGTTTCCCAACTCAATCATCTTCGTCCATATACATTTTAAACCATCTTAGTGTAGTGGGGTCTACATATAATCAGATTGTTGTTTAAGGACCTAAGCTGAGTGAGGAGTTAGATTAAGTAGTTTATCTATTTTAGGGTCATTATTAAATCCAAACCATAGCATAGACTCAAACCAACTCATTTCAATATAATTTGTCTTTGGCAAACCCAATACTATGCCGATTGATGATATGTTACAAATGTTCCCATTAACATCAACAATTGGAGCATTAATAGGAGGATCAATAGAGAACTTGTACTTTCACACCATATTAGCATATCCTCCCTTATCAAAATGACCACCAACACCTATTGTGGAGCAAAGCCTTAAAGGAAACCCATGAATTGTATTTTTGAGTTAATGTACTAGGCTATAAACAAATTTAATATGCAAACCATGAACTTGTAATCAGAAAATCATAGAAAAAGAGAGATGAATATAGCTAGGAATCTTAGAACAATTGAAAAGTCCAACCATATATGGAGGAATGAAAGGCACCTAAAATGTAGTCTCAGCTTCAAATTCCAATACCACCTTATTTGCATAGGGTTCAAAAACACATCGATCCATGCAAATGGCATTAAGAAGGACTAGTTTGACAGTGGTGGATGAACAATAGTATTGTTGCCATTGACAAATTATAGCTAACTTTTGGATGCATCAAGGAGATTTAAAGTGCTACAAGAGAAATGGAACGGAGGTCTTCAGTGACAATATCTACTTTTTCAATGTTAGTAGAAATAAATTATACATTAATGAGAGTCAACAACAAAGCTCCAATAACTATTGGTGAACCATGTTCTGCCATAACCACAGACATCTTCATGGCAACCTATGTTTCAATTTCTATGCTAATCATCTCACTATATTGTCATGCATAAACTCCCTCAAGGCTACGATCTCCTTTTAAGCTTCTCCCATATGCACTATTACTCGCTCTAGATCCATCACTAATGCAAAGACTTTTCAGTGTCCATTTTTCTCCCTTGGATAAGAGTTGCTCTGATACCAATGGTAGATCAACCATTTCAAAGTAAGGCAAAAGAAAGAATAGAGGATGGAAGAAAAGAGAATTGAGAGATAGAGGATAGAATATCAAAGAAAGAGAAACTTGAGTTACATTTTGCATGCCAAATCCTCTGATATGAGTTCTACATATAATAGCCGGTTATTACCTGGAAAGATAAAATAACCCTTAATAAGAGACATAAAATGATCAAATACCCCCTGATCACAAAAATGATATGTATCAATTTGTTTGTTAGATTGCAACTAGCAAATTATATACTTTTGTTAAAGTACATTTTGCCTTATAAAAATATGTAAATAAACTAAGTTAAATATAAAATATATAAGTTTGTTAAATATATTTTTGTTATTAAAACTTATCTTAACATGTGTATATATTTTTATAACTACTTTAAAAAATATTTAGCATATTTCACATTTTATGATATTATAAATTATCTTTAAGATTTTAAATAATATTTTAAAGTATTTATGATGTTATTGCATCTTGAATATTACCTAATCTTAAATATAATTATACCAACCTAGATACTCATCAAACAAATTAGGCTAACTTTATAAAAGATAAAATATGAAAGAGATGTTTGCTATCATATCATCTTAATGGCATATTAAGGGAAAATTATAGCCAGAAGTGTTAAGTTTAGAAAATTTACAAAGAAAGATCTTATCACAATTAGATTTTTTCAATGTTATACTTAGGTTTTTTTAAAGTTACAAACAAATTTTCTTCAAAATTATTTTTTTACAAACTTAAAGTCCCTAAATATAATTTTCCCACATCTCAACTGTGAGACAATATTTAAGATATCTAGCATGGTATAGTTATATTTAAGGTAAGGTATTATTCAAAATGCAAAAACATCATAAGATACTCCTATGATCCCGTGTATTTTCTTCCCTTTTTTTCCTTTTTTTCTTTTGGGAGTTTGGGCACATGTTGCAATCTGACAAATAGATTTAATCAACCACATGATCCCTTATCTTTCATTTTTAATTTTTAATGTATATTTTTGGGTATCGAGTTGCCTACTAGGTAGTGGCCACTGATGAGATCGTGCACATTCCAAGTTTATATGCAACTTATTTTAATGGTAGTCATATGATGAAATAAACAGTTGTGATTTTCTCACTATAATGACAGTTGACAATTACTCAATGAAAATGATCTTGTGCTAAGTGAAAACTAGTTAGTTCAAAATACAACAATCACAAAACTTTCAATTTCACCTCAAGACATTAGTTTAATTAGGAACATAGTTTAGCTCATCTTGATTCATCTTTGAGAAGTCTTGGTATTGATAGCATTTCTTCTTTGTTAGAGGTTGTCAAGTCCATTGAAGCTACTCAACTCCTCCACTGGAGCTACTTAACTCTTTTGATTTACATGTAGATATGATAGCATTAAAGCAAATGGGAGAAAAGGACCTTAAAGTCTTTGGCTTACCAATGGTATAGTCATTTGACTTTCATTTTATAGCTTCTTCTTTCATATTTGTAAGCTAATCATTTTAGTTTATATGGTCCATCATTTTAGACTCTAGTTTATGTAGTCTTTAAATATTTAACTAAGCTCTTTACTCTCTTTATTCATGCTCGTTTTAAATATGTTGGGTTGATGAATTAAGGCCTCTTTTGTTTCTAATTAGTTTCCCCTATTTTTAATTTTTCATGATGTCATTGTTGTTTTATTTTTTCTTGAATGTATGTTATGTTTTTTCAAGAGAATTTTGACTTCTTTGAAAGATATTGCATCCTGGGTTAGTTATTTATTTTGGAAAAATAGCATTTTTTTCTATGTTTTATTTCTGTACTCCATTAGGTATGTTCAAAAGCTTTTCTTTTAATCTTAGAAGATTTTGATATCTACTTGGCATCTTTTGCTTTTCAATTGGTTGAGATTAGTATGTAAGCTTACTTTTTTCATTCTTCTTGATTTTGTGTAAGGTTTCGTAGATGGATACAAGGTATGATTTAGATGCCACCATTTCTACTCTACCTCTACTCCCTTTCTTTGGTCCTTTTCAATCAAGTTTCATATTTTAAGGTAAAATATTAGTATTTCTGTTCCATCTATTTGCATGTTTAGAATCCTTAAATAGGTTATTAAGTTTTTTTTTTTAATTTCATTCTCTTTACTTGAAAAAGATGTTTGAATAGATTATGATGTCTTTCATAAGATTTAAATATGTCTTTTTTGTTGTATCTTTTGATTTTGTGTATAATGCTTTTATTTTCCTTATGAGCTTCTTTCTATTTTAGTATTTGATTTTATTAGGTATGGTGCAGGTAAGGATACAATTAGGTCAAGGATGCGTTGTTTAGGTGACATTAAACATGCATAAGTTCTTCCCATCATTTTTAAAGCTGCTTTAGCATTGATGGATCCTTATGTTAGTTTCACTAGGATAGGTTAGGGATGTGGTTATTGAAGTTTAATCCAATTAATTTAATTTTGATTGAGGTCAATCTTAATTAAAGTCCCGATGATGAATTCTTGTATTAGTTTAAGGTATATGAAGAGGTTTATTCATTAGGATTATATGCCTCACATGCTAGGTTATATGGTTCTATGAGTTTTTTTCTTTTTCCTTCTTTTTTTTCCTTTTAACTTAGATGTCTAAGCAGTATTGAATTTTATACATTGTTGATTTTAGCCTATGAAGTGATTCTATGCTTTGCTATTTTGTCCTTTTATTTTTTTAATAGTATTTTGTTTGGTTTTGTTGTTTATCTTTCATTAAGGTATACAATTTTTGATCTCTAAACTAAATTTCTTTACATAGGGTCTATCTAAAAGTGTACTTAGACAAGCTACATACACTGTTGCTCAACTTGGATCATTTAAGTGAATGTTTTATTATCACATTTATATGTCTTAATTCAACATAGAGACAAAATTCTATAACTTTTTCTGATTATGGCATTAATATATCTTTTTCAAGGATTCCTTTGGTCTTAGTGAAGTCACTATTGTGCTAAGTAAATAACTATTTTGCTATAGTTAAATTATCTTTAAGTTTGAAGTTATTGGCTTCGGCTTTCTTTACTACTATAATAGGACAATTGAACACAACTATGCTTGTTAAAATGTTATTAATGTCTAACATGAAACCTAAATGTTTGGAAGGGTGAATTCTTATTATCCTTAGGATGAAATGTTGATCATGTATTGACATCTCATCATTACTAAAGTGCTATACATTTTAGGATATGGTATAGGTATAAGGGAAGGCTATGTTAATTTACTAAATATTTGCAACATGGTTTGATAACAAAATGAATTTGAAATAAAAGGAAAATTGTATATCAAAGTTGAAGAAAGTGAAAAAATAAATCCGAAGAAACTTATAAACTACATAAAATGGAATTGCAAAATGAATTTAAAATAATTTGAATACCAAACCATAAGTTACATAGACGTTAAAGCCTATAAATAGAAGCTACAAAATCAAGGTTACAAGATCTAAGATGTCATGATTAATCCACAATATGGTGTAGGATATATTGTTGACAATCTATAGGATGAGACTATACATTCTTCCATAAAATTTGATGATTAGATTGTTGTCATTGCTTAGTATAAGGGATTTTGATGGCTATAATGAATTCTTAAGTTTTTGGAGTCTAAGGCTTGAGTTAATGGATGGTAAGCATTGATAGTTAAGGTGGATTGAATGCTACATGTATATTTTATTTAAGTTAGGAAATTAGAGGAATGAAACCATGATGCTAACTTTATAGCAAAATCATTGTACTTGGGATATGCTTGTGCCTTTATGTATAAACATTTTCTTATGGGCCATGGTACGGTGGCACAAAGAAGAAGGAAAATGGTACTTGACACCAGAGAATGTATTATTTAAAAGTATAAAATCAGTCAAAATAACCCTACCAGATCCTATTTATACTGTAACCTAACTCTTATTAGTTAGTTAGAAGCATTAACAATCTGAACCACCATCTAATTACCTTATAATAGCTACACCTATTTCTATAGCTATTATTCTTATTAATTCTTCTACATGTATATTCCCCCTTCAAACTAAATCCTTGTCCTCAAGGATTAGATTCAAGAACATCTAGAGTTGAAAAATCAAGGAACTATTATTGTATGGCATATAGATATTCCCAAGTTGCATCATTTTGATTAGTGTGTTTCCACTAGATTAAAACCTGTGTCTGAGGTAGATTGTGTTTTCTAACAACCTTCTGTGTAAGAATCCTTTTAGTTTTCATAGAAAAATATCCTTTTACAATCAGTTGGGGTAGATTTGTACTGAGTGGTACTCCTTTTCCCACATGCTTCTTCAAGAGTGACACATGGAACATAAACGAATTCATGTGGTAAGTGGCAACTCAAGCCAGTAAGCCACATGTCCCACTATTTTCAAAACCTGAAATGGCTTATAGTGCCTAGTAGTTAACTTGTGGAGGGTTGAATTATTGAAAGTGTTCTTTCTAAATGGATGCAATTTCAAATAAACAAAATCTCCCATAAAAAATTCACTCTCAATGCACTTCTTATTTGCACATTTAGTCATCCTATTCTATGCTCTGCTTGAGTGATACTTCAGTAGCTACAAGGTAATTTCCCTAACTCTTAGACTCCTATCTACCACCTCATTTTCACTATTAGTAGCCATATAGGGTAAATGGATAAGGGGTGTAACATTATACACAGCCTTAAAACAGGTTATCCTAATAGTAGAATAATAGGAAGTATTATACCATAGCTTTGCTAAGGGAAGCCATTTAATCCATTCCTTTGAATGACCCTCTAACATACATTGCAAATAACATTCTAAACAACAATTTAAAACCTCAATTTGCCCATTGGTTTGGAGATGATAGGCTGATAAATAGAAAACTTTTATCTTATTTATTTTGAATAAGGCTTTCCAAAAATTGCCACAAAAAATAAGGTCATGATCTATTGCAATGGATTATGGATAACTATGTATTTTAACAAAATTATCCATAAAAGCTTATGCTACTGTCACAACTGTGAAGAGATGTTTTAATGGAATAAAATGTGCAGCCTTAGATAAATGATCCTCCACCACCAATATCATTGCTTTGCAATAATATTTAGATAGCCTAACTATAAAATCCATATTCAGATCAATCCAAATGACTACTGAAATAGGCAAAGGTTAAATGATTGTAGGAGTAGCTAGTCAAAGAGAAACATATTTCCCAATCACAAGTTTCCCTTTTCTATATAATATACCCTACTACCAACTATAGTTTGGGTGAGTCTAAGAATCCATTTCCTAGTCCTCAATAACTTTCTTTAATGCCCCATCTTTCAAACATGAATCAATAACCTTCTAGTTAAGGTTGGAAATGATTGAAATAATGGTAAAGTAAAAAAGAAGTTTAGTCAGTGGAATTATGTTGTCATCGTGACAAAGCATTAGCCATTGCATTCACCTTGCTTTTACAATATATAATCTCATAGTTCAACCTATAAAGCTTATTCACCCACTTATACTATTCATGGGTAATGGAGTTCTATTCTAACATATGTTTGAGAAGTAAATGGTCTATTAACATGATGAAATGGTGACTATAAAGGTATTGGCATTGATGCTTAATAGCAAAAATAATTGCTATAAGCTTTTTTCATAAATAGATAGTTGGCATTTTTAGGGTGATAATGCCTTGCTAACAAAATCAATTGGGTGACCCCATTGGGATAGAATAGCCTTAATTCCTAGGTTGGATGAGTTGGTTTCAACTATAAAAAAGAATGTAGAAGTCTAGCAATGCTAGTACTAACATAAAAGACATAACTTATTTGAGTTGATTAAATGCCAACTCAACCTCATTACTTCATTTAAATGCCCTCTTCTTTAACAAGTATGTTATGGCTTTCTAATAACTCCATAATTCTTCATAAATCATCTATAATAACCTACAAGGCTTAAAAATACTAAAAAAGATGTAATGGTAGGATTGCCCATTGCCACCTTTTTTTCATCTACTTGAACCTTTGTTTTACAAATGATATGTTTGAGATATTCAATTCCAGTATCCCAAAAAATGCACTTACATCTCTTGGTAAACATAGTGTACTCCCTTAATGTGGCTAAAGTAGTCTTAAGATGCTCTAAATGTTACTCTGAAGTATGACTATACACTAGAATATTATCAAAGAAAACTACCATGAATTTTTATAAGAATGGTTTGAAAACCATATTCACAAGACCTTAGAAGGTAGTTAGAGCATTCATTAATCCAAATGGCATGACAAGAAATTCATACAATCCTTTACAGGTGTGAAAAGTTGTTTTGTGAATGTTTGAAAGGTTCATCCTATTTTAATGATAACCAGCTTGTAAGTTAAGCTAGGAGAAATACTTGGCTCCTCTTCATTCATCAGGAAGCTCTTTAATAATAGGAATAGGGAATTTGTTTGTTAACTCACAGTAATCAACACAAAATTGTCATATAACTTCTTTTTCTTTTTTGACCAACATAATTGGGGATGCAAAATCATTATTGCTAGCTCTAATGATCCCATTGTTCAACATTTCTTACACCAACATTTCCATAACATTTTTTGTAAAGGCCCATATCGGTAAGGCCTTAAACTCACTAGTTTATCTTCCTTGAGAGTAATAGCATGATCAAATGTCTTTATTGGTGGTAAAGACTTAGGTTCTTAAAAAATATCCACAAATTCTAGGAGAAGTGCACCTAAGGAAGCTTGTTGACTTCCTAATAGTTTGTGTCTTAAACAATATTGTCTTGTGACTATGCAATTAAATCTTAATAAGGTATGCTTGTGTAGCATATCTAAGTTATTTAACCTATGGTTCTTCCATACTCAACATCAAAGATTACTGATCAAGACCATAAACTTCACAAAACTTCTCTTGCAACATAAAACATAAAATTTGCTATCTAAAATCCCATATAACTCCACCAAGTGTGGATAACCACTATATTCCAAGAATCATGTGAAATCCACTAAGTGGTATCACTAAAAAAATCAACTTCAAAGCACTCCCTATTCATATGTCTTTTACATTAAACACACTTATATTCAATGAGAATCTACTCATCATTAGTAATAGAAACTTTAATGTCTGTTGTACATTAAGTTTTGAGTTTTAACATTTTCACCAAATTAGCATATAAAAAGTTATGTTTGCTTCTAGTGTTTAATAAAATAGATTGCTTCTTAATCATGCCTTTGACTTTCATCATAAAAAAGCCTACAGATTTAAAAGTAGAACTAATAATAGCATTGAACAAAATATGTGGTGGTAGCCTTACAACACTTTCCTCTTCATCTGATGTCATGATATCAACCTCCATATGATCTCCTTGTTCATCTTCTTCCACCATAATTATAAAGAGTTTTGAATCTTTGCATTTATGATTGAAGGTAAATCTCTTTGGACACTAGTAACAAAAACCATTTTTCCTCTTCTCACTTATCTCTCTTTTACTTAATCTCCTTATAAGTTTATCAAAAGTAAATAGGATTGAGGTTTAAATGAATATAATAAAGTAACAATGGACCCCTCAGAATTATTAACATTTAATTTAATAGGAACAAAAGAAAATTGATTTCTATAAGTTGAAAGAGTGGAACTAACATATGGTTTAAGATCAGAGAAATTAGTAGAAGCTAAAATGGTAACTTGAACTCTAAGAATAGAAGGCATCATATATGAAAGAGATTAAAGTTTGAACATGTGCATAGGAGCTTCAATACTTGGCTTGAGACCACTAAGGAAGCAGCTAATCATATGTTCTTCCTACAACTCAATCTCTGATAGGAGTTCCTCAAACCTCTCTTGATATAAAAAAACTGAGTCCTCTTGCTTTAAATTCTTCAGTTCAAACATTAGATCAACTTTTAAGATTTCACCAAACGTCTCTTGTAATGCATCCATGTATTCTAACTAACTCACTTCACTGTATGCCTTCTTCCTCATGTAGTTCTAGTGCCGTTATAAGGCTTTCCCCTTAAAATGCAGATAGATTAATTGATGTTATTTACTTGAAGTATACACACAAGTATACATATAAGAGATAAAAAATTATTTGCCATAAAAATCATAAAATTAATTTATGAAAATGAAGGTTAATTGTTTAATTAAATTTTCTTAAAATTATATAAATAAGTAGAGTGTAAAAAATTTGAATGAGAAATTAATCAAAATTGTAAAGTATTGTTGAACTCAATATTGAAATAAAGTAAATTTTTTATTTGGTAAAAAGAAATAGTTATAATATGATACAATGATATGAAAAATAAAAACATGAGAAAAAAATAGAATGTTAAAAAAAATAAAATTTTAACTATTGTTAAAAAATATTAAATGGACAAATAGTTAATAAAATTTTAACTATTTTTAACAGTGACCCATGGTATTGGATTGCAATTTTTTGATTTTTTTTAAATTTATTATTTTTCTTCATTTCCTCCAAATTAAATTGATTAGTTTGATAATTTATGTTTAATATGATAATGAAGAAAATTAAATGAGAAAGATTTTAAAAAAATTATGGCTAAGTGGTATAAAAAAAGTAAATGTCAAATAATTTAAATTGGGTAAAAAGGAAAAAAAATAGACACAAAGAAATAGAAGATTATTGTTTAGGAAGAATTAAATAGTAATTCTTTTAAACTTAATAAAATGATTGAAGAGAAATGAAATGTGTTTGAAATGATTTTTTTTTTGTTTTGCATAATTGTTATGTTAGTTTTTTTAAAAAAATTGTAGGAGTAATAAGTTATGGAATGAAAATAATTATAATAAAAAAATTAATTACCATGAAAGGTATAAAATTAATTTAGGAAAATAAAGGTTAATTTATTAAAGTAATTTCGTTTAAACTAGATAAATAAGTAAGAGTGTAAATAAATTTGATGAGAAATTAATAACGACAGTCCAATATTATTGAACTTGATATTGAAAGAAATAAAATTTTGTAATTAATGAAAAGAAATAGTTATGTTACAATGATCTAAAAAATAAATATACAAGAACAGAAAAACAGAATGTACAACATTCAAAAGAAATGATTTCCTGTGCCACATCGAGTCTATGTTCGTAATCGTTGGCCTTGTCGTCGAACAGGAAGGTGTTCTTCTTTTGCTTCTTATACTTCACCCTCCTCCTCGACTTCTTCATTAACGCCTCTATCTTCATCTTCTTTGTTATTATTGTTTTCTTGATTTTCTACCTACTCGTAGGATACAGGATTCACATGTAATAAGGGATATTAAACTTAAGGAAGTGGCTAATGTGGTGTGATATATCTCGTTTGTTGTGATCTAACGTATGCAAAAAATTTAGAAGTAAATTCAAAAGCAGATATTTTTTAGTCTAAAAATAGAGGTGTAAAAGAGATGGAGCCACATGGCATATAAAATGAAAAGCTGACACCCCTAAAATCAATAAAATACAGCGGAGGAGTGGAAGAAGATGGACCTACAGTGTCATAATGGGCCTGAGCCTGTGTCGCTGTGGTAGAAGATGGACCTGTGATGTCATGGTATACTTGTGTCTGTGTTCCTGAAAAAGAAAATGGTCCAGCGACATCAGGGTGGGTCTATGTCTCCGTCAATGCATGAAAAGAAAGGCCATTGTAGATGTGATGCCAACATTAGAGATATAAAGCTTATCATCCACTATGGGTACTCTAGTGGATATAAATCCATAGGCTTTCTTTGTTGTGTGAGTTGGAAGAAGCTGTGGCCAAGGCAACTAAGGTGCAGGAGGAGTAGCTTGAGAAATCATCATATCTTAATACTCGCCAAGTGTATCGAAGATGCTAGTACAATCAGTAACCACAACAAGACCCAATGGTAAATGGTCATTAGTAGCAAGTAGTCATAAGTGATCAGTGACATCAGCCTGTGAGAACAAAAAATTGAAAGTTATATATATAATAAGTAAAAAAAATGAAATAAAATGACTATATTAGGTCCTAAAAAATTACCACAAAAACCTTGGGTACCACTAATATGGTGGATCTATCGACAGATAATTCTCCAATACCATTTCATATATTTTGAATAGCGATCTAAGAGCTCCAATGATATTAATGTTAGTGATAAAGTATCTTGTTAGCTTCACCAAGCAAGCACGAAGTTCTTATGTTTTTTTTACTAGTCTAAATGTGTCTTACCTTTTAATATAAGTGTATGGACCTTTTCTAAATCATAGGGAACACGAAGTATAGGCTGCATTCTACCAAACTTTCGGAGCACGCGATCAACATGATGTTATTCTATAATATGGAAGTAAATAAGTGACACAGATGCTAACCATATGTCTGAGGAGACCAGACAATAGTCAGGAATCAATTGGCAGACATCGCTTGCATCATATGGACGCTATATAATCTACAAAGAACAAAATAAAATATGTCAATATATAGTATCATTAATGCCACTATGCACCAAACTGATAAAAAGTATTTTAAACCTCATTAGCTCTCAACTGGTCTAACAATATTCGGTAATGTTGTATTGTTAATTTTCTCATACGAGGATGCTGGCCTACACATCTCCACCTGTAAGGTGTTAAAAGAAATGACTATTAATTTGAAATTATATACGCAACATGAACCATACAAAAAGCATTTAATTTGAAATAGGGTTCATACTTGTACGTAAGTGGGGGGAGCACATCATATATATCAAGATAAAGGTCTAGAGGTAAGGGTCTCTCAAGGGCTAGGTTAGGAAATTAGTCCCATGCTCATAAATGAAGCAATATCAAACAGTCACCAATGTTAACCTCCTTATAATCAGTGACATTGCATAACTCTCTATAGAGGTATGTTAGCACTGCAAAACTCCAACTGAACTGACCTGCTACATAGAAGTCCTAGAGGACTGTTAGGTACATAAGGAGAACTCTATGTCCTGACCAGTCTGGTATAAGAACCCCGCCTATCAGATGTAATATGTAGGCATGAGCAAAATATAATATATCATTCTCATCCGTATTCTCTGAAAGTGCCTTAAAGTGGTTAGCGAGTTAAGTAATGCTCAATCTCTGTCCATCAAATTCTTCCTTTAGTGGCTCAATCCTAAGAAGAACCTCATAAACACCTCGCCAATTGAAGTTAAACAAACCAGTGATAGGGAGACCCACCGCGGGAAGACCTAACTGTACAATGATATCCTGTAGTGTAATAGTACATTCGCCTCGGGTGGTATGAAAAGTATATGTCTTTGGCCGCCACTGCTCAATAAGTGCTAAAACAAAGGGAGCATCAAAGTCAAGTGCCGCAAGGCGAGACACTCCATAAAAGCTAGCGACTCTAAGATGTGGCACTATAGCTAGTAAGAGAGACTCCAATCATGAACCATGAGCAACACGGCGAAGTTGAAAAATGTGATTTGGCTGTTAAAGAGAAAAAGTGTGAATATTATAAATAATATAATCGTCAAACAGTTGAAGATTCGATTTCTACAATATATCAATAATGTACCTTATTCAACCACACCGCCTGAGAGACGTGCTTAGTTTGTAGATACAATAAAGACTTATCATCTAGATCTGGATGAACAACATGTCTTGCGCCAGACATAATATTATCTTACAAAGTGGCATCAAATTTAGCTAAAATACATATTTAATGATATTTGAGAAGTGTGGTGATAAATTTATATAAATATAACTTCACATAGAGCAAGATTTTACTTATTCAAAATTAAAACAAATTGCAAATAACACAACATAATGTGCAATATACTCTAAGTGGTTATCATAATGTTTTCTTACATCTTTCGTACAAATAACACAAAAAAAATAGTACATTAAGCATTTCTAATACAAAAAGGGGAAACAAACAATCGACAAATCAAAACGCTACGAGTTTAGACGGGCATGCGATGGACAAGTCATGTGGTGACCCGATTGTTTACACAATGCACATTGTGGTAGATCTCTCGAACTTTCTTGCCAATCTATTTCATTTCATATTCGACTTGACCTAGGGTGACCTTTGCCACGTGTCATTACTAGATCTGGAATAAACGTTAGGCCTTGAACATGGGGCCAGTATGCTTCACTACCAATAGGACAAAATTCAGTGTCATAGGCCTTCGAACTAATTTCTAATCAGAACACTTAGTCAATGTATTGTACGTAATCCACTCAAACGTGGGCACAGACTACTAATACATGCTGGTAAAGATATTTCACAGCTTGGAATTCGCCATAATCACATGCATAATTTATTAAGTTGATTTTACAAGATCGACCAAATTGCTGATTAGCTAGATCATATGGCTCCTCTACCCCAAATGTCAACCCTCGTTTATCAAATCCATGAACTGCACATGCTGATGCTCTTCGAGCTCTAACTATTAGCTTTAATCTGACGTCTTCAAATATGGTTTTGCTTGTTTCTAGCTATGCATTTGCCTTCTCGGCTCTTTGGACCCAATACTTGGTTAGCCTATAAAATGTTGCTCTTACCAACCCCAGCATAGGTAGGAATCTAACTCCTTTAAAAACTGCATTGATACTATCTACTAAATTTATGGACATGTGACCCCATCGTCGGCCATCAACGTCATATGCCTGACACCATTGACTCCTGGGTATCTCCTCAATCTAGTTTGCAGTGTGCATGTGTAGCTGGCGTATGTAAGCTAATTCTTCATCTACTTTATGTTGCTTATATAGGTAACCTGTATAAGAAAAGATAAGATAAGAAAAAAATCCTTACAGAACCATAGTATAACACAAATACAAATGAGGTTGCGTGATGGCAAGATTTATCAATTTTTATAAATAGCTTTTTTAGCCAGAATTTCTTATTGATATTGCTCGCCAAATGTTAAAGGCAAAACATATGATAAGTTTGTGGAGGTTGCCACCTTATTTGCTTATTAGTCATGACAGCCAAGATATTAGTATGCCGATCAGAAATCAAGCACAGTCTATTCTTATTTTTCATCATATGTGCGTAGAGGTTAAATAAGAACTATATCTATGCCTCATATGTTTCTCTCCCAACTACTACAAACACAAGCGGGACAATGTTCCTTTCACCGTCCTACGTACTTGTAATCAGTATGGTCCTTTTATATTTGCCATAAAAGAATATCTCATCTATTTGAACCATTGGTTTCAAGTAATCAAACATCTTAATGCATGGCTTAAAGGTCCAAAATACCTGATGAAATATGACTGACTCCTCATTAGTCATGCTAGTCGATACGCATTCTTTATGTATAAAGTCATAATACGAGTGAGGCATGAAATATTGAACAGCAGCTAACCATCTAGGTAACAAAGTAAAAGACTTTTCCCAATTCCCAAATGCGTGTAAAATGGCTCGATGTTTTTCTTTTCAAACTTTTTTGTACAAAACATTGTATCTAAAAATAGAATGCACCCGCTCAATGACTTCTCGAATTGACACTTCAGGATTCTCAGTTGCCATGGATACAAGGTACACTGAAATAACATCAAAATCTAGTTTCGGGCGGTCTTGAGATAATAATGCTGACACACATGTATGGGGCCCATTGTATTTTGTTATCTCTCAATGATTTTCCTTCCTTCGATAATAGGCTCTAAACCTTCACTTGCATGACCTCTGTCCATATTCAAGGGAGTGGTATTTTTCGTATTTTTTTGACGACTAAAACACTTTAAAAGTGTGATTTGTGCATACTAAGTATATCTTTATTGCCCTGCGAAAGGACTGCTGATCATTATACAGCATACCTATACATAACTCTTAGTCATCATTCATGTTTATCGCTGCCTCTTCCATTTTGGCATACTTAGGAACCCTCGCACTACCTGCATCTATCTATTCAAGGAACGCAACATCAAGTTATCATAAATATTAACGGGGGTTGCTAGATTCATAACGGCATCCACATAATCGGTGTCTTCATCATTATCTGTATTTCCACCATTGTTGTAATCGTAAAGAGCTGCATCATATTCATCATCTTTCTCAAATTCATCCATTATGTCTTCTGCCTGCTCTGGAGAAAAAAAAGGAGCACCAATTAGTGTATGTGACGAACTTGGGTGTGAAATATCATTACCTGGCTGACGAGATAAACTTGGATGTTAACCAATGTCTGCAAAGTATGACATAAATAACGCAGGCTAATTGTCGGCGACGATAACATGGCTAGAGCATGGGAGTGGGTCTAGCACATATTCAACTGTTGCTTGAGTAGTTTCATTTAAGTTCACTTTTTTTGACGATATTTCTGCATACAATTCTATTGAACCCAACTGTGATGGAAACTTTGCATTTGTCACGCACATCGCTAGGACATTGGCATCTCTCCTTAACTTGCCCGCTTGGTGTTTTGTGGGTTTCAGTGATATTGAATGCCTATATACCAAGTCAGACACATATTGATTTGAATCAAGCTATAACTATTCGATAACTTTTTGTTTTAGCCTCTCTAATGAAATGTCATAATTAACAGTCATTACATCAATCGTATCTGTGATAAATGTTACTCCCTTTTCAATTTCGCATATTTTTTCATTTGAATATATGCATATAATCTCATTCCTGTTATTCATTTTGCCAACTCAATTAACACTGCCACTAACATTCGAAATACAGTAAAAAAGTTATCAATTATTATTTCATTATTCTTTTGGATTATACTCATTTTATTGACATTTTTCCTAAATTTTTTTATATTTTTTACTTATATTTTTCTCAATATTTTGCTAATATTTTGCCAATATAAATTATATCCTATAGAATTATCAATTTCCATTCTTTTTCTCATCCATATTATATATTATATATATTCTTTTCTCATTTTATAGACAATCTTTGTTTCAAACAATTGACAATATTTTTTTAATTACATTTTTTATAACATTTTTTATATTATATTTCCCTAATAGTTTTTTAGTTATATCTTTTCATATATTGCCCCTTCCATATTTTTTTCTCCCATTATATTCTTCAACAATATTTTTTGACACCACTTTTATTTTCTATATCATATTTTTTAACACTTTTTCCCTTTTTTCCTATATTTTTTCCCCAAATTTTAATATTCTTTTACAATATTTTTCCATGTCTCCATTACTTATAACATTTATTATCTTTTTTATTTGATATTTTCATCGTTATTTTTACTTTATTTATTTTTATCCTTATAATATTTAATATTGATAGATTTTCCCCCTTAAATAGTTATTTTCCTTATCACAATTTTTTCTTCAGTTTATTGTTTTTTTTCACCTCTTTCCTTTAATTTTAAAATTTCTTTCCCTTTTCTACATAAATTAACCATGACTTATTATTTTTCTTTATTTATTCAGATCTTGCTGTTGTATTTTATTTCAGCTACAATATATAAGAATAAAAAAACTCATCACACATATATATTGACCTGCTAAAAATATATCACAAATAATTAAATTTAATTTACAACATAATCATATTATTTATAAAATAAAGATTATTTCATATTAAAATTTTCGTACCAAATCAGGGACCACTTCTCCTTTTGTCTCTCTTCTCTTGCAGATTGCTCCTTCTATTTTCTTTCTCTTTTAATCACTGACAACTCTGAAGGATATTCTCCTGATAAAAACTTGTTACTCAAGAAGTTGGAAGGAGAAAGGAACAATGAACCAACATAGCAGCATGAAGAAGATGAAATAGACAAGCAAGGTGAAGAAGAAATGGAGGAACAACCAGTGAACGAAGAAATGGAAGATATAAAAGGAGAAGCAACATTTAAAATGAAGATATAGGAGGAGAAGAAATTAACAATAAAAAAATGTAGATAAGTTTCCCTCCAATAAAATATTGACACGTGGCAGCGTAATTTCATTTCCCCACTCATACACTGCCATGTTATCTCTTTTATTTTCGTGTGAATGTTAAACTACTTTGACCCTGACATGCATGCATTGAGACACGGTTGCTCAACCTTGACACGCAAGATTAATGCTTTTCATGGACACGGTTGCCTAGCAACCATGTCCATTAAATTTTTTTTAATTTTTTTAAAAAATGGTCATGATACAAAATTTAAAAAAAAAAAACTTGTATCTAAGGAAATAACAAATACGAAAATGCATTGTTCCAAATTAAAATTTGTTCCATTGTACGTACGTCCAAAACCCTAAAATATGTCACTACCAAGAATGTTAACCAACATCAATTGAAGACATTTGATTGAATTTGATTATTTGTAATTTTTTTTTTCAATTTATAATGTAGTTTTGCAAGATTTTGTAGCTTTTTCAAAGTGGGAAGATCTTGGCCAATAGATGTTTAGTCAACCATAATTATAAGTGCCTTTTCTCCAAATAAACTAGTATGAATCAAAATTTTGAAACTTGAAGCTGAGAATTTCGAAACTTAGTGCAAAGAAAAATCTTTATAGATAAATGTTCTTTTCTATCTTTTTCATTTAATTTTTTTTTGTTGTTTTCTCAAACCTTTCTCTCTTCATTTTTTCATGTTTGAAGGTTCATATATCTCTGTTCATCTTCTTCCTTTTGATGATTTTGAAGTAAGTTAATTTTCTCTTCATCCTCTCTTTCTATTTTTCTCTATATGATAATTTTTTTAATTTTTCTCATACTTTTTTTTTAATTCTGAATCATGCTTCATCTTCTTCATTTTGAAAAATTTGAAGTAATTTTAATTTTCTCTTTATCTTCTCTTTTTTTTTGTTAATTTTTTTTAAATCTTTTTCATATTTTCTTCATTTTGATTCTAAATCTCTCTTCTTCTTTTTTCTGAATTTCTCTTCCTCTATCTTTGAGTTTTTGATTTTGAATCCCTCTCTCTCTGTTGCAAATTTATGGAGGAAGAAGAAGAATAATGCATAGGCAAAGAAAGATGAAGACGAAGAGGAAAAAGGATGTGAAGGAAGAGGAAAAATAAATGCCGAAAGATGAAGACAAAGGAAGATATGAAAGATATAGGAAAAATAAGATGCAGAAATATGCAACAAGAGGATGACATTTTTAAAAAATGAATATGTAAATCAACAAAATGAATTGAAAATTTTGAAATAAAATGAAAGAAAAAAGAAAAAAGAACCAAAAGCAATATGATTCTAAAAAAAGGTTTCAAATCCAACCAATTTTCATTCGGTAAACTAAAAGCAGCAATTTTGCAAAGTTATTATTTTGCTACTACAATTCAATTAATAACTATTATTGACTAATAAAAATCCAACTACAAGCTATGATTCAATGATTGTTTGGTATGCAGAAAATTAAATATGAAAATAAAAATAGAAATGGAAAGAAAAAAATTATTTTATAGATAAAAAATACTTATAATACTCTCATTTTTAATAATTAAATAATAATTAATAAATAGTATTAAATAATAATTAAATAATGATTATAAAGATAAACTTGTCACTTTATTAAATTTTTATGATAAACCAAACCCGCGGTGATTTTCAGGTGGAAAACATGTTTCCAACTGATGCTCCAATCAGAATTTATACTTTTTTGTTGTAGTGTGTATTATTTAGAAAATTTTTAAATCGATTCCTAAATTTTATTTATTATTGTATGCAACTATTCTATAAAATACGGGTGCATTTTACGGGTTATAAAGATACCTGATCCAACGATAACGCTGAATTTCAAGTTGCTGACTTTCAATGGCATTGCAACTTTAATTTTTTTAAATTCAAAATTTTCGGATAATTGTACAATGAAATTATAGGTTTTTAATGCCGGGACTCGTGACCTGCCTCGTGGCATGATGTATGGAAGTGATTATTTTTATAATTTGATTGTTAAAATATCCAAATTATTATTATTATTATTATTTTATATTATATAATTATTTTACTAGAACATCCCATGCATCGTACGGATTACTTTTCTAGAAAGAAAATAATGGCTAAGAGAAATGATATGGTTAATTTATTATCTTATTTGATTATTTTTATCCACTATTTTATCTACCAAACAGTGTAGTTTGAAGAGGACCATTTGATTTTGAAAAGGATATATTATTTCTCAATTTTTTTTATTTTTTTTGTACATTAAAGTAATTTCATACTAACTTATGTGTCTAAGTGCACTAATTTATTTAAAATATATTAAATATAATTATTCATGAAAAATAAAGTAATAAATATTAAAAATATAATTATAAATGATTAAATAGTATATCTCTCTCTCTATATATATATCCTAATCTTATAAGTATGCACAGGTTTTTTTTAACATGATGGGAAGAGTTTATTTTGAAATAATGTTTGTAAAAAAAAATAATTATATGTCTACAGTGTAATATAAGTGGTAGAGAATTGTTTATGATAGGTGTGTTTAGAAAATAATGGATATTGGTATATAAATATTTGAATTCTAAAAGAAAAAGGATATTTGTCAAGAAATTATGTAAATAAAAAGTTTATGCCATGAATAGTTCATACAATATTATCCAATGCTACTTGTACAATCCAACCTTATCTTACATCACGCATCAAATGCGGCCATTTTTTTTTTTTTTGGATGACTTAATCTCTTTGAACTCAAGAAATGAGTAATTATCATCATCATCTTCTTCTTAATCAGAATTTGGAAGCCAAGAGAATAAACGTGGTTGCCATTTGAATACAACTACCAACCATATGCAGCCATGGCGTTAGCATGAGCTATACTTCCGTTTTCCTTCTGTAATGGGCCAATCAAAGGAAAGAAAACTTTAAGGTGCATATGTCAAAAGAAACGAGAAACTGCAAACAATAACAAACCATTTAGAGCTAAAGAATCCTTACACTCTATTTGGATCTTGATAATATAGTGAACTCTGTACATTAGCATTGTTATACCAGTATAGATGATTTCCCAATAACTTGGATGCTTAAAAAATGAGAGAATATGGTGCCTAGGAATCCAAGATTTTCACATTCTAAGGTATCCTATTCATATTTTGAAATGATTTCTAATTGTAACACCATATGGCTGCCGCTTTTTTATTTTTGGCCAAACCAAATGCAGGTCCTTGAATTTTTCCCATATTGAAGATACCGGGGGAAAAAAAAAAACATGATGCTTATAAATTGCTCAATAATATTTTTCAGCACCTACAAGACAGCCTTGTGGGAGACATCTTCACATGAACAGATAGTATTGACTATTGAATATTTATAGTGCAAGATTCACCTACTAGTTGCTTATGCAGTCCCTATTATCAATTGTTCCCATTCATCAAACTTCTTGACCTTCACAAGGCTAAAGAGAACCTGAAAACCGAAAAATGCACAGAAGACATATCCTATAATGGCAGGAACCTGAAAAAGATAAGCATATCTAAGCAACAAGAGAGTAAAACCAGAGAATCAAGTGACTGACTTGATAATAATTATAGAAAGGGAGCAGGAACAGCTTACACTAATTGAATTGAGATACAAAATCGCTGCAAGATTTATAAGGCTCCCATCAGGTAGAGACTGTTAATTAAAAAAGGGTAACATGAGATATGCACCATGCCTGACAGATTTTCTTGGTCTTTCCTCTGATAACAATATACTTTAACCTGAACAAATTATTGAAGAAAAATATGCATATGGTTGATGATGCGTGCATGGAATATATTTATGTCAAGTGTCAACCAAGTATACAGATCCGTCAGTAATTTGCAAAGGGTCAGAAAATATTGAATTGAGATTTCATGTATAAGTATGCCAAAAGATGCCCATTAATAGGATCACAAAAGGTCCATTGCTAAAAAAAATGATAAAATAAGCACTAATATGATGTACATGATTGTAAGTTCATGTAATATTATGTAGCCAGCACAGGATGTAATAGAGATATCCATTCCCATTTTATAATTTAACAAATTGTTGCAATTGCAAGTGTGATCATACACAAGCCAAGGGTTACTTACAGTAGATAATAAATTTAAAGGCCATGCATATCTCCAAGAAGTGAGAATATATGAATATTTAAAGGTAATTAAATAGACCCAAACCAAATTCTGATAGACAACTAAACTATTTTCATGAAGTTACTGCCTAACTCGACTCATATTCTCTATTATCTTCTGAGCAGTGACCATGCGTTGGAATGCCTTCTTAGATTCTAAAATTTGAATTTGTAGTTTCAGATCACCTTGCTCCTGTAGAAAAATCAAATACAGTAGGCAGTGATTTAGAATACAAAAAACCATTAAAAGATACAAATTCAATGAGATGGCTCCAATAATATCAATGGAAATTCCAGAAGTACCAATCTGCTGATAATTTCTGCAAGCTTTTCGACCCTATGAAGCTGTTTAAATAGGTTATAAAATGCCTAACTATCTGTCCCATCTCTTCCTAAAGTCCAGTACATTTATAAGATGGGAATGAGAAAGAAAACCGTAAGTTACACTAGGTACAAGCACAGTAGAACAAGCCTTGGACTACCTTTAGGATAACTTCAACCCCTGCTTCACGAAACCTTAGCAATTCCAGAGCATAATGGCAAGGCACGCAAGTTGTATTAGACTTGCAAAACATATAACTTGAGTAGTAGAAAAGAAATTGGAAAAAAAAAAATACGAACTAGAAAAACAACACTCACGGTTTGGCAATCTTAGTAATATCAAATCGTTGGTAAAGGCCCTTCCCAATGCCATCCAACACTGCAGAGACAACATTGAATTGTTGCCTTACCTGACAACCACATGGACAGAACATGCAAAATGACATAGTAAACTTAATTATATTTACCAAAGAAGACTCTAACAACAAATGTGAATGTAGCAGGAAACCGAAGGGTTTGGTCTGATGCAGTGGATAACAAATCTTCAACTGCTTACAAAGAGACAGTTATGAGTACATGATCTATTTTCAAAGTTGACAAGTGATATAGCAAGGGGTTGCATAATGTAATCAAACTAAGAGAATACATCAACACAACCCCAATTAGTTTAAGGATGAAGATTAGATGCAAGGCATGATGTGACTATTTACATTCTTGTAAACTACTGGATATTTTTTATTTTCTGTAACCACTATAGTATCCATTGCTTAGATCAGTTCCCAAGAGCAAGCAAGCAGCTTAGACTTAATCGAACATTTTTTTTCATGTTAGGATCGAAAATGAAAGTAAATTTTTATATAGATCTTATCGTGAAGCATAAAGCTCACATATTTTGTTTGTTAAACAAAGGTTTGGGTCATCACTCTAGTTTGAAGATAAGCTTTGTTGTTATATTTGCACTGGAACAACAAATAATAGCAGCAGATTAAGAAAAGAAGTTTTTTAGTCTGAAAAATCACACAACTTTTTATTGATCAAAGCTGATATGAATACATCTTAAATGTAATTGAAAAACTTAAGAAAATGCATAAAAATCTGAATAGTTAAAATAGATACTAACAAACTTTTTTTTAAAATTAAAGAAAAAATAATCAGCTTCCTTATTTGTAGCATTAATCCTAATTTTTTGGAATTTCCACCAACATCTAGCATGTAAGGTATAAAACTAATACTCCTCTTTGCATCAGTTGCTGTAGATGCCTAATTTTTCTCTTAAAAATTCAAATCTTGCCTTGGACATTGCCTTAATTAAAATATCTACAACTTGCTCTTTTGTTTTACTATAAAGCAAAGACACTTCTCCTTCTTCTTTTTTTTTTCATACTTCTCTTAAGAAATAAAGCTTGATCTTAAAGTGTTTTGTTTTTCCATGAAAAACTGGATTACTGGATATGGAGATTTCTACTTGATTATTAACAAAAATGCATGTGCTTTCTTCTTGTATCGTATGAAGATCTATTAACACTTTCCTTAACCATAAAGCATGGTTAACAACTGATGTAGTAGCTATATATTCAACTTCTTGTTTCTTTGAACACTAGGAGAACATGCCTGATCCAAAACTGAAACAAAACCTAGTTGTGCTTCTCATATCATCTACATAACCAACCCAATCACTATAAGAGAAATAATGCAATTGAAAGTCTTGACAATAAGAGTATTTGATACCATAATTCATTGTGCCCTTTATGTATCTCACTTCTCTTTTAGCTACCTGAAAAATATAACTTACTAGCACAATGCATAAATCGTGAAAGCAAGCTCACGACATATGTTATATTAGGTCTAGTTGCTATGAGTACATCAAATGCCCAATCAAGCTTTTGTATAGACTTTCATCAACCTTTTTAGCACCATCATCTTTGCTAGATTTCTCTTTTTGATTCATAAGAGTATTTATAGGCTTGCAGTCCTCCATTTGAAACTTGTTTAGAATCTACTTTACATACTTGTGTTGATAGATGAATACTTGATTTAGTTTCTACCTTACCTCTATTCTAAGGAAATAAGACATCACTTCTATTTAGTCATTTCAAAGATGTTTAGCATCTCATCTTTAAACTCCTTTATAAACTCTTCATTATTTACTATTACAAGTATGACATCTCCATAAATAGACACAATTATTAAATCATAAACTACCATTTCTACATATAAAGTAGGTTCATTAAGGATTTTCTTAAACCTTAATAGATGATAATCAATTCTATTATATCAAGCTCATAGAGCTTATTTAAAAATGTATAAGGTCTTTTTCAACAAATACACCTTATTTTCATGTCCTTTTATGGTAAAGCTCTCTAATTGCTCCACATATATTTCTTTCTCCAAGAAACCATTTAGAAAAGCTTATTCAAAATCTATGTGATACACTTTCCCTCTTTTTGTGCTACAATTGCTAGCAACAACCTTATTGTATCTAACCATGCAACTAGTGCAAGGGCTTTAAAGAAGTCTACTCCTAACACCTGAGCATAACTCTTTACTACAAACCTTGCTTCTTACTTGTCAACTAAACTATCTGCATTCAACTTAGTTCTAAACACCTATTTGAGCCTAATGACTTTTTTGTCTTGAGATTTGTCTACTAGCTCCTAGATGTGATTTTTCTCAATTATCCTTAATTCTTCTTTCATAGCTTCAACTCACTTTTGATCTTTTTCAACTTCATCATATCCAGTAAGCTCCACAATGGCTACATTGCATGTATTGTTCCTTTAATTGGTATATCATCAACATTATCAATTGAAGGTAGCAAAATGTGATTTTCCTTTATATCCTTCCAATTCCATTACTTATTTTCCATAGAAGTAACATCTCTACTTATAAAAATTTTTCTTGTTTAGGGCTAAAACATTTTATAAGCTTTAGATATATCATTGTAGACAATAAATACATTAAGTTCTATCCAGCATATCCTTTTTTTACTTGGGGAGAAAAAGAAAAACACAAATAACCAAATATTTTTAGATTATGTAAGGAAGGTTTGTAGCTATACCATGCTTCAAAAGGTGTCTACTTTTATAAAATCTTTGTTGAAAGTCTATTTAAAAAGAAAATTGCAGTGCCTTGTAGCTTTTGTCTAAAACTTTTTTGGTAGCTCTTTTTTATAAAGTAAACATGTTATCATATTCATTAATGTCTTATTATTCCTCTCACTTGCTCCATTTTGTTACGGAGTGTATAGAGCTGTGAGTTGATATTCAATTTTAGCTCTTTCATGTTAAAATTGTTTGAAGTATATTCATTCCCATTGTCTAATTTTAACACTTGCATTTTGCAACCATTTTGATTTTTAGCTCTCAAGCCTTGAATTTCTAAAATACACCAGTAACTTATCACTTAAACTATAAAAATGAATCCAAAACATTCTGGTTAGATCATATATGAAAACAATGTAACATTTACTTCCCTTCAATAAAGAAGTTCTTTGAGGGCCACTAAGATCAATATGTATTAACTATAGCTTATGTGAAACTCTTCAAGCTTTTTGAGGAAATGAGAACTTACTTTGCTTGCCAAATTGACAAGCCTTGCAACCATGTGGGTTTTCTTCTAATAGAGGAAGACCATGAACCAACTCTTTTTTCTACATAAACAAGAATGTTACATGATAAAAATGACCCGGTCTTTTATGCCAAATTTATGTGTTGTTCACAAAAATTATATTTGTTACTTGCTCCTCCTTTATTAAGTCTTTTTTTTTTCAAAAAAAAAAAAAGCTCTTGCCTTTCATCCTTATCTTGAACACCTTCTGATCTTTTACATTTTTGATAACACACTTCTTATCTTCAAAGAGCACTTTATAACCTTTTTCTAATATTTTCCTAACACTTAGTAAATTCTGGTTAATCTTAGGTACATATAAAACATTAGTGATTAACTTTGTACTTGAAAAAGATTTAATTGCTATAGTTCCTTTACCTTTTACTTCAAGGAACTCCCCATTTCCAACCTTGATTTTGGAAGTTTCAATTTTTTTCAAACTCTTTAAAGAGCTCCATATTATAGGTCTTGTGAACTACTATCAACTAGCTAGTATTCTCTCAAGCTACTACTTGCCTAACATGAAGCAACAAAAAACCACTCATTCTCTCCTTGTTAATTTGCTACTTGAGCCTTCTCTTCTTGCAGGACAAAATTGTTCTTATAAATTCTTTTCATATGACCCATTTTCTTGCACTTTTGAACTTCATATCAAGACTTCTCCAACACTTGTTTGAAGGGTGATTCATTCTTCCACAATGTTGACATGGACAAAATTTTCCTCCATTATTGCTATTGTTTTCACCAACATTATTATTACTATTTCTTGCTTTAGCATCACCTCTATTAGAATTCTTTCTCCATGTCTTCTTTTTCTTGCCTTTGCCTCCTTCCTAAGTCTATTATTTGGCTTGAAAAGCTCCTTCCATAGTTCCCTCTTGTCTCATCAATCTTCTTTGCTTCTATGCCTAGAAAGCATTCAAAAGTTATGTCAAAGAAATGCTTGATAGATCTTTGGATTCTTCCAATGCAACAATTTTTGTCTTAAATCTTTCAAGTAATGTAACTAAAATCTTTTCTACAACCTTTTTATCAAATAACTTTTTACCAAGTAATCTTACCTTATTAACAATGCAAAGAAGCCTATCAAAATACTCTTTAATGATCTCTGGTTCTTTCATCCTTTGCATTTTGAATTCCCTTCTCAGGTTTAGTACTTGCATACTTTTGGTTCTATCACTACTTTGGTACTCCTCTTTAAGATAGTCTCAAATTGCTTTTGCTAACTCCAAGGACATAATTCTGGTGAAGATGGCCTTGGACATAGTTGAGTGGAAGCAACTTTTTGCCTTAAATTTCTTGGTCTTTCTTTCATTATGCTCTTGATCTGGGCAAGTGTTGGATTGTTTGGCAATGGAGGCACTTCATAGTCATCCTCCATTGCTTCCTAGAGGTCACAAGCCTACAAAAAAAATTAACATCCAAACAATCAAAATTTGGTAATTTTTACCAAAAGACATGAGAAGTATTATGAGTGTGTTAGCCTCAAAAGCCATGTTTGAAAGTTTTTCTTTCCAAGAAGAAATACTCTAACAAGTCTCCTAAGATAACTAGCTCTAATACCAATTTTTTGTTGTATTTCCATAGGAACAACAAATAATAGCAATGGAGTAAGAAAAGCAAGATTTTAGTCTAAAAAATCAAATAACTTTTATTAATCAAAACTAATAAAAATATATTTTAACTGTAACTAAAAACCTTAAAAGGATGCATAAAAATCTAAGTAGTTAAAAGAGATACTAAAGTTTTTCTTAATTTAAAAAGAGAGAGAGAGAGAGATATGCTTCCTTATTTATAGCATTATCCTTAATTTTTTGGAACTTCCACTAGCATCTAGCATCTAAGGCATAAAACTAATAAGTCTTATAATTTAATTTGAAGTTCAAAACTTTGAACCAAAGTATACAGCACATGAATTATTTAAGAACTGTTTTTTGATATCATGGTATTATTTTTTTTAAATTTATTATAATAATGAAACATTATTAAAGAAAAGGTACAATTAGCATATATTATATAAGCTGGCAAAGTTAAAAGTTACAAAATCAAAATGTAGGACTTTTGTAATTTTAAGATATATAATATAATATAAGAATAATATAATAACATAATATATGTCTTTAAATGTCTTAAATATATTTAAACATATAAATATATCAAACATAAATATTTTAAATTTTAAAATATATAAATACTACATTTCTTCCCTAAGACGAGAAGACATTATCATCAACAGAACGAGGATAAGTATAGTACAATCTTAAAAAACGAATGCCGTCCTGAAAAATGTTGGTTCCATCGGATAATTACAAACATTATTAATATTCATCTCATTCAAATAAAACCACGTCCCCACGTACCTTTCAAAAAAAAAAAGTCGTGATTGTTACGGACAAGTAACGTTTCTATACAAAAAAATCGCGATATCATGGAGGAAGCATCCATACGCTTCGTTGTATTAAATTGCTGGAATCAATAACAAAAGGAAAAACTCTCACAAGTCAAGCCATTGGAGAACAAGAAACAATAATATATCTACTCTCCAAATACGCATTAAGAACAAGTTCCTGTCAAACCACTGTTCCCACCAAGACTTATTGTTGATCGTTTTAATAAATAAATTAATTCATTAAATCAATTATAATTATAAAAGATAGCTAAACGCACTTCAAGTAAAATTTGCTATTTAATAAAACCTTCCACCGATTCACCGTTTCTTCATCAATGACTATCTACAGTGCCGTAAAGGTTTTTGCTTTTTCTCAATAAATAGTTGAAGTCGGACATATACATTCCCACAAATGCTACCAATGATCTGGATTATCGCAATTTTACTAATTTCCCTCACTTATGTGCTACAATCATGGCCATGGAAGAACCCAAAGAGATTACCTCCTGGTCCAAGAGGGTTTCCAATTATGGGAAACCTTCACATGTTAGGGTCATCTCCTCATCGATCCCTGCAGCGACTAGCCCAAAAATATGGACCCATCATGTACCTTCGCTTAGGTTTCGTTCCCACCATAGTTGTTTCTTCTCCTCAAGCTGCTGAACTATTCCTCAAAACCCACGACCTCGTCTTTGCGAGTAGGCCATTTCACGAGGCCACAAAGCACTTGTGTTGGGGCCAGAAGTGCTTGAGCTTCTCTCAATACGGTCCGTATTGGCGCAACATGCGTAGAATTTGCACCTTGGAATTGCTGAGCAACCTTAAGATCAACTCGTTCAGGTCAGCTATGGAAGCTGGGTTTGGTTGGATTTGATTCGTGTCAATAATAATTAGATCAAGTATAATTTTTTTATGACTCACTTAAAAATTTTGATTGATTATCAAATGACTTATGATCTCTTTATTAGAATTAGACCAAAGTTACCCATTAATCCAGGTATATGTAATATTGTTTATTTTTAGTTTTTAATTAATCATTGAGCTAGTTTTTCATTAGTCTGTCCTGATTCATCATCGGTCTAATTTTTCTTTTTAATTCATCCAATCACTTACGTACATGACAAAATTTTCAACTCACCTCATCAATATTTGACTCATAATGTGGTTCTTGATACTATCTTGTTTCTTATTTTTATTGTTAAGTTATAAACTATATTTCATGGCTATGGAGATTATCTTAAAAATAGAAAAAGACATGTTTAAATACAGTATTATGAAATGAAGAGTTGATTAACAGTACACCATGAGTTGACTTCTGAGTGTCACATCTGCTTAATGACTGAATCCAATTAATTGCTAATTGAAATGGTCAAGTTTAATTAAATTAAAGTAAAATAAAAAGCACAATACTTAAATCATTATGAATTACAATTGTCATCTCTGCTTCAGGAATATGAGAAAAGAGGAGATTGACCTATTAATCGAGTTTATAAAAGAAGCAACGCGTGCGGGAGAAGCAATTGATCTCACTGCCAGAGTTTCATCTCTTAGCGCAGACATGAGTTGTAGGATGATTTTTGGGAAAAAGTACATGGACAAGGAGTTTGATGAGAGGGGATTCAGGGCTGTAATCCAAGAGGGAATGAAGCTAATAGCCACTCCTAATATAGGAGATTACATTCCTCTCATTGGTGCTCTTGATCTTCAGGGGCTCACACGCCGCCTGAAGGCAGTGCGCAAAATCTACGATGACTTCTTTGACAAAGTAATTGATGAGCACGTCAGCGGGAACACGACACATGACAGAAAGAAGACCAAGGACTTCGTTGATATCTTGCTGGCCTTTGGCGGAACTGATGAAGATCCCCAACATCGTATTGATCGGTCCCATATTAAAGCCACACTATTGGTAAGAGGGAAGTAAGAAAACTTTTTTAAGACAACCTATAATAATCAGTCGTGAATGAATACGTAATTTGTATCTAAAACCCACTTTTCTCCATCTAATGACATGTTTACATTTCATATTTATTCATTAACATTGACCAAATCTAAAATTCAATATTTTTTTTAAAAAAGTATATATTACATAGTTAAACAATACAAAAGAGTGAATAAAAATTCACCACTGTATTAATAAATCCTTACGATGAGTTTGGAATATTACATGTACGAAAATTTTCAAAATTTCGTAGTTACTTGTCTTTGTGTTAATTAGCATGCCTAGTTAGCATTCATAATTCTTATAATTTCCTTATAGGATATGCTTGTGGCCTCCATGGACACTTCTGCTACAGCAATAGATTGGACTCTCTTGGAGCTCATAAAGCATCCAAGGGTGATGAAGAAACTTCAAAATGAGCTGGAAACTGTTGTAGGTATGGAGAGGATAGTGGAAGAATCAGACTTAAAGAAGTTAGAGTACTTGGACATGGTTGTGAAGGAAAGCCTGAGGCTTCATGCAGTGGCACCATTGTTGCTTCCTCACCAATCCATGGAAGATTGTGTTGTTGGAGAGTTTTTCATACCTCAGAAATGCAGAGTCATAGTGAATGCATGGGCAATTATGAGAGACCCAAGTGCTTGGAGTGAAGCAAAGAAGTTCTGGCCAGAGAGGTTTGAGGAGGCAAGTATAGATGTTAAAGGACGAGATTTTCAAATGATACCATTTGGGTCAGGTAGAAGAGGATGTCCTGGAATGCAATTGGGTCTGACTGTGATACGTCTAGTTGTGGCTCAACTTGTGCATTGCTTTGATTGGAAGCTTCCGGATGATGTGTCTCTAGCTGAACTAGACATGACTGAGGAATTTAGCCTCACAGCTCCTAGAGCCAAACATTTACTTGCCATTCCTATGTATAGGTTGCACAAATGATTGATCTCGTTTGCACTCTATATAATATTATGCCCTTTTCTTGATTTCTTCTTTCTACTTTCTTCTTCTTCTTTGTTGAGATTTCCTTTTAACTAGTTGTTTGAAGTAATGTCTCATAGTCATGAGTAATATGTATATTTTACTTCCACATTCAACTTACAACTATTAATGTGTAATATAAATGATGACAATATGTATTAATTTAAGCATGCATGTTAGTATATTATATGGGAACTTCACTAGAGCAAGAATCAATCAATTGGTATGCCTTAAAATGGATAGTATTATTATGATCAACATACTCACTTAACTTCAAAAATTTAATTTTCTTGTTTACCATAAACTAAGTTCATAAATCATAACACTGATGTTAATAGAAAAATTACAATTTTATAATTGAATTTTTTTAAAACTAAAATTTTTCATGCAAATTTAAAGCATCTATTTGACTTTACAAATTTGGCTTTTATTTGAACTACATGGCTACATAATTTTTCCTTTTCTCTTTTTCTAAAGTGGAAATAATTGAAAGATTTTTCAACAATAATCTTGACAAGGTTGTTCTTAGCTTAAAATCAAGCGTGATCAATGCTACCAACAAAATTTAAGGCAAGGAAAAAATAATTATTTGTTTATTTAGTAACAGTTTTAAGTGTCTAACCAATGACAAGTAGTGTAAAAGATCTTTCTATAAAAATCTTTATTCTCAGCCTTCCACTCTATTACTAATGTCTTCATTTCCATTCATGCTCAAACCTCCTTTGAATGAGTTAATAGCCTTCGTTTACAATGCAAGGTCAAATCATCTAACATACCATATATATACAAGGCCTAAGGTGATCTCTATCTTTAATAGTGAATATACTAGATTTTCCATTCACTTGAACAATGCTTTGTCCTAGAGATTTTCTCACATTAAAATGTTTCATCTTTATTCTCACAATTGCAACTCCATCCTAAATTCCAGTTGAAGAGTATGCATAAGCCATCTCTACATATGGAGTAGCCACCTAAGGCTTCACTTCACAAAGTCATTCAAAGACAAACTTAACAATTGCCATGTTATGATGAAGGTTGCAAGCACTGAGCAATGTGCTTCATATTCTAACATCAAGTTTAAAAGGCATACCTTTAATAATTTCAAAGCTTCCTTCAATTATTCTCTGCAAATCAACCACACATGAATAATGGTTTAAATTAGCACATGTGCCATATTTTTTAGCCATCAATGTAAAGCATTCCAATCCTTTCTCAAGTAAGCCTCCATGTGCACGAACTTGAAGAACAACAAGAAATTTTATGTGGTTGGTTTTCACTTCTAGACCCACCATCATAGAAAAGAGGTTCAAATCCTCATTACATCTTTATTTAAAGCACAAGCAATGATCATAGTTGTCCAGGAAACTCAGTCATGTTATAAAAAGCTCTCGAGCTTCATTGATACGTACGTCCACATTTTGCATACATTTCAATCAGTGCATTACAAACTACAACATTATCTTTTAACCCCTTGGCAATGGAATAAGTGCCAATTTATTTTCCAAGCTCAAGAGCTCCTGTTTGGCCACAACCAAAAATCAAAGCAAGCACAGTGACTAGATCAAGTTTTTCACTAGTTGCTTTTCACTGTATTGAACAAGGTCGGTGCTTTATCCATATGTCCTTTCTCATCATACTTATTGACCCAGTAGCCCATGAAATACAAGTTCTATCAAACATGGTATCAAACAAAAATCTTGCAGAATGAATATCTCCACACTTGGAATACACAGAAATAAGAGTGTTAACCACACATATGTCATAATCATAGCCTAACTAGACTCCATGAGAATGAATTATAAAACCTTGAAATAGTACTTTAGGTTGCACAGAGGATGAAAGCAAATTGAGAATGGTGCTAATATCTTAGGAAAATCCACCATCAAGCATCCCTTTGTAATAATGGATAGCCTTGGCATGTTTTTCAAAATTTGCATATGACGCAATCATGGAATTCTAAAAAACTATAAACCTTAGATTATAATTAGTTTCATCATACATTGTCTCTGCCAAGCCCAATTCATTATATTGCATTTGGCATAGTAGGTATTTGCTCATTGCATAATTGACCTTTTTTTAATGAAAAAATGGTTAGTTCTTACATTAAGATTTTCTTAGGGGTTCTTGATAAAAAGAGTTAGACTAATAGACCATCACTAAAATTCATACGCTTATCAAGAAGTTCTTTCTCCCTCCTTCTCACTTTACTCTTTATTCTTCTATATTTTAATTTTCTTGGTTGCAAATTGTTGTAGAAATTAATGAATACCTTGGGTTCATTATCAAAATTTATAAAGGCATGGTTAGAGGTATTTGGATCTAATTTCTGTTTCCATAATTTTTATATTATTGAATTGCAAATTATTTGTATTGATTACATTGCATTAGAGATAACATGTGATATCAGAGCTTAACTCTAATAGTCTTCTGATGAACCTTAATTTTATGAGATTAAGGATTTTGTGAACTTCACATTTAAGTTTATTCAATTGGGATTTTTTTATTAGATTGAAATTAATGATTTCAAGTATAAAAGAATGAATTTCAATTCATATATATGTATGTATGTATAAAGATATAACTTTGTTATTAAATACATAATATGATTTTTGCATGCCTAACCATAGATATTAAACTTGAAGGTTTTTGTCATTGTGCAAATTATTTTATCAATTTTTTATGCATATTCTTGTCCATTTTGATGCATGAAACTCAACGTTCTTGCATTTTTTAGAATTTTGAGACTGGAATGGTTGAAAATGGGGTTCTTGAAATGTAAAAAAAAAAAATGAAAATAGTTCCTATTTATGTGCCTTATTGGATATAAAATTTTTTAGTTTATTTTGAAATTTTGATGCCTCAAAAATGTTCCTTTGATGATTCTAAGGCTAATAAGCTAAAAAAAAGTGCCAAAAAAGGAGTCCAAAAGTGTAAAAAAATGTTGAATTTTCTAGCAAGTCTAACAATAAGTTAGGTTAGGTGAAACAAACCCGACAAAAACTCAGTAACAACTTAAACGACAAGTCATTTTAACCTTTAAATATGCCATTTTGGACCAATTTAAACGGTATGTCATTTTGGCTATTTTAATGAAACATTGCATTTCATTTATAAATGTTTGGCTTGAAATGTTGTTTTGGGCCAAGCTTTTATTTGTTTAATTATTTTGGTCCATTTCTATTTTTTTAATTTTGTTTAGGCTAATTGTTTTAGGCTTCAAATTTTTCTTTTTGTCCATTTAACATTTATTTCCTTTTGGGCTTATGTTTGTTTATATTTCTTGCCATAGATTTAAAAAAAAAAAAAGAGGGAGGCATTGGGCCTTGTTGATGCTGGCTATGGCTAATGGACCATTTATTGGATAGAAATGTAGTTTTTTTTTTGGCAAAAATATTTTTACATTATTTTTCTTTCAAATTAATTTTAGGCCTATTGAAACTTTGTCCAAAATTTGTTTTTAGATCTATAGAGTTTTTTTTTATCCATATTTGTCATGGACCAAAATAAATTGAAAAATAATCATAATAAATGTCAATTAATTTATCTAAAATTAAGAAAAATTATTTTTTAAAAATTTTGACACATTTATAAATTTTACTAAATTATTATTTAGTATTAAGTAATTTGTCTATATAATGAAAAAATTATTTTAGATAATTTTAATGCATATGAAATTTTGTAAAATTATTATTTAGTGTTATTTAATTTGTATAAATTTATAGGAAATTTGTTTAGACAATTTTGGCACATTAAAAACTTTATAAAATTATTTTGTGTCATTTGATTTTGTCCAAATTATATGAAGTTATTTAACACATTCATAAAATAATTATAAAGGGATAATTTTTTAATTATTAATAATATAAATTTTATTTGATTAATTAATTAAAATAAATTATCATCAAGATAAAATCAATTAGTACCTTTAGATGGAGATTTTAATGCACATAATATACTCAGATGTTTTTATGATTAGCATGTATAATTTAAAGAGTAGCCATAACATCCTTTATATATGTGTGCATGCATTATGAAATTAAGATGACACATAGATTTGAAAATATCAATTTTACTTAAGTATGTAATTATAATATATCTTAATTTATAGGTAGATAATTATAAACACATACAATTAGAGTAAAATAGAAGTTGTATTGTGTTTTCATATGTAAACTACAAGTATCAGGAAATATGAATGCACACTAGTTTCAATATTTATGATATACAAATATTTGGTATGCTAATGTCTTTCCCCACAAAGAGAATTTAGTAATATGATTTTTGTGTAAGTATAACTTGCATTGGTAAGCATGCATTTATAATAAATGTAATGATTTATTTGCTTTATAATTTTTTAGTAAGTATTATTAATATTTTAAATTACATTGTAGCATCTTTAATATCTTAATTGTTAGCAGATAATAGCAACAAAATAATTATACATGGAAGCAACTACAAGGCTTAGAAAGATGATGTTCTCCTCCAATTGGCATACCCTAATCATGACTTTACCCTTTATGTGGAAGAACCTTTAAGACCCACGAATGATAAAGATAAAGTTGCTAAAGTGTTGTATGATCACTAAAAGCAGTTAAATTATCTTAGTATGATCATAATCAAACAATGCATATACAGTAGCATTTGTGGTTTCATACCAAAATGTAGGACAATTAAGAACATCTCAAGGCCATTAATGCTTAGTTTATTTCATCTAACAAGTCACTTAGAGGTACACTTATAGTCCAGTTGTGCACAATGAAACTTAATGATATAAGAGGGGTAAAATAATATATAATGCAAATGAAAGATCTGACTTCTCAATTGAAAGCTCTTAAAATGAAGCTAGATTAACCATATTTTATTCAATTGATCCTCAACTTATTTTCTCTTCATTATGCCACATTTAAAATCTCTTATTACACACATAAAGAGAAATTGACTATTGATGAACTATTGTCCATGTATGTATAAAAAGAGTATAAGCTGGTAATTAATGGATGAGGTATTCTTAATGAGGCTCATTTAGCCGGTACTAATAGCTCCAAGAAAAGAAGTTACAAGAAAAATGGCAAGAAGAAACACATACCTCCTATTCATGTGACAAATAAGGAAACTGCAAGATGCTTCTTCTGTTGAGGAAAAAAAAAAGGAGCACATGCCAAAGAAGTGTACAAAAAGAAAGCCTAGTTTGCCAAGAAAGGTATACCTCTATCTAATATTTGTTTTGAATTTCATTAAGTTGATGTTTGTTGTGATACATGATGGATTGATACTGGATCAACAATTCATATTTCAAATACTATGCTAGGATTTCTCAACATAAAGAGTTTATATCCCAATAAGTATAAAGTGTTTCTTGACAATGAAAAAAGGTCAAATGTGGAGGCTATTAAAACCTACCAAATAATTTTATTTTCTAGTTATATAATAGACTTTGAATAGACATTTTATATTGTTAGTTTTTCTAAGAATTTGATTTCAGTTTCTAAATTAATTCCCTTGAGTTTTTCTATGAATATTTCTGGAAGAATTTTTTATTTGTTAAAGGACTTAGTTTCTATTAAGAAAATTTCCTTATCTAATAGTTTGTTTAAGTTTTATAATATTATTGATACTACTAGTCCTTATATTATTATGCATAGTAATCGTGGAGTTAAGAGATATATCATGAATAAGAATTCTGTTGACTTGTGACATAGGAGATTGGGATATATCTTTACAAAAAGAATCAAAAGATTGATAAAGGATGAGATTCTTCAACCCATAGGCTTTACTAATCTTAGTCCATTTATTGATTGCATTAAGGGTAAGTAAACCAATAAGTCATATAAAAATGCCAAGATAAGTTCAGAATTATTAGAGATTATACACACTAATATATGCTGTCTTGATTTATCTTCAAATGGATAGAAATATTTTATATGTTTTATTGATGATTTCTCATTATATATGTACATCTACTTGTTTTATAATAAAAGTGAAGCAATAGATACATTTATAGAATACAAAGTAGATGAAAAAAAAAGGAAAATAGAATAAAATTGTGAGATATGATAAAAGAGGTGAATATTATAGTATATACATTAATGATGGATAGGCACTTAATTTATTTGCTAATTTCCTTCAAAGGCATGGTATTATAGCATAATACACCATACTTGGCTCACTTAATGTGAAAGGTGTTGCTAAAAGAAAGAATAAGATATTATTGGATATGGTAAGGAGTATGCTTAACAACTCCAAATTTCCCATTTCCTCATGAAAAGATACATTTAAGATGAAGTGTATATTCTAAATGGGGTTCTAACAAGGCAGCATCTAAGACACTCTTTGAAATCTAAAAGGCTAGAAACCTAGCTTGAATTATACATGTGAATGGGGTTATTCAGCTAAAGTAACAATGTATAATTTATATAAAAGGAAGTTAGACTCAAGGACTATTACTACATATCTTGTAAGTTATGTAGAGAAGTTTAAGAGATACAAGTTCTACTGTCCCTCCTTAGAATGACATGATTAGAAAGGGTAATTAATCACATGATTGAGTCAATTAAAATGATCATATACAACAGACGACCAATAGTCATGATGAAACATTAATTGTACATAACACCCATTCTACGAGGATGAATGTAGGACATGATGAGGTTCCAATAACTCAAACTAATCATGCAAATGATGAGAATCATTTTCATTACACCATTAATGATAAGTGATAACTCCATAATTTATGATATAAAATGATTATATTTGAGATAAAAATTAGGGAGTCAAATGCTTTCTTCTTGATTAATAGAGTTAAAATGGATTTAATCAAATAAAATAAAGAAAGTGTTTTATTATGTTTTCTTTAGCAGTTTGAGCCTCACTTTTTGATTGATTTCAATTTCAGGAAAGATAAAAGAAGAAAGAAAGGATTGAGAAAAGAGAAGGAAGCTGAGAAGTGAGAAAGTACAAGTGGATCAAGCACTCTCGCTACAACGAGGATGGAATTCGCTATGGCGAAAACACACTTTCGCTATAGCGAAGGAGGTACTTCGCCACGGCGAAGTCGCAAAGCATACAAATTCCAGGGAGAAGCTCGCCATAGCGTAGCTGTGGCGAAGAATGAAGGAATCTGAGAACTCTAAGAGAGCTCGCTATAGCGAGAGGCACGCCTCGCCATAGCGAGATCGGACCCTGAAACGCACAGTTTTATTTATCAAGCTATAGAAGACGGGAAGAATTAGGGTTTTGATTCATGAAGCAATTGGAGCGAGTTCTGGCCGACTAGGAGTGAAGAAAACACATCCAAGGTGTTGGAGAGCTTCAATTTGATCGGGGAATTCATCGATTCTAGTGATTTCTCTTCCGATTAGGTGTTTCTACTCCATCTCCTCTCTTAGTTGATGATATTAAACATGTTTGTTGAACTTGTCTGTGGAATTCAAGCCATGAGCGGCTAGATTTTGTAACCCTTAGGAATTTTATGAACCTTTTATCTGTAGAGATTATTTTCCCTTGTTGATTCTGCAGTTTTTTGAGAATAGTATTGTTTAATCTGAATTATATTTCATTCTATTGGGTGGCCTCCTTTAGTTTGATTGTGGATTGAGTGATTAACCTTTGATGGAAGGAATTTGCTTATAGACCATTGGTTAAACAACTTAGGATTGGATATAATCTGATTTGCACTTGAGATAGAAATATTCTCAAGGGCCCTAGGTAGTCAAAAGAAGGTCTGCACGTAATAAAGTATTAACCTCTCCTTGAGACATCAAGTGTGAGTGGGTATAAGGGTTCAATTGGATCGAAAGACAATTGCACCTACTTTAACCTTGACTATAAAATTTGAATTAAGCTGTTTAATTAAAAGGGAAATAATTAACATTCGATAAAAAGGGGATTAAAATTCCTAAGGTGTTTTTGATTGCATAATTCCAATACAACTATCGTTTATTATTTGTTTTTGCATCTTTCTCATAAATCCATTTAAAATTTGATAGTTTAACTAAAATGAACATGAGAACTCTAATGCCTAATTGTAATTTGTATTGATTCTCTGAGGGAATGACCTTGATTCATCACGTACTACGATTGCGACCCGTACACTTGCGGGGTCATAATTTAGTGAGTATCAAGTTTTTGGCGCCGTTGCAGGGGAATTAAGGCAATTAGTGATTAGAATTAGAGGACTTTGAGTAGTTTTAGCTTAAACATTTTTTTTCTTTTATTTACTTTTTCTTTGTTATTTACGCTTCAGTTGTTAGCTATTCAATTATTACTTTCTTAGTGATTACCTCTTGATTTTCTTGGCTTAGGGAGATTCTTGATCCGCACTCCTTTGTTTTCGCAGGTACATAGTATATGCCACCTAAATCCAAATCTAACAGAACACCTAGAAAGACAAGGAGTTTAACGGACATTTTGGCTGAAGGGTCTACACTAACTCAAGCGGAGAGTGAGATAACTGTTCCTACCACGGATATGGCGAACGAAGATAATCAGAATCGTACTATCAAAGACTTTGTGGGAAGAACTATGAGAACCACTCAGCCGAGCATTGTAGTCCCTGATTTTCAAGCTGCTAATTTTGAGTTAAAACCTGTGATGATCTCCATGCTGCAGCTTAATGGACAGTTTACTGGTGAAAGGTCTGATGAAGATCCCAACTGCCACATTCTATCATTCTTGGGAGTCTGTGATTCTTTCAAACAGAATGGGGTGCCAAGGGATGTGCTAAGACTGAGACTATTCCCACTTTCTCTGCAAGGAAAGGCTAAGGAATGGTTGTTAAATTTACCAGAGGGTTCGATAGACACTTGGGACAAGTTAGAGGCAAGGTTCAGAGCTCGCTTCATTCCAAATAACAGAATAGCAGATGCCCGTCGTGAGCTTATCAACTTCAAGCAAGTTTCAGATGAGCATTTATATGCTGCTTGGCAGAGATACAAAAACTTACTCCGCCAATGCCCGAGTCATGGAATGGATAACTGTGCCATTGTTCAGAATTTCTGCACACGCCTGACTCCACAAACCGACACTATGTTGGACGCTATCTTAAATGGGCGTTGGGATGACATGCCAGTTGATGATGTTATTCTGGCTTTGGACACACTATCTGAGAGTTATGTGCAAAGAGGAGGTGATAGAAGAGTTACTGCAAATGTTGCTAGCACTCAAGAAGATTCGTCTGTACCACTAGCAACTATCCTCTCTGCCCTGAACAAGAGATTTGATATGTTAGAATCTCAAGTGCAACGAAGTCAACAATTGAATGTTTGCTCTACCCAAGTGACTCCTACTGCATGTGAGAATTGTGGAGATCTGCACTCAACTGAACATTGCCCCTTTGCATTACCAGAATCAGTAAACTATGTGGGGAATTTTCCAAAGAATCAGAATCCATACTCGAACACGTACAATCCTGCATGGCGAAACCATCCGAATTTCTCTTGGAAGAATGGTCCATCTCTTAATCAATCATCATTTTCGGGTGTTAGGCCAAATCAACCTCCTGGATTCTCTCAAGTAACAAGGCAGAATGTACCTGTTCAAGAGCCCAAAACGAATCTAGAAGATGTGCTGGCAAAGTTCATGACCACTCAGATAAAAAATAATGAAGAGCAAGCCGGCATCAATGCAAGAGTGGATTCTTCCCTTAAGAACATTGAGGTACAGATGGGGCAATTAGCGTCTGCGGTGAATGCACTGCACCAAAGAGGTTTGCCAAGCGATACAATTCCCAATCCAAGAAGAGAGGGTAAAGAAGAATGCAAGGCTATCACCCTGAGAGGTGGCAAAGAACTTCCTGAAATACAAGTTCAAGTGGAGGAACCAACAGAGATGAATTCTAAGGGTCCATCAGGAAATATTCAGATAGAAAGTGAAGCGTTTCAACAGAAGAAAGAGAAAAAGGATACCAGTTTGAGCAACAAAGAAGAGGACAAGGAAGGAGAGTCTAAAGTGGAAAAATCCGAAGAAAAGACAGTTCTACATCCTAAAGTGGTACCACTACCTCCATTCCCACAGAGATTGCAGAAGAAAGTCCTTGATGATCAGTATAAGAAGTTCTTGAGCATGTTTAAACAACTTCACATCAATATCCCTTTCTCTGAAGCCTTGGAGCAAATGCCTAAATATGCTAAGTTCCTTAAGGACATGCTTAGCAAGAAGACGCGGTTTACTGAATTTGCAACAGTGGCTTTGACAAAGGAGACTACAAATATCCTGAAATCCAATCTACCTACGAAGTGCAAGGACCCCGGCTCATTTTCAATCCCTTGCATGATTGGGGATAAATTTGAAGGTCGAGAACTCTGTGATTTGGGATCTGCTGTAAACCTTATGCCCTTATCCGTTTTTTGAAAGTTACAGATGGGAGAAGCTAATCCAACAACAGTCACCTTGCAGCTAGCCGATAGAAGTCTCTCCTATCCGCATGGAATTATCGAGGATGTGCTAGTGAAGGTTGGGCAGTTCATCTATCCTGCTGATTTTATTGTTCTTGACATTGAAGAGGATAGAGACATCCCATTGATAGTGGGGAGGCCATTTCTAGCTACCGGAAGAGCACTTGTAGATGTGGAAAAAGGGGAGATAATAATGCGATTGGGAGATGAGCAAGTCACTTTCAGTGTGGAGAAAGCCATGAAGCATCTGGGCAGTGTTGAAGAATGCTCACAAGTGTCCATTATTGACGAGATTATTCAAGAAGAAGTAAACTCTTATGCTTTCACTGATCCTCTTGAAGCAGTACTTGTTGGTAAGTCGAATATAGAGGAATTAAAGAAAGTAGAAGTTGAGCACAAGCTTAATGCATTTAGGCCTATGGCTAGGCATAATGGGCATTTTGAATCACTGGAGCTGACTTCACGAAAAACTCATGCTCTACCACCCTCCATTGAGCAGCCTCCATTGTTAGAACTAAAACCTCTTCCACCACATCTGAAATATGCCTATTTGGGGGATGGCGAAATTTTACCAGTCATAATCTCATCTGCATTAACATCCTCCCAAGAGAAGCAGTTGTTAAAGGTGTTAAAAGGGCATAAAAGAGCAATTGGTTGGACCATAGCAGATATAAAGGGAATCAGTCCGGCCATCTGTATGCACAAGATTCTCTTAGAAGATGACCACAAAAAATCAGTGGAAAGTCAACGAAGATTGAATCCGATAATGAAAGAAGTGGTCAAGAAAGAGATCATTAAGTGGCTTGACGCTGGAATTATCTACCCCATTTCAGATAGTGACTGGGTGAGTCCGGTGCAGTGTGTCCCTAAGAAAGGAGGTATGACAGTGGTGCATAATGAGAAGAATGAAATGATTGCCACAAGAACAGTCACAGGCTGGAGAGTTTGTATGGATTACAGGAAGTTAAATACAGCCACAAGAAAGAATCATTTCCCGCTTCCATTCATCGATCAGATGTTAGATAGATTAGCAGGAAAAGAATTCTTCTGTTTCTTGGATGGCTATTCTGGATACAATCAGATTGCTATTGCCCCAGAGGATCAAGAAAAGACCACTTTCACATGTCCATATGGGACTTTTGCATTCAGACGCATGCCGTTTGGACTATGCAACGCCCCTGCCACCTTTCAAAGATGTATGATGTCAATTTTTTCTGACATGATTGAGCATATTATGGAAGTCTTCATGGATGATTTCTCAGTATTTGGCATCACATTTGAAGAGTGTCTGGCTAACTTGACACGAGTCTTGCAAAGGTGTGAAGACACTAATTTAGTCTTAAATTGGGAAAAATGCCACTACATGGTGTGTGAAGGAATAGTACTTGGGCATAAAGTGTCTAAAAGAGGGTTGGAAGTGGATCGGGCCAAAGTTTCAGTAATTGAGCAACTACCACCGCCAACTAATGTGAAGGCTATTAGAAGCTTCTTGGGGCATGCTGGGTTCTATCGGCGATTCATCAAGGATTTTTCACAAATAGCAAAGCCTCTTTCTCAATTGCTTGAAAAGGATACTCCTTTCAAGCTAGATGCAAGTTGTTTGAAAGCTTTTGAAGAACTCAAACAGAGACTCATCACCGCACCAATTATAGTGGCCCCTGATTGGTCACTACCCTTTGAGGTCATGTGTGACGCGAGCGATTATGCGGTTGGAGCTGTGCTTGGTTAGAGACATGGTAAGACTTTTCATCCTATTTACTATGCAAGCAAAACCTTAGCTGGAGCACAGGTAAATTATTCAACTACTGAAAAAGAAATGCTTGCTGTTGTGTTTGCTTTTGAGAAATTTAGAGTCTATCTGATGGGTACTAAAGTCATAGTTCATACTGATCATGCTGCTATTAGATATCTCTTATGTAAGAAAGAATCTAAACCTAGGCTAATTAGATGGGTTTTACTATTGCAAGAATTTGATGTGCAAATTGCTGATAGGAAAGGAACTGAAAATCAAGTAGCTGATCATTTATCTAGGCTTATGAATGACTCTGATTGTGCGGATAACCTCTTGATTAATGAGAGCTTTCCTGATGAATCTATATTTGCTGTGAATTGTATATCTGTGCCCTGGTATGCTGATTATACCAATTACCTGGTCAATGGCATTGTGCCTGATGAATTAAATTTTTATCAAAAGAAAAAGTTTTTGCACGATGTGAAATGATTTGTGTGGGATGAACCATTTTTGTATAGGAAATGTGCTGACCAAATTTTGCGAAAATGTGTGCCTCAAACTGAACAGAATGATATTCTTCATGCTTGTCATTCTGCTCCGTATGGTGGTCATTTTAGCGGGCAACGCACTGCTTACAAAGTGTTGCAATCTGGGTTTTATTGGCCCTCACTGTTTAAAGATGCCTATTTGTTTGTCAGTCATTGTGATGCATGTCAGAGAACAGGTAACATCTCAAAGAGGCATGAAATGCCCCAATCAGGTATTTTTGAGGTAGAATTATTTGATGTGTGGGGCATTGATTTTATGGGACCATTTGTTTCATCTAGAACTCATCAATACATTTTAGTTGCAGTTGAATATGTGAGCAAATGGATTGAGGCTGTAGCTTGCCAATCTAATGATGCCAATACGGTGGTGCGATTTGTTAAAAAGAACATTTTTACTAGATTTGGCACACCGAGGGCAATCATTAGTGATGGGGGGACTCACTTTAACAATAGATTGTTTAAGGGTTTACTTGAAAAATATGGAGTCACCCATAGAATGGCATTGGCTTACCATCCTCAAACCAACGGCTTATGTGAAGTTTCTAACAGAGAAGTAAAAAGGATTTTGGAAAAGACTGTAAATCCCACCAGAAAAGATTGGGCAGATAAGCTCGATGATGCTTTATGGGCATACAGAACAGCTTTTAAATCTCCAATAGGTATGTCTCCATACCAATTGGTTTTTGGCAAAGCTTGTCATCTGCCCATTGAGCTAGAGCATAAAGCCTTTTGGGCTGTTAAGAAACTAAACTATGATATGGCTAAGGTGAGCGAAAAAAGATTACTGCAACTTAATGAATTGGATGAGTTTAGATTGCAAGCCTTTGAAAACTCTAGAATTTACAAAGAAAGAACTAAAAGAGTTCATGATAGACACATCTTACCAAGGACATTTACACCTGGAGACCATGTGTTACTATATAACTCTCGTTTAAAGTTGTTTCCAGGTAAGTTGCGATCAAGATGGTCTGGCCCGTTCAAGGTAATTGATGTGACATCTTATGGAGCCATTGAAGTTTAGGATGAGAAATCAGGTGATCAGTTTAAAGTCAATGGTCAAAGGCTTAAGCACTACCTGGGTGGCGACATAGACCGGCAAACTACCATCCACACCTTGGCTCAGCCTCCTTAATCGGCTGACAAAGTCCGGCTGAGGACTATAAACCAAGCGCTCCTTGGGAGGCAACCCAAGTTTTCTTCTCTTGTTTTTACTTTAATTTACCGTTCTTGTGTTTTGTTTTAATTTTGGTGTTTGTGTGTTTTATAGGTTTGGTGGGGTAATGGAATGCTGCTGCTGAGAACTAGGAGTCTGGTAGAGAAGACCGTTGTCCAACATGGTTTTCAGGGAGTTTCTAACTCTTCTTTGCATTATGCACTTTTATTCTAGTCATGTTGATCAACCTTGTTGGTTATGATTTGAGTAAAAGGAGTTCAATGAGAGGTAAATCATATAGGGTTAAAAAAAAAAAAATCGCTATAGCGAGAGGACCATCTCGCTACAGCGAGGCTGCTTAATGTTCGTCAGGTATTGCAACCAGAGAGTCCCTCGCCATGGCCAAGCTGTAGCGAGCCCCATGAACATTCCCAAGTGTCCTCGCTATAGCGATACAACCTCTTCGCCATGGCGAGATTTCTGCAGCCTACGTGGTACAAGGTCCAGAGAATCTGTCACTGTAGCTAAGCTATAGCGAGTGACCTGTTCTGAAAAATTTCAAGTACTTTCGCTATTGCGAGTTACTCCATTCGCTATAGCGACTGCAGCATACTCTGAGCCACATACTAAAACCAGGGAATTCCTCGCTATAGCCACGCTACAGCGATGCGTTTCAGCGTCTAAATTTTTCCCAAGTCTTCTCGCCATAGCGAAAAATTCCTTTCGCTGTTGCGAAGACAGCAGCCCTGCTCATTTTTTTCCAGAGAGTAGCTCGCTATTGCGTAGGTCGCTATTGTCTGACTCTTAATAGTGCATTCAGTCGTTGAAACGTTACCCCTTCTCATTCTCGCTATAGCGCCTCTGAACCCTCCTCCCTGAAATCTCGTCCTTCCACCAAATTTCCTGAAATCAAGGCTCCTATTCCCCTCGCAATCCATTTTTCGTGCATCAGGTAAGTCGATTTTTACTGTTTTCTCCTGAATCATGGTGAATCTTGGATTTTTCGTAAACCTAGGGTTGACGGCCTCGTCCGCTTAAATTTGTGCAATCTAGGGTTAGTTTTTCGTTTTAAATGCATGCGCAGTGCTGGCTGTCCATTTCTGTGCAGGGGATTACTTTCAGTTTAGCGTTATTCCGCGTAAAATCGCAGTTTGTTAATCTCTGTTCGATCTCGCTATAGCGAGCATCAACTTGCTATAGCGAGTTCGACGATTTTTTCCAGAAATTTCTTGCACTGATTTCCTTTCACTTTTCTTTGTTTCTTTGTTCAGTGATGGCCCCCAAGAAGCAAGCTAAGACTGCTGGAGCATCTTCATCGAAGCAGAAGAAGCAAGCGTATAATAAAGATAGATTCGCTTCAGCCCGGGCAGAATTCCGCTTTGACCGTCTCTTCGCTGACCGCGGTGTGGTTGAAGACCGGTATTATGAACCTCATAGCCTAGATCTCATCCATCCGGACTTTCAGTGGCATGACCTTCAAGGGTTCACCAAAAAGCCGGTGCATCAAATCCCGCTGATGATCCAAGAGCTGTATGCCAACTTTGAAGACACTGAAGAGGGCGAGGATGAATATTATTGCCGGGGCGCTTGGGTACGCATTAACGAGAAAGTCTTCCAAGACTACTATGAGCTACCGGACGTCGAGCACTGCGCATTCCAACACCATTTGGAGAATCCTGAGTCCGTGCCATGGGAGGAGGTGGAGACCACTATCGCACTGGAGGGCCGAGCCCGGTTGGTAAACAAAGTATATCCAGTGAATCAGTTGAACAAACCGGCCCGCTATTGGCTACAGTTCATCACAAGCAACATTCTGACGAGCTCCCATGGGTCAGACATGATCCAGGAGCGGGCGACCCTGACTTGGTGCTTCATGACCAGGCAGCGGGTGAACATTCCTCGCTTGATGTACCTTAACTTCAAGCAGATCGCGAGGTCTGATAGAGCGAGCCTGGCCTACCCCACATGCTTACTGAGCTAGTCACCATGGGGGGAAGCCGCGTCTCCAAAAATGATGCGCAGTTCAAGCCTAAAGGGCCCTTCAAGTATGATAACATGAAGGATGAGCCAGGACATCCTCGCAGACAACGGGCAGCTGCCCGAGCCCCTCCGGCAGCTTCTTCACCGCCTCCACCACAGCCCATGAGCACATCTGACCCGATGCAGCAGGACCCGCCACATTCAGCTGAATTTGAAGGTTGGGTGTGAGAGTCCATTGACCGGTTGGAAGGCCATGTCCTATCCATGAAGGACCAGCTTCAGATGCTGATGGACTACTTGATGCCTGCCCCTGCCCCTTCACCTCCAGCGGGTCCTACACCTTCAGTTATCGTTCTTCCCCAAAACCCCCTACAGGGTGACCAGCCTGGTCCTTCGGATTCACAGGATCCTTCTCTCCCTTGATTGTTATTGCTTATACTGTTTTATTTTGTTTCTTAGGATTACTGTATATGGATGACTGTATATCTTTTTGTTTGTGTCACTGGTGCTGGCTGCTCTATTTTCTCTTCTAACCACTCACCAATTCCTGTAGCTATTGTCTCTAATGTTGGGCCATCAATTGAAGGAGTAGTTTGAGCATTTCTATCTCGTCATCCTAAATGTGTCTTTTCTTATCAGGGGAGTACTGTCTCTTTCTTTTGCATACTGCACACTGTACTTCTCTTTTCTTATGTTTGCTAGTCTGTTTGAACATTGAGGACAATGTTAGTTTTAAGTGTGGGGGACTGTACACAAAGGCTAAATAGACATGAACACCCAAATTCAGTAATAAAGCAAATATTTGCCACTCATAAAGAATCCATCATAACATCTCCAAGTCTAACAAGAATTAGCCTCACTGCCTTAGAGGAACACTGATCAATGAATATGGGGTTGAAGCAAGCTTGAAATGAATAAAGTAGATAATGTAGTTATAGTATACACCCACATTAGGACCACTCTTCCACAATATGATTAAGAAAAGTATTCAAGTTTTCTCCTTAACTAATTCTCAAATATTTTTTTAGATTTTTCCAAATTACTTGTTCTAGTGGATATCTGATTGTCATTTGAGAGGGATCCACCAAAAAAAAAAAACTACTCCAATGGTTGAAATCACTTAGTAACCGGGTGGCTTCATGACCAATGTCGTCATTCGCGTCAAACGGTGATAGAAACTAAGAGTATGCTAGTGAGCACTCCGAAACTTCCCTAATCTGAGTAACCGGGTGGCTTCATGACCAATGTCGTCATTCGCGTCAAAAGGATTAAGAGAACTAAGGAGAAATCATTCAAAAAAAAAAACTGGGCAAAAGCCAAATAAAAAAAAAATAAAATGATCATGTTGAAATTGATCTCTGGTGAACAATAGAAACCTCTTCTAATGAATGTTGAGGATTGAAGCTAGAGTGAATATATGGATTGGTCTTGAAAATATAATGAGGATATGTTAAGGGTTGCTTGACTGCTTTTTGAACATCTATATGTGGAACACACACACACTTAGTCAGGGTGTGGCTATGATTGCATTGTTTGCGAATTTCAATTTGAGTTTTGCTAAACTTCTGTTTCTAGCATTAGTCTCACTCTAAGTGTGGGGGAGAGCTAACTTCTGATTGATTGGGTGATGATTATGCAAAAGAATAAATACTGAATCTCTGTGTGATAATTCTGAGAATTGCTTGAGGACAAGCAAGGATTTAAGTGTGGGGGAGTTTGATAACTCCATAATTTATGATATAAAATGATTATATTTGAGATAAAAATTAGGGAGTCAATTGCTTTCTTCTTGATTAATAGAGTTAAAATGGATTTAATCAAATAAAATAAAGAAAGTGTTTTATTATGTTTTCTTTAGCAGTTTGAGCCTCACTTTTTGATTGATTTCAATTTCAGGAAAGATAAAAGAAGAAAGAAAGGATTGAGAAAAGAGAAGGAAGCTGAGAAGTGAGAAAGTACAAGTGGATCAAGCACTCTCGCTATAGCGAGGATGGAATTCGCTATGGCAAAAACACACTTTCGCTATAGCGAAGGAGGTACTTCGCCACGGCGAAGTCGCGAAGCATACAAATTCCAGGGAGAAGCTCGCCATAGCGTAGCTGTGGCGAAGAATGAAGGAATCTGAGAACTCTAAGAGAGCTCGCTATAGCGAGAGGCACGCCTCGCCATAGCAAGATCGGACCCTGAAACGCACAGTTTTATTTATCAAGCTATAGAAGACGGGAAGAATTAGGGTTTCGATTCATGAAGCAATTGGAGCGAGTTCTGGCCGACTAGGAGTGAAGAAAACACATCCAAGGTGTTGGAGAGCTTCAATTTGATCGGGGAATTCATCGATTCTAGTGATTTCTCTTCCGATTAGGTGTTTCTACTCCATCTCCTCTCTTAGTTGATGATATTAAACATGTTTGCTGAACTTGTCTGTGGAATTCAAGCCATGAGCGGCTAGATTTTGTAACCCTTAGGAATTTTATGAACCTTTTATCTGTAGAGATTATTTTCCCTTGTTGATTCTGCAGTTTATTGAGAATAGTATTGTTTAATCTGAATTATATTTTATTCTATTGGGTGGCCTCCTTTAGTTTGATTGTGGATTGAGTGATTAACCTTTGATGGAAGGAATTTGCTTATAGACCATTGGTTAAACAACTTAGGATTGGATATAATCTGATTTGCACTTGAGATAGAAATATTCTCAAGGGCCCTAGGTAGTCAAAAGAAGGTCTGCACGTAATAAAGTATTAACCTCTCCTTGAGACATCAAGTGTGAGTGGGTATAAGGGTTCAATTGGATCGAAAGACAATTGCACCTACTTTAACCTTGACTATAAAATTGGAATTAAGCTGTTTAATTAAAAGGGAAATAATTAACATTCGATAAAAAGGGGATTAAAATTCCTAAGGTGTTTTTGATTGCATAATTCCAATACAACTATCGTTTATTATTTGTTTTTGCATCTTTCTCATAAATCCATTTAAAATTTGATAGTTTAACTAAAATGAACATGAGAACTCTAATGCCTAATTGTAATTTGTATCGATTCTCTGAGGGAACGACCTTGATTCATCACGTACTACGATTGCAACCCGTACACTTGCGGGGTCATAATTTAGTGAGTATCAATAAGGCACTTTATAATGATGAAAAGGTAACTCAACCAATAATATAAGAGACTTCTATTAAATAATCTTAATAGATTGGACAAGGGAGATCAACTAGAACAAGAAAGGTGGTAATACCTAATGACTACTTAATATATATAATTGAATCTGATTATAATAAAAGTGTTGAGATGACCTATAATGGTTTCTTAAGCATTAAATAGTGAAAATTCTAAATTATGATATGATGCCATGATTAATGAAATGGAATTTATGGCAAACAACGATATTTGAGATTTTGTAGAATTGCCCAATAAAGCCAAAGTAATTGGCTGCAAATGGTTTAAGACCAAAAAAGACTCATTAGACAACATTGAGTATTACAAGATAAGGTTAGTTGCTAAAAGTTTTACTCAAAAAGAAGAAATTGATTATGAAGAGACTTTTTCTCTTGTATCTAAAAAGGATTTTCTTTGTATCATATTAATATTAGTAGCCCATTTTAATTTGGATTTATATTAAATGAATGTTAAAATTGCCCTCTTCAATGGTGAACTTAAAGAAGAGGTATATATGAAACAACCTGAAGGGTTCACCTTAACCAATAGTGAGAATATGGTGTACAAGTTTAAAAAGTTAATTGATGGCTTAAACAAGCCTCATAATAGTGATATCTCAAGTTCCATACTATAAGAACATCTTTTGGTTTTATTGAAAATATTATGGATCAATGTATTTACCACAAGGTCAATGAGACTAAGATCATATTCTTGATCTTATATGTAGACGACATTTTGATTGTCTCAAGTGATTTAGGGTTACTACATAAGGTGAAACAATTTTTGTTTAAAAATTTTGAAATGAAAGATATAAATGAAGCATCCTATGCCAATAACATAAGAATCCATAAAGATAAGTCTTAAGGTATTTTGGGATTATCACAAAAGACTCTTACAAATAAAATTCTTGAATGATTGAAAATGAAATATTGTTCACTTAGTGTGGCATTAAAAGTGAAAGGAGACAAATTTAGTTTGTTTCAGTATCTTGATAATGAGCTAAAAAGAGAAAAGATAGAGAATGTTTCCAATGTTTCAATAGTAGAAAGCCTAATATACGTTTTACTGTTAGCATGTTGGGAAGATACTAGAATAATTTAGAAATTGATAATTGGAAAGCCACTAAAAAGATCATAAGGTACTTTTAAGGTACTAAAAATTATATGCTAACTTATAAGAGGACTAAAAATTTAGAAATTGTTAGTTATTATACTCAAATTTAATAGGATGTGTTGATTAAAAAAAGTCAACATTAGGGTTTTTTAATGCTAGATGAGGGAGCTATCTCTTTAAGAAATGCTAAACAATCTTTGGTAGCTATCTTTACTATAAAAGTTGAGTTTGTTTCATACTTTGAGGCAAGTCCATAGATATATATATATGGTTGAAAAGTTTTATTGCTAGGCTTAAGATTATAGACTCAGCTTATTAAAGTGCAGTGTAATAACACAACTATTGTTTTGTTTGTTAAGAATAACAAGAGTAGAGGTCAAAATCAATGTATCAACATTAAGTAATTAACTTTAAAGAACAAGATAATACTAATCAAATAACCATAAAGCATATTAGGATAAAAAATGCTAGCTGATCCTTTAAAGAAAGGGATGCATTTGAAAGAGTTTAATGATCATATGTCTTAGATAAGTCTTAAGTCATATTTGATCTAATTAAGGTACATAAAGAAATCAATTTTTTGATTTTGGTTTGTTGTTATAAAGATTGACAAGCATATAAGTTAAAACTCAAACAAACATTTAAAGTTTATTGATGAAAGTTATAGATCTCATAAAATTGAGGACATATTACAAAGTAATGCATGAAAGTAATATTTGTTTGATTAAAAGACTTGCTGCCATTCTTTTTTGTAGTATGTGTTTATTTACCTATAAACAAGTCATTTGGTAAATCATAAATAGATCAAGTAAGAGAGTACTAGATTATTTAATTTAAATATATTTGTTAAGATATTCTTTTAATTAAATATTCATTTAAGATATTCCATATCAATAGTTAAGATATTTTAGAATAAAATTAATTAAATATTGTCAAAATTTTTTAAATTAAATTATTCTAATTAGTGGCTTTTAATTTTTGAATTTTAAATTGTCAAATATTTTGGTTTAATAAATTAGTGAATATTTGCATATTACCTAACTTATCTTTTTCTATGGAAGAATGATCAATTTTTACATTTGCATTTTTTGAAGATTCATAATAAGGAGAATCAACCTAATAGACCATTATTGAAATTCATACCATTATAAAAAAAAAACTCTTTCGCTCTTACTCTACTCTCTATTCTTCTGTGTTTTGATTTTCTTGGTTACATATTGCTATAAAAATTAATTAGTATATTGGGCTTATCATCAAAATTTACAAAAGCATAATTAGAGATATTTAACTCTAATTTTTGGTTATCTAATTTTTATGTTCTTGAATTGTAATTTATTTCAAATTGCATGAAAGATAACATAACATCTTTCACCATCTTGGCTGCCACACCATTGCCACTAAAATACTTTCATTACTGACCCTATTCTCACTCTCTGCAATGCCTAAGCTACCATTTATGTATCCCTTTATCAAGCCATTGTCACCTCACTAGTGCCACTACTGGCAACTCCATTGCCACTCCATTTATATCATTCACTCTTTCGACCGAGTCACTTTTTCTCTCTTCAATTAAGGGTATGTTTGGGAGTTTATTTTAAGGGGGAATGGAGTGGGATGGAATAGATTTAGGATTTAAACATTTGTTTAGAAATTTTTTTAAAGGGAGAGTGGAATGATAAGAGATGGTTTCCTAAGTCATCCCTAGTCATTCAAAACTCATTTTTTATTGTCCCCCCCAATTTGAGGGGTCAATAATAAAATGACCAAGTTTAAATATTTAAATTACAAGATTACCCTTTAATCTTATTTAACTAATGCAAAATTATAAAAATCCTAATATAGATATATTAAAATTATTAGTTCTAAAAAACATAAATTCTAGAAAAGTGAATGGAATATTTCTTTTTATCATTTTGTTAGTTTTTAATTATTTTAAAATTAGGTATGTGACTTTCAATAAGATTAGAATTTTATATATTTATCTTTTATTATTAGAAGTTATATTTCATTAGAATTAGAATTAGACTTCTATAAATATAAGTCTCTGCATTTGTACTAGTTCAGAATAGTACAAATAAACATCATTATTATTGAAATATGTTTTTACCTAATTATTGTATACTATGAGAAGAGTCTTGATAATTTATTTACACTTTTTATCTTAAACAATTTATAAGGGCAACATTGGAAAAAAATAGTTTTTATTTATTCTATTCCATTCATTTTATAATAACTCTCAAATAATGGTCAAATGAAACCATTCCATCTCTTTATAAAACTCCCAAACAATAATATGTTCCGTTAAGCTTCACTCTATTTCGTTCCATTTCATTATATTCTATTAATATTCATTCCATTTCTTCCTAAACTCCCAAACATAGCCTAAAGCAACTTCTTCTCCCATGGTGCAAATTCACTTAGAGAGACTAACGTTGTACCTACAATACCCAGAATTAGATTTACATGAAAAAAATCTAGAGAGAGCAAAACAATGCTTGGAAACAACTTATGCTAAAAGAAAAAGGAGTTCGAGTCAGTGTTGCCTAATACATAATTCGTTAAGGTATAAGGTATGAGTACAGATACGAAATACATTAATTTATATAATTCATAGTATGAAGGAATATACTTAATTGGTATACTAATTTAATAGGTAGTATAGTACAAAACTATGAATACCCAATTTATATAATATTTTTATATATTTAACAGATAAATAATTTTAAAAAATTATTAAATATAATTACATGAAAATAAAAAATTTAAAATTAGATTTCTAAATCATAACTCATAAATTCATAATTCAAATATTAATTAAACAAGTTCAAAGAAAATATAAAAAAATATGAAATTTATATTTTAAGTCAATTATCACATTATATATTAACTTTTCTTTTATCTATTATGTTATATATTAAAATAATATATTTTAAATCAATTAGATTGGGTTGGAACGCTTTTAAGACCACAAGCCAAACACATGGTTTTAAGACTAGGTTAGATTTGGAGGTTTGAGCTATAACTGAACACAAGGGAAATAACATTATTTTTATAGGAAAATATCGTTTTGATCAGGTTTGCTTGATTACCTAACAATCCCCATATTCCTTATCTTTCTCACTTCTTTCGGTCCTTCTGAGGGAGGGAGAGCAATACAGGTCCCTTCTTCATCTCAGCGAAGCCATCAGACATCAAGATGAAATCAAAAGAACAAGCAACTTGCTTTTGCAGATCTACCCACTAGCCCAGCAAAAATGCTCTAACAAAGGTAATAATGGCATCACTTTAGGTAAATTGAAGTTTTTATTATTAACACGCTTGATTTTGTATGAAATTTAGGATTCCCTCTTCCTCTTCTTCAATTTCTAAGCTGTGAGTTCAGAAGATTTTGATTTCTGAATACTCCCTCAGTCCCTCTTCCTCTTTCACCGAACTTATGCATTTGGAGCTCTCGTATGGTTTGCAAACAAACCCCATTTTAGTATGGATGAATGGATACAGAGTTCGAGGCATAATGAACGAATTAGGCAACACTAGTTCGAGTTAGGTTATTGAAGATATAACCATCAATTATGATTAAGTGCTTTTCAAAAAGGTATGAATCAAACTCTAATCCTAATTTTCATGGCGTAGAAATGGTGGAGAGGGGGCTTGCAATTTGACCGTGGAAGACTAGAGAGTAAACCAAAAGGACAAAGAAGATGGAGAAATAAGCAAAATAACTAAAATTAATTGAAAATATGAAAGTAAGAGGGGAAGGGCCGGAGATAAATGATACACGTGGCAAGAGCCATGAAAGTTTTGGGCATTTCCATTGGTGAGAGATTTTTGTGGGTTGTCCTAAGCCACAAAGGCACGAGGGCGCTTTTGCTTGCGTGGATTTATTTGTCCTCTCTAAGCTTAAGCGTTCACTTTTTGGAGTGAATTTTTGGTACAAATATCATTCGATTTGGTTAGATAATATATATATATATATGAGATATATATATATAAATAAGTGGAACAAACAACAACTTATATATTTTTATTTTAAAAATATAATTAAAATAATAATTTGATAAATAAAATAATAATTACAAAATATAATAAATATTATACAAATTATATAAAGAGAATATATTTATATTGTTATAATCCAAACGACAATGAAATTTTATTTTATTTTATTATTTTTTAAACAATAATAAGAATAAGTTGTTATAAAATTAAATATATTTAGATTCTCTAAATTAAAAATAAATAAATCTTGAAAAGAAATAAATACTACTAACATAAGACTTACTTCCAATAAATAAATAAATTCATTAATTTAGTTATGAATCTCACATATATTATTTTTCTCTCCAATATTTATTAAGTAAAATGTTATAAAACTTTAGGGTATGTTTGGTATATTGTATAAGGTTTGATAGTATAAGCTAATACAATACATTATGAACTTATCATTTGTTTGGTACATGTACTGCATTGTATAAACTTATACATTATGCATCTCTTATATATCAAAATGATGTATAATTTAATCATACCTTTAAAGGTGGGATTAGCCTAATTAAGTTTTAATGTATAAAATTTTATTAATACTTTTTGATTTTAACCCTCTACTTATGAGGATATTCATTGGCTAAGCTGATTTGGATTTAATTAATATTAGTTAGAATCGGATTAGTTCGACTATTTTTAAATTTTTGATAAAAATTATAAAATGACCTTAAAAAATAAAATTTTCATATAAGTTCTTATAAAATAATTTTTGATAAAAATTATAAAATGACTCTAAAAAATAAAATTTTTATATAAATCCCTATAAAATTATATTTTATCACTAAAATTTTTTTATATAAGTCCCTATAAAATAATTTCAAAAAAATTAATAGAATTGAGATAAATTTCGTAAAAACTAATTTATTATCAAACTCAATATAATTGGTTTAGTATGAGGTTGGGCTGGATTGGTTTTTTAAACTAGCTAGGCCACTTTTTTTTTATATTTAGTAAAAATTATAAATTGACTCTTAAAAAATAAAATTTTCACATAAGTCCTTAAAATTTATATTTTGCCTTCAAAAAAATAAAATTTTCATCAGGCTAGTTGAAATTGGCTAATATGACCAACTCGACTTAGTATGCTTAAATTATTTTTTAGTTATTTAGTTTGATGTAATCAGATGAGATCGAGTCACATAAGTTACTAAATAACAACACACTGTGTAGCTATATTCACCCATATTTTTTTTCTAAAAGTTAATGTAACATAATAAATTTAGATAAATATAGTATATTTTTTTAAGTAAAAGATATTTTTGTCAAAAGAGTTAATTTTTATTCTATCCAACATTATGTAATATATTACCAAATAAACGATACTATTATTTTATATAATACATTATCTTATACAGTATCATACCAAACACTGCATAATCTTAAAATTTTATCAGGCTTTATCTTATCAGGTTTTATTCTATCAAGTTTTATACTATCAGACCTTATCCTATACATCATACCAAACAGGCCCTCAGAGTATTTCAACTATTTAATATACTTGCATGTGTTATATATATATATATATATATATATATATACACACACACACCCACACATATCAAAATATATTATTTATTATATTAAATAAAGAAATTTATCTTACCATGGCCAACTTTGGAGTTAATTGTACAAATTAAGACTTTGGAATTAAGTTCTCGGAGCTAGTCTATAACATTATGATCAGTTAGGGAAGAATTGGTCGTAATGACAACTCTAGTTAAAAACAAATATATTAGAAAGCTTGTTTAGATTACTTTCCACCATATTCCTTCATTAATCACCTTTCAACTTACAAATTATAGCCCCGTATGTGCAGAGTTTAGATTCTCTGGTGTCTATCATGTTCCTTCATTAATCATCTTACAAATTCTTTATGCCGAAGAGAGAGTAACATAATGAATACAGAACTTGCACAAATAAGTTCAATTAAATTTTACTCACTATCATTTTTTCTTGCATATGAAAAACTTCTGGATTTAAAAATATCTCCTCACACGCAAGTGTGTCTTTATATATATTACTATTTTTATCTCTATTCCAATTTCCAACCACTAATGTCATATCTCATGCATGTTCTATCTATGTTGCCGCTATCTCAGTTGCATATTGCATGGCCTATTTTTAAGCCCCGTATTAGACTCAAAACATGTAATTTTTCCCCTTTCATTTCTATCCTCTGTTACTGATACTGACATTATTGTGCTGAAATTAATTTTAGTATCTAGACTACAAGTAAGTTTTCAAAATGTGTGAAATATACGAAAATCCAAGCTATGGGCACAAGGTCTGTCATTGTTCGAAGAACCTTACAAAATGCACAATTTTTTGTTTTTTGAAACCTACAAAATGCAGAATGAATTATACTATTGTGTTACAATGATATTATTCAACTACGTTTTCTAAAACATGAGGTTAAAAGCTAGTTATTTCCTTTTCAAGGCCGGTGGAGGATTATGCATCTTAACTTCAATCACATAAGGGAAAAAAAATTGAGATCCTCAATATTTGGAAGTGGGTAGAAATAGAAGGGAATGTAGTACAGATAAAATTTATGACTATGAAATCACCACAGTTTTAAAAATTAAAATTAGTGTAATGTGAGCTGTTACCTTATTCAATAAGAATTGAGAAATTAATAAATGCCTTTTTAAAGCTTCTATTTGTCTGGCGATATCTCTTTCAACTTTTTTTAATGTAAAAATATTAAAAAGTACATAAGTTATTGTTGAAATGAATTCAATGAATATATATATATATATTTTTTTTTCTGCCGTTTTTAACTATACCAGAATCTTCTCAGTGCTGGAGATGGCCTGCAGCTTTCTAAGCGCATTGTCGTTTGCAATCTTCGCTTGACTGCTCCTGTGCTCCATATATCTGATTGCGATGTTATCTGACTTAGCGAACTGTGTGAATCGGCAATCAGATTCGCAAATGGTATAAAAATAAAGAAAAACAGACAATAGTTTAAATATTTTAAACTTGTTTTATGCAGTACTTATCAATGAATCACAATCAAATTAAGACCGTTCAAAACCAAGCATGATGTAATCTTCATGAATTAAGCTATTAACAAACGCAAACAAATTTCAAATTTCAAACCTTACAACACAATAAACTCGGTTGATTATGTACTCATTTGACCAAGCTCAAAACAAATATAAGTTTACGGACAAGAGGACCGTAAACAATTCAATTTTGCATCTAAAAATGGGCAAAACTTTTGGATTTAGCTTTTCAACTTACTCACTTGTGAGAACCTCCTTAACTGCACGTAAAATGCATGCAGTGTATATTAGCTGTGTGATTACAAAATTCAAGAGCACTATATAGACAAGTTCACTTTTCCTTCATTGCAGGATCGAAACAGAGGTATAGCTAACAAACAAAGTTATCCAAAAGAAACGAAAAAAACACGAAATTGGTATAAAACTCAAAACTGATATCGAAAAGATGTTTGTCTTGCTTTGCTGGTAATTGATGATTTATAACTTGGTGTACAATTGAAAATTCCCCAGGGAAGTTGGACGAAACAACGTTTGCGCGATCCTCTTTGGCTTGAGGTCCAACCATTTTTTCACTTGAATCAATATGGTGATCACTAACTTGATTGGGGTACTTTGACAAATGAAACTTTAATAAATTTGGTCTGGTAAAATAATGAATCATTTACATTAGGATTAGAGAATTCACAAAAAAATTCCGCTTACATCAGATGTTTTCTTCCATTACTATATCAACCTCCTCGGATTATATTTTATTCTTTCAAGTGTGTGATTGCGTCGTGTTTCAAAATTAGTATACCAGGTTTATTTTTAATCTAATTTTGAAAATTTTCAAATACCAGTACCTTCTGGCCAAACCATGACAGGTAATTATCATATTTTGTAATTGGAATCTTTTTCAACAAATAAATTTATAACTTGCAGTTGAAAACAGATAAACTAGAAGTGTGCGATTAATCAACTTTTTTCCCTTTAATTATACCTCATAAAATACTATAAAGGATCCATTTTATAAATTTTGGTATTTCCTTTTTTTCACGTCAATGATTAGTTGGAAGCCCAGCCAATTTTGTATATGAATCTTGCAAGAATTTAACATTATTTAACAAAGTGCCTAAGTAAAGAGCCAAGTAAAAGTGTACGAATCTAAGTTCAATATCTCATCTTTAAATATGCATAGCAATACAGCTCCAAAATCTTCCACGTCTCAGAAGCCAGTTTGATAGCTTTTGTCTTAGAGTTTTTGATATTGAGAAATGATACAAATTCGAGGCACAGCATTTGATATTTTCCCCATATAGTATTGCTATTAGTGAGACTTGAGAGGTTGGAACCTGGAACTGATCAACGAACAAAGCCAGTTTGAGAAATATAGCCCATAGGAAATGCAAAAGCAAAAGAAAGCATACTTTGAGGAAAGATATAATTTAGTTGCTAAAAAAATGCTTTCTTATTGTTTAGTATTTTGATTTATTTTTGAATAAATTATTAATTGAGTCCTTGAAAAATCTCTCTTTTTTTAATTGATTCTTTAAAAATAAATATTCTTAATTTAATTTCAAAAAATTCTTTTCAATTAGAATATATAATCTCTCATGAGACAAACTCATATTCACTTGACAAATATACTACTGTAATATAGACAGGACTTCATGTAGTCTATAGTATGACCTAAACTTGGCTATATATACAACTTCTTCTTTTAAAACGGCATCGTTTGCAGTGTTATTTAACTTTATGAAATTTGGAGAGTTATTTAACTTTAAGAAATTTGTTAAATGATGTTGTCTTAAAAGAAAGTGCCACCTAAGAAGGTATAGTTATGAGTTAATGACCGTATGAATCTCTATTTATGTCACATTTGCAAATTTGTTAAGTATAATAAGTTTTGCCTCATCAAGGAACTATTCTAATTGAAAAAAACAAATTTGAGAATCTAAATTGAGAATCTTTATTTTTAGATAACTAAAATTAAAAAAAATAATCTTATTTTTTCACAAATTAATCCTTAACAATTTATAATTCATCACATACATATATAAAATTAATTTTTTTTTAAATAGAGTATATATATTATTTGATCCAACAAGACACTAATGTAAATAAAAAATTTTAAGGTCAAAATGTTGCTCATTTCTTTTTCTGTCCTCATTTATCTGAACATTAGCTTTCTTAGTTACATTGATCCAAGAAGTGAGGTGGAAAAGTAGAAAAACTTGCGATGCATGGAGACAATACTCTGCTACATATTGCAATACGTTTGTAGCCGAAGAATCCCAGGGAGTTAGGGAGAGACAAAGGAAACATAAAAGCATATATGCTAGTGCTTCATATATATATATATATATATATATATATTTTTTAATATCCTTTTCCAACCCGTACAAGAAAATCTTATGAACATTGGTGCAAAAAATTGGAAAATGAATTCTCTCCATTTCACATCCTGTCAATTCTATTAATTCAATGTTAAATTAAAAATAAAGAGAGAGAAGAGAGAATAAGTAATGATGAGAAAAACTTTTTTAAAAAATATAAAAATAAGTTAATTAATAAAATAGAAAAAAGTTGAAATTAAGAGAAGTCTAAAAATATTCACGTCACAGGATCAGATTAAGGAATCTAAATTGACGAAAAGCCTACGTCAAATCACAAAAGTGCGTCTTTCCATAATCTTTCTCTCCTCATGTAGCTTGAAGATTTGAGGAATCACTTGTCAAACCATCCAAGTCGGTATTGGGGAGTTAAAAGGATCTCTATATTCACAAGAGATTTACATATATATATAATTAGAATTTAAATTTGTATTGCAGAACATTACATTATGGCCTCCACCACCAAACTAACTCTTATATTCGTATACTAATAATTTGGCAACTGCATTGACACTACTTGAACTCGATTCAATGCATCATCTTGATATAAATTAAATTATAGTAATAAATTTAATAAAATATTATTTCAAATTTAATAATTTATTATATCATAATTAAAATTTATGATACACTCTGTCCGAGTTCACAGTATTAACTAAACAACTAACGAGTTTTTTACTTTCCAAAGCTAATTGGTAGGCTTATCAAATTGTCAGTTTAATAATTATATTAAGACATCCAGGGACAAATTTACAATATAAATACATCCTTAGCTTTGAGATCGTCTTCATCATCATTTGCTTTATCCCCTGCATATCACATCAAAACTTCTCTCACCTTTTCTATTCTGTATCTACTTCGCTTTTGCTATCACATTAGAAACTCCAGCATCCACTGGGAAGAAAATATTTTCTTTCGCTTAAATTTCTTCTTCTTCTTCTTCTTCGTATATAATAACATGAAAGGGAGGAAAAACCAGACTAGTCCAGTGGGAAGCCCAACATGTGGGAACATCTCAGACAGCTCTTGTAAAGAACAAGACAGGTTCCTCCCAGTGGCCAACGTTAGCCGTATAATGAAAAGAGCACTTCCAGCAAATGCCAAAATCTCCAAGGAAGCCAAAGAAACTGTCCAAGAATGTGTCTCCGAGTTCATCAGCTTCATCACAGGTGAAGCATCCGACAAGTGCCAACGAGAGAAGAGGAAGACAATCAACGGTGACGATCTTCTTTGGGCCATGACCACTTTGGGATTCGAGAACTACGTCGGACCTTTGAAGGTGTTCCTTAACAATTACAGAGTAACAGAGGGGGAAACGAGCTCTACGGCTAGACAAGAAGATCAAATTTCAACAGAAGAAGCTAATCTGACCAATTCTGAATCAGCTAAGGCAGATTTTTCGAGTGTCAATGGTGGGTTTTATTCTGTTGGGTCTCAAGTGAATTCAATCAACAGGGGTTTTGCTTAGAATGTGATCCATGGAGACGCAGGTGCAAACCTGTTATGGGGTTAAATGGTAAAGGTGTAACGCAATTATATATAATTTAATTATGTTATGATTTTTGTTGCTGATTAACCACTGTATTCGAAATAATGTAATTCAGAATGTGCCTACACCCCATTTCTCTCTCTCTCTCTCTATATAAAAGGTTTATTTAATTATGATATAATTAATTATTAAATATAAAATAATATTTTATTAAATAATTATTTCAAATATTAATTTATTAATAATTAATGATTCTTCTTTTACCCAACGAATAATTAATAGTTCTTAAAAAATTAATTTAATGTCTTAATTATAACAATAAATCCATTAAAATAAGTATAATGTTGTTCTTAAATTTCCTAGCCTTATTCCCAATTATGAAATATACTTGAACTTTTCTGAAATTAAAATATAACCAAAATATCCTAAAAAATAATATTAAAAAATTTTATTAAAAATATTTTTTATAACTTTTATTTTAATGCTTTTTATTTGTGTTAAAAAAATTATAAATTTGATTTATTCTAAATTTAAAATTTTGATTATTTTTACATTTGTCAAATACACATTTAATACTTATTATATTATACACATAACAGATATAAAAGTATTTTCATCAAAAGAAGGATAATTATAACTTATCACTTATTATAGAAAAGATTAATGTAGCACATTTTTTGAATTTAGAAGAGAAAAGGGTAAATTTTCAAACTACAAGAAAAAATGGCATAATTTAAAATTTTTAAATAATTTAATCTAAATATTTTGATCATCGCATATTTTTTACGCTTCGTTCCATAATCATCACAATTTACATGTAGGGAAAAAAATGAAATGGAAGAAAAATTGGGTTTGCTTATTCTTTATTCCTCCTTCTCTACTTGTACTACTCGGGGACATAAGGTACTCTCTAGAGTATTTATTTTCTACCGAATGATGGTCCATACCTGTTAAAAGTTGCTTATAAATCCCATTCGGATAAATTCACTCATAATGTACTCACATAACATAGGACATTATTGTTTCACAAAATTGTGAATGATATAATATAAGAAGAAAAGTAAAAGTGGAATTATTGCATAATTTATATTTGGTACAATATTAAAGGAAATGAAATACATTGTTAAGAGCATATTTGGTAAAAACAGTATGGGAAAGGAAGGATCAAAAGATAAAACGACGAAAATACCCCTATTGAAAAAAGTACGTTTGATTTTATTTTGTCCATGACGATCATGCCCTACAAGGCTTTGAAGGTGTTGATCATATCCCCACGAAGCCGTTTGCCAATCTATTTGCGAGTTTTTTTTTTTTTCTCTTTTGGGGAAGAGTTCATCCTCCGCTGATTATCATTTTTACTTGGAGATTAGGGAGATATAGTTAGGGTACGAATTGGTGAATAAGGAATATCGCATTCCATTGACCCCAGCAAGCAATCGTCCTAGGTATGCACTATATCCATTCCATTGTCTACCTCTCTGATTAATTTTAGGAATTCTTGCTGGTAAACAAACAATGTGTCATGTTGATGGAAATAAACTACAAGGACTCCCCTACACTTGTATAGAATTGGAGGTGCTGTTGCATAATCGTACTGTGGTTATCTTTCTCCAACATTTCATTTCCATTTTGCTTCCTTTTAGTTAGCTATTGTATTTCTCATTGTAGAATCACAAAGGCAAAAAAATTTGGCCAATGAACTAGTGGTTTGCTTGTTATACGATTCGCAGAGAAGAATAAACACATAAAACTGAATGTTGGGGACCTATAAACATCAGAAAATAAAGATTGCATAATATTTTCAAAAATGAGGAAAAGAGTAGAAGGAAGAAGGATCCCAAACTGTGAAGAGGGGAAAGGAACGAATGCCGAAAGCTTCCATGGACATGAACGACAGATGGCTTCAATAAAATTTCTGAACACGAGCAAAATGATCTTTCTTCGGTTTTGGCTCTAAAGCAATCCATGTTTCGTGCCCAACAGTGGAGAACAGTGGAGGGAGATAAATTCAGCCGCATACTCCCCAGGCTATCCATGTCCGCCAACCAAACACTCACTGTAGATGGAATACATTGCAGTTTACTGATTTGCTGGACAACCAAATGGGTCGATAGTTTTTCACAGTTAGATTTTGTTTTTCATCAAAATATAAGCTGAATTATCTCGATCATAATTTGAAGTCATTTATCACCAATGAAGTAAATGATCATCGTTGGATGCATTATGCATGAGTTCGAATAATTTAGTTTGAATTCTGATGCAATATTAAAAGAAACTAGTGTGACGAGATGCAAATGCAAGGGCTATGACCAATTATCGCCAATTATCATATTTAAAATTGGAACATCAATTATCAAAATTATAATATAAACGGAGGCTATTATCAATTATTATATTTAACTTTTTTCATTGTTTATGTAATACATATAACTAATACAAATAAATTAAGAACATATAACATAAATGATAAAAATAATATAGTGAGAAAACATTTACATCAAGTAAAAACTATAGGCTTAAGCTATGTACGATCATGTTGTACATATTATTGTCACAATTTTATTCTTTCTTTCACTCTATGTAAATTTTAGAAACGTAATAATAGGAGATTGATAAAATCCATTAAAAAGTTGTATTTGTATAATAATATGATAATTATGTTAGAATATTTTATTATTTAATTAATGTATTTAAAATATTTTAAATAAAATAAAATCAAAATATTCCATAATCTATTTTGAATTTTAAATTTTAAAATATCCTAACTGATGATCCTCATTTTAAGGGAGCTAATTTTGGCAAGATAAATTGTCAGTGGGCTATTGAGATTTAGTTGTGATACACATTAAACAAATTGATCTTTTTTTATAAGAGAGTGGTCAGTTTTGAATAACAACTAAAATCTCAAAGGATTCTTGATAAGAGCAGTTTGACTAGAAAGAAATCATTACTGAGACTTCTTACTTATTAGAAAATACCTTTAACTAATATTTCTCTATTCTATCTTCTTTTGAATTTCTTGATTTCCTTTTAGATCTCCAAGAAAATCTACTTGTGCTTTAGGTTCTTCACCTAATTTTAAAAGCATGGCTAAATGTATTTAAATTGTTAATTTGCTTCCGCTATTATTTATTTGAGTTGCAATTTATTGTAACTAAATTACATGATAGAATTAGCATATAGTATTAGAACTTAACTTTGATTACCTTTGCCTATTATATTAGATAAACCCATAACATTTGTTTTGGATAGAGAAATTTTTAATTTCTCATATAGATCTTGAATTACGAAATTTATTAATTTTAGTCAGTCAAAAATTGATTTTGGTCAATAATTTAGATGTTATATATTTTATGCTTATACTTGCTTGAAGCACGTCTTGATGGTTTTTTTTTTGCTAGGATGCACATATATATGGTCTTTGATGCACCCTATCATATTTAAATGAGCAATTTTAATATTTAATTGGTTTTTTAATGGTTAAATTTTTGTAAGTCTCTTCATTATGCCGTGAAGAGTTTCTTGATTTGTTTCGGGTTTGAAAGATTGTGATTATGTTTGGTAAATAATTGGGTTTGTTTTTCTACTTGAGAATCGTTGAAACCATGCTAATGAAAACCAAGAAAACGTCAGACCTTTCATGTTCAAATCTGCAAATTTTTGGGCATGATTTTATGTTTTCATTAATTGAATATGAAAGTCCTTTATTTTCTAATCATTCTGGCATTAGGAAGCATTAGAAAAGGAGCTTAAAATCGCCGGAAAATGTTAGGCCATTGGAGAAGATAACCAAGTCATTATTTTGGGCATTCATTTTGAATTATTTTGGACATTAAAAAAATTGTAGGCCATTTGAGTAGTGGGGCCAATTTTTGGGGCAATTTTTTTGTCACTTTAGGAAATTTAGCTATTGCTGTTTTTGGGCTAAATTTTTATTAAGAATTTATTTTTGATCCTTTAGGTTATATTAATTTCTCTTTTTGACTCATAATTGTTTTTGGACTAAATAAATTATGAAAAATTAGCATGTGCTATTTAATTTGTCTGAAAAAGTTATGAGAAAATTAATTAGGCAACTTTAGCACATTTGGGACTTTGTAAAAAAAAATATATTTATCAATGCGATTTGATTTATCCAAATTATAAGGAATTATATTAAGCAAATCTTTAGCACATTTCAGGAATAATTATAAAGAAAGAATTTTTAACTAGTTAATCACAAATAATGTAGTTGATTAACTAATTAAGTACAATTTCATTAGGATAAAATTAATTAGTGTATATTTATGGATATTTAAATGAACAAAATAAATACGGATATTTTATGATTAGCATGTATAAATTAAAAAGTAGTTACAACATTTTTTTTATATGTGTACATGCATTATAAATATAAAATCACATATGTAATATCAATTATAATTAAGTATGTAGAATATATGTTGGCTCAAAGATAAATAATTATAATTGTATACTTAATTATGGTAAAATAAAAGTTGTATTGTATTTTTTAAATAGCGCAGGTATCAAGAAATATGAATGCATTTTAGTTTCATCATTTATGATATACAAATATTTGGTATGCTAATATCTTTACCCACAAAGAGTTCAATAATATAATTTTATATTAGTATGACTTGTATTGGTAAGTATGCATTTATAATAAATGTGATGGTTGATTTGCCTCGTAATGTTCTAGTAAGTATTATTAATGTTTAAAATTACCTTATAGCATCTTCTACATCTCAACTATTAGTAGATAACAGCAACAAAATTATTTTAAATGAAAGCAATTACAAGGTCTAAAAGGAGGATGTCTTCTTCCAATTAGAATGTCTTAACTATAACTATGCTTTACATGTGAAAAAGCCTTTGAACCCAAAAATGATAATAATAAAGATGCTAAACTGTTGTATAAACACCTAGACAAGTCAAATTGTCTCAGTATGATGATAATCAAACTGCATATTCAAAATAGCATTTATGGGTCCATACCAAAATGCAAAACAGTCAAGAAGTATGTCAAAGCTATTGATGCTCAATTTTCTTCATTTGACAAGTTATTGGGAGGTGCACTAACAGTCTAACTATGCACAATGAAACTTTTTGGTATAAGAAGGATAAGGCAACTTCTAATGAGAATGAAGGATCTGATTTCTCAATTGAAAGCCCTTAGAATGGAGCCAAACAAACCATTATTGATTCAATTGATCCTTAACTTTCTTTCTCTTCATTATGTTGATTTAAGATCTCTTATTACACATGTAAATAGACAGTTGATGTACTATTATCCATGTGTGTATAAGGAGAGTACAAACTAGTAATTGATGAAAAAGATACTCTTAATAAAGCTCATTTTGCTAGTACTAGTGGCTTTAAAAAGAAAGGGCATAAGAAAATTGACAAGAAGAAATACATACCTCCTGCCCATATGATGAAAAAGGATGCTGCCATATGCTTATTCTATTAAAAAGAAATGGCACACTCTGAAAGAATGCCCTAAGAGACAAGCTTGATTTGTTAAGAAAGATATACATATATCTAATGTATGTTTTAAACCTTATTTAGTTAAAGTTTGTCATGATACAAGGTGGACTGATATTGGATCGACAATCCATATTTTGAATACTATGTAGGGATTTTTTTTAGCATTAGAAATTCATAGTCCAAGAAGTATAAAGTGTTTTCTGATAATAGAATAAGCTCAAATGTAGATTCTAAGGGAACTTATCAAATTGTTTTATCTTCTACCTTTATAATGGACCTTGAACAAATATTTTATGTTTACAATTTTTTTTAAGAATTTGATTTTGATTCCAAATTAATTTCTTTAGGTTTTACTATGATTTTTTTGGGAACAACTTTTAATTTATTGAAGAACTCAATTTCTGTTGAAAAAATTTCTTTACTTGATAGTTTGTTTAAACTTCATACTATTATTGACATGCCTAGTTCTCATATGCATAGTAATTTTGGAGATAAGAAATGTATCATAAATGATAACTTTGTTAACCTATAACATAGGAAATTGGGACAAATCTCCATAGAAATGATCAAAAAGTTAGTAAAGGATAAGGTTCTCCAACCTTTAGATATTACAAATTTTGGTTCATATGTTAACTACATTAAAGGTAAATAAATCAATAAGTCACATAAAGGGACTAAAAGAAGTTTAAATTTATTAGAAATCATACATACTGATATATTTTGCCCTAATTTATCTTTAAAGGGTCACAGATACTTTACCTCTTTTATTAATAATTTTTCATGATACATGTATATTTACTTGCTTTATAATAAAAGTGAGGCACTGGATATCTTTAAATAGTATAAAGCAAAATTTGAGTAATAGATAGGAAAATATATTAAGATTGTAAGATTTAATAAGGGAGGTGAATACTATAGTAGGTATACTAGTAGTGGATAGATGCTTAGTCCATTTGCTAATTTTCTTCAAAAGTATTATATTGTAACACAATACACCAGGTCTAGTATGAATGATATTACTAGAAAAAAAAACAAAAGAATAAGATGTTATTGGATAAGGTAAGAAGTAAGTTTAGCAACTTTAAACTTCTTATATCTTTATGGAAAAATGCATCTAAGACACTAGTGTATATTTTGAATAAGATTCTAACAAAGGTAATGTTTAAAACACTCTTTGAAATTTGGAAAAGTTGGAAACCCAGCTTAAATTATACACATGTATGAGACTATCCTATTAAAGTAAGACGTGAAAGAAAGTTAAACTTCAAAGACTATGATTGCATATTTTGTAGGTTATACAAAGAAGTTTAAGGGATATAAATTCTAATGCCTTTCGTATTCAATGAGATTTGTTAAATCAAGAAATGTCAAATCTCTAAGAATAATATAATTAATAGAAGTGATCAACCGCATAACCTAATTATTAAGGATGACAACATACAATAAACTACTTCATTAGTTATGACAGAATATTGATTCTATATGGTATTTATCATGCTAAGGTGAATGTAGAACATAACAAGGTTCCTGAAATCCAAGTTGACCATTCAAGTAATCAAGAGCATCTTTATTTTGAAGATCCTCCAACTCTCAATGAGGTACTTCATAATGATGAAGAGGTACCTCAACTAATAATAGAAAATACTCTTATAGAATAACTTTAGCATGTTGAATCAAGAAGATCAACTAAGACTAAAAAGGTGACAATACTTAATGACCATTTAGTTTGCATTATTAAATCTGATTATAACATAAGTGTTGAAGATTATAACTTTATAATAGCTTCTCGAGCACTAAATGTGAAAAAGCATATGAGGCCATGGCTGAAGAAATAGAATCCATGGCAAATAACAATGTTTAGGATCTTGTTAAGTTGCTTAGTAGGGGCAAAGCAATTGGATACAAATAGGTCTTTAAGACCAAAAGAGATTTACTAGGTAACTTTGAGTGCTACAAGGCAAGATTAGTTGCTAATAGGGGTGTGCAAAACTGTCTCAAACCAATTATGGTTGGAAAAAAAATTTAAAAAAAAAATTGAAATAAGATCAAGTTGAAATAGTACTTTGGGTCAGGACGGGCTTTGGGATAACCTTTTGGCCTTATCGGGCTCGACCTAACCCGAGGTCTATATATATATTTATTTATATATAAAAAGATAGAGATCAAATTAAAAATAATTTTTTTAAAATATTTTTTTATAACTTTAACCATATTTTATAAATTATAAATAACTAGAGAGGTCAAAATGTATGTTAGAGCTCTCTTAAATATAATTATCACATTCATGTAAGAAAAATAAAATTAAAAAATATATTTTTTTAAGTTTTAACTACTATATTTGTATTTTTTTATTTTCTCCATTGAGTTCATGTTTTTTCATGTCTATTGCATAAATTTTAAAAAAATATATACTAAAAAAATAGTTATATGTCCAAAATAATTGAGCAAATATAAAAATATAAATTTTTAAAATAAAAAAAATCTTAAAAAATTAAAAAAATTGACCCATTGGTCCGATTGGCCCAACCCGGCCCGAAATGAATTTTTTGTTCTGAAATTGAAATTGGGTCAAGACTCGAGTTGAAGTAAATCCTGACCCATGCCCACCCCTAGTTGCTAAAGCTTTTATTTAAAAGAAATGAATTGACTACAGAGAGACTTTTTCTCTTGTATCCAAAAAAGATTATTTTCTAATCATCATGACATTAATAATCTATTTTGATCCAAAATTGCACCTAATCAATGTGAAGATTGCCTTTCTTAATAATGACCTTCAAGAAAAGGTATATACAAAACAACCTATGGGGTTCACCTCAACCACTAGTGAGAATTTGGTGTGTAAGCTAAAAAAAATCAATTTTTGATCTTAAGCAAGCTTCACAATAATAATACTTCAAATTCCATAATGTAATCATATTTTTTTGTTTTGTTAAAAATATCATGGATTAGTATATACACCACAAAGTCAGGAAGAATAATATGCAAATGATATTTTGATCACTTTAAGTGAGATAGGATTGCTACATAAGGTAAAATAGCTCTTATTTAATAATTTTGAAATAAAAGATATAAGTGAAGTATTTTATGTCATTTGCATTATGATCCAAAGAGATAAGTTTCAAAGTATTTAGGATTGTCATAAGAGACCTATATAAATCTATTTTTTAAATGGTTTAGAATGAAAGACTATTCACCCAATGTAGCACTGATTGTGAAAGTAGATAAATTTAACTTCTTTCAATATCCCATTAATGAGTTAAAAAAAAAAAAGATGAAAAATGTTCCTTATACTTTAACAATAAGAAGAGTAAGATATCGAAATAATTTAAGAATTGATTACTAGAAAGTTACGAAAAAAGTCATGATATACCTTCAGATACTAAAGGGTATGTGCCTACTTATAGGAAGACTGACAATTTGGATATTGTTAGTTATTTATACTTAGATTTAGCAAAATGTGTTAACTCAAAGAAGTTAACATCTAGATACATTTTTTTGTTAGCAAGAGAGTCGTATCTTAAAGAAGTGCTAGACAATTTTTGGTGGCCACATTCACTATAGAAATTAAGTTCTTTTCATCTTTTAAGGCAAGTCCACAAGATGTATGATTGAGAAATTTCATTACTATATTTAAAATTATGGATTCAATTCTTAGCCCATTAGAGTACATTGTGATAAAATACTACAATTTTCTTGGTTAAGAATAACTAGAATGGAAGTCGAAATAAATATATTAACATCAGATACTTAACCTTGATAGAATGGGTAAAAATTGATAAGATAATCATAAAGCATATTTAGATGAAAGAAATAATAATTGATTCTTTAACTAAAAGAATGCATGTAAAAGAGTGTAAGAATCATATACTTTAAATGAGTTTCAAACCATATTTGGTCTAATTGATATATGTAAAGAAATAATATTTCTAATTTTGATTTATTATTTTTATATATAATTGTATACAATTTTAGTAAGAGAATCACAAATATATGAGTTAAAATTCAAATAAATATTTAAGATTTATTTATGAAAGTTTAATATGCCTTGAAGCTAAAGACATGTTATAAGTGTTACATAGAAGATAATACTTGTTAACTAATAAACTTATCACTATAATTCTTGTAATATGTATCTAATTTACTCATGAACATGCTATGTAGCTAATTATATTTGAACCAAGTATAAAAATGTTAGAATATTTTATTATTTAATTAATATATTTAGAGTATTTTGAATAAAGTCAAATCAAAATATTTCATAATCTATTTTGAATTTTAAATTTTAAAATATTTTAACTAGTGATTCTCATTTTTAAAGAGTTAGTCTTAGCCGGATAAAATATTAGCGGGTTAGTGAGATTCAATTATAATGCACATCAAATAAGTTGACTTTTTTTTTTAATGGAAGAATAGTCAGTTTTGAATAATAACTGAAATCCTAGAGGGCTCCTAATAAAAGCATTTTGATTAGAAAGAAATTATCACTAAGACATCTGACTTATTAGAAAACACTTCTGACTAATATTTCTTTATTCTCTTTTGTTCTGTGTTTCTTAGTTTCCTTTTAAATCTTAAATCTCAGCACATGTGCTTTGGGTTTTTCACCTATTTTCTAAAAACATGATTGAAGGTATTTAGATCATTAATTTGCTTTTGTTATTATATATATGAGTTGCAATATATTGTAATTAAATTGCATGATAGAATTAACAAATTCAACTTGTACAACCAAATGAGATTCTTTTTATACAAATATGAAATAAAAACATAAAAAAAATGTTAAAGTCTTTATATATATATATACACAAGATTGAGAAAGGGATTACGAGGTCAATATATAAAGTAAATGAATTGATCTAAATCAACATAATAATTTTTTGAAATTATGCCCTAAAATAAGGATACTACATATGTTGTGATAATAATATCACCGATGAACTAATACAATTAAATAAAAGTCTTTTGAATATATATATATATATATATAGCCAAAAAGAAAATAACAGAAGGGGCTCAAATAATAATCAAATTGTCTTGGTACTACTATGCATTACCATACCAAGACATGTCATCCTGTTTACTGTCCGTCATTTCTTTCCAGTTCTTGATATCCGCATTGCAGCTTCTTGCCCCATGGTCAGCTTATTATTCTTACCCCATGGAGATCAAGGTATAACATACTCTTCATTCTTCAACGAAAATAGAATCATGATGCAAATTTAATAACTAATACATATGGCATCACTGTTAATTTATATTTTTATTAAATTAATTATATTATATTTTTTATTATTTTTAGTTTTGATAAATTTTATTATATTAATTCAATAAATACTTCAAAATTATATATTTTAAATGGTTATTAATGTTTGTGTTAATTATATATTTTCTTCCCCCGATATTATTTATTTCTGATTTTATTCTTAACAGGGTAATAGCACCACCAAACTTGATAAAAAAGACAATTGAGATAATAATAAATAAAATAACGCTATTTAAAAAATAAAAAAGGGGGGGGGAATGGAAACTGGCCTACCGATTACGCCAACAAGCGCGTAGTCTTCACGTGGCAAGTACGAGGAAGGTTTATAGGGGCATCCATCCTCTCCGTCTGCCTCCTCCGTTTTCTTTAACATTGGACGTTTGAATTTTGGCTCTCTGCCTCTTCGTTTCATGGATGCTCTTCCCCCTTCCTCTCTGCAACCCCAAAACTGCAATAATTGCCTTTCCATGGATGACACCGAGAACAGAGACAGTAAGGGCATTGTCATCGCTGATTCCAAGAACCATTGTTCGCATCCCAAGGTCGAGAATTATCCCCCAGGACCCATCAATAGTGAGCTTAAACGCATTAACAAATGCAAGAAGAGAACTTTAATGAAGAAGAGGATAGCCCTTGATGCTTCCGAATTGCCATCCTCGTCATCAAGCCCTTGTTCTTCTACGGTTTCATCGCACAGGGGTATGGCGGTAGCGTGTAAACGACGAAACCCTAGAGCCCTCGTTCGCCGCAACAGGGGTGACGTAGCCGCGATTGGGCTTCCTCTTGGAATGTCTTTTGCAGCTGTTATTGCTCAGGTGCGACCTTCTGCTCTTCATTTTCACGGTTCTGAATGTTGAAGTTTACTTCGATTATGGATGATTTTCCTTTTACCTTTATCGGGTTTCCACAGATGGACGCCTACTTGTCGTTCAGCTACTTTAAGGGTATTCCTTTGACCTTCCATAAACCCATCTGCCTCATTAGTGGGATTTGAACTCCAGAACCCTAAGTTCAAATTTTGAATCTTCAGTGTTCAACCATTGTGGTATCCCTTCTGGGGGAAGTTGATTTGTCACACAAGTAACGAAGCATTTAAAAGAGCTTCGTGTTTGTACTTCTTGTTCTTCTTCTCCTCATTGCTCGCGCTTGAAAGTTTACTTACACTGCATTGTCTTAGAGTAAATTTCACTAGCTAACTTCCTGGTTTAAAAATTACACTCCTCTGACCTTTCCTATTCACTTATCTGCCTAACCCCGGAGTGTAGCCTTTCTTTCAAGTAACAAGGTTATTACTTATTAGCTAGACATTGTTAACCCTGCTTGGTACAGCAGTAAAACTTTATTTTCCTCACGTAGACACTAGACAGCAACTGAAGGACATAAAAGCAAATTCATAGAAGAACTTGAGCTATAATAGAAGACATGGGTATGATGTCTCAAGATACATCTAATTCTTAAACTTTAACAAATCATCAGCTGTAAAATTTGTCACCTTGCCAATTCTCCATTACTACCTCCTTCCAATATCAACTTGCCCTGACTGGTGCGTTTATCTCCCTTCATTTCTTAGTCCAGCTCTTTGATTCGGTATGCATTTATTTTTGAATAAATACTCTTCATCACCTGAAATCCCTCATGGAAAGTCTTGGGGCTCCTATACCAAGATGGTACAGTAAAAAAATTAATGATTCAAATATTACAATGCTAAAAGTATTGACACCATATGTTATAATTTCTTTGAAAATTGTTACTAGTTCCAAAAAAAAATGTGTCAGAAGTGATACACTTTTTCTTAGACTCGGTGGCACAGCCACAGAGTTTAGGATTAAGGAGGGGCGACATTTTGAGCCCTAAGGCCAATTGGGCCCTAACTAAGGGGATTCATAAGTTCAATTGGCCTTAGGGGCTCACTCTAATTTGATCTAATTGGGTCGAGCTAAAAATATAAATGAGTATAACTTTAAACAAAATTATTTTAGGTTGGGCCGGGCCAGGCCGCAGGGGAAGGTATGTTCTGCCTAACTCACCTTGATAGTTTCTTTTTTTTTTTAGTTATTAATATCTTGTCATCTTATTTTTTTTATTTTTATTTCATTTAATTATCTCTGCATACTGTAATTTTTATTACTTACGCAAATATTCTTTACAACAACAACAACAAAGTTTTTTTTCACTAAGTATGGTCGACTACATAGATCAATCGACGCCATAAACACTTATCGTAAATCATATTTTTAGACAAATCATTTAAATCTAAATCTCTTTTAATAATTTTTTCTATAATTTTTCGTGGCCTTCCTCTACCTCTAATTATTGGACTATTTTCCATCTCATCTACTCTTCTAATTGGGGCTTCTATAGGTCTCCTCCCGACATGACTGAACCATCTAAGTCTTAATTCTACAATCTTTTCTATAATAGGTGCGACTTCCACATTCTCTCTAATGTATTCATTTCTAATTCGATCTCGTCTAGTGTGTCCACTCATCCAACGCAACATTTTCATCTTTGCAACATTGAACTTATTCTCTTGTTGACTTTTTATTGCCCAACATTCAATTCCATATAATATTGCAAGTCTTATAACTATACGGTAGAATTTATTCTTAAATTTGAGTGGCACTCTTCAATCACAAATAACACCCGAAGCACTCATCCACTTCATCCACCTTGCTTAAATCCTATGTGTTACGTCTTCTTCTATTTTCCCGTTATGTTGTATACAGATCCAAGATATTTAAATCGTGTAACTTGTGATATAATATGCTCTTCAATTTTCACTTCTGCGCTAGAAGTGGTGTGTCTCTTACTAAACTTATACTCCATATACTCCGTTTTACTTCTACTTAAACGAAATCCATGAGTTTCCAAAGTTAATCTCCACCTCTCCAACTTCTCATTCATTTTCACTTTCGATTCTCCAACTAAGACAATATCGTCTACAAAAAGCATACACCGTGGCACCGGCTCTTGGATATATTTAGTAAGTACATCCAATACTAAAGTAAAAAAATAAGGGCTCAGAATTGACTCTTGATGTAGACCAATAGTTATCGAAAAATCTTCTGTAAGTTCACCTTTTGTTACTACCCTAGTTGTAGCCTCATCATACATATCTTGTATTGTTCGAATATAAGTTATACGAACTCTTTTTTTCTCCAGAGCTTTCCATAGAACCTCTCTTGGTACTCTATCATATGCTTTTTCCAAATCGATAAACACCATGTATAAATCTCTTTGATTCTCTTTATATCGCTTCATTAATCTTCGCAACAAATATATTGCTTCCATAGTTGACCTTCCTAGCATAAAACTAAATTGATTCTCCGTAACTTGGGTCTCTTTCCTTAATCGTCGTTCAATTACTTTTTTTCATAATTTCATAGTGTGGCTCATGAGCTTAATTCTTCTATAATTTGTACAATTTTGAATGTCTCCCTTACTCTTATAAATAGGAATTAAAGAATTTCTCCGCCACTCATCTGGCATTTTCTTAGATCTCATAATTTTTTTAAATAACTTTGTAAGTCAACTTATACCTTTCACTCCTAAACCTTTTTATATTTCAATAGGTATATTATCCGGTCCAACTGTTCTGCCACTTTCCATTTGCTTTAATGCTTCTTTTACATCTGTCTCACAAATCCTACGATAAAAGGTATAATTTTGATCCTCTTCTCTAGTGTCTAATTTATCCGATTGCAATGAAATCTCGTCGCCTTCATTAAAAAGTTTATGAAAATAACTCTTCCACCGTTTTCTGATATCTCGTTCCATGACCAAGACTTTCCTTCTTCATCCTTAATGCATTTTACTTGGTCCATGTCTCTTGTCTTTCTTTCCCTACTTTTAGCTAATTTGTAAATATTTCTTTTTCCAACTTTAGTACCTAAAGATTGGTATAATCCATCGAATGCTCTCGTTCTTACTTCACTCACTGTCTTCTTAGTATCTTTCTTAGCTACTTTATATTTCTCCCAATTTTCATTACTCTTACATAATGACCACACTTTATAACACTCCCTCTTCACTTTAACCTTATCTTGCACGCTTGCATCCCACCACTAGGATTCTTTATCTCTAGGTCCAAAACCTTTTGATTCACCTAATATTTTCTTTATCACTTTCCAAATCTCTTTAGCCATTCCATTCCACATATCGTTAGCACTTCCTTGTATTTTCCAAGGTCCTTCCTCCACAATCCATCTCTGCAATTTCTTTTTTTTATCCCCCTTTAGTTGTCACCACTTAGTTCTTAACACTCTATTTTCACCTTTGCTTTTTACTCTCCTCCTAACTCGTACATCCATAACCAAAACTCTATGTTGAGTATTAAACTTTCTCCAGGTATAACTTTGCAATCCATGTAAAATTTTCTATTTGATTTCCTTATAAGAAAGAAATCAAGTTGAAAACATACCTTTCCACTTTTGTATGTGGTAAGATGTTCTTCACGTTTTCTAAAACAAGTGTTAGCTAATATGAGATCGAAATTCAATGAAAAGTCTATAATAGTTTTGCCCTCTGCATTTAGTTCCCCTATGACATGTCCTCCATAAACACCGTCGTAACCTAAAGATACACTTCCCACATGACCATTTAGATCCCCTCTTAGAAAAATCTTTTCTCCTAATGGTATTTTCTGAACTAAACATTCTAAATCCTCCTAAAATTTTACTTTGTGATATTCTTCTAATCCTACTTGTGGTGCATAGGCGCTAATAACATTAAGGATTTCCTTTTCCACTACTAACTTTAATGCAATGATTCTATCTCTTAACCTTCTTACATCCACTATAACATTTTTTCAAAACTTATCTACAATTATACCTACCCTATTTCTAGATTTAGTCTTCCCAGTGTACCAAAGTTTAAAATCCGAAGTGTCTAATTATTTCACTTTTTCTCCTACTCATTTAGTTTCTTGTAAACACATAAAATTAATTTTCTTCCTAATTATAGTATCTACTATTTTCATTGACTTATCCGTAAGTGTACCTATATTCCAAGTCCCAAAACGAATCCTACTCTCGTGAACTAACTTCTTTACCCACATTCGTTCACGAAAATGTTGAAGTCCTTACTTATTTTTCACTGCACTCAGGCGACGATGCAGCAGTTCTTGTTCATTTGTCACTGTACTCGAGCTATACAGCGCGTTACTTCCGGGCAACGTCTTAGCATTACGTTTAATATATCGATTGTTCATGTTATAAAAATTCGACAAAGTTTTACGTTGGCTGTTGATCGCCTAACACAACCCTCCTCTTTTTTCCGGGCTTGGATTTGGTTATGAAAAATAATTTGCATCAAGACTCGTCATAGGCAGAGTTACGCAAATATTCTTTACTTAATTATTTTTATCATTAATGTAAATGCTCACTGATATTTTTTTTATTGAATAATAAAAGTATATATATTTACCTAAGACTAATTATGTTAATATATCTTATATTTTACTTGATAATACTAGATTATTTTTTTATTATTGATACAAATATAAGAGTTCTAAAAGTCTATTGTTTTGAAATATATGCCTATAAGTTTGTGAAAAAATATTTTTATATTACAAGTATCAATTTATAAAAAAAAATTAGTTTGGGTGGCCCTAATCCGTCATATCCTAATATAAATCTGACTTATTAGATCCGAGTAAGGCCACAGGTGTAAAAATAAACTTGATGTCTTAATCGGGTCAGACATCAGACATATTAGACCCTAATCGGGCCCTACCCATGTCCAACCCTACTTATTAGGGCCGCCCTAACCCACCCTAAAATGGGGTTTCTCCGGGTAGGGTCAGGCCACGAGTATAAAAATACGCCCAAGACCCTAATCGGGCCGAGTATCGTCCTAACCTGACCCTACCCATCTACACCCCTACTTTATACCTGCTGAAGGACGTCTCAGTGACATTATGTCCTTGGCATTTGTGAAGGCATTCAGTCCATTCCATCTGTCAATCTCACACACGGATATTCTGGGGTAACTTTTTATGCAAGGCTGTCTGCTTACTGACCTTCTTATCCCCTTTTGTTAATATTTTGGTTGGTTTTTGCCTGTGTTGTCTGAGATATGAATAAAATTGGTTCATGTGTTTATCTTACTGCTTTTAGGCCTTGAATAATTTTAAGTGCTTCACTCTTTGCTGTGTAAATTCTTGCCTTGTGTTTCTTGAATATTGTTATGGAATATTGCTTCAGCTCCCCCTTTTCTTACCAAGCCCCATTTAGTGGATGATGGCCCTTCCATTCAATGAGATCTGGCCTATACAAACTCCTGTAATATACTTATTTTACTGAAAGATGATGCCAAACATAACGAATTCTTATTACTATTATAAATTTTACCATTAATGCTTAATATCATGCATGGGGTCTGTTTTGTTTTAGGTGTTGTATAAAGGAGATGCAGCAGCTGAAAGGATGTCTCCAGGTCATCTTTCATCGGTATTTTTAATGCCCCTCTCTAACATGAACTAGAGTAATAAATAATAAACTTTGGCTCCAGCTTTTGGGGTCTATGCGCACATTGGTCATGGCATTTTCATTTAGAAAGCATTTTTACAGATGACTCATTGTGGTATTTTAATGTACATTGTGATGTCCAAGAAACAGTACTTGCTATTTTATGGAATATATCAACCTGATAATATATCAGAAATATCCTGTCATTGTTGTGGATGAATAAATTAATTAGCACATTGGAAGGTGAATGCATAGACCTTTATATGCCTCCTTGACACATGCTGATTGATTTTGTCAGATTTTCATTTGAGCCTTGACTGTTATTTGTAACCTTTGCAGATGTGCACATCCGCTGTCAGAGAATCTTTAGCCAATGTAAGCCAGATGTTTACTGCTGATTCATCCCTTGATTTCGGTTTTACTACCTTTGTCAACATCAAGCAAGTCCATTTTGCTGAGTAATGTCTGCACACCACTTATTTTGGCTGCCTATCCGGCTTCAGGTTTTTGGAGACAAGCTGGATGGTCTAACAAGGAACTTTGAACAATCATTTGGTAGCACTTTGAGTACTCTTGGATTAATTTATGAGTCAACTACAGGCAAGAAAGGAAGTGAATTTGATATCAGAAGGAGAGAAATTCCAACTTCTGAATCGACTCTTGATAAAGGAGATTGCAAAAGGGATGCTGTCCGAGAGGATGGTTGTTCAGAGGCAGTCATGCATGTTGGAATCCAAGATCAATCAATTAGTTGTGAAGAGGTCAAGGAGAACATTCCTAGGGATTTAGTTAGTCACAGTGTAACTGTGCCTGGGCAATTAAACCATGTGGCTTGTTTTTCCCCAATCTCTTCGGTGCATAGAATAAATAATTCCGATATTAGTTCTTTTGAGAGATCTATCATGGAACAAAGTCGTTCCAATGACCTAAAGGAGATAGAACTTGGCCTTATGGTGAAAAAATTGAAACTAAAAGAGACACAATTGGCACTCAACTTTGATTTAAATCATTTGGAGAGATCAAAGCTTGCTATGGGAATATCAAAGGCATCTTTTAAAGCTGAAAAGTTCAAGAACGAGCTAGAAGATCTGAGACATGGTGAGCTAAATAAGAAGTGCATTGACTGTCTTATTGCTGGTCTGCTTGTTATGTCATCCTCACTTATGTACGGTGCTTATGTTTATTCCTATCAACGGATTGCTGAAGCTACTTCATCATGTACACCTTCAACCAAGGCATGTATTGACTACAATGTCCTTTGTTCTATCTCTGGTTGGTTCAATGCATGCTCATTGCATATATAATCTTTGGGATCCATGATGCTCTGGTGTAGCATTTATAGGAAATGTTAGTTAAATTTCTTGCCATATGAGTTCTCAAATCATTTTTCTAATGGCCTTTTTCGTCAACGCTCAATGAGGCAGCTTTTCTGAGATGTGTACTAGCTAGTAATTACTAATTACATTAATAATCTTGAGAAGCGTTGTTCTATAATTTTCTTTAGAGCAGATATGAGATTTTTTTTTTTTTTTAAGATTGTTTTGATTAGTATTTAATTTTTTTAGTACATCTGTGTCATAGGGGAAGATTCATGTGATCATCTTGCTTCTTGTTTTGATCTATAATTATTACGAGCATAATAGTACAAATAATTAATATGAAGATGTAAATAGGATTGAACTGTGGTGATTTTAGCTGCACCTAATAGCTTTATATTTTCTCACTCAAAAAATATTGATGATATTTTCTTTTCTCCATTTTAGGAATTCTACTCCTGGTGGACTCCTAAGTCAGTGTCCTCTTTCAATTCAAGGTTGAATGTTTTGTGGTGTCAAGTTCAAGTTGTGAGTAGAATGGCATTTGGTTTCTTAATGATTTGTGCCGTTGCATATTTGCTCATCTGGCGTTCAACGACATCGACGACACAGACAATGCCTGTAACTTTCATCCTTTTGCTGTTGGGAGTTGCTTGTGGCTATTGTGGCAAGCTGTGTGTAGATACATTGGGAGGGAGTGGTTATGTCTGGCTCTTATACTGGGAGATTCTGTGCTTGCTGCATTTCTTATCAATTGTCTGCACATCAGCCTTGTTCCAAATCCTCCATGGACCAGTCACTGCACCACAAACAACAAAGGTTGAGACAAAATTTCCATATTGGATTCGCAGATTCCTGTTCTATGCTTCTTTGCTTGTGTTTCTACCACTATTTTGTGGTCTCATGCCTTTTGCTAGCTTTGGTCATTGGAAAGATCATTTTTTGATGAAGGTGACTGAGTATTTGACAGATTTGAATTAGCAAAGCCAGTTCTGTCCTCGAAAACCGTTTAGGCATATCTTTTGCCTGGTTCTGAGCTAAATAGGTAGTAGTGAATCAAGCAGACTAAACGTTGTCTTTGCCCAAAGCTGTGATATTAGTTCATGTATTGCTAATTATTTTCTTGGAGTCTGTCATGTATAAGTATAGAGGAGTCCTTCTCTGGGGAAGAGTTCATAGTGGTGTTAAATTTTATTTATTTATCGAATGTTGTATAATAACGGCTGAACTGTAAATTTTCCGGTGATGTTACATCTGAATTGATATAAAAATTATTGCTTGTGTTCACCGCCTTGCTTGTTTTTGCATGCTGTGGTGGACCCATCTTGAACCATTTATAGATATAGTATGTCTGCAGAAAATGCTAAATTCTCGTTTTAAACTAGTAAGATAGAATACGTTTCTGTACAATGGCTCTCGATTGGTGGATCAACTTTTCAAGCTTGAAAGTGGTGGCACCATCAGATGACATGTCATTTAGGAGACTTCATGCTGATCCCATTGTTGCAGCATCAATCCAAGCAGAGTGTGTTTTATAAAATTCAATACTTGGGTAGCTTTTGCCCAGACGTTTTATATTCATTCTCAACCCGTCCCAATAAGAGACTACTTTCCTCCTTTTTTATTTTGAAATAAAAATTGTTATAACTTTGGTAAATTGATCTTCCTTCTTAAAGATGTTCAAATTCTATAATGCTCTTTGTTTTGAAAAATTATATTCCCTTTTTCTAAAATTATATATATATATATATATATATGTATCTTCTTATAATAAAAGATAAACTGCAATAATACTTTTTTTACCGAAAAACCCTTATATTTATAATAAAATAAAGGTTAAATATATTTGTTCAATATAAAATTCATTTTTTAATTTAGAATAATTTAAATTTATGGTTTTTAACACAAAAATATTGAGTAAAATCTGATTTCAGTCCCTGCAGATGGTATATTTCTTAATTTAATTTTTATACAATTATCTTTTCAATTTGATCATTTCTTGATAAGGTATTTCTCAATTTAGTTTTTTATAAAATTATCTTATCAATTTGATATTTCATAAACAAAAGCATTATCAATAATATCTTTTTATTAAATTGAGAAATCCCATATATGAAGGTTTATTATTAATAATTATTTTATTTGTCAGGAACTAAATTAAAAAATACTTATATATATATATATATGAAGAATGAAATTGAGAAGACAATTTTAAAGAATTAAACTAAAAAGTATCTTCTCTGTAAAAAACTAAATTAAAAAGATAATTCTATAAATAATTAGACTAAGATATTTTATCCATAAAGAACTAAAATAAAGTTTTATTTCAAAAATATTAAAATAAAAATTTATGAAATATATTTTTTTTTAATAAATTATATTATCTTTTAGTTTAAGAGAAATTTGTATATCATAATAAAAAAAATTGTATAATTTGAACATCTTCCAAACATAGAAAAAGAAATTTACTCTTTAATTACAGCTACCTTAGGTCTCTTGGACTCGGTGATAAAAGATTGTTACACTGCATAGATACGCCCACTGCTGATAAAGGATTATCTCCATGTCCTTTCTTTCAATTTTTCATTAATTTAAAAAGAGAGAGAGAAAGGAAGAGGGATAGAAAGGAGTTTGTGAGACCTATCCAATGAGTCTTACCTACTCTCTCTCTCTCTTTCTTTTTTTACCCTCGAAATTGTTGAGAAAGTAAAAGAAAACGGAGAATTGTTTCTCACCTACGCTTAATATGCGCATTATTTAGTGGAAGACAATCAACGTGAATATATCCTGATGGCCAAATTGGACAGGAAATAATACCCTCTATGGCGATGCGGCTTTTAATTAAAGGAGTAGAATAGATAAATGAAGCAACATTGAAGTAATTTTTTGCCACTCTTCCCTCAAGTACATCATACAAACTATTCAACGAACCCTTGATTTCACTTAAATACACTTTCTCAAATTAGTTTATTCTGAAACAATTGCATATGCCAACACATCGGCAATACAAAGGTGCTTTCTGAAGATTCTTATCTCTGAAGAAAAATCAGAAGATTCTGAATAGACCCCTCCTAATGCACTTGGCTCCTGAAGAGAGCCAATTTGACAAGATGGCAAACGCAAATACACGCCCCAAGGATTTAGATGTAAACCTAATGATATTCAACCATTGAAAGTGCTACCCAATTCATTAGCGTCATGGAAATTCTAGCTCATTCAAGGGATCAGTCAGGCTGTCCTTCCCACTATCAAATACATGACAAGTCCATGGTGTTAAAAGAGGGGGAAAAAAAATAGAATAACTGAGCCCAACTACATAAAGGAATAGGAAATAAATTCATTTCTTTATCCAGCTTATAAATAAACGTCATACAACAAACTTTGAATGGGAAAGAGAAATATCTCAGGCGTGGCAAGGACATGCAAAAGCCACTCAAATTTCAGCCCGAGAGTCAAAGAAATTCTCTACAAATTGGAAATCCAAACAGCTCTCATATTCCTCCTATCTCAACACCTACTTTTCTTCACTAGGTTTAAAGGTACAATGTTGCATCGTATGTTCCTTAAGAAACATACAGTTGTAAAGAAAATTAGATGAGGCGTCGAGGTGGTTGCCCACTGAACTTATAAAAACCAAAATCTCCGTTGAGGTAGGCAAGACAAGCCAGCAAACTTTGTTGCCATCTTCGTCTTGGGGCCAATCACAGAACTTCATGAGCCTTTCCATAATACCGGTTTATGAATGGGGACTGCAACACAATTGTACATCATATGAACAAGAAAATAGCATTCTAAACGTGATCTAGAAATCTCATGACAGAAAAGTAAAATAACATAAATAGAAAGCATTCCAGACCTATTAATCTTCCTTCTCAGAAAATCATCACATGGGTAATATCCATTTAGAGTATACGCTTTACCCAAAAATTAATGCCAAGGAACAAACAGACGTTATGGTAAACAAGCTAAAGCTTGAGAGAACGTAAGTATGGGGGGGAAAAATTAGTCATTAAGATGTTGTATTGAATTTTCCACTTCTTTTCCGTTCTATAATTTGTATGTGGCAACAACAATAACAACAAAGCCTTTTTCCACTACATAGGGTCGGTTAGATAGATCAATCGATGTCATAAAGTCTTATCACAGGTCATATTTTTAAATAAACTATTTAATTCTAAATCCTTCATCATAGATCATATAATTTGTATGCAGCATAGCCATAAAATTCATTGGAATCAAAGAAATAATAATTGGGTAATTCTTTTACAAGTAGAGTCAGGACTTTTTCAATAAATAAAACAGACAAATGAAGTGGCTATTAGTAACCTTCAAGACTACCAATCAAAGTACAAATGGTATGCTTGAGATCCTAGAGGGACAAGTAGAGGCTCAACCCAGTAGATTACCTTCAAGGATCTTGGATCCCTAAAGAAGGCTACTCAGCTAGCCCTTGAGTTTCAGGGGATCTTTTGGGTAGAATTGACAACCAAGCGAGATTACCAGTAGAAACAAATATTCAAACCTTTACACATAAAGATGCAAAGCCTTAGTCCAAATCCTTTCAGTTAGTTGAGCCAACTCAAATAAAACAAGATAGACCAACAGTATAGATTTTTCCTCTGTCAAAATTATAATTTGACTCATAACTAGTTTACAAGTTTAGGTCAATAAAATGTGCCAACTAGTACTTAATCTTGATTTTTGGTAAACTATGTAAACTCGACAAAAATACTAATAATTGGGCTTCTTCCTTTGGTTTCAATTCTATATCAAAAGCCTAACTTTCTTTCCCTACTTTATCCCATATCAACTGGTGAGGAGGGAAGAAGACAGCCCAAAACACTATGTTTACCCTTAGAAAATCTTCAAAATCTCCCGTCTGCCGTGTTGTGTTTCTACCAACCTCTCTGCAAATGCTAGCTTTGTAACATTTCCTTCAACCTAACCACAAATATCCTTGCAAGAAGCCTTTCAAATTTCAATTTCCTCTTACCAGCTGCAACTATTCAATTTTCTTCAACCATTTCCATAGTTATTAATAGCTTACTATAGCTCATGCTGTAGCTTGTAGCTCAACGCAACAGCTACTAATGCTACACCATGTGTGTAGCAATGCAACTTTCATATAGCTTCGCTATAGTTTGACCGCAACAGCTGCTTGTGTGGCAGTAACTTGCACTACAAGGGCTAGATATAAATAAGGAATCCAGCTCTAATTTAAGTGACTTTGCAAAGGTTATTGCTAGACACTTGACTCATCCTAGGACAATCAATATCGAATGATTTAATTTTCATTAACCATATCAAGAGCGTGAGAAGTAGGCAATGCCATCCTCCTCTTTTTATGCTCTTGATATGGTTGATGAACAGATGGAAAACCTTAGAAGATGAAGAGGAAATTGAAGGTTTGCTTAATGATGATCATTATGATGATATTGCACTTGATGAAGAGGAGGAATTGGATTTTATATATATATATATCTAAGGATAAAGCTTAGACTCAAAATTTGTTAAACATTGATTTATTATATAAATCAAGCATCTGATGCTGTGATTTATGGATGATTACTATGTTGTTGAGGCTTTTGTTTTTTCCAAAGTGAGTTTGGTTTTCCATATATATTGGTTATTATCAACTTTTTTTAAAAAAAATTGTGTGCCATGCACTATTAATAACTATGATTGTCGCAGCTTTTCATCTCATACAAACCATTTACAACATGCCAAGAAGCTCTCCTCCATCATTGAAATAGCTTCTCTATGCTCCCTTCTTTGTTGAAATTTTCGACCAACAGTTCTGCAGATTGTGCTGCTGATCTCTTTGGAGGAATAAGCAAATTCATTTTTTTTCTATTTTATACATTTAAAGAATTTCTATTGCTGTGTTTTGATAATTACACAACACATCTCTTTCCTATTTTGTTGGCTACAGCTATATGCAGAGTCTGTTTTCTTTTTTCAGTTTTGATGTTAACAATTTGCGATCAATTGTGATTATTAAAATTTAAAAGTTCTTTGTCTGTTGAATATTCAATTTTAAATTTTAATGTCATGGATATATGGTTATATGTTATATATGAATTTTATTTTTATTATGCTATATAAAAACCCTTGTTAGTTGTTACTCAAGTTTACCTCCCTTTCATGAGTTTAAGTAAACTGGTGAATTTGACAACCATTATAAACACCCTTTCTCTTAAAATGTCCCCTCATATATGAAAAATTAAACCCATTTAAAAATTGTTCATGTCAACTTAATAATGATCCAAAGTCTAATTGAATTGACCACAAAACACACAACATCAAGCACTTAAATATCCCAATGTTAACATAGTTTAGGAGAAGCACCATCCTAAGATATCTAATAGAATGGGAAGAGAATCATAACAGGACCAGAAAATCCAATGTTATTTGGTTAGAACATAATTTCAGTGGGGATGCATGAGAATTGAATCAGGGGCAGCGCTAAAAATTTATCATTTACATAAGTTTCATGCACTTCTAACAGAATGCTGCAAGATATTAGGAAAGACAAATGCAAGTCATATGAAAACTAGAATAAGTCTATTATGATAAACAGTCCTTCCTAATAACAAGAATATGAGAAACAGAGTAGAGAGGAAGAAGACGAAGAGAATATTAGAGGAACAGTTCAGACATGGCTGCCCAGAGCTGCTGTCTGCCATAGGGGCAAAGAGTGCCAAACTCTATCCTTGGACTTATTTCTGTAAGGCAAAAATAACGAGCACTACTGAAGGGTTGCTATAACGCAGGTAGTGCTAACCCTATCTGCACTACACCTCTAGCAAATCATTACACACTATAGCAAGGACAGGGATCCTCTCCATTTACCCAAGAAATTGACAGGCACAATCACAGTCATAAAACCCAAAAAGACTGCATCCGTGGTTTATGTAAAGCCATGTCAGCAAAGCTCACCATTTTGCTTCATCTCTTTGGTTGTCTTCTACTTTCAAGCTCACCAAATTTAGCATCTTACCTCTACCACTCAGAGAACTAAAGCAAAGCAACAAACTATACAGAGGCAAACAATAATCTTTATCAATTTATTGTCCTTCAATCAATGACAAAGAGGACCCTTTCTTACTTTCCTTCCCACCACTTTACCATTATTCTTTTTTTCAACGGATGTGCAGATTGATAAACAAAGCAAAATGACAGCCTTGTTACCATCATAGATTCATAGATTTTTTAGTGACAAAGAAGGAATGGCAGAAGGTGGCTTCCAAGGATCAATCAAAAAGTATATACAAGGAATAAAAAGTGAAATGAACTCTGCAAACACTTGGGATTCTAAAAGTAATAAAGACCAGAACTTTCAACGAATTTAACTGAACTGGCAAATCAATTAGAAAGTGAAAAAAATCAAAAAATGAAAAGTTGGGTAAGGAATAAAAATGCAAAATCAGATATTAATAGAAGGTATATGCAAGTTGTAAGCTGTGGGTTGTGCTTTGTGTTCCAGTTGCAGGAGACTGAGCCAGCTAAGATGCTTCATTGTGATTAAAAGCTCTAGAATCCAATTTTGGATGAATGAAGGAATGAAACCGATGTAATAAGTTGATAATTAGTTTCGCTTCTTGGTTTATCAGAGCTCATGAGCGTTCTAAAAAAAAGAGGCATTTTTCTATCTATTTTGTTTGTTGCTTTCCATTGGGTCTTTGAATGGTAGAAGTGAGAAGCTTGATGAACTTAAAAGTGGAAGATGACCAAAGAGATGAAGCAAAATGGTGAGATTGGGGCTGAAAATTTTAAAGTGCTGACACGGCCTTACATAAACCATAGATGCAGGCTTTTTAGGGTTTTCCAGCTGGGATTGAGAGAAATTGAACCTGTCAGTTTCTTGGGTAAATGGAGAGGATCCCCATCCCTATAGCAAGGACTATAGCTCGTCACCACTATGAGAGAAACTACCAATTTTCTGGGCATAAACTTAACTCTTCAACTAAAATTGAAATGTGTGGAAAATTTGAAATGCCAAAGAGCCTCATGAGAATGCCCAAGCACCTACCTTAACATTTGACAAATCAGGAGTGTCTGGTTTTTGCACAGGGTAGAACTTAAAAAATCTCATATTGTTAAATGCAGCTTTAGTTTCTTCACTCATTTCTTCAATGGCTTTTTTTCGAGCTTCCCTTGCCTACAGGAAAAGAAATAGGTAAAATAGCAGGAAGCAACACATGATGTGTAGAACCAATAGCAACAACTAAAGTACCTCTCTATTTGCTTTCTTTGCTTCACGAACTTTTTCCTTTACAAATTCCTATAACCATAGAAGGAGCAGCATACCTTAATGCTTGAAAGATATCAAAAGCACGAATCAACCATATATGTTCTATTATTACTTACTTTGAAGGCATCCTTTTGATCTTCTGATAACTCCTCCTCCTGTATGAGCTTATCTGTGAACTCCTACAGAGTTTAGAACAAATTAGTGCATGAGTTCCTTGTCCAATGTCATTTTATTTTTCAAATTTTAATATCCTAAATCTGACATTTTCTAAACTACAAGCATCACAAAGTTAATTAATTACCTCAAGCTCATCTAACTCCCAATCAAATTCACAAAATACCTGCATCAAACAGAAGATAAGTGAATTCATTTAAATCAAATGTGGCACAAACCTAACTAAGTGTTCTCCATCATATTTACCGGCTTTGGTTCTGCAGGAAAAATAATCTGAACCTCGGTGCTCTGTTCAAGTTCATCTTCCTTAAAAGGCTGGTAGAAATCTGTGAAAAGCATAGTTGTCACATATAACTATCTGAACAAGTGCATTAGCAGTAACTGATGATAACCATGACCTCATACTATAACAACTTCAAGTAACAATAATCAACATCAACAATCAATCAAATGCCAAACACAGTCCTTGATTTTTCCACCATTGTCTCACACTAATAAGGACATTATATGATGTCTTAGTCCAATTTCATAATAATGTTAAAAGATGAAAAAAATTTGCTTTTCCCAGCCATTTTGATACAGCTTGATACACATTCATGTGAACAAATGAAATATTCTAAAGCCACAAAACTCACAAGGTAAGCAGTACTCGTATTTCTTTAGACGGTCCAACTTCAGGTGCTTTAAAGCAGTCCTGTACAACATAGATTAATCACACAGATAAGATACAAGTCATGCTCATAAACATGCACATCAAGGCTCAAAGGGTATGGATGGGAAATCTTATGATGCAAATTTCAACAACTAATATGACAAAAAGAAAATTCATCAAACTATGCACAAACAATCAGGTTACCAAACACTTTCTAAGATGGTAGAAAATGACAAAGTGCTACAACTTCCCCTTGTAATTGTTATATTCCTAACCAACATTTCCTTTTAGTATCAATAGATCCACACACTCGTTCACTTCATAAAACCCAAACATTTACTCTCCAAAGATCAAAAAGTTATTTACTGTGGTATAAGAGTCGTTAAGTGTTATGTGACAAATTTTGAGAGGTGGAATCTATTTCCTCATCTAACAGCTTAAAGCAAGGTTAATAAGAAACACAAAAAATATAGAAAGACAATTCCATCACTCACATATCGCTATGTCACAAAAATAAGGTTGCACCAGTCAAACAATAAAAGCATGCACCAAAGGGTATGCCATTGTGAATGTCAAGGACTTAACTACATTCCAAAAGGATTAGACTCAGATACAATTCTTTATATATTTGCTATCAAATTCCTCAATAAAAATATAACAAATGTATAATTCTTCAATAATAACACGATAGGTATATGGTTTAATTAGAGAACTACACAATTATTTACAAAAATTATACACTTGTCATGATATTATTAGAAAACTATACACTTGTCATATTTTAACTGAATAATCTAATAACAAAGATATAAGAAACTGCATATATAAGTATTTTCCATTTCAAAATACTTCCCACCCACCTCCCTCAGCAGTTTCTTAAAAAGAGCATTATCTCATTCATTAGAAACGAACTAAACATGAGATAATCACACAGAAAGTTGAAGGTGAATAGGATAGGAAAATGGTGTGACAAATAGATAGAACAAGAAACAATATGATAAGCAATCGGGACTATTTAACAGAGGGCAGAAGAAAAGTATTCTTTTAAGCCAGAGACCTTGTAATGTGAAGGTAAATATTTTTCAAAGCACAACACAAATGAGGGGGGAAAAAGAAAAAAATTGGACAATCAAAGATAATATATCAAATACAAGACAGTGTTCTCTATAAAGGAATATTTTCGCATAAAATCTTTTAGATTAAAACTTCCATTGCATCAACATTTTCTATAGTACTGCAATACTCATCCTGGAACCTGGAAGTATGAAACAGACTGCAAGGAAAAGTAGCAGAGAGAAGGCAATACCTTCTTTGGGTGCATCTCAAGATAAATATTTGAGACTTTAGTCTATCAACTTGACTTTCTCTGTTGAAGCCATTAAACTATAAATATTAGAATTCAGAAATGACCATAAAGCAATGTTTAATAAGAAATCTCCCCCCCCCCAAAAAAAAAGGCCAATTGGTATAAATACCGGTCCTCCAGTGGGATATATGGAACCCAATCCATTTTCATTTGTTTCATGGGAACAATTTCCTCAGCCTCTCTCTGAACTGAATTAATCCCAATTTTATCAGATGGTGGAAAAGGTGATACAACCTATTAACAAAATAGAGTTAAAATATTATTAAAATAACAATGGAAAAATCAAAATTCCAAACCATCAGATTTATACAAGGTTGATTGCCACATTTACAACTGACGCTGCTGAAACACATACAAGTACTAGCATTTCCAAATGACAACTTAGCACCCAAAAACTAAAGCATTACTGTTTCTGAGTCTAAGCCCAAGGAAAAGTCCTAGACAAAAAAGGGGCGAAGGGGGGAAGGCACAATAATTGTATCAATAATGCACATATAATTGCATATTTGCAAGATTAAACAATCTAAATTCAACAAAAAATCTCAAACAATAATTTATTAGCCACCTCATATCCTTTATTTGTACATAAACAGACAGAACACAGTTTGAGAACTTACAGCCACCACAACAGGTATGCAGATAATTTTGTTTTCACCTTTAAACGGGACCATTTGAGCTGCATATATCAAAATGGATAGGATATTTAGATGTAAAAATCATGAGTACATACGGGGAATTGGCTTGCTATTAAGCTGCTTGCTTTTAGGATGATGAAAATTTGAAGCTTGCAAGCTACTTACGCTCAGTGCAACCAAAGAGGTAAGCCTTTTTACCATGCAGAACTCCACCCTCTTCAAATGCATTCTGAACACAGTTGATCACCTTATCAGTCATCCATCATGTAGTTAACTTCTTAGGACAAAGTTTAAATTTCAACCAAAAATCATCAATAAAAATTTAAGAGGAAAAGATGGGCTTGTTTCTCACTTCTAGATTAGAGAAATTCCACTTGAATTGATAGACGGAATCCAATTGGTCCCACTGGCATTAGTATATATGAGGCAGTAAGAAAAATAAGGAACAATTATCAACACGTCAAATAAGAAAATCTACTAATTGTGCAAACCTCTGTTCCAACAGGGAATGTTTCCCTCCATAAGTCTTCCTACATAATGCAGATTGACAAACATTGTCAGTAAAAGCAACAGTTAGTCACACTGCGTTACTTGAATGCCCATGCATCATCATTTGGGTACTTTTACAACCCAAAAAAAATGCCATTATTAAGGTCAAAATAACATCAAGAAGATGCTCTGATCCATTTAGAACATGCCACAACACCTTATCTATTGGAAAGGTGAGAGTTCACAATATTTCTCAGTCGACCTACCAACTTCTCATATGCAAAGCAGTTAGCTAAAACTAAGAGACGGTAGTATAGGAAATATGTAATAGTTGAGGCAGACAGTGGATTTATAATATGTTTGAAGAAAAGAGAAATCTCAACTATCTGTCAATGCGTCCTCCATTAACAGAAATAGCCTAAACAGCTGTAGCCAAGGTTCAATTCTCTGCTGACATAAACATGCCTACGGCCTAGTTTACCACGAAAAAAAAAGTTGACACAGCTTTAGTAGACAAAGGAGAGCTAAGCTATAATTGGCTTCTCTTCCAGTTTGGTGACACATTCGTATACAAAGCACAATAACGCAAAGCCATTATAAATCATAGCCTCAGTTTCCACTATCGAATGTTTTTCCGAGGCCTAGCTAATATCAAGATAGGTATCAATAACCTGAACGTCCTTCAGTTTGCAACTTGATCTCAGCGATTAAAAGCATTATACGTCATATGGGCAATGCCAGATAACACACTTAAAAATTTTCATCCAAAAAAAATCCTCAAAAATTTGAATAACCCACGACGTGCGCATACAAGAAACAGAGCCAAATCAAACTCTAAACACCTTTGATTGTAATTCGAAAGCCACACATTAATAGTTAGCGAGTACGATGTACCAAGTTGCGCTTATCCTCAAAGTATTCGGGTTCGGACTCTGGCTTAGAGATCCTAACTCGCTTAGCTCGAGAAGTTCCCTTGGTCGATTGCTTCTTGTTCGCTTCCCCTGGTTTGGCGACTTCTTCGTTCTGCCTTGTCTTCCTCTTGGTTCCTTTCCTCATTGTACGCACAGTTGAGCGACGGAACCCAGAGAATCTAGAGCGATGGAAGAAATGGATAAGATAGAGAGAAAGAGAGAGCAATAGAAATAGGGTTTGTGGCGGGACTCGAATGCGCTGGATCCGGATTCAAATGTAGAGAGAGAGATATATATTTATATATAAAGGAAGATTATAGGCGTGAGATCAACGCAGACGGGCCAAACTTGAAGAGAGAGAAACAGTGTGTGTTTTCTAGAGGCGCGGTTGATTGTAGAGGGTTTTATAATTGAAAATTGAATGAATGGTTTCAAATTTGATGTCTTCGGGAGCGAATCCTCTCCTCGTCCTTTCCCTACTCATCTCAACAACTATTAAAATTAAATTTAAATTATTTTAAATTTAATATTTTTAATTTTTATATTTTGATATTTTTATTAATTTTAAAAAATATAAAATATAAATAATTTTTTAATTATCATATTTTAAGATAATAATAATTTAAATTAAAAATTTTTTAAAATTAAAAGATTAGACTCTTCAGATCAGAGCTAGAGCTCCGTTTTGAAATAACTAGCGTACGGTCAACGCTGGACAAATGGAGAGAGAGAGAGAGAGAGAAAAAACCAAAAACACAAACATGTGGCACGGTTCTGGTGTGCTTATTCACTACATAGTGTTGGATCCCTGGGCCCAATCACATTATGACACCTCATGGTTACCGATGGAGTTGGCGGCGTATTCGGTTTTAAATACGATTAAAGATGACCAAACGAGTTGTGTTATCGGGTACCACTTCCCATCTCTATCACCTTTTGAGAGTTATATTAATGACATTTTAAACGTCTAGGTAAAGATCGAAGTTTGTAGAACATTACGCATGATTACATCAAAGAAAATAGTTCCAATTAACGGTAGTCTTTTTTTTTCTGGTTGAAAAAATAATACTAAATAGAACTATCGGTTAAGATGGGAATTGGAATCTTTACACATGAAAATACAAAGATTGGATTCAGATCTCTTTAATTGATTGAGCCAATCTATATTGATACAGTAAATTATATTATAGTATTAAGATTTTGACTTTATCATTTCTTAATTTCGATCATGTTTATTTATAATTTATATTTTATACCTCTTTAGGGGAGAAGTTTGTGAATTTCCTTGGAAGATTAAATTATATTCATTTAAGTTTTTGAAAAAATTTTTTTATATAATACAGTGTTTTATAAAAGCAACTATTGGATTAAAAACAGAAATTGCTTTTAAAAACAAATATTCACACTTTTAATCTTATTGGTGTCTTACATGCCTTATAATTTTAAAGGCACAAAGACAACCTAATCAATATTATTAAGACTCAAAAATGTACTATTAAGCAACTTCAAATTCTTATCAAGCCAGCTATAATCTACTATAACAACAAATTAATCTAATAAGTAAAAGCAAATTGTTCTAAATAGCAAAATTTAATTAAAAAGAGACATAGGAACTTAATCAAAATCATAATTAACTCACATTATATTTATTTATTTATTTATTTATTTATTTATTTATATATGTATGTATGTATATAAGGAATATCTATTCTCACTGTACTACACTTGTTCATGGGTCTTTTTTTATTTTTCTCTTTTATTTTTTTAAAATATTTTTTTATTTTTTTTAAATTTAAATGAGATGTGGAATCATATAATTGACATAGATCCCATGCAATTATGCAATACTCATGTTTAATTTTTCTCTTAATTTAAATAAAGCCCTATCATATTTTACATAGTCATTCATAATTAACACTTCTTATGTATCACTTAATATTATGATTCTAACACTTTTCTCGTAGTAATTACTTATTTGAATAATATCACTTTTCCTTTATTTTTTAATTCACCTATTTTTTGTTGTTGCCATTTTACATCTTTAACACTTAACATTTTAAGAATATGTAACTCTTTAATTACATAATTGTCATTCATTATTGTTTTAAAAATTTACATATGACAAAAATAATAATTACTTGTAATTAAATCATTAATTTAACTGAAGCCATATTTCATAATAAAATATTAAATAATATAAGTAAGCCAGCTATTATCGAATGCCAAACCATTATATATTGATGCGCTTCGTATCACGGGTTTGAGATTGATAAGAATTGAATTATTTTTAACAAAAGTAAGTAACATTTATTATTTACTTGTTATTATTATTAAACAGTATATGTCATATTTATTTATTTTTAACAAAGATAGAAATATCATTTCTCATGTCATTTATTTATTTTTTTCATTTTTTTAATCTCTTTTCTTTTCTCGTATACCAATACAACCTATATATATATATATATATATATATATATATAGGTTTCACAACTGGTCATATTATTATATATGAGAACCAATTTTTTTTACTACTTATCAATTTTAATTTACAATTCTTGAATCTAAAAAAATATAATCGATCTTCTAATTTATTAACCTATTACAATACATTTCTAATTTTTAATATCCATTTTGCCTCACATTATTTAATACTGATTTTGCCTCCTTCTTTATCTTCTTCATCAATCTATCCATGCTTCCCTCTTCATTAGCTACTAGAGAGATGCCAGGGATATTCTTTTGATCCATTGCACTCATTAAAAAATTGATGTCACTTGCTCCTTTCCATGCAATTTTAGATCTCTCCGAGCCACAATTTCATCCAGTGTCATCAAATTTTCTGTCAAACTATCCACATTATAATCCCGCTTTTACAATTACATGCTTCCAAAGCTGCAACCTACCTAATTTTCTTTGAATTAAAATCATCTTCATAATAATACGTCTGGAAATTACGAGTGAAACTCCTTCAGAAATTGTTACTTGCTTATGTTTTTGTCAACGTCCAGATTGATTTTGCTAAACCATTATGAAATCTTCTCCTTATTTGCGATTTTTAACGCCTTTAGTGTCAGTCTTTTTTTTTTAATTTTCTTTTTGGTAATCAATCTTTTACTTTCACTTCATTCTAATATGATTTCGAATTCCGCTCCTTTTTTTTCTTGAAATTTGACAACTGATTCAGGGGATGCAATCTTGTAAATTCTACCAACGTTTTCTTCAACTCTCCTACAACCCAAAAAAGTGCATTTCAATAATCTATGAGCTTATTAGGAATGTTCACAGGCAAAACTAATATGGGTTTTGACCTAGCATAGTATCTTATCTTAGTTTAGTATTGGATTAATGTTAAACTCGTTCCGTTTCATTTACCATAAGATGAACGCATTTTTTTTATATAATTTATATAATATTTATTATCCTTTTATGTTTTTTTATTCTGTCAATTAAATTATTATTATTATTTTATCTATCAAATTATATTTTTAAAAACAAAAATATAAAAATCATTTTCTATCCCACTTATTTATTTTTATATTCCATTCTCTTTTATATTATTCAACCAAACACATTCTTAATATTGAGACTTGCCTCAGTCAAATCTAGCTTAATTTGATTTAATAGTGAAAAAAGTTAGTTTAGTGAGAATATCTTTTAAAAAAATTTAATTAAATTTATAAAATAATCCTTAAGAATAAAACTCCACATAAAATTGTATTTTATTCCTTAAAAAATAAAATTTTTATATAAATATGTATAAAATAAATTTTTTTATAATATATATATATATATATATAAGATTAAGTTAAATTGAGCCAAACTAACTTATATGCCACTATTGTTTGTCCAAATTTTTTTGACCTAGTCTAACTTAACTTGAGATAAGTAGATATGATTAGACTAGCTAGGCTATCGAGTCATTTGCTCACTCTTACAACTTGCAATCAAATTAATCTCATTAAAAAAAAAATTGAGTATCAACAACTGCATTCACCAAAAGTCTCATCATAATGGAATGCAAAAATTGTGATAAACTAGATGGAAAGAATAATGTGAGGAAAACCGGGGGAATAAGATGGACTACTCAATCTCTAGATTTACAACAACGGGCTTAACCAATTTAAAAAAAGAAAGTTCTATATATATGTATATAAAGGCGTGTTGCCTCTCTATCAAGATCTTCAATTTGTTTGTTTTTATTCAATTGTATTGCTGGTATAGTGGCTTGTATAGTTTTATTCTAAGAAATTATGGCGCCATTTGTTGGAAGATCTGTTCTAACGTTCCTTTAGTTGTGTTGCTTGGGTTATTGACTTACCGTGCAGTTGTTCTCCTTTGCTCTAGTTGGAGCATTATCCTTTGTTTGGTACCACATTTACATTTTTTTATTATGAGTGATCATGGGTTGAGTTAAGTTTAACTTTGGCCTAATTTGATATTTAGCTTGATTTAATATTGAATTGCCTTTTTAAGTTTGGTATCTCGACCTAACTCAATTTATTTTAATATTAAATACTAGGGTTGGACTAATTTAGTTGAGTAAGCTAAGCCATTATTTTTTTTAACATTTTAATAAAAATTATAAAATAATTTATGCAAAAAATAAAGTTTTTATATAAATTCGTATAGAATAAAAAATTTTAAAAATATACATATAAAATTAAGTTAACCCATGCAAAACTAGCCAATATAACTAATCTAATCTCTAACCTGGTTCAATTTATCAATTTCTTTTTTAGGTTCAATACAACCCAACCTAATATGACTAAGTAAAATTAAAGTATCTAAGCTGCGAGCTATTTATTCCCTCTATTTCTCACAAAGGTTAAGACTTGTCCATCATAACAGCTATTCTTGTGTCTTGTATTAACTTGTGGTGTTTAAAATAAGCTTAAAAAAAGTATATTAGGATAACGAAATTTTCGATTGAAAAAAAAAAGTCAATATATTACTATTTGATATTTGCTGTCTGCTATTGGTCGGGAGGGGTCAGGCATTCAGATTTGGTTTAAGGACAATATAGGAGTTATATCAAATCAAATCATTTAAATACTAAAATTTTGATCAAGAAGAATCGGTCTTTCCAGATGTATAATTTCTTCCAAGTACAATTGGGTTGTGCTGGGAAGAATTCAAGCTTAAAGTTTGACTTTCTAAGCTTTTAATCGTTTCAAAATTTATTAAAAAAATAATATCTTAAAAATTACTACTAATATTGAGACGTGATAATTAAAGATTCGAACTTCTGAAAACTCGAACTCTCCCAAGTGCCACCTAATAAAATCTGTGATTAATATTAATCTTTAATTATGTGAGGGTGACATTCCTATACCGTCAAGGACACGGAAGCTGGATTCCTTCTCATTTCTCAAAAAATGCCACTTAGAAAAGAAGTATCAAATTTGTTCTTTGCCACAATATTCCTCATCCATAAAAGGCCTGGCCTGTCCAGGAATCATGTGGATCCTCCAAAAGTTCACCTGTAAACCCAACCGTATTTGATTGCTAATTCATTATTAAAGAATGATATTTAACGGCTTATAACTGAACCGACTCTTTGCAGATAATTTAACTTATATTATTGTGAAGATTGTTTTGATCTAATAAAATGATAAATTTAATGAGATATTTTGAAATTTTTAAAATTTTAAAAAGTTAATCTTATGAAAATTTATTTGTTTAGTCTTTTGTTGTTAAAAAACATATGACAAAAATATTCATTTAGTGTATTTTTAGAAATTGGGATGAGAAGAAAGAGAACAAAAAACAGAATTAAGAAAATGAAAAGTGAAAAATAGAGAGCAATAGTTTATCAAATAATAATTTTTTTCTCCTCGTACAAAAAATTAGTTGAAACTTGTTTTTTTCTTTCATTCTTGTTAATAATTCTTCAATAAGAAAATTAGTTCAACAAAATATTTCTATATTTTCCATCATTTTTTATTTCAATCTAAGCTTGCATATATTATATAAACTTTTATTATAACCTTAAGAAGTTATTCTAATAATTAAGGATATGTGCTTCTTGCATTGATTGTAAGGTTTAATCTACAGTAATCAGAAGTTTGCATATATTAGTTGGAACTTAATTTTGCTCATAATGTTCCTCATTTTTCATGAATTAAAATCTTATTAATTAAAAAAAAAACAGATTGCAAATATGAAAAGGGGAAAAAAAAAAGAAAAAAAAGCAACATGGTAAGGATGGACAAGATATATTTTCCCCTATCTTTCATTCTCATGAAAAAACAAATGAATACCAGTATCAAACGAAAAGAAATCAATCAGGCCCATTTCCATGAAGAGAAATGTTTCAAAGATTAAAATTAACAAAATTATATTCTTTTAACCATTAAAAAAATATCTTTTACCACCCCTTTGAAAGAAGCTGCTTCAAGACATGATTGGGTTGCTTTTTTAAAAAAAGATATTCACCCATATACATGATTGGGTTGCTTTTTAAAAAAAAATATTCACCCATATACATAATTGCTAAAAAGTTGGTGACAATGCTCTTTTATGATATGATAAAACCTTTGTAAATGTTTTAATTAATGAAATCAATAAATTTTTTAGCACTCTTGTGACTTGGAAATACTTTAGGAAATGCCTTAAACTTGTATAAAATAAATCTCATCCATATTTCACAAAGACATATGATGATCTATTTATAATTAGTGGAGAAGTCTCTTTACTTTCTTCGTTTAATGTGCATAAGAAAATGCATTAACCATTTGTTCATTGTACATAAAGAGATGCATCCACCATTTGTCTATTAAATGAACCAATGTACCTCTATCCCTCTCTTAATTTATAAATACATGTGTGCAAACCATAAGTTATACAATAAATTATATAATTTATGCAAAAGGGAAGGTGTTGCTAAGATCAAACCTTCTATTAGTATAAATTTTCAAGTTCCAATAAAGTACTAAGTGTTTAGTCGATTAAATTTATACCCCTATTTTCGAGCTAAAAAACCCCACACATAATCATATATTAATAAAGTTTAAAAGATTCAATTGTTTTGACACTTTTATAGTCATATTCTTATCCTAGTTTTCATGAATATTTACAAGAATAAAATCTTTAAAACTCTTGATTGGAACAACACCACTCCTATATTCATACATATAGAAACCTTAGATAATAAAATTATCGATTTATTAAGAACTTTTTAGCTTATCCTTCTATAACACTCAATCTTATTTTTTTAGTATACTAGTCATTAAAAAACTTGTTTTCCCCATTAAACCTTGAAATTAGTGTTCTACTAGAATAAAATTAGGTTTCCATTATTTAATAACTATTGATTTTGGTCCCATCCTAATAATGAAATATTTGATCATTTCTTTTGACAAGTCTTTTGTCAATGGGTTTGCTAAATTACTTTTAGACTTTTAAGTATGTTATGATAGTTGTACTATCTCTTATTAATTGCCTCACAAACTTATGTTTCAAACTCATGTGTCTAGACTTTCCATAAACTTTATTATACACTTGAGATATGGTTAACTTATGATCATAGAAAATCAAAATGACTATCACTGGTGGTGCTCACAACTCTACATTTAATAACAAATTCTTTATCATTTCACTTCTTTACTTGTAGCTAATAAAACTATAGACTCAACTTCTATTATAGAATGTGATATGTATATTTGTTTCTTTGAAGCTTAATTTATGGCACTACCACCTATAATGAAAATCCATTTTGAAGTGAATTTATTATCACTAACCTTTTAGTATAGTAAAATAACCATTATAATGTAACTCTAAATTTATGGTTTTATTGAGATAACTAAAAACTTTCTTATAACTTTCTAATGATTTGTACTAGATTTACTTGCAAATCTTGATAGCTTGCACATAGCAAAAACTATATATAATCTAATACAATGCATAACACATATCAAGCTTCCAATAACACTTGTATATTCTAATAATACTACTAGTTTCCTTAAAATTTCCTCTAATTTAAAATTAAGATCATCAGGTGTGTTAGAATCTATAACACTAAGATGCTTAAATTTCTCCAACATTTTCTTAATGTAGTGTTATTGCCCTAGTGTAAAATCACCCTTATGCTTACGCACTTTTATTTCCAAAATTGTATCTGCTTCATTCAAGTCCTTTATCTTAAAATTAAAAGTTAGATATTGCTTAGTTTGACAAACATTTTCTAAGTTCGTCTCAATTATTATTATGTCGTTTATGTAAATACAAATTGTTATGCCATGATCCTTAATAAATTTATAGTATAGGTACTTGTCCACATTATTACATGAGAAGTTATTTAATAAAATAATTGAATCGAACTTCTCATACCATTGTTTAGGTACTTGTTTTAAGCTATATAAGAATTTAACCAACTTACAAACCTTTTTTTCATTTTTAGTACACATAGCCTTCAAGTTTTTTCACATAAACTTCTTCATTAAGATCTCTATTTGGAAAAGCTACTTCAACATTCATTTGGTACACAAGAAGCTTATAAATGAATGCTAATGTTATGGGAATCCTGATGGAAGTGATCATAGCCACTGATGCATAGGTATCAAAACAGTTTAGATCTTCTTTTTTGTCTAAACCCCTTGGTTACTAACCTTGTGTTAAAAGTTTGTAACGAGTCATCTATATTATATTTTCTTTTGAACATCCACTTGTATTTAATAGGCTTTAGCCTTTTAGGCAAATCAACTAAGATCCAAATATTGTTGGACAATATTAAATCCATTTAATCATTCATAACTTCTTTCCAAAAGATGAAATCTCCATAAGTTAATGCCTCTTTATATGTTTGTAGATCACTCTCCACATTTAGAATAATGGGAATTTTATTTATTATAGAATCCCTAGTTCCTCCAACCAATAAAATTATAGCTTGAGAATAAATAAAATTTGAACTTAAATCCTTTTCTTTTCTCTTTTTTTTTTATGTTTTCTTGGTTTGACAATCTCATTTTCATGCATATGTTTGTTCATTTGATTATTTAAAATTGTATCCATAGGAATTGAATGTTGATCCACTTGAAAATCTTCCATGGTGAGATTTAAATCATTATGAAATTTATTTTTAATGGATTTTATTTCTCTAGTCTCAACAATTGTATTAGATACTAAGTCTAATATCCTATATGCCTTAGAATTTTAGACATATCTCATGAAGATGCCTTTTGTGGCTATTGGCCCTAATTTAGTTCTCCTTTGGTCAATAACTCAATAAAAGACTAAACATCCTACACTTAAAAATAATGTAAGTTATATTTCCTTTCCTTTTATATTTCATATAGAGTAACATTTCTTGTTTTTTTTATGATATCCTATTATAAATTTGACAAGTTGTCAATAATGTCCTGCCCCAAAGATTGTTTGGTAACTTAACACTTAACAACATATAATTAACTATATCCAACAAGGTATGGCTTTTTCTCTCAATTAAACAAGTTTGTTACAAAATATAAGAAGTCGAATACTAATGTATAACAACATGTGATTCACAAAAAATAAAAAGAAATTTAGTTAAGAAATATTTTTCACTTCTATCACTACGAAGCATTTTTATTTTATTATTATAAAAAATTTCTACTTCTAATTTGTATTTTTTTAACATTTTAAATGCTTTATCTTTGTTCCTTAACAAGTAGACATATGTATATCTATAACTATCTTGAACAAATGTACATGTATACTCTTTTTAATTCATGAATACATGTACATAAACTACTTTTAAAGTTTATTCATTAGATGAACTAATGGATATATATCACCATCTTTATTTATTAAAATATGTATATGAATTTGTTCATCTAACACAACTTCTAAAGTTGTGAATTATATAGAATTCCCTTCACTAATTTACAAGCTTTCATAAATTATACAAGTTATGCATAAGATATAGGTAAAGATATTGATGGATCAAAGTTAAGAAATAATACAGGTAAATATAGAAAATCTATACTATGAAAGTGGAAGGAAGATGGTGACAAAATATACCCCATTTGCCAAGCGCCAACTTTACAAAAGATTAGTGTTGGAAGTATTATTTAAAACGTCCAATATGTATTATAAAATTTTATACTTATAATTAACTTTGAGTCTTAAAGTTTTATTTTTAATGCATTTATTATTAGTAAAAAAATGTAATTTCAAATTACAGATCAATATAAAATTATATAAAATTATTTTTATTTATAGTCAGTAATTTTTTCAATGATAAAATTACAAATGAAGGTTAGAAATTTACCATGATATTTAATTTTCATATATAATGCAATTAGAAAATATTAAGCTATTTTTTAAAAGTAATTTATATCTAAAAATTTAATTTAAAAAGTTTATATATGTATCATAAAATCTCCAGTACTCATCAAAATAATTGATAACTGTTAGTTCTTCAACATGGATTTCCTAGCACCATCTATACACCATTGATTCAAGGACTTGCCATTTCAAAAGTAATGACCCTCATTCTTGGAATCATCTTTTACATATATACTAGGATTGACCTCTGCACTTGCAGGGGATTTAAAAAATTTCAGTAGGCCCCATATATGAAAAAAAAAGAAGCTAAAATGCGGGCCTCACAAAAAGTAAAAAAAAAAAAAGAAAAAAGACATAAATAGTAATAAACAGTGATAAAGAACAGTGCTATCCACGAAATTATATATATATATATATAGTGTACCTTCATTTTATGAGCCACTATTTTTAACCATGGGTTATGTTGTTGATTCAGATGATGAGATGTGGAACGTAAGCATTTCTGTTTCATATACAACATGAAGAAATAAGAATGGCTTCCAACGAGCAAGACAGTGGACAATGATTTCTTTCGGTATATACAGATACAGCCAACGATATACACCCAACCCAACTTTATTGCACTTGAGTAACTGAACGTCGTATTTATGACCTGTCAACTTTTGATTCAATAAAGAGTAGTTTGTTTACCATGCATACTTTTATCACATTCTGTTATGTTTGTTTTGAACTTATGCCATTCTTATTATTTACAGTTGATACATAGTTCCTGGATTAATATTATGAATCCAATAAAAAAGTTTTAATTGAATTATTTTAAATCATTTCACACGAATCATTTCCTAGTTATTATTATTATTTGGTGAAACGACATAGACGAAATTACTTTCTAGGCGGGAGTATCCGTGATCAATTAGTAGTTGACAAATCGAATTTGACTCGCACAGTGCAGGTGGGATAAGGCAAGAAGTTACGCAACGAATAATGGGACAAAAACAGAGACGACAAGATAGTTAGCGATTTTAAAGCAGCCAGCGCAAGTGCGTTTCGCGCATGTTGGATGATTCGTAGGAAAAGAGCCGCCCGGAATCTCAAGCGTCAATACTGTCAAATGCCTCAGTGCTCAACGGGTACCAACAATAGTGCATGTGCGTGCCCTAGTGTTCATGTTGCAACAGTGCAAGTGCGCTTTGCTGCTCTCGCCATTAAGGCATTATCCACCGATTGGAGAAACCAGTGGATCAATTTTTTTAACAATTATACTTCCATGAGCCAAAAAGTAACCATATGCTTTGTTCATCCTCGTCGTCTAATTTTAGTTTAGTTTTTTATTTTTCCTTGTAAAAAATATGTTATCAAAATGTTAAATCACAATGCTTTATACGAACTTTAATTACGGAACCAGCTCTATTCAATATTTAACTTGAACGACCATTACTCATGTATTAAGCTTATATTCAACCCAATAAGTCATTTAATATTAAAATTTTATCTAAAAAAATTAATTATGTTATATATATGTATATATGATGGATTAAGAGTTCAAATTTAAAACTATTTGTATTCAAACTCTCTACAGCAATCAGGTTTTGTTCAGTATACAAAATGAAAATAAATTTTTTAAAAAGTGATTTTGTATATGAAAAAAAACTTTTATATCTTTATTTTTAAAAATTAATAAAAAAGACAAACATTATTAAATAATAATAATAATAAAAACACAATCAACATTGCAAAATAATATTACCTTTACCTTTACATTTCCTTTGCAATACCTAAATCATTATGCAGTGATTTAAAGGTACCTGTATCAATGAGTTGTTAATAACATGTAAATATGTAAAATATATATATATATATATATATATTAATGATATTCTTCCTATTTTTATTTATTATACATCAAAATTCTTTCATATTCGGATGGCATTTAAATTGCAAGTAAAAAATACATTTAATAATAGGGAGAATTAGAGTTAAGGATTCAAAATTAAAAATATTTATTTTAAAAGATTTATTATTATTGTTTTAAGATAAATTACTATTGATTTTAAATAAAATCTTTTAAACTTAGTTGTATTACTATTTTAAGATAAATTATTATTGATTTTAAATAAAATCTTTTAAACTTAGTTGTAACAAGTTTTTTAAAATAAATATTTTTAATTTGAGGTTCTTAACTCTAATTATCCCTTATTAAATATATACTAATACGTAAATATAACTTTACAAAATATGAGAAATTCTTAAATATTTTTAAAATGTCATATTATTTATATTCTTTATAATAAAGAAGTCTAAATTAAATAAAATATAATCCACTTGTTAACAAAATAATGTCTAATTATATTATTAGATTATATATCTATTTATTCATTATTCTATTATCACATAACTGGATTGGAGTGATATATAAAACTCATACTCTATTACTCATTATAACATTACTTTTGCATAAAATCCATTATACCGTTTGATTTTATAATTAGTATATAAATAATTTTATATACTGAATATATATATATATATATATATATATACACACTTTCTGGCAAAATATAGTTAACATTTATCTCACTTTCATTCTCCTGCAATGCTTGTACGTCAATTCCAAACCGAATATTTTATTAGGCAGCGTGTTTTCTCTCAAAATTTTCAAGGGACGTCAAAGTGCTTTTATATAATATTTATTCCAACTCGCTAAGATCACCATGAAAAAAAAAGGAAAAATTTTATGAACTATTTGATACATTATTATCTCAATTAATTTGATACATTAGATTATATTATATACTAAGGTATATAATATTAAAATATAAAATATCATGCTATCTAAAACTGTTATATTCAGTATAAATATTTATATATTGAGATTCCATAATTTTTTAATAACAAGAGAAATTATTTAAAATTATAATATCTCATGCCTTTAGTATTTTAAATAACAAGATAAATTACATTCAATGAATTAAATAAAAAAGTGATGATATTATGTGTTAATTATTAAATATAAAATACTATTTATTAAATAAATAATTATTATTATTAAAAAAATTAATTTAATTTTCATATAATTATACCAATAAATTTATTAAAATAAATAAAATATATTTTATATTTAATAATTATTATATTATAACTAAAAAATACAACCTTCTCACACACATATTATCACCACCTTAAAGTAAAATAATATCTGACATCTATATATATTATATAGTATTATCAGGATGGGGTTATACTCGTAATAAATGTCCAAAGGATAAAGCGGTTATGTGCAGTGAAGGAGCATCTTTTTTTCCACTGGAGCATCATCAAACCGAATAAGTCCCCCAAGAGCGGCGAAACGAATCATTGACCCGGTAATAGGCGCAGGAAGATAACACTGTTTCACCGGCTGGGATTCCCAAAAGCTAAGGGCAAAAGGGGTGGTCACAATAGGAGTTGCATTTAAAATCTCCACCAAACAGCCGTTTTCAACCAGGAAACGACACGTGTCAGTTGCATGTCCCATTTCTAGGGCTAGAGTCAGCGCGCACGGGCTTGGAGCGGGAGCTGCTGTGTCTCATCCTCTGGTTCGTTCGCCTCCCCAAACTTTTGGCAAAAAATAGACAGGAAGAGAAAGTTATGATAATAATAATATTATTAAAAAAACACTCTCTTTCTCGGTCGAAAAATTTCTTTCCCTCTGAGTGGTAACTCGTAAATTTGTGATCAATGGCTCCTTCAAAACCCTAGCCACCATACGCCGCCTTTTGTCCGTCCAGAATATGAATCTCATCCGTAAGTATTTGTTTTGTATTGATTAATGTCAACCTAAATACCTTTTTCATGTCATGGCGGCGCTATGAATTTTGGGTCTGGTCATTGAATTCTAAGTGAAGATTTATAATTTTGAACATATTTAGTTTCTCACTGTTCATTTAATTCTTCGAGCTTCCATCCAATTACTTTGTTTTGTTTGTTTTTTGTCAAAATTGATGAGGAATTTGCTACAATTTTTGAATGTTCCTTTTTATTTTTTCCGTCCATGTTAATTTTTCAGCATATTTACGCTTACTTGTACATTCCCTTTTGTTGTTGTCCATTTTTAAATGTTACTCCTAAAGTGTTTTTATGCGTTATTGAAGATTCCACAGTTTATGGATCATGATTGTCTTCCAAGTTCAATTGCGGTCCAAGGGAATTTGAAATTCGAAAAGCTTCAGCTGGCGGCAGGCTAGTTGAGGGATAGTTTCTTCTGTATCATCGATGGGTGAAGACAGCCTGCGCATTAGTGGGCTTTCGGCTGGTCTGGCAGTGATATTGAACGGTGAGGACAGTAAAGAAAATGTGCCGAAAACTCTACTTCTCTCGTGTTGTGATGACTTGGGTCATCAGTCTGTGGAGCGAACCCTTGAATATGTGTTTGGCCTCCCCAACAGATCACTCAGTCCATTGACTGGTCCAGTTGATAGCAATATAATTTGCTCTATCATTAGGAATAATTTCTCTAGATTTAATGCAAAATTGGGTGATTCATCTTGTGAAAGAGACGGAATTTGTATTATTGAAAGTGGCTGTGGACGCGAGGTTGTTGGCCTAGAAGAGCACAGTATCTGTGGTGATATAAGAATCGTCAAACCACCTTTGCTTATAGAGAGCATGGCGATGTTTAGTAGTGCTAGGGCTAATGCTTGTGTTTGGAAAGGAAAATGGATGTATGAAGTTTTGTTAGAAACTTCTGGTATACAGCAGCTTGGTTGGGCCACTCTCTCTTGCCCTTTCACTGAACATAAAGGTGTTGGTGATGGTGATGATTCATATGCGTATGATGGTAGAAGAGTTAGCAAGTGGAATAAGGAAGCTGAAACTTATGGTCAGTCATGGGTTGTGGGGGATGTCATTGGATGTTGCATAGATCTTGATCATGACAAAATTCTTTTCTTCAGGAATGGTAATTCACTTGGGGTGGCATTCCATGGAATTCGAAAAATGGGCCCTGGTTTTGGTTATTACCCAGCAATTTCTCTTTCCCAAGGGGAAAGATGTGAGTTAAACTTTGGGGCCCGTCCCTTTAAGTATCCAATTGAAGGCTACCTCCCTCTTCAGGGTCCTCCCTCAAAGTGCTATTTTGTCACCCACTTGCTGCAGTGTTGGTCAAGGCTTTTGGGCATGCATTCTATGGAACGGGATGAGTATTCTTTAGTTCAGAAATTGAGAAGAATGAAGAGGTTTGCTTCATTAGAAGAGTTTTTTCATCCTGTTTCTCATGCAATATGTGAGGAGTTTTTCTCTGTTCTTGAAGTAGATGTTGGGAACACAGAGTATATGGTTTGGGGTCCGTTGCTGTCTTTCATGTTTGAAGTTTTTGGATTGCATGCACCACATGATTATTCAAGCTTGGATAAAGTTGTGGATGCACTTTTAGAATTTAAAGGATCACATGTGCTGTTTGAACACATCATAAATGCCCTTTCATGTGGTTGTAAAACTGCATCGTTAGTTTTAACTGACTGCCCTTACTCTGGATCATATTCTTACCTTGCTTTGCTATGTCATCTATTAAGACGAGAAGAACTTATGGTTCTTTGGTGGAAGTCACCAGATTTTGAATTCTTGTTTGAAGGCTTTCTGTCACAGAAGAGTCCAAACAAACATGATCTTGAGTCCATGATGCCAACTGTTTGGTGGCCTGGTTCAGGCGAAGATGCATCTTATGAAGGTAACATGATGTTGACAACCACAGCTTTGTCTGAAGCTATTGGCAAGGTAAAACTTTCCTCATTGAAATAGCTTTATTTTCAGTTTATATATTAATTGAATATCTTTTGTTTCACTGTCTTGCAATGCTTACATTATAACTTTGAAGATGCAACAAACAAACAAAGGATAACCAAAGAAAAGTCTGAATACACGCACTCAATTTATTATTGATGCTTTACCTCTTAAAAATAATCTATAGGTTGTGATTAGTGGAAAATGTTAAAAAATTAACATTTAATGAGCAACATGCAATGAGATTGTTTTGATTTTTTGTACCTAGATGGACTGATGGAGGTAGGAGCCCTTTTCTTGACACATATACAGTTGTGATATCATAGTGTTGCATGCAGACACATTGATTGCTGGTGTTCCTAACATCATATATATCAAGATGTGCGGAGACATTGGATCTGTCATGTATGCTTGAAACTAAATGACTATGAGAAAAATTAGTTAATTTTACTATTGAAAATGAGGCCCAAATTTCTTTATCTAAAATTTCTGCTTGACAAATCATGTGGTATAATTAATGTTTGTAAAGCTTATTTGTAGGAATGCCTATGTCTCCAAATAAATTACAAGAATGAGCAAAATGAATCTTTATGTTTATCTTATATCTGATTATTTTGTTAATTGTGAAGTCACTCTCACTTTTATCTAATAATATCTTATCATTAATAGTTCCATCTGGTTAGAGCATGAGACTAGGAAGTGGGGGCCATGGTAATAATAAATCATATGCCCTCAAAATATTATGTAAAATAGATGAAGTATTGGCATCATCCTTAGTACATGCTCTCATTTTGCTGTTCAATTATTGTGCTCATTATTTAACAATTATGATGTGAATAAAAATGTTGTTCTGTTGCACCAGGAATTTTATGAATAACTTTTGTGTCTCCTCAGGTTAAAATAGTGTATATTTTTCTTCATTTTGTGCTCCTGTCATATCTTTCTTTATTTCTCTCTGAATATACCTCTTCTGCATGCAGATTGAGGAGAAGCATAGGGACCTTTGTCGCCTGGTGATACAATTCATACCACCTACATTGCCTCCCCAGTTTCCTGGGGCAGTATTTAGGACATTTTTACAAAGTCTTCTATTGAAGAACAGGGGAGCAGATCGAAATGTCCCCCCTCCTGGAGTTTCAAACAACTCTGTTCTTGTTTCAGTTTATGCTGTTGTACTCCATTTTCTATCGGAAGGATTTGCCTTGGGTGACATCTGTGGTTGGTTGAAGAGCTGCAAATCTGATGGCTCAGATGTTGGTTTTCTTCATAGAGGTGGTCAACAAAGTTTTCCTGTAGGATTATTTCTGAAAAATGATCCACATAGGACTGATATTTCCAGGCTTGGAGGATCGTATACTCATTTATCCAAGCTTTACCCTGCAACTGATCATGAAACTGAAGTAGTTCGGTGGGAAGAAGGCTGCATGGATGATGAAGAATGCAGAGTAACTCATTCATCTAGGCAGAAGCCCTGCTGTTGTTCAAGTTATGATGCTGATTTTACAAGAATCTTGAAGGATCCAATCAAGTACATGGCCAAAGGCTCTCGTGGCCATTGCAGCTCTATTTCAGAAAGACCTGCTCACGTCGCTGCGGAATGCAGTGACCGGAGTTTGGATGATGAGATAACAGATAAACCTAGCTCCAGTGATCAATCTGAACCTGAGTATAATTATCGCCATGTGCACCATATGAAGAGTGTACTAAAGGAGAGTAATATGTCTACAGCTATGCTACGAGAAGAAGAGCTACTTGATGTGTTGCTGTGGTTATATCATGTTGGTCTTACTACGAATTTTAAGCAGGTAAACAAATCACGGAAAATTTTATTTTAGATTATACCATGTATGATGTTAATATGTTATTGACTTTATTACTGAAGTTTCTCTCGGTTTTTAGCGGTAAGGGTCTTGGATTTGTTTGAAATGCTTTAACTTTTTCTATTCAGAAGGAAAAATATTTGGGGTTAGGGTGGGTAGCACTAGTCATATTCCCATGCCTCAAACTCAAAGTAACCACGTATATGATGGAGCCGTTGCTACTAGGCCAAGGGTGGTAAAGATCTATGAGAAGAGAAATATAGTGCAAGAGGGCCCAAGGCTGCATTGTTGGCTGATGTGGTGGCCAGAAGGGAAGAAAGAGAAATAGTGCCTGTAACTAGCTGTCAAATTGGAGAGGGGGAGGAGGAGGAGGAGAGAGAGTAGCTTGTTAGTGGGAAATATGGGAGGGACCGTGGATCAGAGAGGGGTATGGAACAATTGGCTTTTGGTAGGGAGTCTCTAGCCTCTCAAAAGCTAGAGGGCCTTTTTTTGTGTTTTCTTTTTCTTTTTCACTGTTTTCTGTATCATCTGAACTCTGAATTCCCAACTTCCATCTTATTTGGGAAATCGTCTCAGTTTCATACATAAATAATACTAGAATTGTTGAGAGTTCCATCAGTATACCTTGCTGGTAGTTCTAAGGGTCAATGTACATGATCTCTATTGTGTTAAATGGAATTAAATAAGTATCAAAATTGAGCTTTGAACTCTTTTATAATTATTATCTTGACGACTTTGTGCCAAATATAACGCGATAAAATGTATGCTGATTTCCTAGTGTTAAGGAGGAGCAGGACTTGGGGAAGGATATCAATTTGTGGAGGTCATCTTAGTATTAAATATGAAATTTTAATCTGGTTTTGTAGGCATCATACTACTTGACTCATCAGTCACAGTCAATCTCCCTCCTTGAAGAAGCTGATAAACAAATTAGAGATAGAGCTTGCAGTGAGCAATTGAAGAAACTGAAAGAAGCTCGTAATGAATATCGAGAGGAGGTTATGGATTGTGTCAGACATTGTGCTTGGTAATATGACCATGTGGAGAGCCCCTCAACTCGTTCTTATCTTACCTGTTTATTGTTTCCCTTTCTTTTTATACTTTTAAACTAGCTCTCTACTCCAAATAGTATTAGCTTGACAATTTTCTGAAGTAATGGTTAATAATAGAGTAATGTGTTCACTTGATCTTATTGTTAACCAACTCTGATAACTTGGAACTTGATGTCTAGTTGTTTACTTTTTTATTTTCCTCGGGAAGCACACATTTTAGTTACGATTAATAATCAGTCTTTTTCTTTTTCTCCTTCCTCCAAGAAGCAGTTTCCTTTATCGTGTATCCAGTTTGAATAGATAGCCCCAGTATACGGATTCTCTAATTCAAAATTCTCCAACTTCAATTTATGATATTGGGATTGTTCCAGTCTAAGGTGAGTCCCTGTAGTTTTAGCAGTATTTCAAGGGTGAATGCTCATTAGCCCTACTTAGATATCGTGAGGTAAGAGAAGTTTTAGGAAGTTGTCGCTAGGTTCATCATATTATTTAAATCTTGAATACTAAAATGAGAATATGCCTTTGCTTCCCAGGTGATTAGTTTGATGTTTGCCCAGGACTCTTGTTGTAATAAGCCATAGAGCCTTACAGTAGTTTTAGTTGTATTTTAAGACCTCTTTAAGACTTTACTATTAGTTTTAACTTTTAAGTAATTATTATTATTACTATGCGTGGGGTGCATGTTACAATTAAATGTTGCTACTTATTGAACTATTTGGGCGTCTGTGTTGTCTGACTGATGATAAAATTATAAATATAATAAGGTCCTTAATGCAATCTTTGTTTTCTAAATGCTTCTCAGGTAATAGCATCCTTGAACACTTCAGTGTAGAAATCTTAACTTTGATAAGCTTGAGGAGTCTTATTACTGTTCGTTTTGCTCACATTCTTGGTTTCCTATGGTCATGTCTTCATGCTATACAGGTATCGCATCTCTCTATTTTCTCGATGGAAGCAGAGAGGAATGTATGCAATGTGCATGTGGGTTGTCCAGCTGCTTCTGGTTCTTAGCAAAATGAATACAGTGTTTGTTTACATCCCTGAATATTATCTGGAAGCTCTGGTAAGTTCACTGGTTGAAATTCAACAAATCAATTTGATTTCACTTTGTTGCAGAGAAATGTTATTCTTTCAATGGTTCTCCGTCCTTCTCTTTTTTCCTGTTGCATGTCAGACAAATTAAAATGGGTCTCTGACCAACGTTGCTGCATAACCCCTGGGTTGGACTCAGGCTTTGTATTTGTCTGCTGTTTATAGGAGGGGAAGGGGCATTATAGAAATGCATAAAATTTGCTATGGATTTAAGTCAGGAGTTGGTTTCCACAGATCCAACCTGCCTGAATTAATACGCTTATAAGTAATATTTCAGTCATTAAAACTTCTTTCATTGTTATTCGTTAATATTTTCTCTCTCATACAGGTTGATTGTTTTCATGCATTGCGGAAAAGTGATCCTTCATTTGTTCCGTCAACAATATTCATTAAGCAAGGACTTGCTTCATTTGTATGTGTCATCTTTTAGTATTTATTTTTCTAATATTTCCAGCTTTTGTTATTTCAGTTTTTTTGTTGGACGTAAAAGTTCACTTGGGTTAAAGTTGATTATCTAGGGGTGTTTGAAAAACCCAACTAAACTGCAGTGGGCATGAAATGAACCATTTGAACTGAGCTAATCATGCGCGTGCGCGCACGCATGTGAATTGTCAAACGACACTGTTATTTAACTTCACTGTTGCTACTGGACTTGGTAAAAGATTGAAACGTTGAGTTGTGGGGTGTGTGTGATACACATGCAAACTGCAGCTACAGGATAGCATAAGTATGAGACTGAGTTAAGTACTATTGCACAGCACCTTTTGAAATGTAATAAGTCAATCATTAACAGGATTTGAAACACCAATGAACTATGATTTGGAACCAAACCAAGCTGAGAATGGTGGTTTGGTTTGGATGTTTCTATAAGAACCCTTGATTTATTAGGTTTCTAAAATTAATGAATGGTGAACGCTGGTTTTATTGGAGATTGACCATCAAATTGCATTACACTGGATCATTAACACCCTTAATTACCTATTACCTAACTTTAAGGTTTAAATCCTTGTAAAAGATGTCTTAAAAAACCTTTGTAAAAGATGCAATGCAATTAATGGCAAATGTTTCACGCTGTTAATGTAGATAAAATAATTTGATACTTTCTTTTAGTTGAAAAATAAGCATTGGGTTTGTTATAATGTCTCTAGCAACATATTTGCATATCTTGATATTTCTTCTGTTGTACAACCAATATAGGATGGGATTTTTTTTTCTTAATATTCCCTACGTAGTAGACCAATTGTTAATTTTTTTTTTATTGCAAGAATTTCGGCAATTCTTGGTGGCATATTTAATTTCTTTGGACCTGGTCACTGGCTGAGGAGGTAAGCCTCAGGTGGGGTTGGGATTCCTCTGAAAAGGGTAATTATGCCATGTAAAATAGGTCAGCTGATGCTGACTGTGGGAAAAAATAATAATAATAACAGGAAGCATTAAGTGCTTTTTAGTATTAAAAATATAAACAAACCTCATCAAGCATTAAGTTAACTTCAGTAGATATTAGACTTGAGCATTTGTATTAAAATACCTTGGTCGGACTATCTCTTACATAGTGATAAAATATGGATTGTTGATGATTTTTTTTTTTAAGCTTTGTCAACTGTGATTGTCAAATAATTGAGTCGTTTTAAATGGCTATAATTGTGAAAAATTTGTGTTATGCATATACTAGTCGTTAAACAAATCAATTTTCAATTGTGGTATGGCATGCTTGCACCTTTGATTTGATAAGAGTGTTTGGTGTTTTTATCATGGATTCTTAAGTTACGCTTGTGAAATCTTTTTCACCAGGTCACCTTTGTTGTTACCCATTTCAATGATCCAAGAATAGCAAATGCAGATCTTAGGGATCTTCTTCTTCAGTCTATATCTGTTTTGGTTCAGTACAGGGAGTATTTGGCTGCTTTTGAGAGCAACGAAGCAGCCACCCAAAGGATGCCTAAAGCATTACTATCAGCATTTGATAACAGATCTTGGATCCCCGTGACAAACATCCTTCTGCGGTTATGCAAGGGTTCTGGTTTTGGTTCTTCAAAGAATGGGGAATCATCTTCATCATCAGTGCTTTTCCAGGTATGTAATAACCTCCACTAGTCTTGAACTCAGTAAATTTTATTTTATTTTATTTTTCTGGGATTGGTTCTAACCAGAGTTATCTTTTTGTTTGTGCCTTTTGATTTAATGCAGAGATTGCTAAAAGACGCTTGCATGAATGATGAAGGATTGTTCTCAGCTTTTCTAAACCGTTTATTTAATACACTTAGCTGGACCATGACTGAATTTTCAGTTTCTGTTAGAGAAATGCAAGAAAAGTACCAGGTATGGATATCCTATTCTTTTTTGTCCTTTCTTGGTTGCAGTTTGCAATATGGCTTACTTTCCAATTATTATGGTGGCTTAAGTTAGAGTTTTGTAGTAGTAGTAGTAAGCATTCTATTCTTTTGATGACATACACCTTTTGCAGGTAATAGAATTTCAGCAAAGGAAATGCTGTGTTATATTTGATCTTTCATGCAATCTTGCAAGGATCCTAGAGTTCTACACTCGTGAGATTCCTCAAGCATTCTTGTTAGGACCTGACACAAACCTTCGAAGGTTGACTGAGTTGATAGTATTTATCTTAAATCACATTACTTCTGCGGTGGATGCTGAATTTTTTGACCTGTAAGTTCTGAGATTGTGACTTGAGCTCATAGACCACAAGTATTAAGGGAAAAAAAAAGTTATCTTTTTTACCTGGGATCTGCTATTTACACTGTATTGTTTCTTAGTATTCAAATTTCAGACCTTGTTATGACCCAATTTGATCTACAGCAATAGTAGCTTAAAAAATTGGAACTACGTCGGCTAGCTGAAAGTAGTTTTCATTTATTCTTTTAGATGAATTGTGTCTCTTTTTTTCAGGTCTCTTAGAAGACTTGGCCAAACTTCAGAGAAAGTCAATCGAGGCATGATTTTGGCACCTCTTGTAGGGATAATCTTAAATTTATTGGATGCCTCTAACATGGCAGAATGTCAGGAGAGCAATGATCTTGTGGATGTCTTTGCAAGCATGGACTGTCCTGATACTGTTCATTATGGATTCCAGTATCTTCTGGATTATAACTGGGTTAGATGTTGTCACCCTTTGTCTATGTTGTTGAATCTTGATCCATGGTTCTTGAATGTTCAGAATGCATTTTTTTTCTTCTAATGCATTCTTCATCCCGCTTCATGCAAATCTCAAGTAATTTAGACGCTTAGTTAATTGCATTTTGTCTTAACTTGTATAGAAAGCAGCTCAAATTTGTTGCACTTCTGGGTTATCAGTTGTGGGAAGAGGTATGCTAGTGACACGAGCAGTTTCTGTGTCTGTTTCTGGTTCTATTGGTGTGACTCTGCTACTGTGTCAATAGATTTTCTCTTCTGGGTATAGTGCTATATAAATATCATTGATCTCCCATAAGTCCTCTAAAGTTCTGCATTTTAATCTGGAGTCTTGTTCCTATAGTAACCTCAATAATTTCACTTTATCTCTTATTTGGGTGATTTGAATATTGTATGAGTATGGACCAATTTCAAAATGAAATGTGAGGTGTTTAAAAATTAGCGGTTTTGCTGCTTTTTATGAAATTTGTTGAGTTTCCCTCTGATCTCTGAAGTGGTGGTATTAATTTGTTAGGAGATGATCATTGATCTCCCATAAATCCTCTAAAGTTCTGCATTTTAATCTGGAGTCTTGTTCCTATGGTAACCTCAATAATTTCACTTGTATAAACTCTTATTTGGGCGATTTGAATATTGTATGAGTATGGACCAATTGCAAAATGAAACGTGAGTTGTTTAAAAATTAGCGATTCTGCTGCTCTATATGAAATCTGTTCAGTTTCTCTCTGATTTCTGAAGTGGTGGTATTAATTTGTTAAGAGATGATTTTCTTTCACATCATATACATATTCACCGTCTTTGTGATTTTCATGTTCGCAGGATGGATTATCTAGGGGGGGTACTTACGTTGCAAAATATGAGCAGCTAGAGAGTTTTCTGAGCCTCCTTGCTTGCCGCACACTGGCTCAACATGAGAAAATGGATAGTGTAGAGGAAACAGATATTGATGATAGCATGTGCTGCATTTGTTATGCAAGTGAAGCTGATGCCCGGATCGCACCTTGTTCTCATAGGTCTTGCTATGGCTGTATAACCAGGCATCTTTTGAACTGCCAGAGATGTTTCTTTTGCAATACAACAGTAACAGATGTTATCCGAATTGGTTAGAACGCTGGCTAAGGAGCCTTCACCTAGTGGTTGCTCGGCTTTTCTGGTGGAAGTTGAGCCCGTTAGTGACTGATTATTTGATTATCAATGAACCCCAGATTTGAATAGTGACATTGCATATAGAGGAAAGGAAACAGAAAGAAGGGAAAGGGGGTCAGTGTGGAGGATAGTTTTATTCAGGATGGTGAAATGCTTACGTGATTATTGACGTGTACATACGTTTTTGGGGGTTAACACGGGCTAGGAAGGAAGGAAGTAACCATCGGTGAATTAAGAATTTTGCAGGCTAAGTTAGAGGATATTATTCTGTAAATATGCGATATGTAAATGGCAAGGAAAATCTTCAGGTCTCTCAGCATTATCTTGCAGAACCTCATATTTCATTTTTCTTAGTACTGGCTTCTAAGGCCGTCCAATGTACAGCAGAACTTAATAGTTCGATGCTTATAGCTTTAATCATAAAGAAAAATCTTTTCCGTATATAAAAAGCATAGGCTAAACAATTATAACGTCAAAATCTTAGTCACTTGTAAGAATTTATATTTTAATTCATTGGACTTTATTTTTCGAAAAAAATTTAGTTGTTATCTGGTCTGTGAAGAAAATATGTGTGTGTGTGTGTCACTTGTAAGAATTTATATTTTAATTCGTTTGACTTTATTTTTTGGAAAAAGTTTAGTTGTTATCTGGTCTGTGAAGAAAATATATATGCGCGCGCGCGCCTCACACAATGTTAAAACTCGGAGGATTATAAAAGACTAGTTCCTGAGGCTGCACAAGCATCTGACGTCGATCCGATCGGATAGTAAAGCAAGTTGATTTGAACGGAGTCTGCTGGCCATCTGCCAATTATTTGAAGAGAAAAATCCCTTCTGAACCTTTGAAGCAGAGATATAGTGCTGCCTCTCCACAAATAAAACTTGTAATGCATGCTCTTGTGGCTTGAGTTGGTTTGGTTGGATGAATGTTAGATATATAAAAAAAAATGTAAAATATAGATAGATTGGATAAGAAATGATACTTTTATTTCTATTTTTGAAAAAGTAGTTAAAAATGATAAATATTATAATAATTATAAAAATATAATAAATATTACAAAAACACGAATTATGCCATCACAAGCGAATCAAATGAGCTTAGATTCGGAAGGGTACAAAATCGATGGCCTCTCTGGTAGCAATCAAAATCAGTTCAGCTTTTCCCTTTCGCCTCAAGTCTTCCCTGCCCCATTTCCTGATTAACTCACTTTTGAACCGATCATCCGCATATTAACAATTTTCTTGTCCCTTTTCTTCCCTTTCTCTTGACCACACCAAATAACCAAAGACCATCCTTCTTTCTGTAAATTGCTCTGTATGACTTCTCACTATTAGCTGTGAGCGGTTTATAGCATTTTCGCATCTTCTCCTGTTCCGAAGGTAATCTATTCTGATGAAGCATACGGTGAATCAGTTGGAGAGCATGAAGGGGATTGGCTTTGGATCCCTCAAATAACACCTTGTTTCTAGATGTCCAGATATTATATAGGATAAGGTGATAAGCACTTTTAGATTGGAGTATTCATCAATTTCATGCAAGTGTTGTTCATCCTATGAAAAATTTTCAACCAAACAACAATGGCCTGTTTGATTTAATTCGGTAGAATAATTATTTTTGTTTTTAAAAACAAAAAGATAAAAAAATTTGTTTGATAATGTGTTTTCAATGAAGTGTTTTGTAAAACAAAAAAATAAAATTTTGTTTTCAAAAACAAAAAAATCAGAATACTTTTTAAGTGTTCTGTAATTTTTGTTTTACAGAATTAGGTATAAAACAGAAAATAATTATTTTTCATAATAATGATTCATACAAATTTTTTAATTTTTTTGTTTTAAAAAATTTGTTCTTAAAAATATATGTTTTGAAAACATTAAAACAAAAACAATTTTAAACAAGTCCAATATCTCGCTTCTGTATGAAGTCTACCTTCAAAGACAACTGAGAAGCAAATCATAATGCTCTTGCAAAAGAGTATTTCAAGAATAAGTATGTTAATCCCATGAAATTATAATATTTATCTAATTCTTTAAGGAATCAATGTGAAGCTGAGTACTAATAAATGTTCACATATTATATTACTGAATTTGGGAGTAAATATATTAAAATTTATTTCTGTCCAATTTTTTTAATATATGATTTAGTGAAGGATTGAACAAATATTTTTAAAAATTATATGTTATTAGGGTTGGTCCTGTGCACTGTTGCATGGGAACTCGTGCACAATGAAATAGAAAGGAAAAAAGAAAAAAAAAGCCCAACAAAAGGCATATAGTCTCAAAATAAAATCTCACCATCAATAACTTATAACTCCCAAGTTTTGTGTGTGTGTGTGTAAATGATTCTTTTGAATTTAGGTCTATTTATAAAATTAGATCGTAAGTTTTAAAATATAAAATAAAAAAACACCCATTTAAACTTTAGATTAAAGTGAAAACATTTAATTTAAATTGAAATTAATTACAAAAGTTTATATAATTTTAACACTTGACTTATATTTATTCTTAGTTTCAAAAACTTCTTTTTTAATTTCAAAATGAATTAAAATTTAATATTTTTATTTTAGTTTAAAGCTTATGGAGTGTTTTACTAAATGTTAAAATTTATATACCAATTTTAAAATTTAAGCTTAATTTATTAGAGTAAAATGTATACCCGAATATCTTTTTAAAGACCCCAATATTGCTTTTTTTTTTTAGAGAAAAATTATTCTTCTTTTCATGAGAGATATCAAAATTCCATATTTTTCTTTTGTTTTAAAAATATATACGAACTCTCCCAAAAACCATAAAATAAGTAAAATACCCTTAAACATAATATTGATTTCTTTTATTAAAAATATAACTTATTAAAATATATGTTTTTAAAAATTATATTTCAATATCATTTATTTTGTATTGAAAACTATAAACTTAATCTATTTTAAAACTTATGATGATGCTTATATCTATAAATATTATATATATATATATATATATATATGTTATTTTTGGAATTAGATACTATATTATTATTTTTTAATTAAATAATTTTTTAAAATAATTTTGTTGAATTTTTTGTTATTAATTTTTTAATTATACAATTTCACAATTTGTAAATTTAGAAAAATAATTATTTATAATTATTAAATAAGTATTTAATAATTTTTATGTCACTTAAGTAATAAATATAATGATATTTTTGTTAAAAAAGATATAATTGTAATTTAAATTTTATAATAAATTATATAGGTATTCTTTTTATTTTTAAGATATACATTTTATTTTAATATTAAAATTTTTAATTAAAATATCTTATATTAAATTAAATATATAAATGCATATTATATCTAATATGCAAAAATAAAAATTAAAAAAAGAGTAAACTTTGTTTTCATTAAATTTAACATATATATATATATATATATATATTAATTGAGGGTATGTTAGTAAAGAAATTTAAAATTAAATTAAAGTATAATGTAAATTTTTATTTTAGAAAGGATTTATATAATTGCAACAAAATTTATAAAATATTTGTATGATTTATACTAATTTTTTTTTTGTAAAAAAAATATAACTTGTTTTTTATTTCAAGAGAAGAAAAGGAAAATTTTCAAAACATAAAAAAGATAAATGTAATTTGAGTTTTTTTAAAGAGATAGGAAAGGAATTCAACAACAGCAGCAGGTGGGGCCTTTTGGGTCGGAGACTGCAAGGTGCAACAACAACTAGGGCCTTCTAGGTCGGAGAGTGCAAGGTTAGACATCGCTCTCCGCTTGCATTGTGTTGTCGTCAAGGTCACTGCATCGCTGAGAGCGAGAAATGCTGAGCTCCCTGCAATTGCAAGCAACGGAATCACCACTTTGGCCGTCTTCCACGAATCTTTTCGCTGGCAACATCGACGCCCGCCGTAGACTTTTCTGTAGGAGAAGACCTGCCCAACCATTCACTTCTTTGACTCTGCAATCACGTTCTGATGCACCAGCTCCCTCCACATCTGAACCCTCGCATTCGCATTACACCTCCACTGTTGGATCTTCGTTAATCCCTTCTTCTCTTCACCTCTCTGACTGGAATCTTACCCACCGCCATATCACTCTTCTCAATGTCATTGCTTGCCTGGTAAATTACTTTTCTGTCTTTCTTTAATTTGATTCTGTTGCTTTCAAGAATTGGTTCTCTTTCAACTCCGCCAAATTCATTTCTGGAAATTGCTTGTCTCTTCTATTTCAGAATTATATTCGATTATCGGCTTTGTTATGTAGTCGTTGATCTTTTGTTGATACTTCTGCAATTTTAAACTGTTGAATTAGCGTCAAGGGCTCTCTGGCTCTTACTATATAGATTCTTCAATTGTTACTATTTTTCCTCCTCTTTTTGCTTGTAATTTTAGTTGGATCTAATTAATAAAATCTTGTCCCTTGTGCTGTTGTGCAGACAGCAATAACTGCGACATGGCTGTTTTCTTCTGCAATTCCCACGCTTCTGGTTTGTGTTTCTAAAACTTAAAGCCTTTCCTGACTCTGGTAATCTAATTCGGGTATGTTTGGAAGGCTTAATTTTGACCGATGTATTCAATTTGCAATGTGCCTACTTGCTGAAGGCTTTCAAAAGAGCAGCAGAATCACTGGAGAAGCTGATGGATGCCACAAGGGAGGAGCTTCCTGATACAATGGCTGCCATTCGGCTATCTGGAATGGAAATCAGCGACTTGACAATGGAGCTTAGTGATCTTGGGTACTATTATTACTTGCAAATTCCTTTCACTGGTAAAAAATATATATATCAGTAAACTTGTAGATGGCATTCATTAACCCTTGTTTGATTACTTATATCTGCAGTCAAGAGATTACTCAAGGTGTAAAGAGCTCCACTCGGGCAGTCCGCTTAGCCGAAGAGAGACTTAGACGTTTCACAACCATGGGTCCATCAGGTGATCTCCGAATTACGCAGCTCAATCTAATTGTCTATTTTTAGACACAAAATTCTTTTTAAAATGAAAATACAAAATCTATTTTGGTTCTTGTGTCACTATTACTTTAATACTTCATAAACTTTTTGTATCACTTTATAGCATCTTAGAATATGATTTTGTTTACTCAAAGTATTTGATCTTCAAAAAATTGTATATCGTCTTAATGCTCCTAGAAGGGGAAAACTAGAATGAAATCATACCTTTGATAATTGAAGTGATGCAAAAAATTCAAAGTATTAAATTGATAATTACACCTTTTCTTTTTCGGGTCAGAATTTTGTCATTAAATTTGGTTAGCTGTGGCAAAGAATTTCACTTCATGTTCACTTTGGTTAGCTTCGTTGCAGGCAGTGGCCAGCCCGAAAGCCGAGCCAGTTGAACCTGTTATAGCTAGAACTGCTAAGGGCATGAGAGAGGGCATTGTGAAGGGTCGTACAACCTTGCAAATGTTTTTCACCCTTACCCGATTTTCAAGGTTTGCTCTTAACCATATCATTAGACGCAGAAACAGCTAGGGCCAAAGAAGATGCTGGATATTCATGCTGAGCTACATAAACGTTCTCTTCTGTGTATATATATTTTGTCCCTCTCTTTTTCATTAGAACGGGAAGCGGTTAGAGATTATGGATTTCCTCCTAGACTCTGTTTGTATTAATGATGATGACGCATTGAGATGGAATGGATCTCCCCTTTCTCGTGTTATTGCCTTAAATTCCTAAAATCCCCTACTCATGTCTTTATAAAATGAGATGGGACCAATTAATATATGCAGTTATTACTGAGTAAGTTTAGATCATTTTTTTCTACTCATGTTTTCACTACGGTGATGGTCTTTTTTTGGTCTCCTCCCCCCCCCCCCCCCCCCCCACCACAAAAACAAAAACAAAAATGGAAAAAGAAGGTTATGGTCCTATCTAGTGCTTTTTGCGGCCATTGATCGGCAAAGTTGTTTATCTGAGCTCGAGTCTCAAGAGGATGAGTTTACCGAATTGCTTTACCGTCAAGTCATATACAATAAATAAAAGTCATACGAGATTGTGATGTTTTACCTTTTATTGTTTTAAAATGGTTAAGATTGTTGTCTACAGGCAGTATTGAAAAAGAGGATTTGTGCTCGTAAAATACTAAAGAGGGCCCTTTTTTTTCCCACCATTTTCGTATCACTGAACGGTGATAAAGGAAATGTATTACATAACATTAAGAACTAAGAAGGGATCTTGTGACAGGCATACAAGAACAAGACTCTGATTAGCACTGTTACTGCAACCCTGACGAATTGAGGGACCATAACCAAACCATGTTCAACATTAAATATGATGATGTCGTTGGCGAGATAAACATTAAAATTCGTTTACCTGAGAAAAAGACAGAAAAAACCGAACACATAAACAAGAACATCTGGTATTTGGAGCAGAAACAATGAACACAGTCGTATTGTTTTTTACCTTATTGAACCATAAAATGCCACTATTTTCTGGCAAAGCCCCTCCTGACGCCTGTTGTTTCAAGCTCGTTTTATTCCTCTTTTCACAACTTCAAAATCAACAAACAATATGACCTTGAAACAATTCCATTTCCCTGAGGACTAGAATTTTTTAAAGAAATTTTCTTCTGATCTCTAATACAGCGACTTTCAAAGAAAACCAACAGGTGTATTTCGAAGTGACCATATACAGCTTGGTTGAAAGGCCAATATAATTGCATGGATAGTTGGGCTGAAAAAGCAATCTAAAATTGCAAGTGGCACTTCAGGATAGTGCTGATCAGATAAAGAACGTAGAATGAAAAAAAGCTTGTTTACAAAACCCCATATTGAGACTTTCAAATTCTCTTCCCCATAGCAATAGCACACAAAGCAAGAACGGGGAAGAACCTCAGAAAGCTAGAAAAAGGAAAAGATGTTACAGAATGAACATTAAGCACATAATCACCCAAGCCTACGGAGAGTTTCAAATCTATGAAGCTGCAAATTCTCGTGTTTTTCAAGATGAGGAAAAGTTAACTTGGCCTCCTTGTCCTGCGGTTAATGGTGGTCTTGATGAATTCCTGAGGCCTCGTGATGTTGTGCTTGTTACTTCTCCATCTTTCCCACCAGAAGATCCTTCTTCTGTCCTTTCAGTGGCAGGGTCAAGGCCAAGGCACTTGGAGATAGCCTTCACGACTTGTTCTATAAAATGGCAGGGCTTGTATAAATTGAACGCCCTTTCTCTTTCCGTTTGCATCTCTCTTGGCGTCTCCATAATGTTATACCATTTAACTCCTTCCTCCTTCATTTGATGCCTCAGCTCTTTGATTTCCCTAGCTTAGAGTGGTTAGTGACATGCCACTTCATGTTTCAAACATGCCACGGTTTAGACACCTGCCACTTTGTGCACCTTCACTTGCATTTCCGGTTTTGCTTTGTCAAATTTCCCTTACATTTTTGTTGTTTCCTCGCTACTAGGTCTTCTTTGAGGTGCTTTATATGACTACGTTCAGATGCAACTATATCACCCACTATTAAAAGACGAGAGGTTGGAATTTGAACCCTTAAAAAACTGCACCCACATCCGTATACTGACACTCATGCTATACATAAGCACCTGTCTGTATATACGCTTTTGTAGCAGGCGGTGACCTACAAATTGTGTTTTCTAATATTCTGCTTAGACAAAGTAAGTTACATATCAAGCATCTTTTTTTTTGAAATCCGGCGGAAGCCTGTTGGAAATGAATAATAATACAGATAGCTTATTTTTAGTTCAGGGATCCTGTTTTACTCAATTAGAACGGCTTACGAAAATAAAATAGAAGAATTGTTCACAATTCCGTAATTTTCATGAAAAAAGAAGCCCCACACACACAAAATCTAATACATAAACTGTATTGTTCATGATTTATAAACAGTATATATACGTGAAAAGAGCTGTACCATTTATAGTTTATCAACAATATGACTTCTACCAAAGTTAATATATATATATATATATATATAATATTTTATTTTAGAATTCGTTGCATTAAGGATTAGATTAGTCAGCCAAAAAATTCATGAGAAATACATCTCATGTTCAAGAGTCTCAATTGAGAGAGAGAAAAAGTGACAATCATAAAATCCAATGAGATTCATTTATGTGTGGATTTCATGCAATCTGTGTCACTCTCTCTTATAAAAGAGAATATAGACTCCAAAAATTCACCACCCCCTGATTAAAAGGGGGAAAAAATCATCTTTATCACCAATTTGTTGAACATCATACCCCAAGTAATCACTTCTTCCATTTTTTTTTTAAGAGTGTAACCTCGTTCTTTAAAATGTTTATTTCACTTCCATTTCCCATGGCCTTAAATCATGAGGCCATTATGGGAAATTCGGATTCATGCAAAAGCAGGAAGATTAGACAGGGCACTGAATAAACCGATGTTAAGTTGCTAACTTCTTTTTTGGATCATAAATGATGTGAACATAATGTGATAATCAACTTTCTTTTCGTTTTCTCCGTTTTTGGGTAGGAGGGCAATCAGATGTAGGGTCCAGACCCAGACATTTGAGAAAGGCTACCCTAGCTAACTGGAAATAATGGCAAGGGTGGAAACGTGACGAACCCTCCCTTTCTGCAAATTCTTCTCCGCTCACCATCCTTCTGCTTGTGCCTGCTGATACCTCACCTTTTATACTTCGATTCTCTCCCCCCTGCAAAAGTATGTCAACTCAGTACATAACAATATTTTCACTTACAAGGACGAGCTAATTGTGCGTGTATTAGTTCATCTGTCCTCAAAGGAAATGTAAAATAGAAGGAGTCAGAGACATGGATTCTCTAGCTCTCAGGATCAAGGATTTCACATTTTGATCATTTATCAATGACCTTTCTTTTTTGACTAGATACATGACACAAAAGAAAACTAAATAACTTTAAGCAAGGCAAGTTCAATAATAAAAGAGAACATAATTGCAACATGTAAATGTTTTCGCATCCCACACACCAACTCAACCTCAGCACCCACTCTCCGAGCGAGCGAGGCCAAAAAAACTCATTCCTTCCCGCAAAGATGCTGGCACAATTATCATGGGAGACTGAGTCAAAACCAGAAGGCATCATTTTATAATATAGATTCTAGATCTCATCCAACATAGCACCACAGCAATTTTTTTTAATAGAATAATTTTAAATGGATGGCGTAAGCTTAATGAGCACAGTCAGGATCCATCAAATGAGACAATTTTGGATCTACTAGTCAACAGCGAAACTCCATTTCCACTGGATGGAACCCTTCTGCAAAAATTACTCGCTCTTTGGAAGATAGATAACAGTGAAGCTGAATTTATTTTGTTTTTGGGTGTTAGAAGCCAATGGACAGTCAGTATAGGTCTAGCTTAAATTGAGTTGCGTGTTAAATTGTTGATGGAATTACAATCTGCCCTTGAAGAGCACTACTTAGGAACACCCCTCCCCCCTTCTTTCTCCGTATACTTAGAAATACTTCATTCAGAATAAACACGAATTTTCCTTATCTTCAAAGTCCCGAAATTAAAAAAACTCCCAAATAAAACAAGCAATATATGACACAGAATGATAAGGAGATTAGAGGCCCCTATTTGAAAGGAGTAAACTATTTCAGGGTTGGTGGTGACTTTATCCTCCATTTGCGATCCAGATACCAGTTATAAGGTTAAAGCTAAAATCTAAATGAAGAATTGGATGAACAAGGATTGTAAACCTTCTAATTATTGTTGCAGATAAATAATAAGCAGTGTATCCCTTGCAGATTAAGAAAAATCAAAATTTCAATACCATCTAATTTCTTAGTTTCCACGCTTTAGCTTGCTGAGAAGGTGAATTAAGAATATTAATAATAAAAGAAAAAGGTTATGTTCCTCCTCCACAGATCTAGAAACAAATGTCAAAAGAGAGAAGGAAGAGAAAAAAAAAAACAATCCATGTCAAGCCAAAGACTTCGATTTCTTTTATTAGATGAAATGCAAGCAATACACCAAGTTTCTGACAAAAATCATAATCCTAAATTCTGCGAAATGAGAAGAAAATGTAAAAATAGGAGGAAACAAAAATTCGGTACCTGTGTAATCTGTCTGCGGTTGATTACGATAGCACTGGCCGTGGAATCGTGCTTAGCACTAGGTTTTTCTACCTGTTGAATATCATCGAAAAGTAAGCGACTGGTCGATGGAGATTCAGTAGTGGTGGGGTCCACGGCGGCCGTCGCAGTGGTTACGGAGGAGGCATCGTCGGAGGAATCTAAAGCAAAGAGGGTGAAGCAATAGAGAAGAGCGATGAGGAGAAGCAGAACTACCAGCTGAATCCATATCAGCCATGGAATCCCAGAGCTCTTTAAGGCGAGCTCGTCCCCAGGATCGAACATATTAATCTTCGGACATGGGCTTTTGACAATAAATTGATGAAGAGGGAGTGAAGAACATGGATTTGTTGTGGTTCAACTTTGATTTGAGCATACTTGTAGATGAGGGAAGAGTGACAATAAAGGACTCTCACGGGCACTGACAAAATATGGCGGACATCAGTAATTTCTGTAAGAAATTCAAGGTGGAGGTTCCACGCGCTGGCTTACACGCGTTCCTGTACTCGCTTCAAGTTCAACCCATCCTTTTCCAACTTGCAAGCATTGACATGTCAAGAAGGTACCAGACACCTGCGTTGTTGTTTATTCTTTTCTTTTCTTGGTAAGACATCGATTCTTTTTTCAAATAAAAAGAATCAATCCTAAAAATTTCAATTCATCTGAAAAATAAAATATCGGTAAAATTGGTATTTTAATATTATAATTTTATTTAAAATTTAAATTAGCATCCTTTATTTTAACTGTTTTAAATAATCTTTCATTTTTTTCTTTTTTGTATTATAGGTTCTTTAAATCATTAAATTTGTTAATCTAATTGTCTTTAAAACTGTTTGTATTATGCTAGGATAACATTTCACATGACAGTTGGTTTTCTTAATTGTCCTGCAGTTTTATTTTTTAATAATTAGTTTTGGTTTCAATTTAAAATTTTTAGAAATCAAGTATTGAACAGAGTCAATGACAAGTTAGAACACCAATTCCAGCAAAGTAAGTTATCTTGATAGTAATTGAATTGACAAATTTGACAATTTAAAGTATTCATTGGATGAAATTAAAAATAATAAAATTAATTTAAAATTTTAAAAAATAATCTAAAATTTTCAATAAGATTGAAGAATTAAAATATCAATCTAACCTAAAATATTTTTGACCGAACAATTAAAACAACTTAAAAAATTTACATAAATAATTGACCTATCCTTTTCCGGCTGGTCATCCGGTTCGTAAACAATTGACAGAAAATTCAATGTATGGCGAAAATCAAACTTTTACCAAGAGGGATAAAAATATATTTTTGGCTTTTTTCTAATATTTTATTTTTATCAATTAACTTTGTTTAGTTTTAATTTACTTTTTAATTTTATCTTAAATTTTACTTTTATTTCTTGATTTTATTTAATTTTAATTTAGTGTATTAACTTTATTTTATATTTTATTTTCATCTCTTAATTTCATTTTGTTTCAATTTTACCATTAGTTTTCGAAAACAACTCAAATGTTTCTTTTTTTACCCTTTGGCACTGTTAAATTTAATTATGTGGCTCCTTGGTTGGAAAAAAAAAATTAAAAGCATTAGTTAGATTAGAGTAAACTAGGCAAAAATAAAACTAACGGACAAAAGTAAAACTTAGAATAAAATTAAAAAATCAAATAAAATTATGGGACGAAAGTAAAATCTTAAAAGACTAAATTAAAACTAACTGAAATTAAGAGAGGAAAATGAAATTTAAGATAATATTAGAATGTATTTGGTGTGACGGTAGAAAAGTTGAAAATCAGATTTGCTAAACTACGGTATATAAAAATAACAAATTGTTGCTTTGTCTGAAACGTGGTTTAAAAAATTTAACCATTCATCTGAATACACACTTAAATAGTCAAATTATAACTAAATAAAGTTAAAAAAATAAAAATAAAATATAAGATAAAATTAAAGGATTAAAAGCATATTTTAGAATCTTTCAATTTTAAAAAAATAATGTTCTAAAATAATAAAGTGAGTGTCATTTACACAATATATAAAATTCATTGTTCAGGTAGCATCCATAATTCAAATAGGCTCTATGAACTTCTTCCTTATCATGGTTGTGGATCACTTATTAGAATCCTTCGTGATATTTATATATGTTCTAAATTTCCAAAGCCCAGTAATGGTGCCTCTTGGGAACTATTAAAGAGAATATAGTAATGGATAAGGCTAATTTTAGAAAATGGTTATGCTCAACATATGAACTTGATTACAACTCCTAACAGTCATTCTATTTATAAAAAGGTTCTAAGGTATCTAAAATTGGATAGAACTTATTTTTATTAAAAACAAATATTATCAATTAAATTTAAATATAACAATAGATAATTTGTCCAAATTTATTTAATCTATTTAATTAGAACCTGTCTAGTAATACTATTAATTAGTTACTAACCCTTTAAAGTGAAAATCAAATATTGGATCAAGTACACAACATAGCATACATATATGTAACCATGCATATAGAAACATTCTTAGATTCTTTTGATATATATATCTTAAGACAAACTTATAAGCTTCTTAGAACAGCCTTTTAAGATCTTTACCTTAAACACATAATATATTTAGCCTATGTCAAATGTGGAGGACAACCACTTTATATCAACCACATATAATGGAAGAATGAGAATCTTATTTTCAACTCTTTTGGTATATACACAACAGCTTTTTTCAGTCATAAATGGAATATTTTAGGTGACACATTTTATGCTCTTGCCTTTTAACATAAAACCCAACTTTACATCCATTTAAAATAATTCCAAATCTAAATATACGACAATAGGTAGGATAAATCAAATTGATGCGAATCTCATAAGGGAAATTGTTTCTTTGTAATCAACACTCTCCTCTTATGTGAAACTTTTGCTACTAGTCACTTATTTGTTTCTAATGTTCTTGTGTCTAACTAGTGGGTCAACTAACTCCTACACATGGTTCTTAGCCATTCACTCTATTTCATCTTCCATTATAGCTAACCATTTATTTTATGACAATAAGCTCATTACTTCTACATAAGAAGATGGCTCACCAATATTCATAAATATACTTAAGAAGAACTCACTTTCAATGTCAGAGTGTTTTATCATGTATGAAAAAAAAAAAAAAAGCTATATCTTATGCTACATGCATTAATTTCTAAACAAATTTTAGTTATAAGTTCCTAACATTACAAAGATTATATTGATGTAACTTTCATGAGCTACAACGTTGGACTTTGAAAGATGCCATGAAAGGGCCTTTTAAATTATGTAAGAAAAAAAATTTCTTTAATTAACAAAGTGCAAATCACTATCTGATTTCTCATTATTAAAGAGAAGCTACCAAATGACAACGACCAAAAGAATATAGTAATGAGATTAGAAAAAGGTTTTGTTGAGCACATGAAATTAATAAGCGATTGGTTGAATGAGTTATAGCTCTTAAAAGCCTTTTTATTTATTGAGGGTTTTTGAACATTTGAAATTAGATGGTATATCTTTATTAGGAATAAATCTTATTAATTAAATTTAAATAGAATAAATCTTATTCAAATTTAGTCTGTTAAAACAAATTTTAAATAGTTTATTAATTTGAATAATTATTTGATTTATTCAGATAGCTTATTTGAATTTATTTAATTTATTTAATTCAAACTTATCTTCCATTGTTGTTGTTATTGCTACTGCTACTGTTAATAATAATAATAATAATAATAATAATTGATTACTTAAATTAAATTACTATACAAATCCTTATTACCACATCTTATTTGAATTCAATTGATACATTTATATTAGAATATATCCAATAGTAATTAATTAAGTCTCAATTATTAAAACTTATATAATTAAATTAACTGATTACATAAATTAATTAGTAAGCAAATATTGAATGCCATTGCCATATAATCGTATCTCATGATCATTTTGCAACAAAAATACATTAAGAGAATTTAAATATATTTTTGCAGACATTTTAATCATTTTATCTATACTACATAAAAAATGCATATTTTGTTGTTCACGTGTAAAGAATAACCTTTTTAGAGTTTAAAAAAAATTTTAAAAATTGCAATTAAGGATTTCAAATTGAAAATATTTATGTTAAATAATTTTAAAATTTAAAATTATTATGAAAGAATTAAATACAAACAATTTAAATTCTATAGTAAAATTATTGTTTAACATTTTAAGTTAGAATTTTTACTATTTATATTTTTAAAAATAATTTTAAGATTTAAAAGTATTTAATATAAATATTTTTAACTTAAAATTCCTCACTTTAATTTTTTTTCAAAATTTAATTTCCCCAAAATATTGAACGAGGGCTAAATATGGTAGAGACTATAGACAAATGTCACTGTTGGACACGCGCTGCCCCTTAGCAAAATTGGTGTAGACGAGTACTCAGATTCCACGTGACTAATTAGGAGCTGCAAAAGACGGTAACAGGATAATCCATGGGACAAAATTTAGAGAAATTATTATTGCGTGCTTTAATAATACAATTTTTTTCTCCCTTCCTCTATATACGGAGTAAAATTCATTTTGGCAAGAGAAAAAAACAAATACTTAAAATTCATTGAATATGTAACACTGGGGCTTGTTTGTTTTTTTGGGATAATACTACACTACAGATTTGACTCCTATATAAAACTTAATAAATCTTGACGTAAGAAAATATTTTATTCTTAAAAAATGTCGAAAAGGTTAAAAGTATAATCCTCGACGATGAAAAGGCCAAAGAGATTTTCTCAATAATGGGGGGTTTTTAACATTATAATTTTGCTATTTTGTTTGCTGCTTTGAATCTCTTTTCACTTCCATTTCAATAAACGAACAAAGTAAAGTAATATGCGCTGAATCAATGAATCATCTTCAAGGTGTAATGTTTTTACCATTTTGAGTATTGCAGAGGCACCAGATAAGTTCAAACAAGATTAGTAATTTCATTTTTTTATAAAAACATGATATGTAAATCTTTTTAAAAAATTTAATTATACTGTATTGAGTTGTAAAAAAATCATTTATTATATTTTTATTATAATATATAATAATAAAGATATAAAAATTATATTTAAATTTATAAAAAAATAATTTTAAGTTAAAATACACAAGTTGTACAACTAACTTACCAAGTTTTGTTTTGTCATGCTTTTGGGGGGGGGGGGGGGGGGAGTACTTATTTGACTATTGAGGTTATTATTTAATGTCCATTTCGATTTCCGAAGTGGTCCAAGCGAAATTAAGGGTAAATTAACCTCATAATTGGTGAACAAAGCCAGCGTTAGGGAGCAAGGTCCTTGTAAAGCTACAACAGCGTTGAACGTAGCTTGATTTGTCATCTCATAGGGCGAATCATTTTAATGGATCAAAGTTCCACAGTAACAAATTATGATAACCTTTTGATGGTAAGTGTGCACACTCTTGAAGCTTCTGCAATTAATTGGATGTTTCAATGCCCCATTAAAACAATTTTACTTTGGGCTTCCTCGTGGGAGAAAGGGTCCTTTTTCGTTGTGATCGTGATGTTTTCAAGTCAACATAGTATTGGGTTGGGTTTGTACTTACGTTTGTTGTCACTTCAACAAAAGTGGATAAACCCCAAAAACAAAAGGTAGGTCCGGCTGCCCATAATTGAATACTCTTCCTCTTTCTGGGTTCTGATTAGTAGGTGGCGTGATTACGGGGCAAACGTATGATGGCACTACTAAACGCTTATTAAATATCACGCGACTTTTCTTTTTATTATAATGTTTTTTTGTTAAAATTTTTTATACATATTAAAAAATTAAGTATATTAGTGCACATTAATAATGACTTCTTATCGTGTTAATGATGATGTTCAAGTATAATAATAGCCAATACTTAATAATAGTAATGAGCACCTCTTATCAACAAATTAGGTAAATGTCATCGATGAGAAACTGTTACTAATTAATGTATTTAATTTTTTGACGTACATTGTAAAATTCATTATTATTTTTTATTATAGTAAGGATATTATTAGAATTCATCTGAGCTTTTTTCCTAGAATGATTTTAAAAACACAATTCTTCATATCAACTTAGCGCATTTATAATTTTATTTTTAAAATACTTTTTAAGAGAATCAGACCTAAATTTTCAGAGATATTATCTCTTCTTCTCAATTAAACTAATTAACCCTTTGAATGTTTGTGAAGTGTATTTGAATCTTTAAAAATAATAGCAATAATAACGCACAGGGTTTGGTTCTCAAGCAACTAGGATAATTGATCCAAAAGAGGCAAGAAGGAATATCAAATTGCTCATGCATCCTGGCCAAACGTTAATATATTCTCATCCGCAAAATTACTAACAGGTTGTAAATTGACAAATTAGTTATTTAGCTATCATCAATTAAGCTGTTAACCTAAAATTTAAGGGATCAATCCGTATGCAAAACTTGTGCCATTTTAAGCATGTATAGCCCGTCCTCATTAATGAACAATACACCATCACTAGCAAAATGGCAAGAAATAGGACATCAGGCACAATTTTAAGGTCCTATTATTCTCATACCTCTGTCTCTGACACATCAAAACCCTCACATAACTCCAAAGCTGACCGTCCCTCCCTCTCTCTGTCTGGCCAGCGAAGACCCACACACCCACAGTACCTTCCACACCACCCCTCTGCTTCTTCCCTGAACAAACCAAAACCCAAAGTCTTCCGTGCCTTGTGCTCTGCATTTCGCTCCTTCCCCGTCATAACCCCTATAACCATCAAGTTTCCTACCCACCACCACCACAACCACCACACGAAGATCACCGGAACTTTCTTCGGTTATCTGAATGGACGTGTCAGCTTCTCCATGCAGGTCAACCGCAAGTCTTCCCCTTTCTTTGTACTTGAACTACCCATCCATACCTATGCGTTTCAGAAGGAGATCCACACAGGGACGGTTAGGATCTCTTCGGAATGCCAGAAGCGGCCGGAAATACACATGAGGTTGGAGGAAGAGCCATTGTGGACCGTGTTTTGTAATGGGAAGAAGAGTGGTTTTGGTGTGAGGAGGGAAGCGACGGAGGGGGATCTCAGCGTGATGGAGCTCCTCCATGACGTGTCCATGGGCTCTGGTATGCCTCCTGGGACTTCGGAAGATGATGGCGATGTTGATGGGCCTGATGGAGAGTTGGTTTACCTCCGGGCCCATTTTGACCGCGTGGTGGGCTCTAAGGATTCTAGTCTCTGTACAAGCTGAGCCCAGAAGACGATGTTGGGCCTGAGCTCACTATATTTCTTGTGAGGATTTAACGAAATGGGATAAGGCAGACGAGGATAAAGGAACGTTTGGGGCGGAAGAGTTACGTTGGGTAGGGAAAGAAACTTAATTAACGAGGAACTGCAAATTGTAATTATTACTTTGTAATTTGTATATAAGATAAAATGCCTCGTTAATCTCTTTTTTATTCTCTATTTCTCCCTTTCTCCCCAGAGCTTTTTAGATTAAAATATAAAAGCTAAAACCAATTTGACCATTTAACAGATAACCTCTTATGATTTCAATTTTCCCAAACAATCCATTCAAATTTCAATACGGGCATTTAAAATATACAAATTTGAACATCACTACTGAAAATAAAATTACTCAACGTCATCAAGTTGGGAGAAATTTATTAAAATTTGTGCTTAACTTTCATTCTACTTGAGAATTAAAAATATCACTACACATAAAATGACAAATATAGCCTCCACCTTGGCATTTTGTTTCTGATACAGTGCTAGGCTACGTATTCAAGTTGTTAACCTCTGCTTTCTGGACATTCTATGAATTCCCACACTCTTCCCCTTGGAATGTTCGCACGCTCCGAATCACTCGTTCTCGTATCCCTTTTGAGCCTTTAAAACGACTATTCGGTGTTGAGAACCTAATTTAACCACTGCCTTTATCTACATCTGAAAACTACGTTATCGAACGCAGCATTTGACACGTAGCTATTAGGTTCCACTACCTCCTCTTTCCATAGCACTAAATCGTAGACTCCCAAGATCTCTCACCCCGGCTCATAATACCAAATTTCCGAGATTCACGGAATCTGCAAGGTTCTCAACTCATTCCGTTTTATGGCATCTACGGCGCGTGTAGCGCACTGCCAGCTGCGGCCGCCAAGACCGATGGTTCGATCGAAGGAACAGTCAGTTCCAGTTCAGGTTTCCGTTCCCAAACCCAACCCGGCGGAGCCAGAAACCACAAACATCGTTCTACAGCCCCGGTTGTGTAATCTGAGATCCTACGGCTCCGATCGATTAGGGGTGATCAAGACTAGGAAGGACGGTGTTGATGGTGCCGATGACGTGTCCCCTTTCTTCGCCACTCTGTCTGAATATATTGAGAGCTCTAGGAAAAGCCAGGATTTTGAGATCATCTCTGGTCGCCTCGCTATGGTAAGCTCTCTGCTTTCTCTTTTAACTATAATAATAGGAATTTTCTCCTATACAATTTCCGTCGACCCTCATACTGGCTATTTTTCTTCAGTGGCTATTTCATAAGAAAAATCGAAGCTACGATGAATAATTCAATGATTTTTAATAATCAAACTTTTTGAAGTTATGTATTATTAGTAAAAATGATTGTGCTGGGTTTGATACAGATGGTGTTTGCAGCGACTGTGACAATGGAAATGGTGACTGGGAACTCTGTGTTCAGAAAGATGGATCTGCAAGGAATAGCGGAAGCGGGAGGGGTGTGTTTGGGTGCTGTGGCTTTTGCGGCCTTGTTTGCGTGGTTCTCAAGTGCCCGAAATAGAGTGAGTAGGATCTTCACAATCGGCTGCAACACATTCATCGATTCCGTAATTGACCAAATCGTCGATAGTTTGTTCTACGAAAGTGAGCTTAGTGACTGGTCTGATGAACTATGATGTTGTGTCCGTATTTTACAATTTATTTCTGTGTAAAAACAATAGACAATGTCAAAGGAGGTTGTATAATAGCTAAGACTTAAGAGGGGGATGCGATGGAAAAATGTAAAAATAATTTGATGAGCACCCTCTATAGTTAGACGTTAAACCATAGCATACTGTAAACAATTATGTTTTCCCTTTTCTAGACAATAGCTAGTTGCTATTGAGGATCATAATTGGATTCAAATATATCAGACTGATTTCTCGTTTCGTTTTACAGTCCACACTATTCCCATGAGTGACCACATACGCTAACTGCTTCCAGATGCTTTGAGAAGAGATTGGTTTCGCCTTAACGTTTTGTTACCTCTTATTGCACTATTTTCTTTCGTCCTCAATTAGTTAGTTAAAAAACAAATTGGATTGTTGAGAGTGGGATTTGAACCCACGCCCTTTCGGACCAGAACCTTAATCTGGCGCCTTAGACCAACTCGGCCATCTCAACGTAGCTGCGAGGATTCCCCTAACAAAATATATAATAAAGTAGTTGTGATTTTGTCCTGCTTTTGTCTTTTGTGGCAAGCCTTTTCTTTCTTTCTTTCTTTCTTAATCCATAACTAAACTAAAAGGCCAAAAAAGCTCAAAAACAGACCGGGAACACGGGTCCATAATGCAGTTTTGTATTGTAGCCCAAAAGTGAGGGGTTTTATACATATCTATATTATATATATGATGAATAACGGTACGCTGGGCAGAGACTAACATTCAGTCCAAAAATAAACAAGACGAGACTAGCATCTCTACCCACGCCCAGTCTTGTAAGCACTAGATGAAATGCGAGTTGCTATTTGCAAAGGATACTTTTTTGGCCCAATATAAAAATACTCCATCACGTTAAACACTTAATACAATAGTTTATATAGGAGCTAAGAAACTACAGGTAGTATTTAAAAAAAAGAAAACTAATCAAGAGTCAAGATAAATGGCAGAGAGAAGGAGGATGATGAAACTCGGTTGAAGGGGCACATATTTTTAATAATTGATTTGTTTAGTTAATCTATTGCTATATTTGTTTGGTGATGAATCCATATTTGTGCCATTAATAGGGCTTTCCCCCATTACTAAGCTTTTAAACAAATAAAATGAAAGAGCATCAATAATAATATTACATCCATCTAATTGTGCCTTCTTGGTTTTGAAATATGATCCGTGAACCAGTCATTGAATTGTTTCATGATTTGAACGATCAATATTGGGATAAATATAATCAAACAGAGGTGAATTTATTGCAACAAAATGCTCTAAACTGTTCAAACCGTGCTTTGTCCTTAAATGGGATCAACTTAAAACCTTTCAAATCGAAAAGAGCTTTGAGTTGCACCGCTTTTTTTATCCTACTCCATACCCACAATTTCTTTCTCCTCCACCGCTCTTACGAAGTTGTCATTCTCATTTAACGCACACTATAATGTATCATATAACTACAAATTTCATAGATAATACTCATAAAAAGAGGAAAGAAACTCCCAAAAAAAAAAGACTCACATAAAAGGGGGAAAAAATCTCATAATTAAAGAGGGAGTAACTGCATAATAATTCCCTTCTATGTGATTTCTTTTGCTAGCTTATTTTGTAAAACCAATGTCTCAGAATGTACTATTTGTAAAGGATACTAAAATATAAGGCCTGTTCGGTAGGGTAGAAAAGCTGAAAAACAAAACAGGATATGGAATGAAAAAATAAAATAAAATTCTTATTTCGTATGTTGCAACAGTTTTCTCTTAGGTGTGTTTGGATGGGAAGTTTTTGGAGGGGAAGGGGAGGGGAATAAGATGTTTGATTAGAAAAATTAGAAGGGAAGGGAGAGTAGGAGAGGCAAATTTCCTTTCCTTCCAAATTAAGAGGTTTTGGAGAAGGGAGGGGTATTTTTTTAGTTGTAATTTATTTTATTATTTCTTAATATTTTAATTTTTAAATATATTAATATTTAATAAAAATTAAGATATTTTTTTATCAGAAATTAAAAATAAAAAAGGTTGAAATTTATAATTTTTTTAAATATTGATATAAATAATTTTTTATAAAAAAATTAAAATAATATAAGGATAAATTTATCTAAATATAATTATCTTCCCTTCCCTTTTGAACCAAACAATAATATTTTTTCTTCTCTTTTCTAACCAAACAAAATTTATTAAACCCCCTCCCCTTCTCTCCCTTAAATCAAACGGAGCCCTAGAATGGGATACTTTTTTCCTTCCATTATGGTTAGAATCTCAATATTTTCCTTTTTTGAATCAAGTTGAAAGTTATTATTTTATCTTTCATTCCTATTTACCAAACCAACGGGTATAATATTTTATTATTTTTTTAATCAGGTATATTTTGGTCTTTATCTTCACCATTTTTTATATAATATTTTTATTTAACTAAATATAAAAATAAAATAATATTTTTATTCCTTTTCAAACATACCGAATGTCATTTTGTTCTACACAATTTCAGACAAGTCAAGAGTGGGGTTGGGATTGCTGTGGCAGGCCTTTCCTTTGCTTTAAAGTCTTTAGCCCCTTCAATGGCTAACCAATTGCCATCTGGGTCTAATTTACTAAACATTTTATAAGGGGCAGATATCAAAGAAGAATCAAAACTACAGTGGAATTGTGTTCAACCAAATGAGGGATGTCAAAATTACGCTTTAAAAGCCATGCATTTTACGAACAAAATATACTGGAGTTTGAGGCAAACCCTTTGTGCTGTTTGGTGTATAATATGGGTAACTTAATTTCCAGTAAGGTGGCGATATAGGAAGGCTGAATCCGTTTCAAAATTTTCATATAATAATAAAATATTATTGATTATGAATTTTAAAATCATTTAAAGGCAACAAAAATCAAATTAAATTCTTTATAATTGAACCCTTTCAAGTATTATAATGGGAATCCAAAACTCCCAAATTCATCCAATTTGATTTAAGGAGATAAGTCTTGCTGCAGGGAGTTTTAGGAGGAACAGTCAAGAGACGGAGATTCAAAGGACTCTTCGAGTCATTAATGTTGGAGGAAGATACAAGACAGCAAAACAAAATAAATTTTCAACCTTATACCAAATACGTCACTTTATAAATACCACAGTATGTTATACCTATAAATTTGAGTTATCTGAAATTAATTCCATTAGATAAAATAAAAATCTTCACACCAAGTAGCACCTTTGGGATTCATGAAAAAAAAATAGAGTGAGGAGAAAATGAAACACCAATAAGATAATATTAGGCATGACACAGGATCTTGATACATGATATTAGTAAAAAATATTCTTAAATTTCATTTGGACTAAGTTTACTTATCAAAGAATTTTGAAGGATTCAATTCCTCACATCACATTCATACATTCAAAATTCTATTCTTGTAATGCCTTAAAGGAAAATTAAATTATTAATAATGATAAATGTTATATACTTCTTCTCGTCAACTGAATATCTTTTGACTATATCTCTCAGCTTACATATAGTTTCATGCATTAATATTCAACACGCATTATTTGAGATTTTATTGTTTAAAAATGACTTATTATTAACTTCTACTTATTTTTTGTAGGGATTAGAAATGATGCTGGGAGCTGAGTTTATCAACAACCAAAAGATAATAAAGTCCTGATACATATCAGATGGACCAAACAATATCTTAAAAAATTACATGCAGATGATTTATCTCTATATATTTTGTGAATAAACCTCACTTTTCCACAGTGCAGTCGTGGTTTACTCCCAAGTCATTAGTCAAAAGCAATGAAGGAACGGCACACGCCCATACATGGCGGTAGTAATATGGGCTGCTAAATTCATGACGAACCATAATTAAATATTCCGTCCACTCTTGTATATAAGAAATAATTAATTAATTTACAGAGATTAAGAAGTTTCATTAAAAGTAATTGATTTTTTAAATTTTATCTTAAATAAAAATTATTTTTTAGGAATACCTCTTAATTTTATCATTAATTTTAATAAAATATACATATATCAAATAGTAATTTGTAATAAAACAATTTTTAGATGTATTTAAAAAAATTAACAGCTAAAATTAAATTTATATAAATAAAATTTATATATAATATAAATAAGATTTATGTATAAAATAAATATTAATTATTAAATATATATAAATGACGTGAGTTATCACACGCGCGTCGTGTAAGAATTGCTATTTGTAATATCATCCAGGAAAAGAAGTTACTGTTGATGTCAGCAGCCACAGTGTGACATAATATATACAAAAACGGTGGCACACATAAACGATAATGTTCAAACCATGCTCGTACTTAAATGGGATCAACTTAAAAATTTCCAAATAGAAAAGAGCTTTGAGTTGCACCACTTGTTTTTTTATCCTACTCCAAACCAAACCCCCGCAATTTCTTTCTCCTCCACCGCTCTTACGAAATTGTCATTCTCATGTAACGCACACAATAATGTATCATATAACAGTTCCTTTTTTTTTATGTTTTTTAGGGCAGTGGGAGTTCGAACTTTCAGGGCTTGATTTTAATGTACAACTAGAATGATCCGCGCAGATGCATGCAAATTTATGTAAATTAATTAAGTTTAAAAAAATGAGTAAAAAATTTTAATATAAGCAATATTTATGAATAATATTTATAAACAGTGATAAAATTTTAAAAATATATATATATATGTATTTGTGAACAGCAAATTCGTACGGTTATTAAGAGTACTGCATAGTGGGCCCCGTAGCCAGTGAGTCAAAGTAAAATCAAATGGTGCAAACTACAGAGAGAGAACACTGTACCATTCTACATACAGTTCATACAGATAAAAAGCCAAAAAATCGAAGAAATCATAAGCACACTTCTCAACATCAGACATTAATAAATGTCATGTCACCTCTTGTTATGTCCCTTCCATTGATCTTAGATCACAATGCCAACTGTCGTTGACCCTACAAATTATTTACAATTACATGCGTGCATCTTTTTCCCCCCTGTTTTTTTTCGTTAAAAAGAAGAAAAGAAATCAAGAAGAGGGAATAAGATAACTACTGGAGGATATGTATGATATTATGTAATATAATACAATAAGTATTGTAACATTAATTAAAATATTTATTATGCTTTTTATATTTATCTCTTAATATTTTTTTGTTATTTTTTATTACTTGTTTAATTACTGTCTAAGAAAGATATTTTTTTTTATTATTTTTATATAATATTTATTATATTTTTATCATTATTATTTAATAATATTTTATCACTTTTTTATTATTTTTTAAAATAAAGACATGATAAAAGAATAATCCTCTTTCATTTTACATGCCCAACTAAAAGAACACAATAATAATTTTTCATCCATTTTATTAGATTTTATCATGTGTCAAAGGGTTGGTCTAGCCTAAATGAAGGATCTGAGTCTTAAAAAAAAACTTAATAAAAGCATAAGTCTATTTTTTAAAATCCTAAATATAAAACAAGTTGAATTGAAGTATTTTGTTTAAGTTCGATTTAGACCTATATTATGATTATTTTTTATATTTTATTAGTTAATAATATTATTAAAAATTATTTATAAATGAAAAATAATTATATATAAATATGATTATCATATTTTTTTAATCCTACCAGTTACATAATATATCCTTAGAGAAAAATTATAATTTAAATAGAATAAATTATTAATTAATAATACGATTAGGAAAACTAGCATATATAGAAATTGTATTCTCTTATGTGTGCTCCAAATTATTTGAATTTCTTATAATACTTTTTCTGGCTATTCAGTGCAAACACAAAAAGACATTAAATAGTAAATAAAACAAAATAAAAAAATTTTTTGTTAAATGATCTATGAGTACCCAACTTCACAGTACCATTAATCAATAGAAACTATATATATTTGCAACTAAATGAATCAGTACCTCCTAATAAGTAATAAAGCAGAGATATTTAATTTTCAAAACTTATAAAAAAAGGCAACAAAATTAAAAATAAAATAAAATACAAACTTGGTCAAGCTTGATCCATTTTTAACCAAGCTTGGGGCCATGTCCAAATTTTTTTACAAATTTTTTTACAAACTCGGCTCATTTTTAAGTAAATCCAACCCGTATTTAAGTATGCCTTTCATTTGTCTCTTTAATTTTTTTTTTTGACATAGCTAACATTGTGAAGTAAAAAACGAACATAACTAAAAGTTCTTTCAGTTTGGATCTGAAAGATGAAAATTTTAAAATAAATAAATAAATAAAAGTTTTACACGCACTCATCTTCTATTTTACTCTCTCTCTCTCTCTTTAACAAAACGATATTAAAAAGGGGAAAACATCCAAATCAAATCTCTTCATCTATCTCCATGGCTGGTAGCTAAAGAGAATATAACATCTATCACCATTTTTTATAAATGATGAGGCCATCCTTAAAACCGCACGAAATTGTTAATAATGGATAATTATCGTTTTGTTGTGAAGTCAAGCAACCTTTTGATTTGAATGCTTTTGTAAATAGTGCATGAAAAATGCGACATTCTTTAAGCCTAGGTTGTGTCGGTGGCCCTCAATATTCAGATTTGCTTTAGTCAAACAAATTCGGCACCGTTTGCCTTCTGTTAATCAATATTTGCATGCTTCCTGCGACGGTTCAGACACCCAGAACATTCATACACAACTGTTTCCAATTTAAAAAGAAAAGTTAGAGAGAGTGAAGCGGATTTGATTCGTGTAAGAGTTGTTTGATTGAAAACTGATAAAAGCTTTCTTAGCTCTTAGACTTTCCTGACAAACATATCTTTCCAAGTTTGTTGTTTTTAGCTCTAATCATCTTTGCTCTAAGTATTACGATTTTGATAGGTTGTGAATCTGTCATGTGCGATATAGTATGCATGTTCTTTCTTTTAAAAAAAATTATAATCATATCACGTCTGACTCGTAAAATCTTTTAAAAAATTTGTTCTACATGTCGTATATAATTGCAAGTTCAATCCACGTTTTATTTATTTATTTCTCTAAATGTGATTCTGGCTAATCAAGTAAATAACTGGTTACGTAACATATCACATTTGAGATATATTGATCTAATTTGAATACCGCAACATACGAAAATAATTCTCCTTTTATAACAAGATCTGTATTATTAAAATGGCATATATGACACCAAGCATTACTATTGCTGATATATATCCATTAAATACTTAGTAATTAGGATATATATAAACAGAGCCCTATCAAGTTACACATCCTGCAGGGAGGTCACTCCACACATATTCGATGCACATGCATGTATATATGAGCAATATTATAAGAAAGAATATTTTAAAATTAAAATAGTCAAAGATGTAGGACTGAATTAAAGACATACCTAGTTATTACATATTTATTAAATATGATAAAAAATATAAAAATGTTCCCTTTTTTTTCATTGTTATTGAATTTTTTTAAAGTTAATAATTGCGGTTTAAGTAGGGCTTATTAGTTATTGTTTATATTTATAGGTGCCTCGAAACGAACGTAAGGTTAGATTTAAAACCTTCCAACTAACTAGGCGAAACTGTTTATTGTTTAGAACAGTGCCACTCTGGGAAGGTGGTTTTGTGAAAATTAATGGTATAGTTGTAGGCTCAGAAGTATGAGTACTGTAGTCTGAAGCTCAGAAGCTGTGCCTCTGAGTCTCCGCCAACAGCTTGAAACGGTAGAATCCAACCTGAACCAAATAATTAATGTTGACTTATAACTGAACAAACCAAAGGCTGGGCACGCACTTCATCTCCTCCACAAACCATCGACTAGTTATAGTAAAGAGAAATGGTATTTTTCTTGGAATGTCAAGTGCATCATTGGATAGCTCATGCACGTTTGTGGTAAGCCTCTGAGATATGAATTCTACGTGTCAACGATAGATAGCCAAAAAATTAATTTTAAAAAATATAAATTGCAAAACAGATTTTTTTAATAGGTTTATTTATAACATATTTATATAGTTTTCAATATTCAATCAACAAAAATTATGTAAATATATCACATTTAATTTTTTTAAAATTATACATATATTGAAGATAATATAAATATTTGTTAAGCTCTCTCAACTTTAAAAATCATAAAATATATCTTATAACTCCTTTTTAAGGATCTAAATTATTTTGAACCTTTTTAACTGTGATATCATTTCAAACTCTGTCGTTTGTAATTTACTTAGAGATTCCACTTATAAGTTGCGTCAAGATTCAGGGATATACGAGTAACAAAGTGCGTGTTTCGTATCCCGTTGTAAAATCACTGCAAAATCACGTTTATACAAAAATTTTCAATCTTTGTATTTTTTAAAACGTGATTTAAAAGATTATAAACGAAAATCCAAACACGCGCAAAGTAATCAGGAAGAAAGGAGTGATTGACTTGACTCTGTGGGGGAGAGAGAAAGGAGGTACGACATACAAGACACAGAGCTACACGAAACGAGCAACTAGTACTACTTGTGTGTGCGGCCTACCAAGATCTCACGCCTATCTCTAACTCTGTACGATTGTCGTATATGGTAATGAAATGAGAGGGACGTAACTGATGATGGAAGGACAATATTAATGAGGTGCAGTAAATAATTTTGCCATTTTCACGTGCTTTTGTTCTCCTTTTCGATCCCTGCGCTCCCTGGCTCTTTTCTCCCTCTTTCCCTTTCCAAACTCACCCTCTCTTGGTAAAAAAGAACACAATAACTCTCTCTCTCTCTCTCTCTCTCTCTCTCTCTCTCTCTCTCTGTGACATGCAAAAATATATAAAAAGCACGACGACTTTATGATATTTTCATCATATTAGGATAGCTAGCTAGTACTACGCCCTATAGTCCCTTCTGTTCACCCTATCAAAGAATAATTATCGTACAGATATACTGCACAAACTTTACACACAGTGATCTCAGAAGCAACGGGCAAGTTACTAGCTAGCTGGCTCCCTGGGCTGTGATCCCTCAACGTGTATCCGCTTGGGGTTGCCCTACACTTATTAGAAACCTTTGTGAATCTCCCTCTTTAAGCTCTAATCCCTCCCTAGAGTCATAGACTGAGCACGGTCCGCAGATACTACGGAGATTTTTTCATCTTCTTACGTTAAAGGAGACATTTTTTTTATTTTTAATATGAAGGAGGAGGAAGCAATCGAAATGACTAGAGGGATTTTTTTTGTTAGATTAAATTTGAATGAAGTGTGATTAATCATATTATAAAAAAAAATTTTAATTTTGTGAATTGATTTTAATCAAGTCTCCAGAATATAGTTTTATCTAAATCTTCTAACGTCAATTAACCAAATCTGATAATTCAGATATCAATTATATAAAATAAAATAAATTGAATTCTTTTGCCCTTGAATAAATTATAAAACAGATGATATAATTATAGGAGTAAACTCTCAAAAAAATTTTAAGTGTTCATTATTAAATTGTTCAAAACATAAAAAATTAATATTATTTAATAAATTAATAATGAATATTTAAAAATAGTCAACATGAAAAAGATCTAAATGTAGGGTACGGTTATTACAGGAAATCTTGAAAGCGTGAGGGTAGAGAGGCTATGGCTGACAAGATATTGAGAAACAGGGGCTGAGCAAAATCTTTTTCTTGATGAGAGAGCCAAACTGAACTGTCGATAATCGATTAGGATGGGGGCGACAAGTTAGAGTGGGGCTGGGATTGTTGTGCAGGCCTTTCCTTTAAGTCTTTAGCCTCTTCAATGGCTAGCCAATTGCCACTTGGATCTCATTTACTAAACATTTTACAAGGGCCAGACGTCAAAGACGAAACAAAACTATAGTGGAAATTTGTTCAACCACATGAGGGATTTAGTATATGTTTGAAAAAATAATAGGATATCCAAAATTTACAACCCATAAAATGTAAAAGTTATAATTTATTGTTTTGGCCAAAATCATAATTTTGGATATTCTACCATTTTTCCAAACACACACTTAACTTCTCTGTATTTACGGTGTCCAGTATTCATCCAGTCAGTCACTTGATTTTTTTTTTTAATAAACTTAAATAAATAAAAATAGGGGAGAAGAAAGAAAACAGTCTGACTGGACATAAAATGGATGCCGTTGCAGAGAAACTGCTCCCCCCACATGAGGGATGTCAAAAGTACGCTTTAAAAGCCATAATTTTCCGAACAAAATATAGTGGAGTTGAGGCAAACCTTTTGTGCTGTTTGGTGTATAATGCGGGTAACTTAATTTCAAGTAAGGTGGCGATATAAGAAGGTTGAATCCGTTTCAAAATTTTTATATAATAATATATTATTTGTTATAGATTTTAAAATCACTTAAAGATAAAAAAATCAAATAAATTCTTTATAATTGAACCCTTTCAAGTATTATAATAGGAATCCAAGACTCCCAAATTCATCCAATTTGATTTAAGGTGATAAGTATTGCTGTAGGGAGTTTTAGGAGGAAGAGATGGAGATTCAAATGACTCTTCGTGAGTCCTTAATCTTGGTGGAAGATAGAAGTCAGAAAGCCTAAATAAATTTTCAACCTTATATACCAAGTACGTTACTTTATAAATATATATACCGCAGTATGCTATGCCTATAAATTTCAGTTACCTGAAATCAACTCCCTTAGATAAAATAAAAATCTTCACACCAAGTAGCACCTCTGGCATTCGTGAAAAACATAGTGAGGAGAAAATGAAACCCCAATAAGATAATATTAGGCATGACACAAGATCATGACTTGATACCAGTAAAAAAATATTCTTAAATTTCTTTTGGACTAAGTTTACTTATCAAAGAACCTCACATCACATTCATACGTTTAAAATTTTATTCTTGCAATGCCTTAAAGGAAAATTAAATTATTAATAATGATAAATATTATATACCTCTTCTCATTAACTGAATATCTTTTGACTATATCTCATGAAACTTTATCTAGGCTCAGCTTACATATAGTTTTATCCATTAATATTCAACACGCATTATTTCAGATTTTATTGTTGTAAAAATGATTTGTTATCAACTTCTTATTGTTTGTACGGCTCAAAAATGATGCCGGGAGTTGAGTTTATGAACAACCAAAAGATAAGAAAGCCGGATACATACCAGATGGACCAAACAATATCTTAAAAAATTACATGCAAATGATTTATGTTTTTTTTTTGTGCATAAAAAATTACTCCCAACTCATTAATCAAAAGCAATGAAGGAACGGTATGCCCATACATGGCGGTAGTAATATGGGCTGCTAAATTCAAGACGAACCATAATTAAAAATATTAAAAAAATGTAAAACTATTGGCACGAGGACCTTCCTGACTGTAGCAATCACATAATTTGTAATATTCAGACAAAAGAAAATTACAGTTGCTGTCAGCCGCCATGGTGTGACATAATATATACAAAAACGGTCGGATACAGCTATTAAACAATTTATTATTTTACAGAGGTGGGTCATCACACTATTCACGTTCAGCGGACAAAGCTTGTGAATACGCAAAGGTTGCTCATATTCAAACGCGAGAGTTGAATGACACAACTAAATATGTTCGAGGGATTTGACAAAAAACCCCTAAACAAAGTGTTGATTGAAACTTGGAACAGAGTGGAATTTTATCCTTAAATATTACGAGGCAAAGGATTAATTGGATAAGGAATCTTCCCAACAAGATAATCGACTACTTAATCTGTTGTTTTGTAACATTTATTTATTTTATAAACCCCAATTTCTAGCGTCTATCTACCCATTCAACAACTTAGGGAAATTTGAACCAACCAAATAAATCAATCATAATATAATAGATATTTCAAACTTCTTTTAATATGTTATCGTATTTATTCATAAATCCTGGCTAAATTTAAGTTTTATAGACTAAATTTGCTTAAGAAAAAGTCCATATCCCATGACATACAATCGCGTAAACTAAAAGGCCTCCATCAGAGCCTGAGCACTAATTTTGGTGCAACCGTAGCTTTTTTTTTTTTTAAATAAAATGTTATCGATAGTTGGAGAATGCAAATTACCGTAAATCTCAGCTCACACTCTCACAGCTATAGAAAATTAGAAATCATAACTGAGCAGGATGCGGATCTTAATTAGAAGCAGTATTCATCTTATAATTAGGAGCAAATGTCTGAAGTCAAAACAGATAAACCATGCAAGACTCCTGACAAAGACATAACCAAAATTGGAGCCCACCCATCACCTTCTCAACATCCATACCCACACCTGTAATAACACCCACTAAAATTCCGTTCTCTACCAACACCAAACACGCACCGTACAATTTATAACCTTAGAAAACCACAGCTTAGCTAGCTAACAGTTTAACTCTCCAATTAAAAGTTATACATGCATAGACATTAGACACTAGATTTATACTTAAAAAGCTGCTTCGTCAACATATACAACTTGCATATTTTAAAATTCTGATAATTAATAAGATTAACTATTTTACCAAACTTCCTAATTAATCATGCTTTTACGTAATAATGCCCTAAAATATTCAACCAACACATCTTTCCACGGCTACCGCATGCAGTGGGTGCTTCATCTCGCAAGACAATTTTAGCACCTCGCTGAGATCAACGGGTCGATCCACGTCCTGGACCCACTTGAACCGGAGAACCAACTTGGCCACCCACAGCGACACGGTCACGAGTCCAAGGTTCTTCCCAGGGCACACCCTTCGTCCCGCCCCGAATGGTGCGAGCCTCAGATCAGAACCCCTCACGTCCACGTCAGCACCCCCTTCGCTCTCGAGAAACCTCTCAGGCCTGAACTCCAGCGGAGCGTCCCATATACGAGGGTCGTGCGTGATGGCCCACATATTCACCATGGCGGTCGTGTTGGCAGGAACCACCATTCCGTTGCTTAGTTGGACCTCCGACGTGGACAGTCGGGCCCACGACAGGAGTGGACCAGGTGGATGCACCCGCAGCGATTCCTTCACGACCGCCTGTAAGTACGACATTCTTGTCACGTCAGCGTCCGTCACGATTCCCTCATCCCCAACAATCTGGTGGATTTCCTTATAGAGCTTCTCCTGCACCTTCGGGTGCAACACCAACTCCGCCATTGCCCACTCGGTCCAAAGCGACGTCGTATCGGTCCCCCTGAATATCATTTCCTGCAAAATCAAACTCTGAGTCATTTCAATTCCATAAAAGTTATTAACTTGAACGCTTAGCAAGTCAACATATTACATACCCACAACACAGCGACCATATCATTTTCTTCAAGCTTGTCTTCTCCATCCAAAGAAAGCAAAACGTCAACGAAATCGTCGTTATCGGAAAGGTTTCTAGACTTGGCAGTTCTGTGTTCCTCTATGATGGCTCGAACGAATTTTCTGACACGAGGGACCAGTTTCGAGCAACGTTCGTTTACAAGATGTGGGTCGTAGAGATTACTGAGCCACGGAAGATAATCAGACCAGTTGAAAGCGCCTAAAAGCTCGAAACCTTCTCGAACCATGTCCTTGAGCTCTTCGAGTTCTTCGCTTTCAAGCGATAAATCGTACCTTTTCCCAAAGACGCTACTCATGATGTTGTTAAGGGAGGCAGCTTGGAGGTGCTTTCGTAGGGATACTGTTCCGCGTTGGTTTTGTTCGGTTGCTATGCTGCGCAGCATGGCAGCGCATTCTAGCTGACGTCCTGCTTCGTGGGCTATAATGCGCCGGGGAGCAAACAAATGGGACGAAGCAATCTTCCTAAGGAGGCGCCAGTAACTTCCATTGGGAGCGAAGCCGATGGCTCGGCTAAACATGAGGCTCTTAGCTGACTGCTTGAGTGGACGGTCGGCGAAGTGAGGGGAGGTAAGGATTTCGCGGGCAGTGGTGGGGTCCGAAGCGACGACAACAGGTGTAGCCAAGCCGAGGCTGAAAGCCATGAGCTGAGTGTTATCACGAGCCCAAGCCATGGTGGCAAGGGAACGGTGAGCCAAGCCGCGGCTCAAGGTAAATAAACTGCCAAAGATAGGAAGACCCCTTGGACCAGGGATAGGAACTCGTCCTCTTGCATTGCGACCGTTTTTCCATGCAAGCCCACCAACAGAGAAGGCCCAAGAGAGAAGGCCAATCGTGAGAAGGGCTATAAAGATGGAAAGCAAGGCGTAAGCGTCGCCAATAAGGTGTTCGGAGCCAAGAAAAGCTGGGAGTGTGAACACCCACCAGTTCGTGGGCTCACCAGTTGCACACGTACCTATCTCCATTTACTGGGAGTGTGTGTATGTGTGTGTGTATTTCAGAGAAAGAAGAGCAGAACGAAGTACTGTGAGAGAGAGAGAGAGAGAGAGAGAGAGCGGCACTGCCCTAGTTGAGTTTGTTGTGAGAGAATGAATATAAATAGCAGAGGCAAGGAGTAGCTTGAGTTACTTCGGGTGGTTATGGTAAATTTCTTTCATGCATATCGCGGAATTATTATTAATTTGTTAAATGATGAGAGAGAATGGGAAGATGGTTTCGCGTGAGAAGGGGAAGAGAGACAGTGGTGTGTGTGTGTGGTGGGGGTGCGTTGGCAGTGGAGTCAGTGTAGTTGTGTGGCTAGGGCATAATTAGATGGGGTTGGTGGCGTTATGGTGGGTTGTAGGAGTGAGAAATTGAATGAGACGCTTACGATTACGGCCTGAAAAACGGCGACCTAAGTAAGTAACGCATCGAGAGCTGCGACGCCTCCCATTTAATGTGTCTTTATTTCATGCCGTTGCCCCAAAAACCCTTCGTAAGAGAGACGACGTGCAAAGGATTTATAACGCTTATTTTATTGCGAAATTTTTACGAGATTTAAAAAAAGATAATAATATATATATATAGAGGACTCTTTTTTTTTTCACTCTTTTCCTCAAATTCTAAAAATTTTTACAATTAAAAACTATAAAAAAATACTTACTCCAGAGATGATAAGGAGATTTATCTCTAATCTCTCAACTAATACGTCTATTTTCTTATATATGTATATATATGAATGATAATTTTAGATTAATTCAAGATGATTTCCAAGGCACGTTTCTAAATAAGTTTCATACATTTGAAAAAATAATTTCACCCGTGTACTGGTCTCAAGATTTGAATCAAAATAATTAAGGTAAAAAATATATCTCCTTGTCTGTTAGACTAATCTCTTAAAATCAAATGTTTCCTTCTTAATCTAGTTAACTAACGACCTTGCTTCATTATGTAGTAAAAAAAAAATGAAGGATCCTGCTACAGCATTGATTGATATGAGACCTGTGTAAATGAAAAGTAATAATACTCTTTTAAAATTATACTATTTTAATATTTTTCAATCTTAAAACTGCTTTTTTTTTTGTTTTCTTTGGGAAATTTAAATAAAATTTTAATAAAAAAATTCAGGGAATAAATCAAATCGGAGATATTTTTGTAGCCTCATGGAGAATGGCGTATATCATGTTTATTTTAATTTTATGAATAATGGAATAGGCCTTTTAGAGAAAAGAAAATTATGAAAAATCATGAAACTGTAAAAGATGTTGAGAGGTAACCCACACAAATTTGTAATTTTTACAAATGAATAATGGTGCGTAATATTATAAGGTATTCCAAATAATAATTCTAATAATGATAACAAGTTATCGAAAGATCAGTCTCTTCGTGCATCTACTTTAACCATAACTGAAATCGTTATCCTCCTTTTATTACCGTTATAATGATTAATAAGCGTTTGTTGTCAGGTCAGGGACGTTAGTATTAGTTGATTACGTTGCCATAATTTTGACGAAGCAATAGGTTGTACTTTTTTTTATGATTTTTTGGCCAAAGAAGCAATAGACGGTTCAACAGTGTTATTTTAAGAACACAAAAACCAACCAAAATAAGTAGGGGAATTATTGCATTATGCTTTCCGAAATCATAATTAAAAAGAAATACTAATTTTTTATTTCTTGCAAATCATGGTTTTCTCTTTGCAAACCATGATTTTTTTCTGACAAACGCTCATCCAAACATATTACTACTCAATATGTATTTTTTTTTTTTAAACACATTTGTATTAAAAAAATATATTGAGAGGGTGTTGATTAATCAACACAGAACGAATTAAATCAGACTTTTTCACTGAATTACTACACCTAGGTTAAGAAACAAGTGTCAAAAGTAAAGATATTAAAATCTCGTTTAGTGTATAAAATTTTGATAGATAAAAATAAAAAAGTTACTCAATAAAATAAAATAAATAAATAATATTTGATATCACCTAAAATAAAAAAAAAAATTCCTTTACTTTTTTCTATTTGGTATAATGGAAGGAATGATGAAAAAAATTATTAACTATGATTAATAACCAAAATGCTCTAAAAAAATTAAAAAACTAAAGGGCAGGACGGGTTTTGCCTCACTTCTGCTTCGTTCGTGTGGTGTGTTAACACAAATTATACGAAGTCGTTGACCCAATATGCACGAAGATAGCGAAATTGTTTATTAATGGAATGAGCCAACAAAATGGGTCCCACGTTAAAATTGTTTTTTCATATTACAACAACCATAAATAGTGGAAGAATCACAGGCTATGAAAAAGCAAGAGGGTAAGATACGCATATCAATGTTCAAACATCCACCGGAGTTTGCGAAAAAAGAAGGGAAGACCAACTTCACCATTTCCGTCCTCATAGTGTAGGGTCCCGGTTGCGGGTGCAATGGAAAAAAATTGCCGGAAAAACCGTCATATCACGTTTTGCCCCTTCACGCATTGGCATATTAACTTGTTTAATATGTAAAAATTTAAAAATAAATTTGTTGATAAAAATGACTATTTCTACTTTTAATAATTAAATAATAATTAATAAATAAGATTAAATAATGATTGATCCAAAATACTTGTATAAAAAAAAGCTTTGCAGGAACAGTTGTTATATTTCATTTTGGCCTCAAAATTAAGGAAACAACATGCATGCTAGCTTGTTTAATATGTAAAAAATCAAATATAATAATAGAAATAAAAAAATAATTTTATTAATAAAAAATAACTTTAATGTCTTTATTTTTAATGATTAAATAATAATTAATAAATATTATTAAATAATAATTACAAGAACAAAATAGACATTATAAAATTTTTTTCTTTTTCTCTTCTCTTCCGCGGAGCTACCAAATGAGATGAATTTCCTTTCCCAACTGATTTCTAGCTACCGAAACAGATCCTAGCATCCTCTACCAGTTTCATTTCTAGTGGCCTACCAAATAGGATGTAAATATGCATGAATATTCAAACTACTTTTAAGATATAATCTATCTAATATTTACAGACTAAATTTATTTTAAAAATTTGTATAATAATAATTTTAAAAAATTGCATTGCTTCCTATCAACAAATAACCAGTAGTTATATATCAATTTACATATTAATTTTTTTGTAAGCTTTAATATATTGTTTTGGTCAGATGTTGCATATTAGTCTATTAATAAGTGTAATCTAATAACAAATTATATTAATCGTTTATACAAAATTTTAAAATGCTTAAATTCAGGTTTAACTAATTTAACTATTTTTATTCAATCCAACTCAGAGCTGAGTAATAAAACACGGCGCTCAACCTCCTGTTTTAAAAAATAAAATAAAATATTTTTGAAGTTGCCATGTGAACCTCTATTTTGTTTGTTGCCGTATGAACCTCTTTTTTGTTAGTGAAGTTGAATACATAAAAAAGAAAAAAAAAAACTTACTATTCAAAGTTCAAACCTTTAGATTTTCCAAATCCAAGTTAATCCACGAAATTTGTTTCATACATTGAATTACGTGTTTTTTTTTTTTTAAATGGAAATAAGATTTCGGACTTTGGGGGGCAAAAAATATCTTCCTTACCCTTTTAGAAATAATGCATTTAATTACACGTAAACGAAATAATTCTTTATTTAAAACATGTCAGTGTCTAGAGAATATGATATATAACCGTATAAATCACATGTTGATTTAATTAATTGTCCGTTTATAACATATTGGTGACCCTCTAAATTGTAGATTTACATAAGTAATATTGAGAGATATTAATTTTTAATATTGTCAGTGTCATACATTTTGTTTATTCCCGTTTTAGACATGAAATGTTCAAACGTTCTTCTCAATTCTCACTCAATTATTTAACATAACTAGCCTATTTGGCAGCACGTTGAAAAATCACGGTTGAGTAGAAGCTTTAATTTTTTGCTTCTACTGAAACATGGTTTGGAGATGGGGTAACGCTTTTCCAAACATATCAAACATCATTTTGAACAAAACCAATAAATCAAGCTTTTGCAGCAGTTCAACTTTGCAAAATAATAGATTTATTCTCCCGCCATTTTGCGTGACTAAAATTACTTTCTTAATACAGTCAGGAAACAATGATAAATCCCACGCTGAATGTACTCACCTTAGTTATATAAATAACATGAAATATCGTATAATAATTTTAACAAAATGAAATACCAAGGGTACGGAATAAAAATTATATTAAGTTCAATATATACCAAACATAAATAAACACAATTGCCTTCCAAGAAAATCATTGCGTTTCTGTTGGCCAACACAAACAAATAAATCACCAGAACAAAAACTAACGTGAAACAAAAGAAAGCCGGGCTCCATATGGTTCACAGAATTATAAGTATAATCTTTTTATATAATTTGTATAATATCTATTATATTCTTATATTTATTATTTTATTTATTAAATTATTTTTTTAAAAATAAAAATAAAAAAAAAATTTTATCTTATTTATCTTCACCCACTCATATTTTACATTTTTTTATAATTATATTCTCTAATCAAACATACCCTCAAAAACGCCTGCAACACAGCTAACGAGTCCGTTCTTCATGTTTGAAGCACTTCTTTTCTAGCCCTTTAGAAGAGAGGGACTTCATTAAATAGAAATTCAAAGACCGATGTTATCTTGTGTTAACGTTGTCATGTTGGGTGTTAACTAAAGGGTCACCTAGGCCTGTGTCTGAGCCCAACCCATAGTCCGAGTATAATAACCAAAATGATCCGAAGCATTGAGCCTTGCGTGGCATTTCGGCCTCTGTTATTTTTGCGACAAATAGGCCCAATTGGTTGAAACAGAGCTTTCGTTTTTAAGCCTATGTATGTCAGTCCGCATTCTCACTATCAGCATGGGAAAAAACACAAATTTCCTATCGTCTCCATAAAATTGACCCTTTTGGCTATAAAAGTAGAGATTTTTATAGGTTCTAAGGATTTGGATATGTATAATATGATTTCCACCCATCCTAAATCCATAACACAAACACGCACACATATATTTATATATATTAATTTAATATTTTAAAAATAAAAAAAAAAAATTCAAAACACATTTCGCATATTTTGAATTATACTAATAATTGGTTAAGATATTATATTTATTATTGTGATTTTATATCAACAAATTTAATATGAACAGATTTCAATTTAATAATTTTTTTGTAATATTTTTGGTTCAATAGGAAAAGGAATAAAACTTAAGTTCAGTGCCTACTAAAACATAAATACATAAATAATAAATTTATCTTGGCCAATGAAAACAGAAACAAATATTATAGTAAATTATATAGATTTTTCTTAAATTTTATTAAAATTATATAAATCTTTTTTCTATTTATTAAAAATATATATTTTAATCTAATTTTTTATTTGTTGACTAAAATATATACCATTAAAAACATGTAAAAGAATTAATGAAGAGTATTTTAATTACAAAAATATTGAACTAAAATATAGTATAACTTGTGTTTTAGATAATATTTTTAAAATTAGACTAGTTATTGAACTAATAAAAATATTAATTCACAATGGTTGAGTTGGTGATATATATATGTGTGTGTGTATATATGTATATATATTAATATTAAAAATTTAGTATAATAAATAATAATAAGTAAATCTTAATAAAATTTGAAACATTTTATTACTAAGTATACAAAAAAAAAATCAAACATAACATGATATTTAAATTCAGTTAATTTTTTAAATTTTAAAATTTAAATTTAAAATAACTATCGAATATTAATGTATTGAAACAAATACTAAAATCAAGATATTATAAGAACTAATCATTTAATATATTAATTTTTTTACTATTACTTTTAATAAAGAAAGTAATTTATAAAATAAAATTTAATCATTCATTGAAGGTTTGAACATAGTGAAAAATGATAGTTATGTCCAAGTTAAATATCTTAAAATTTACAAGAAATACTATAATTATTTTTATATAATATTATGCACAATATTATCAAATAGAATAAAGTAGCCCAAAGGTTAAGATATTGAAGCCCTCCTTATGAATTCTTGCTTTAACATTGTAGGTGACAATTTTTTTTTTTATGCAAGCAATTCACTTGAATAATCTAAGTCAAATGACACATATATTGTGGAAGCATGGGTAGCAGTTCAAATCCTCCTACTAATGAATTTTGCCTAATTTTCAAGCAAGATCAATTAGTTACACCAATTTTCGTTCAAAATTGATTAGTTAAACCTAGTTCTTAATTACTATTGAGTAGTTTTTGAAAGCAACAGTTTAAAGGGATGTCCGAATTAGATCAATCGATTCCACTAGTTTAAAAAGTTGGATTAGAAATTAAACCTTGGTCTAATCTAATTTTAATTAAAATGGCTTTAGATACAAGCAACTCACTTGAATAATATATATAAAACTTTAAATATAAAAAGTAAAGAGGTATTGTAGGTCAAACAGCACACATGTATTTTGGAAGCATGGGTTTGCAATTTGAATCCTCCTAAGAACAAAGTTTTCATAATTTTTAAGCAAGATCAATTCAATCTTATTAGTTACATTGACTTTAGTCTAAAATCAACTAATCAAATTTGACTCTTGATTAACAATGATTAATTTTTGGAGACAATGGTTGTTTGGATTGAATCAAGGTTTCATTCTTAATTCAACTGATTGAATTAGTTGGTTTAATTCGATTTTAATTATAATGATTTTAGATTCGATTTGTATATATTTTAAAAGTAAAAAATTATTAAGTTTTAGCAAAAATTAATAAAAGAATTATATAATTTACTCCAACTTATCTGTAACGATCCTTGAAAAATCATTCTATCAATTGGGCCAGTAAAAGTACACGAACCATCCAGCCCAACCCAGTAAATTGGAGTTTTATAAGAAAAAAAAAGGAAACCTTCCGCTCACACCATCCCCATCAGTACTGCTCCTCAGTTTCAGTCATGTAACATGCGCTCTTACCAATGCAAATTCCGTCGTCTTCCTCGGACCCGGAAACAGAACCACTGTCACCGAGTCTCATCCCCTCCCTTCCAGACGACGTCGCTTTGAACTGCTTAGCTCGTGTACCGCGTTCGCAACACTTATCCCTCTCACTCGTTTCCAAATCGATCCGCTCCCTCCTTTCTTCGTCTCTCTTCTTCAATGCTCGCTTTCTCCTTCACTGTACGCAACACGTTGTTTACCTGACTCTCCGCTCACACAGCCGCTCCGGCTCCCTCCAATGGTTCTCTCTCCATCAATACACTCCCAATTCTTCACACCCAAACCTCCTCGTCCCAATCCCATCCATGCCCTCCCCTTCCGTCGGATCTGCCTACGTCGTCCTTGGCCATACGATTTACGTCATCGGCGGTTTTGTCAACGACGTCCCTTCCCCGCACGTATGGATCCTTGATTGCCGCTTCAATACGTGGCGGCCCGGCCCCACCATGCGCGTCGGCCGTGAGTTTGCCGCCGCGGGCGTTGTCGACGGAAAGATTTACGTCATCGGAGGTTGCGTCGCCGACAATTGGGCCAGATCGACGAATTGGGCTGAGGTACTAGATCCGGCAATTGGTAGGTGGGATACGGTGCCGAGTCCCGTAGAGGTACGGGAGAAATGGATGCACGCAAGCGCAGTCGTGGATGGTAAGGTTTACGCCATGGCCGATCGCGGCGGGGTCACGTATGATACTCGGAATAGGGTTTGGGAAAGCGTGGGGAGCGAGCTTGATTGGGGATGGAGAGGGAGGGCGTGTGTGGTGGATGGTGTTTTGTATTGCTACGATTACTTGGGGAATATCAAGGGATTTGATGTGACGAAAGGGGTTTGGAAGGAATTGAGAGGCTTGGAAAAGAGTTTGCCGAGGTTTTTGTGCGGGGCGACCATGGCTGATGTTGGTGGGAAGTTGCTTGTGGTATGGGAAGACGGGAGTGGGAAAGAAATGGAAATTTGGTGTGCTGAAATTGAGGTGACGAAAAATGAAGAAGCTGAATTATGGGGCAAAATTGCCTGGTCTGATAAAGTTCTTTCGGTCAAGAAAGGGTCCTCAATTGTGCATTGTTCGGCAGTTCCGTTGTGAGTTGGTCTTGAGCTTGTGTTTACCAATGAGGTATGATATCCTTGCGTTTGGATCTTATTTTCTTTGCAAACTTAGCATTATTGGTTTTGTTGTACTTAGAATGGCTTTTTTTCCCTGATTAAATTGAATTCTTGGGATGAGACAAAGGCTACTATTGATACCCACCTGCTGGGTCTAAATTAGGTTTTGCAATTTTTTTTTTGAAAGAGTTTGAAACTTTAAGATTCATGTATTTGCAATTACTTGACTATTCATTTTGATATGTCATTGCAAGATTTATGTATTAGAAATGAAAAAAATGTAAGTTCAGGGAAGCAAATAGGAAGAAAACATTTAATAAAGGATAAAGCTTCAAAAGTTTATAATTGAGGGCTTGATAGTTCGATTGGTTTTTTCTTTTAAAATATTTTAGATAATTTTGTTGAGACAAATATGATGCGATGCAAACAGTCAAAGGCAGTTTAGACCCCCCCACCAAAAAAAAAAACACATGTTTACTATCTCAATTTTTAATTTTTAGCTTTTATCTCCAAAAATACACGTTTTTTATCTTTATTTTCTTTCGTCGTCTGAATGTAAATAAAATGTGTTTAAAAAGTTTTGCCTAAAATTACAAAATGGTCCCTAATTTTTTTAATTTAGGCCCCTATTTTCTTAACTATTATATAGCGGGTTGGGCCAAACTAGCCAATCCAATGCTGAGCCAAGCAGCCCAACCCAGCCCTACCCAATTTGGTCTGTTCACCCCTAATGATTGGATATAGTTTCTACTCAATTGTTTGTTTGGATGTTTAGTGTAAAAAGGGTTGGTAACCATATCCCATGGTGGAGTGGGTTTGAAGTATAAATTTCTAATAGAAGAAAATTTGGATGTTTAAGAGGAAAAACAGTATTTGGAAACCATCCCATATCTCTCAATTTGGCGGGGTCTTGAAATTAAGGTGTAGGTGAGGAGGAGTTGGGAACGCATCGGGATCCCCTGCCTTGCCTTTTGCATAGCGAGGGAAATTGTTTTATTTTTGAAGCTTTAATTGCGTTTTGAACACTTTGAATCTCTTGCACAACACAGTCACTGTTGTACAATACAGCCACCGCATAGCAGGGGATCAAAAGTGGTTGGAAACTCATCTTCCTTATCTACCTCTTTCCATTATTTTTTTTAAGAGCAAATTGCATAGATTTCTCTTGAATATTGTTGAAACTATGCAACTTCTTCTCTATTTTCAAAATATACACAGATCTTCTCTAAAACAAAATATTACATTATAATTTAATCCAATTTTATATTTTCCATCAATTACTCCGTTAGTGGCCTTTGCTGACTAAAATGCCCTCAAATAAAGACATTCCCTGTTTCTCTTACTCTGATTCTTTAAGCACTGTGGCTGAAAACTAGCTCTGTCCCCGCCTACCAATTTATCGTTTTCAAATCCAAAGCTAATTGAGTAATCTTATATTTTTTGTTGCATTTTAAAAATTAAATTTAATGAGGATGCAAGGTGGTAAAATTTGGTATAAATTGACGTCATCATCATAGGTTGCAAACTGCAAGAGGTGGTGAACATTGTACTAAACCTTGATATTAGCAAGTGGGGATAGAAACAAGGGAAAATTTCAGTTAATGACTTTTAAGTTTGAAAACATCATTTTTTTGATGGATCTAATTATAACTTTGGAAAGATCTGTCGGAAGAAGTTGTGAGAAGATCCGTGACAGTCAATTTTGCCAACTTAGGGTCCTTAATTGGAATTTTCCCTAAAAACAAATGGTTTTTCCATCTTCAGCTTCACAAATGGGTACAATGACTGAGGAAAATGAATTATACAAGTACACATTCAAAGGTAATTGAGATAAGGTTGTGGAGTTATATGAAAGGAAACCATGACTTCACTGTAGCGAGATCACTAGCTCTAAAGACACGACATTGCAGAGGGCTCTATCAATGATGACTGAGAACTGTGGAGAGTGGTATGTCTCATAATGGAAGCTGAAACAATGGGTGTGAGATTGAAGATACATCGCCAAACCAGTTTCCCTAAATTGTTGAGACACAAAAAACAGATTGGGGTGGATTTCTCATGCATGATGGTACCTCATTTTTGCTGGATGGCCAGGCCTCAAAAGTTGCGAAGAAGGAGGAGAGACATTCAACTTGCTCTGTGCTCCCCTAAATTGAACTGGAGAGTGGCATTAAGAGAAAGCAAATTGATTCTCTAGGGCTAATATGTGCCAACTACCGCTGATGTGTCTCCGACGACAATGAGCTGGAAGAAATAAGGTGGTGGTGTGATTGTGTGAAGTCCTGTGAGCAATGCAAGGGATTCAAAAGCCTTTGCGGATTTTGTATAAAGGGGTGGTTTGATATTTTGTATCATTTTAATATATATTTTAGCCAAAAAAGACATTTTAGAATCTTGTGAAGAATATTCCTAACAGTGTGATGTTAATTAGACTAAAACTAAAGCATATATATATTTGAAAATAGAAGAAAGACTTGCCAAATATGCTCTACTTTTTAATCCTTTTGACATATATTTTCAGTTTTTTATCTTGGGTTATTATGGGGAAAACTCAAGCTCATGATAATAAAATATTACCATGCACAAATCTTTAGTATTTTACTGGCTGATTGCTCGAAGCTCGAGCTCTCTGAAGTCTTACCCTTTTCCCCTCCCGCTCCATCCTCCCAAACAGCCCTTGAAGCTTGTAACTCAGCTGTTAACTCCTGCTTTTGTTTCCAGTTAAATCGTTCAAGAGGTCATACTTATGATCAATATCAACAAATCAAGCGGCATTGAGTGATTCTCTTCATTGTTCATTTGGTATAACTAGTCTTGTGTATTTTGTGGCCCGTCTTGGTTGGAGGAATGACGATAAGCGAATGTACTCAGCACAATGAAGACTTGGGTATAGAGTCATCATCAGTCATGAATCATAATACTTACCTTCCTGTTGGACTGTAATCTATATTATCTGCAACTTGTATGAATGGCATCATCTTGGTAGATGGGGTTTGACGTTGCTTTTGGATTGTGATATATTGTTTGCAACATGTATAAATGGCTTCATCTTGTAAATGGAGGTTGACTCGTAATTGGCATGGTTTTTGAGGTTGAGAATGTGCTTAAGTGAATAGTACATATTATATTCTTTAGACTCTTTCTAGTTATAAGATTTTCTGCTTCACCGCTTTGATAAAATTTCCTTGTTAATTGCAGGTTATTTATTTCTCTGCACATGTACTGCAGGAATAATTATCCTAAAAAGGAAGTGACTCGGGAATTTGATGATTTTACATCAAATTGCTGCCACTTGATCTAACAAGCTTCTTTTCTAATTTGATTAGGTGACTTTTATAGCACCATTCATGCCTGAATAAAGAGGATGTGCTCAAGTAGTATTGTATCTTTACAACTGCATATCTTGCTTCGTAATAAGCAGAATCACGTTGTCATCTTTCCCTTTCTTGTGCTTAAATTTGTATATAGATGACACTATAAGTTGCACAGGATTCGGTTAATTTATATGAGTTCTTTGGTTGTAATTGACATGAAACAAATGCCACTGAATGGTGGGCAGGATACACTGCTTATATGTTTTAATTTTGAAAGTAGTGGTACGTGCTGGGTTTTATTTTTCCTTTTAGTTGTCCATGATAAATGAAATTCGTCAATGTTAAAGGAGTCAATTTAAAAATATTTATGGTAGGTGTGGACAACAATGTCCAAATGATAGCTAATATTCAAATCACATTTTGACTTAGTCAACTATTCTGTTTTGCTTAATGTGTGGTGACGTACCTGGGTGGGATATTTGCTAAATATTTGGGGCCTTTTCGGTTTGGCCATTAAATATTTGGGTTAATTAGTCGTCTCCAAAATGTATTTGACTGGAATGTAAAACATGTATTACAGGATTTCTCTTCTCGTATTTTCTCTTCGATCTTGTTTCTTCTCCCCTCTTTTTTCACTTCAGCGTTGGTGGGACGTTATAAGTTCCTAAATTGAAAGATTTTCATCGGTGCTCTCCCTGATTTGGACTGGGGGTTTCGTAAAGCAGTTAAGTCCAGAGATGTGCAATCCAAGACATCTGACATGAAAACAGATGCACACTACTCAAATAGAGGGCGTAGTTCGATTCTGATGTGCCCAAATTTATTTGATTCTACAATGATTGATCGCAAAAATGAGTTTAAAAAGAAAAACGTTTTTGGAAATTAAACATCAATATAAACATAACACGTGTTTCATGGATAAAACTTTTGTATTGGAACAAGCATGAAATACAAAATGAATTCTATATGCAAAGTAAGGTATCAGTTGCATACTTAGAGACCTATGTGGGAGCTAAGATATGATTGAATAGGGGTGTTTATACAATATGAAAATAACTCACGAGGACAGCATACGTAAACTGAACCGAACCGTGATTACAACAGAACATCTACCCGGTATATATACAACTTCAACAAATACTGTTGCTATTTTAGGCATAAAATAGACAGATTGCATTACTTCATTATTATTACTATTATTATCAGTTGCATACTTGAGAGATCAATATGAGAGTCGAGATATAGTAGAATAGGGGTGTTTTTACAATACACAAATATCATGAGGACGGCATACATAAACAACTGAAGTCGGATTACAACAGAACATCTTATCTACGCGGTACATGTACAATTTCATCAACAAATACTATTTGCTATTTTAGACATAAAATTGCCGGTTTGCATTACTTTATTATTATTTTTTTTTTAAAAAAGAGAGAAATGTAGTCTTTAGCCCCTGAAATATATATGCTCCAACTATTTGATCTCGGAATCTTAGACATACACTCTTCAGTCCTTAAAAGATACATACTTCAATTATTTAGCTTTTAAATTTTAAAAATCTACCTATTCAATCTCTGAAAATTATTGACTCACTACTTTGTCCCTACAAAACATCTTCTAAGCGCTAAGGAGTAGCGAGTTTAAAACTTCATGTATCTTTTAAGAACTGAATCATATATTTCTAAAATTAACAAATCAAATAGTTAAAACATATATTCTTTAGGATCCAAAAAGTACATTTTATCTTTCTTTTTTTTTCTCTTTTTCAAATAAAAGAAGAAAAAAAAAGACACAGAATACTATCACGAACGAGACCTACAAAAGTATCAGCTTTCTAAACAGCCTTTTGTCGAAGATTGTACTAGCATCCTGCATAACAGCCATCTTCATGCTTCAGAAAGGCCTCAATTTGTTCTAGTGCCTGATAAATACATAGGTGCAAGTTAGAGAAGCATCAATAACACAAAATGTAGATTCAACTTTTAGCACACAAGCCTTTTAAGCAACTTGGATCCCTTGCTCCTCCAATCTCTTGGAGCAACCAGGACAATTCAGATTTCTTTTTATTATTATTATTTTTTTAATTTCAAATTTTTATTTGTTTATTTTAAAAGAAGCAAAATGCATGATGAAGTCAATTATCTAATGAAAATGAGAAGATCTTTCAAAGTAAAAAGAAATATTAAAAAAATGAAATTTGGATAGTCTAAATTACTCTAAGAGGAGCAGCAGCAGGGGATCTAGGTTTCTTTTAATTGGCCTAAGAGCTTTACAAAATGAAATGGAGTTGGGAAGGGGGTCGGGCAGAAAGAAATATAGACCTCAATTGCAATAGCAGTTGGAGACAGATCCGACACATCTATGTGGCCCAGTTTTGCTGCTATATCTGGACAAAACAACAGAAAGGCACCATGTATAGCATTTTCATCAGACAATCTTGTAAAACCCTAATCTATAAAGAACATTAAAGACCCCCCCCCCCCAAAAAAAAAAAGAGTTGAGCAGCTAAAGTTACACCCCATGATCTGAATAACTAGCAATTCCCTTGGGTTAACGTTCCACAGATTATGGAGAGAACCATGATTTTATTTCAAAAGAAAGAAAAATATTCATTGGCATACTTTCTAAGGAGACCCTGGCATTGGCATTAGCATATGCTTCACCTCTTTCTTCAAAAAGAGCAGACAAACGCATGAAACTCTGCGGGTTAGTTCCAAAGAATCAAATTATTAGTGAACAAATAATTTTGATGTTAATTCCTATTAAGATAGGTTGCTCTCCCTCAGCATCTTAAATTCTTAATAATTATCGTTTATTGGAAGTAAAAAGAAAATGCTCCTATGGAAGAGATATAATTTACCCGTGTGTATGCATCTCCTGCTTCATAATGTAGAAGTGGGCGAGACTTGGTTCCTACAGAAGCAATTCTCTGAGCCAATGCCTCTACAGGTACGTCCAACCAAACACTAATCCCCTTGTGCATATATTTCCTGGCAACCCAAACACAAAGTGCATGGGTAGACGGAATTGAGGAGAGAATTTACCATATAAAGGTGAAGGCAAAACTCAAACGTTAGTATGTTGATTATTATACCAATTGATGGGCCTTATAACTGCACCTCCGCCAGTAGAAATAACAAGTCCATGCATCAGTGACAGCTTCCGCAATACCTCAGTCTGAAATGGCAAAAGAATAAGCATGAAAACTGACATATCATAACAGAACCACAAAGGAAAAATGAACCTATTTACAATACACAACTGTCTTTGTTGTAGAATAAAAAAGCAGAAATTGGGAGATTATGCCATGGCTTGTTAGCACACATCATTGTCAGATATTAAGTAATTTGCTATTATTATCATCATATTAAATCAACCTTATAACTAGTTATTATTAACAGAACCATATGTTTAACCTAGGTTGATATCAAACTAATTGTAACTTCAAATGATCCAGCGTATAGCTGACACTAAACTAGTTGTACTAGCTTCCAGCTGCTAACATGAGTATAGAACTCGAATAGTAAGTACATATGTTCCATGGAAGGACTGGGATAGGGCTAACTCCTTATTTGCCATGTAGAAGCTCAAGCGGCAAAGTCATTGGATCCCTAAGAAAGGGCCACGCAACCACCATGGTGCTATTTGGCGGGATTTTGACTCAAATATATTGGAGCAAATTTACAATTCGCCCAATACATAATCACCATTTTTTATTTCCCTAGATACAATACGTGTTTTTTTTTTATTTTTTTTAAAGACACGGTTGCTTTCCAATCGTATCCAATTAATTTTTAAAAAAATTAATTTTTGTTAAGGACACAGTTGCTTTCTAACCGTGTTCAATTATTTTTTAAACAAATTTAATTTTTTCTAATTGGATGCAACCGTATCCATTTAATTTTTTAAATATCAAATTGTTATTTCCAGAATTGTATTCTGAATTGATTTTCATATTGCAGCACAGTTACCGAGAAGAACAGATAATGAGATCAAGAACTTCTGGGATTCATGCTTGAAGAAGTTGATGAAGCAAAGTGACAAACACAGAATGATGTTGATAGTACAGGAAATTTCTAGCAAGGTGACAAACACTAAAAAGATCGACTTTTTAATTTTAAATTTTTTTAAAATTAAATGGACACGGTTGCAATTTTTCATGAATCGCAGTCTGACAATTTTACTGTTCAAAGAACTCACAGATAATGAATGGAAGCTTACGACGCACCATCTTGTTTTTTTTTGTTTTTCCCCCACAAAAGGGAAGTGCTGATTGTCTCTTCTCACGGTCCCTTCTCCTTGTGCCTGTTATTCCAATTTCCCTTATATGGAATCTCTCCTCCCGGATGCTGTGACTCGTAAGTTGCAGTGACAAAGACACGTTGAGAATTTCCATATCCTTTCATTTTATTCTATCAATGCAACTGTGTCCAATAAAAAAATAATTTTTTAAAAAAATTAATTGGACACAGTTGGAAAGCAACTGTGTCCTTAAAAAAATTTTAGAAAAAAAACTCATATTATATCTAAGGAAATAGAAATGGCGATTATACATTGGGCGAATTGTAAATTTGTCCCAATATATTTGAGTCAAAATCCTGCTGTTTGGCCACTAAACAGCATTGATTTACTGACACATAAAGGGCTCTAATGAGAATGTCTTGGGTTTCACAACCAGTAACTTTGTCCACCATTTTCCATGAGGTGCAAATATGTTTTTGGGGAGCGGAAGGCATCAAAACCCTGAGAAAGACAAACTGGAAAAATAATGCCTTTTAACAGACCTCCTTATCACGAAAGAAACCTTCTCCATAGTGTTTGAATATATCAGCTACAGAAGTTCCGCCAACTTCCTCCTCCACAAGTGCATCACTGAAGCAGTGCAACAAATACAGAAAATATTCAGCAGGAACTTTAGTGTGCCCATCAAATGAAGCATTTCTATTGTGACAGACTAACAAGCACATTGTGATCTTAAAGTCTCAACCATAGATTTTATACAACAAAATTTATTATATGCCTTAGAGTCCTTAATATCAACAGAATATTAACACCAATTGAAGCTCAGATCAGGTACTGAATAATAGAAAATAATTTTATAGACTATAGAATCACTTCATCATTAAGTGTCATTCTTTTTTCTGACGCATGGTTTACTTGCCTTAAAAATTATATTTTTCCAATAGTAAAAAATAGAAGAAGACCAGTCACCATACTAAGTACTAACCAATCATAAAAGGCATAGTTAAGCACTTGCGCCAAAATTTTCCCCACAGTTGTCTTCCCGGAGCCCATCATTCCTGCAAGTCAAGTTCAAAATATTTTGAATGCCAAAGTAATTATACTTGCAACGTATACCATGTAAACACATGGACTTTAACAAAGAAACTGACCAACAAGATATATACAGCGTCCATTTACATACGGCTCGATCTCTTGTGACTTATTCTGCAATTTTATTGACTTCAAGTAAGACAATGGTAGATAGCTGCTTAACCAAGCAACAAACTGAGCTCAGATTACGATTTCGTGATGCTTTGTTATGATAGTGCATGGCATCACTGGACTGAATGGGCTCAGTTTAATTAAAATTGACAAAAGGCGTCATGCTTTACCTTTAGAATCAATTCTTCACCAAGAGGATCCTGAAAACCTCCAGATCCCAATGTAGAAGCTACAAAAAGTGATGTTTGAAATGAACTGTGAATACTCAAAATGGCCCGCACTTATTACAGCCAGTAATAAAAGAGATCACATCACATCCAGGCTAATGCATATGGTACATTAACTCTACTTTTATTGATTTTTTTCCCCACACGGCGAGTTCAAAATTGATATTGCTTTCGCTGCAAAGATAGTTCGTACGAATAGAAGAAGAGAAAACCCAAGTTAAAACAAGAAGAATGCAATACAGAATCACCTTTTGAAACCAGGATATTGCTGAAAGAAAAAAAAAAATCCAATTATTATTGTTTATAGCTACCTGGAAAATTGTTGTACGAACAAGCAACCTCCAAAGGGGTCCTTCTGCGCCGACTCGGTGAAGGTTTTCCAGACTGCCAATTAGCTGAAACAAAAACCTGAAACCTCTTCTTCCTACCTCGAGACAGTTTCAGAGAATCACCGTGTTTCCCCCCAAGTCTCTTGAAACACATGAATGTTGAGAATTGCAAACTCTGTGCGGCTTTAGCATCCATAGCTTCAACTCAAAACAACTGAGCTTTTAACCAACAATCCGATGGAATCCAACCAAATTGATGTAGAGGACCAAACTGGTAATCGTTCCGGTGTGATTCTGCGGTAAACGCAGACCTTTTTTTTTTTTCCTCAATTAACGATTTAGAATTTTTTAATATATTCAAACCAGAATGATAAAAAAGAGCTAATAAATCTACAAAATTTAAAAGAAATAAATCCAGAATGAATCATGTACACGTATGCAAGATCAAAGAGATCCGAGAAATAAATATCACACATCCTCATTATGATTGCTACCTTTCTATACTAGTAAATGTTGGAAAGACAGACAAATGGTTATATTTTCCAAAACTCACCTCTTATTTTGCGGGGAGATGAATGTAGTTGCAGCGTGGGAGACACTACGGCAACTAAATCCAGTACGCAAAATCAGTAGCCCGAAAACAGAACGCAAGTGAATGGAAACAGAATCAAAACAAAATTCTTAGAATTTATCACTGAAACTTCGAAGCATAAGAAGATCTAAAACGAAAATGAAACGTTTAAATACATATATGGTTCCCGTGGAGGACCATTAGCGCAACAAGTACCTCACATCATATCCTTTGCGTCTTACTTCCTCCCGTATTGTTTCATATTTACTTGTACTACGCCTACCAAGTATAGGAACTACTCCAGTATAGATGTTTATAACAGCAGCATGTATATTATTTCCCACCTTCTTCTTCTTGTAAAATCCGAGCTTCTCACCACGTGTAGACTTTAGAGTGTGTCTATATTTGCTGAGGTCATAGCATATTTCAGCGGAGGTCCCGCCAAAGCTTGAAATTTATTTTATATTTTGCAGAGGGAGAAGATTATGTACTTGCTGAGGTCAGTGCCTACGTGTAGACTTTAGAGTGTGTCTCGGCTTTCAAAATCGAGCAATTCTTATATCACGAGTATTACATTATTTATATACTTAATAAGTAAAATTTATTAAATATATATATTACACTTAAATTTTATTTGTATAAATTAAATCTTAATTATTGATTGCACCAGATTCTGACCATTGATTGTACTAGATGTACTTAAATTTTTTTTTTTCAAAATTGTAGAAGAGAATACGTTTTCATAAGAAATAAAAAAAAAGTTATGAATAAAAATATAAATAAAAAATAACTTTTACCCATTCAAAAAAATTATAAAAAATAATTGATATTATTAAATAATAATTATAAGAATATAATAAATATTTTTTTATAATTTTTTTTATTTTCATTTCATTTTCTGCCAACTAACCAATTAGGGCAGAAAAAAATGTACGTAAAATATTTTGGAGAGAAATAATTTCAATTAATCTAAAATTTGAAGGTAATTAAATTTACTAATTAAGCCACGAATCCACATATTATCCTTATCTCTTCGTAAAATTTAACCTAAATTATGCTAACTATTCAAGTTTAGTTAAATTATATTTAATATTTTTTTATTTTAAATATTACTCAATTTTATAACATTTAATATATATTGCAAATATATTCTTTTTAATTTATTCTTTATTAATAAAATTAATTATTTGTATATTATGATATTATAATTTTATTTTTAACATGATAATAAATATGACTAGATTGATACTAAGCTCTAACATAATTATCATTTTATTCATAAGATGATAATAAAAATGATTAAATAATTTTAATTTTTCAAAAAAACTAGTTACTTGACCTGTGCTTTGTATGGAGTATTTGGAAAGATGCTTTTATTTTTGCGCTTGAATGCTATACAATATATATATATATATATAGCAATAAAGTAATTTTAAATAAGATTTAGAAAATGTTAAAATTCAATTGAGACAAACAAAAGTTAAAGAAAGTAAAGGCATAAGAAGTTTAGTTGAAATACAAAAAGTTAAGGATAATAAAAATAAAATTTAAGTTAAAGTGAGAATGAATTAAGAAGTGTAGAGATATAAATTAAAAAGAGATAGAAAACTTAAGTTATCTTTAGTTATATATATATATATATATATATTACATTTATTATTTAAATAATAAAAGAAATATAAATATGTATTTGATCAATATATAATAATTACTTTTTCAAATTTGAATAAAATATATTTATCTATTTTTAATACAAAATAAATAGCATTAAAATAAAACTTTAAAAGATGCATTTTTAATGAATTATTTTTATAAAAAATATTATATTTAAATACATTTTGATTTTTTTTTTACTTAAAAAATGTTCATATATATTTTTATAATAAAAGAAAGTGTTATATAATTTAAACATCTTTTAGACATTATAAAATAAATATAATTTTGTTAATGAATTATCTTTTTTATTTATCAAACTAAAGAGGTACCTTCAATTTAATAAAATACACACACACACATATATATTGATAAAGTAATTTCAAATAAGATTTAGATAACATTGAAGTGTAGTTGAGATAAAGGAAGAATTAATGAGAGTAAAGGCAAAAGTTCAATTATGATGTGAAACAGTTAAAAAAAGTAAAAGCAAAATTTGAATTGAGGCGAGAAAAAATTATGTAAAAATAAAAGTTTATGAGAGATAAAAAAATTGAGTTATCTTTAGTTTTATTTTCTTTACATTTATTACTTATATAATAAAATAAATATTAAACATGTATTTAATTAATATGTAATAATTATTTTTTTAAAATTGAATGAAATAAATTTATCATTTTTAATACAAAACAAATAATATTAAAATAAAAGTATAAAACATATATTTTTAATGAATTATATTTTTAATTAAAAAATCAATATTACATTTAAATATGTTGTGATTTTTTTTTACTTTAAGAAAAGATTGTGTATATTTTTATGAAAGAAAGTGTTATACTCCCTCCGGTTATATTTATAAAAAAAAAATTGAAGAGATTTTTTTGGTTCCAAAATATAAGAAACATGGTATATTTTTTTATTTCACTAAATAATAAATTTCTTTTTTACCCTTCATTTATTGTTATATCTAATACACTTAACAATGTACAACGTTTTCCCATGCAAAATAAAGATGGATAAAATATTAAAAAAATATCAATTTTAAACCTAATTAATGAGTTAAACTAATATTAACTATTTTTCTTAATACTAGTAAAACAATTTTTTGTTTCTAACAAACAGGACCGGAAGGAGTATAATTTAAACATCATTTAGATATTAAAGAATAATTTTAATTTTTTCAAAGTATTATCTTTCTTTGATCAAACTAAAGAGATATATTCAACTTAATATATATATATATATATATAATATTAATATTAACAAAGTGATTTCTTAGATAAGATTTAAAAAGTTCTAAATTTTAGTTGAGGCACGAAAAAAATTAAAGAGAGTATAACAGAAGTTTAGTTGAGATAAATAAAAGTTAAGAAAAATATATACATAAGTTGAAGATGAATGAAAAACTTAAATTATCTTTAATTTTATTTTTTTACATTTATTATTTATATAATCAAATAAATATTAAATGTGTATTTGAACAATATAAAATAATTACTTTTTAAAATTGAATGAAATAAATTTATTATTTTTAATACAAAATAAATAACATTAAAATAAACATTTAAGAAATACATTTTTAAAGAATTATATTTTTAATAAAGAATAATATTATATTTAAATACATTGTAATTATTTTTTTATTTTTTAAAAAATTTGAGTATATTTTTATAATAAAAATGTGTGTTACATAATTTAAACATATTTTAAACATTAGACAATAATTTTAACTTTTTCACTGAGTTATCTTTCTTTCTTCAAATTAAAGAGATATGTTCAACTTAGCAGAATATATATATCTATATCTATATCTATATCTATATATCTATATTCACAAAGTGATTTCAAATGAAATTTAAAGGACTTTGAAGTTCAGTTGAGACACGAAAAGAGTTAAAGAAAAATAAAGGCATAAGTTCATTTGAAGTGTAAAAAAGTAAAAAAAAAAAAAACAAATAGAAATTGAGTTAAGATGATAAAGAGTCAAAGAGAGTAAGAAAAGATAAAAAATTTAAGGAGAGATGGAAGAACTTGAGTTAGGTTGAAAAAAATTAAATTGGTATAAAATAACTTTGATACATAATGTTGGCAAAAGGTAGCCAAAAAGTGGTTGAAAAACTAAAATATATCAACAAAACAAAGAGATATTACATAAATATGAATTGATTTATCATAATATAAAGTGAATTTTTATTTATCATAGGAACATGATTTAATTTATATGGAGTAATTATTGTACATTTTTTCAAGATTTGTTCTTTTGCAATCTATATATCTTATTTTTATTTATCTATCAGTTGTTTGACAATGTAAGTCTAGATAGTATAGGAGGTCAATAATCTATAAGATGTATGAAATATATTCAATAAAATGCAATAAAGTGAATAACAATAACCAGGTAATAACATGTGATGCTTTATCTGTGCTTTCCTTTTGTTTGTGCAAACTAAACTTCCTTATATACTTAACTTTATCTACTATTTATGTTGGCTTAACTTTTTGTTCACTTAACTTAACTGTTATTTGTGTTTGCTTAACCTTGTCTATTGTGTATGTTTATTCAACTTTTCCATTCACTTAAACCTAAGTCACAAAGTGATAGTTAACTTGAATGCGTGTCACAATATATAAATATTACCCATAAATGAATGCTTTAAAATTAATTCATTAAACTTCCTAAAGAGCAAAAGTTCAAAATTCCCATGGACCATTCGAATGAGTTGTATTATCAAATTAGAATTATAGTGGTTACAATCTTAGTGGACACGAAATTAAAGTCTTATAGTATTGAAGCGACACTTCACTATCCACGAGTAATTTAGTTTTTACAGAAGCCACATTCACTTTGTCTCTCTCAAAGCACTATAAAGAAATTAAAAGCCTAAAAGATGTATGGACATAACATTCAATAGTTTTACTTTGCATAAAAGATAATTTCACAGATAAAAGAAATTCATCCCTATGTTGAGTATTATAGACATAAATGAAGAAGACAGAAAGTAAGAAAAAGCTTGCAAAAAGAATCAACTCAAGAAAATGGCTAAAGAATAATGCCCAAGTTTCTAAGAAAGTCTATAAGGTCCCAAACCTTAAGAGAAAAATAAGTTTTAGAGTAAGCCAAGATGACCCCTTGAAAAACGAGTAACATGTGTCAACCAACATTAGAATCTTTAAAATAGTTAAGCTTATCTTAGTTGATAAGATAGTTCTTATGGGACAAAGGAAAGAAAATGTGACTAGTTCTTATCCTTTACCATATCTTCGACTACAAGGAGATCTATTGCAATTTTCTTGGTCAAGTGAAGTACTTGACCATTATCTATCAGAATTTGCTCATCAACCAATAGTTTTTAGATAGAGTGTGGGTTTTAAGATGTTATCTTAACTCAACTGTAACATTGAGAAAAAGTTCAAACATTTAAAGTAAATTTGCTTTGTGTTTGTTAATGAACTAGTTTATGAATATCTTATCTAAATGTTCTATGCAAATCTTGTGGCAATTGAAATTGGAAAAGTTATAAGTTTAATGGTGAATGGAAATCTATTAGAATAGGGATTACTACTTTGGAGAGAATGTTTATTGTGTCTTTTTTCAAAAGCAACAAATTTTATTTTAATAGCTACTTCTAGTCTAAGGAATTCAAAATGAAGTATAATGACATGTTAAACTTTTTGATTGAGAGACCATATTTGCTGAAAGATTCAAAGGTCAATGATCAAGCCATGTCCTTTGAGAATAAAGTGGTTGCCCATATCATTGGTGTGACTTTACTCCTTAAGAATGGGAGTTTTAACATTTTACCTTGCAAAGATATTTTCTGGACTTATTGCTTTGCGAAAGGGATCAAAGTAGTTATCTTTTATTAGATAATCAAGTTTATGGAAGAAGCTTTAACAGTTTGACTTAAAATGGTTAGTCTACCTTATGGAATGTTGCTAACAAGTATCTTTAAGAAGCAAGAGTTAATTTTGACAATTTTGCTTCAGAAATGATTAAATTTACCTATAATGCCACAACAATCAAATGCCTGAATTATGTGTAGGTTGAGGAGGATTACATTTGTTAGTGCAACATGGTAAAGTATATGAAAAAACATGAAGATTTCAAACTTAAGTCACTGAATCCTCAATTCTCTTTCTCCCTTTGACATAGAGGAAAAGTTGGGTCATCAAAATGGCCTATCTCTGGCCTCAAATCCTTTTCTAAACACATTGGTGAGAATGTTTATTTCCCTAAAAAAGATTTATCATCTAACATAGTTATCAAAGATTATGTACTACTTGTACATACAAGTAAACCAATCTTTCACTCATCTTTAGAAAGCGTGCATAGATCATTGCCTCAAACCTTAACTTTAACAGGAGCATTGTTACTTGTCCAGGAAATTAAAGGTCAAGCAAGGTCATTTTAATAGTTAGGATTAAAGAATCTCCCTTGGGTTGTGTTATAGTTGTAAATGCCCATATTCAAGAGGAACTTCAAGATTAACTTATAATTCCTCCATCTGGGGCTATTAAAAAAAGTTACAGAAAAAGGCCCTCTCCTTAACCTTTTATTATTGAAGAAAACATTGAAGAAGTTATGGAACTTTTAGAAGTTGAGTACCCTATTGATGGAATCACTACAATTGAAAAGGTTTAAGAGGACGTTGTCAACTACATGGAAGAAGACCATGCTGTAAAAGTTGAGATTAGAGAGTATATTAGTGAACTATAGGAGATGGAGAATATAATTGAACCACTTGAATTAGAGCTGACTTTTTAAGCCGAAGCAGCTATTGTTAAGACTCTAACTAATTTCTCTCATCAGTATCATGACTTGGAGGATGAAGTGTTACCCATCAGAGAAATTGAATCATCCTCTTCCTATATAGCTTTGCTTACTTTGGCTTTACCTTAACCACCTTCTGGGTGTCCACTTGTTCAATTGTCAGGGCTTTCAACACAAACTCACTCTACTTCCTTATTTGTTGAATTGTCCATCATTAAGGTAATCCAACGACAAATGGGCTCTTTAACCCATTCTATCCAAGAGCTCTAGCTTAAGTATGCTATCCTTTTTAATGAACTACAATAAACTAAGGAAGCATTTCAAGTGAACAAAAAAAGTTCTGTGACAGTCTGCAAACTATTGAAGCTACACTCATTTAACAAATTTAGGTGGCGCATCAAGTTTGTGGGATTTAACAACTTAGTTTCAAGATTTCCATAATCAAATTGATAATTTTTAACCTTTTGTTCCTATAATTTGTAAACTACCTATTGTAGCAAAAATTTGTTATAGCATTTTATTAGTAATTTAAATATTTTTTTATAGTTTTAGTTTTTTTAATCCGATCATTATTGTTAATGTGATTCCTTAGTGATTGCTCATTATCTTTGCATGAATTTTATATATGCTTACCCCTTTTGGTATTGATAAAATGAGATTAAAAAAATTATTGTTTTAATAAAATTTTATATAACTGCGTTTAAATTAACATCTGCTTTGCTGGGCTTAATTTGTTAGGTTACACTTAAATTATATATAGTTGTGCATAACTTATGGTTGGTTTTGTTTAAATTAATTTTGTTTGAGCTTAGCTTTAAATATGCCTTAACCTTTGTTGGAATTGTATGGATGTGAGGGTAAGTCTGACTAAAACCTTGAGTAAGAGTAAGTTAAGGGTAAACTTTTACAAAATCCTATATAAATAAGTTGAGGGTGAGCTTGTAAAAGCCCTTAGGCAATTTGAGTTAAAGTCAGATTACACTATATTCAACTTATCTTTAACTTAGCAGGGGAAGTCCTCCATAACTTAATAGATAAGGTGGAATCAACTTATCAAAGATACTTGTGACTTGATAGAGGTTTCCTCAACTCAAAAGAAGATGTGCATTTAACTTAATAAAGGTACTTTGCATAGGGTACTTAGGGAAATGCTTTTATTGTTGGACTTGAATGATACGCATATATATATATATATATAAATGAAGTGATTCCATATAAGATTTATGGAATACTAAAGTATAGTTAAGGCAAAAAAAACCTAAGAAGAGTAAATGCTTGAGTTGAAGGGTGAAAGAGTTAAGAAAAGTAAAAACAAAAGTTAAAGTGAGGAAGAACTAAAGAGATAGAGATAGAAGTTAAAGACAAAAGTTTAACAGAACTTAAGAAGAGTAAGACATTAGGCTTAACATGTTGTCCAAGCACAATGCCAAAAGCATGTGTTTGTGTGTGTTAAGAAAATAATTTCAGATAAAATTTAAAGAACACTAAAATTTAGTTGAGGTGAATAAAGAGTTAAAAAAAGTAAAAACGAAAATTAAGTTAAAAAGAGAATGAGTTAAGGAAAATAAAGGCAAAGTTTGAGTAGAACAAAAAAAAAATTGATAAGAGATGAAACAATGTGAGGAGAGTAAGATGTTAGGCTTAGTACGTTACTCGAGCACAATGCCAAAAGCCTTTATATATACTTTATTTTGTTACCATAAACATATACATATATATTAAGAAAGTAATTTCAGATAAGATTTAGAGAATATTAAAATCTAGTTGATGTAAAAGAAAAGTTAAGGAAAGTAAAGATAGAAGTTTGATTGAGATATGAAAAATGTTAAAGAAAGTAGAAACTGAATTTGTGTTGAGGCGAGGATGAATTAAAGAGAGTAAATATAGAAGTTTATGAGAGACAAAAAACTTAAGGAGAGTAAGACACTAGGCTTAACCCGTTGTTGAAGTATCACGCCAAAAGCATGTATATATACATTATTCCATTACCATAAATCTGACTATTATTTATATTCACTTAACTTCTTATGCTATTTATGTTCGCTAGCTTTTTGCTCGCTTAACCTTAAGTCATATGTGTGATGGTTAAGTTGAATATGTGTCATATGTATGCATATTATGGATGAATTTATTTTTTAAAATGAATTCACATAATTTCCTAAGACATAAAAGTTTAGAATTCCAATGGACTAATAGGCAGACATGTGCCATGAAATTTGAAATATTGGAGGTTATAATCTTGATGGACATGTTATAAAGCCTTGCAGAAATAAAGCGATATTTTCCTACTCTCAGGTAGTTTAACTTCTGCAACAATTATATGTAGTTGCTCTCTCCCAAGAGCAATCATTCAAAAGGCTAACTTGTGTTTGGACAAAACATTCTATCATTCCACCTTCCACAGAAGATGTTCTTATAGACAGAAAAAGTTCATCCTGTGTTGAGTACCATTCATATAGTTGAAGAAAAGAAAAAGTAACAAGAAAGGCAAAAGAAGGAAGAACTCAAGAAGATGGCAAAAAATTGATACCAAAAAGCCTTAATGGTTTTGAACCCCAAAAGAAAAAGAAGTTTTAAAGTAAACAAAGATGAGCCTGTGAAGAAAGAATGGCGTGTGTTTACCAATGTTAAAATTTCTGAAGCAATAAGGCCTGTTATAGTGGAGAAAGTAGTTTTTATGGGAAAAGGAAAATAAAAAGTCATGGGTACTAAACCATTATTGTATCTGTGACCATGAAAGATTTGATGCCACTCTTCTTGTCCAATAATGAGATATATAGATACATATTCGAGTTTGCCCTTCGACTAATTACAATAGGTCAGAATGTAAACTTTAAAAATTTACTTTAGCTAAACTGCAACCTTGAGAACACTTTCTAATCTCTTAACTAGTTCCTTGTTGTCTACATTAATGCATCAATGTATAAAGATCTTGTGAGGATGTTTTATGCCAACCTTGTAGTGGTAGAGACAAGAAAGGCATTCAAATCAATGGTAAATGGTAAATATGTTGCCATTGAAACTGGGAATCTAGAGCAATTATTTGATATCTCTTTTTTGAGATGTAAGAACTTTCATTTTGGTGGTTACTTCTGGACAAAAGAATTAAAGGTAAAGTATAATTAAGCAATTGACTATATAATAGAGTGATTAGATCTCCTTAGAGGTGTAAGAGTAAATGCTCAAACCTTGTCTTTTAATCATAGGGTCATTGCTTATATTATTGGAACCACTATGCTTTTCCTAAAATAGGAGTCTTGATGTTTTGACTAAAGATACGTATTTTGGGTCTACTACCTTAAGAAGAAGTAGAAGGTTCACTTGTTCTACTAGATGATTAAGTGAAGAATAGGCTTTGCAGCGCTAGCTTACCATATGAAATGCTACTTACACGGATCTTTAAGTCTTATAGAGTAAATCTTGATAGTTTTGTTTCAAAAACCATAAAATATACCTATAACGCTACCACCATCAAATGTATGAACTATATAAATGTTAATGGTGAATGGATTTGACAATGTGACATGATAAGGTTTATGAAAGATCTTAAAGCTTTTTGTGTCAAGTAATTGAATCTTCGATTATCTTTTTCCTTTAGACCTTAAGGAGAAGTTGGATAATCGAAACAACATATCCCCAGGCTTGAATCTTCTTTTAAGTAGATTCTTAAGAATGCTTATTTCCCAAAGAAGAATGATAATATAATGCAAATGATAGTGTTCCAGCTGCTTAAGAGAAAGAGACGACCCTTCAATCTTCTTGTGAAAGCATAAAAGGTGAGTAAGCCCAACATTGAACATTACCACAACATTGATAATAGTGCATAAAGTAGAAGGACAAAAGGAGGCCAATTCAACTACAGAGCTTCATGAAGTGCCCTTAGGTGGTGCTGAGGTTTTAGAAGAACTTCCATAAGAGATGTTAGGAAATAAGGATATGCTAGGATTAGTAAAAAAAAAATTGACTAAAAGGTTTGTTAACTACAAATTTAAAAAAAGTTGAAAACATTATATGTTCCCAGAAGGTCATGTGACGAGAGATACGAAGTCTTTGAGATAAGGGACACCTATGACCTTTATGTTTTATTCCATATCCTGGAAAGCGACATAATTGTGCTCGTGGTTTTAATTTGATATATTCATGAGATTGGAAAAGAACAAAGCAAATACTACTGAAAATTTTAAGAAATTGGTAATCAGGAGCACAATTATATAAGCATTGATAAGGAAAGATATTACTTATGGCTATCACACCTGAAAACGTGATCGCGTGACACTAGAAAAAAGAAAATTCAAAAGAAATTTCAATTTCAATTTGCGAAAATCGAAATCAAAATAAAAGTAGGAGGTAAAGTCGCCACCAAAATTTTAATTTTTGAAAAAGTAAAATTTTAGAAAAAGTCTTTTTTTTAAAAAAAAAAATGAAAAATGGTCTATGAACCAGAAAATGAATTCGAGAGTCGATTGTGAGTGAAGAAAATGTTAAGCACCCCACTACACCCGTTCCTTGAACGATTATCCTAAATCAGTTGTACAAAATTAATATAGCCTCTATTTCATTTTAATTTTCCTTAACAAATTACATACAAACTAATAAGAAAAGAATTTAAAGAAATAAAGTTAAATGCAAAATGGGAACCAAAGAAGTTAAGGAAATAAAATTAAAAGTGAAATTTGACAACAAGAAAATAAAAAAAAATTGGAAGGAAAGTAATTCAAGAAATAAAGAAATAGGAAAAAGAAAAAAAATATTTATTTACAAAAACAGATTTAATCTAGAATGAGAACCTAGGACCCACGTACCCTTTAAAAAGGATCAAAGTCCACGTAGTTCGAATTCTAAAAACTGTGTTTAAATGGTAAGTATTTTGTTTTTGTTTTTTGTTATGTGTGTGTTTATTTGTTTGTTTGTTTATTTTTGTTTCGTTTCGTTTTTGTTTTTTTAATGATTTTTTTATATCATTAAAAAGGATTTTTGTCTTTTAAATAAACTTATTATTATTATTATTATTATTATTATTTTGTTCTGGCTTTTATTTTGACCAATTTTGTTCATTGTTTTTGCTTTTTTGTCTTTTCTTTAATTGTTTTTGTTTTGCTTTACTATTATTTTTTTTTGGGTTTCTTTTTTGTTTTGTTTCAATTTTTGTTGACTTTTGATATTTCAGTTTTTCATTTTTTGTTTTTTGTTTTTCGTTTCTTTTTCGTTTTTTTTACAATTTTGTTGTTGTTTTTTTTGGTTTTTCTATTTTTTGCGTTGTTTCTTTTTTTTATTTTTTATTTTGTTTCTTTTTATTTTATTAATTTTTTATTATTTTAAATTTTATTATTTATTATTTTGTTGATTTCTAATTTTTTATTGATTTTAATTTTTTTAATTTTAATTTATTATTTTTTATTATTTTTTGTTTCTTATATCTCTTTTTTTACTTCCTTTTTGTTTTTTTTTCTTTTTTTTGTTTGATTTCATTTTTTTGTTTTGTTGTTGTTGTTGTTTTGCTTTGTTGTGTTTTTTCGTAATTGATGTTTTATTTTTTTTACTTCCTTTTTTGGGTTTTAATTTTTTGATTAATTTTGTGTTATTGATCCTTTTTTTTTTGTTTCATGTTTTGTTTTTGATCTTTTTTTGTTTTTGATTTTTTTTGAAACACCTTTTTTTTTGCTTTTTTTACAAAACTTATTTTTAATTTTTAATTTTGTTGAATGAAAGTTGGAAGAAAGCTCTAAAGTTTGTAAGAAAAAATTAATTTTTGCCTAAAAATTTTTGAAATGAGAAGTTATAAAAACTCAGTTACTTAAAATTAACTTTTGAATTTGAAAATTTTATTTATTTATTTTTTTAGCCCTTTTTTAGTTTTTTTTTTGAAAACTTTTTTCTAAAGAAAATTCATTTGATGTAGGCCATTAAAGTCTAAAACTTATTAAAATAAAACGTTGAGACTTCAATAGGTTCCAAGGATGCTTTGTTGCCATTCATGACCCTTAGATTTGTTCCTATATATCTGAGGGGATATAAAATTCCACACGGCTACTCTAGCGTGAAAATTGACAAAATAAATAAAGAAAAATATTTACAAACAAAATGGTAATTTGTAGGTGTGTGCTAATTGTTCAACCAATATTCACTACATCATTCTTGAGCATATTTACAATATTGGTTTTAAAAATACAATAAATAATAAAAAATAACATAAAATAGAATTAAAAAAATGTACAAACTACCATTCCCTCTATTCTTTCCTTTGGCTGATTGAATAAATAGGATCATTCCTTATGCATACCGGTCTAAGCTTTCCGTTAGTTCCTCCATATAGTGTTAAACAAGATAACTCACAGTAGAAAGGCAGTAGGATGGAACATCACACAGTGATACTTTTTTCCAAAATGAAGAGCAAATCTTGATACACTTAAAGGAACAACCGCAAAGTTAAATACACATCATGGGCCATCACATCCTTATTTCATTAAATATTTCTAGTGCAATCAACAAATAATAGAACAGAGGCAAACATTTCTTTTTATTGCAATATGTAAGCATCCCCAAGTGTGATTTGAATTGGAACCATATGGGGAAATTGCATACTAAATCAAACATACACTCCAACTAGCATGACGGGATAACCACGAAGCAGGATAGAAGCCACACACCAGACAACAAAATTAAACTTTGTAATGCAACCTACTTTGTAAATAAAAGTTTCGAAAATATACAAAGCATCCACAACAGAATCCAATATGCGCATAATCCTAACACTCTTTTATCTACAAATGAACCCCATATGGGAATTCAAAAAAGAAAAAGAGAAACAAATGCAAGGGGACCTGAATAGTATCACTCCATAAACCCATAAAGCAGGACTAAAATCCAAGAGCCACATTCCTTATCCTAAATTGCCAAGAGGAGGTGATATTTCTTAGCAGTTCAAACTAGATGGAAATAAAACTAAGCCACATAAAGGTTGAAAATCAAGGCATGAGATTCTCAGACCAATGTGAGGCACCTAACCCATTTCTTTTATTGTGGCTTATCAATCAGGAATCATATTTGTTTGTTAACCAATAGAGGCAGTAGGGCTCAAATAAACACACAGAACTTAAAATCAATCGACCTACAATTCCAGAATAGATACAACAAGATGGTGAATCGAATTTTCCTTAGCAAAATAAACACATTCTGCTGGAAAAATTATTTGACCAAATGCAAATGTAAATGGAAACAATCTCAGCATCAAACCATCTATTCAGCGAATGCCAATCAAATTCTGAATTCTAAAATATCGCATTCTCTGCCTAACAATTTTAACCACCAGCAGACATCCAAACCAGATTATAAGTATAGAGTGGATGAGAAGTAGAGACAATGTACCTTTGTTGTGTTCAAGCAGAAAAGAAGGACTTTAATATCCTTGCGAATGCCTCTCTAGCCTCGATTCCCAGTAACCCTTTGTGGTCCCCTGAGCCCTAAAGCTTCATTCTCCTTCACTACTTCTGTTCTTCCTCTCTTGTAGCCCCCAGTCTTTCTTTCATTCTTGGCCTCAGGTTCCCTCCCTTTAATTTAAAAAATCCTTCAACCCTAAATTTCTAGTAGCTATTTATCTCCCTTACTCTCTGCTTCTCTTCCTCTCTAATATGAAAACCTCACCGGCTTCCTTTCCAGAAAATACAAGAAACAAAAAAAAACCCCTCGTAGCAACTTTCACTTAGCCTTTCTAATCAGCAAAAACCCCTCATTTTCTCTCGTTCTTCCAAACTTTATAGGTATCCTTCTTGTGGTCCCTTTCTACTCCTCACTAGAAATCCTTTGTGACTCCTTACTCCACTAACCTCTCTGTCCCCTTCTGTACGATTAATTTTTCGAAGTCATGTCTCTAATTCTCCTTTGTGGGTGAGTGCGAATGTGGTCCCCTTCTCTTTGTCCTATCCTTCTCGTGCGTTTGTGTGTCTTTCAGAATCATGCCAAGGAGAAGGGGATTGGGTAGGGTTTAATGAAATGGATCCTAGGCTGAGTTGCTCCATTTTCTGTTAATGACTCTGAATTTTTTTTTTGTAATTTTGTTGGGACTCTGATGGCGAGCTCTGATGTTGAGGCTTTGGATTAGGACTTTCTCCCTCTCTTCTTCTCCTTTTTCTGTTTTGTTTAGTTATGTTTTTTGTTTTTTTTTTTCATTTTTTGTTTGCTTTTTTTTGGCCATTTTCTCTTCTTTTTTTTTAAAAATTTTTTCTTTTGAGCTAATTTTGTGTATTATTTTCTTTTGGGTTGTGCTTTCTTTTTTCCTTTTTGTTTTAAGTTTTCTTGCTCTCTTTTTTTTTTCCCTTCTTTTTTTGTGCTTTGAGTTCTTATTATTATTTTGTTCTCAATATGTATATATATATATATATATATATATATTTTTTTTTTTCCAATTGGAACTTTTTCATCTTTATATATTAGGCTTATCTTTTAAATTTTTTTTCCTTCTATTTTTTGCCTTTGCTTTTCATTTATTTTTTCTCTTTCTATTTTTTTGTAATTTTTTATTCTTTTATGATTTCTAAGATATGTCTATATTTTCATTTTGCTTAACCATTCTGTTAAGAGGTACCTAGACAAGATCTTTAGATACTAGTGCCATTAAAAGCAAGAAACTAGGTGAAAGAGTTATCTTTATATTCCATGGCATTGTCAATGCGCAAAATTTTAATGTTACAAGAAAATTAAGTTTTGAATCATATTTGCAAAATTAGAATAAATTGAAAATAACCTAGACCTATTACGTATAAGATAGATTCATGTATGTTAAAAAAATCATCAATGAAAATCACATAATAATGTAAACCACCCATAGTTTCATGAGGAGTAGATCTCTAAATATTAGAATGGGCCAAGTTAAAAAGTGCTGATGAAATAGAATCATTAATAGAAAAAGGTACGCATGACGTTTAGAGAGTTGACAAGAAACATCATTAACTTTTTCAGGCTTAACATAACTTAAAGAACCATTAGAAATTAAAGACCTAATCTAACATTAGAAATATGACCAAGGCAAGAGTTCCAGAGAGTAAATGTAATAGCTACAACAACTATTTTGTATGCAAGGCAAAGAGAAGTAAGTTTAAATAGTCTACCATCCTTATGCCCTGTCTTAAGTATCTCATTTTTTTGTAGATCCTACACAGTACAACCGTGACTAGAAAAAAAATCAAGTTAGCACTAAGTTCATGTAGTTGACCAATAGATATGAGATTTAAAGAAAATATAAAGAACAAAGAAAAATATTAAACAATGAAAGATTATATGTGTTAATAATGCCTATACTTTTAACATGTATAGTAGAGTTATCAATAGTATGAACAACAAGTGAACCATAAGAAATAGTTTGAAAATTAAACATAGTGGAGTCAGAGGTCTAATGGTTGCAACTAGCAAAATAAAAGAATCATGAGAAAGAAGCACTTGATGTGACAAACAAGATTGGGAAGGAAAGTATACCAAAATCAAGGTGAGGTTGTTAAAGAAAGGCTTAAAGATCTCTTAAAGGAGAATTTAGGAAATGTATTGTTTATTGGACACTCAATGCTAACAGCAACAATAGAGGACTGAGCATGAATGGACTTGGATGAATTACTCTATTCAGAGGCCTGTTTAGGTCTTCGCCTACATTCAAAGATGTGATGACCACTTTTTTTTATAGTAATGACAATATACCTTACGAAAGTTCTTAGATGAAGTCTAAGTACTAGGAGATGAAATCTGAGAAGAAAACACAACATTAATAAATGGTACAAATTTCTCCACCTAAAGAGTATTGAGGTAAGTATCATCTATGATTAATTCTTTAATAACCACAACAAATTTAGGCAAGGAACCTCGATGAAGAAGGGAGCTACAAATGGGTTCAAATTGTCTTTTGAGAGTCATTAATAAGTGTTAGATATGTTGGCAATCATAAAAGTATTTGTAAATAGTGGCTGCATTAGAATTATGCCATACAAGATCTCCAGGTGCCAACTGATTCCAAAGCTCTTGCAATTCAAATACATAATTGTGAATAGTTTGATTAAGTTATTGTTGCATTCAATGAAAACATCGATACAATTGAAATTGGTTCACATCATTAGAGATCGAGTAACAACTTTACAAGAAATCCTACACCTCTTTAGCAGTGTCAAATATGTGAAAAGTCTAACTTTATGACTTTGACATGTATTGTGAAACCAAGTCAAAATTTGATGATTCATTCCATCCCATGTTACCAAATGTTTAGTAAATGCATCTTCTTCTTCATCTTCCTTCTTGGTAAGTTTGGGTATCTCACTAGTTACAATTCGCCATAGAAGTCTACCCTTTAAGAAATTGCAATCTCTTTAGCTCATAAATCATAATTAGGGCCTTCAAAGATGACATTAATTGGTTGAGGGATGTATGAGGAATTTTAAAAGCATCCATAGTGCACATAATAGAGGTACACTAACGACAGGGTCTGAAAACCATAATAAGAAGGAGGCTCGCCAAAAGACTTTAGCTTCCATTCGCCCCTAATGACAAATAGCGAGTTTCCTTAAAAAAATATTCCTCTTTTACGTAGAAAATCAGAATCCAAATTTGATCCCAACCAATGAATATCAACCCATTCGAAAATGCAAGGCAACAATCTAAGTTAAGATAATGATCCAAACAAAATCAAACACGGGCAAACAACAAAATAACAAAATGCTTCCCAAATTCTCTCCCTCAAATCACAATTCAAGCTCAATCCCAGTCAGTGAGCATACACAATGTCAATATCTCATTCATTTGCAGAATAACAATACAGTAAAATTCAAAATCATAGCCATATTCTACTGACGTTTAACATAGCAATCGCAGGGGCCAGATGTCTAATTTGTTCTCCGGTTTTTCTTTCAAACCTTTCATCGAACGCTTGCTGGGCAATCTCTAAAACAAACACAGAACGTAGTAATTTACACTAACTACTCAGCTCCATCATAGCGCGTGGCCAATACAGAGATATCATGTTCAAGCTACAGTAAATCGAGGAAAAGGAAGCATTTTACCTGCCGGAATCGTGACCAACAAGAAGGGTTCCTGCTTACTGTCATCCTACTGCATCGGGGCCGTTCTTCCTCAATCTCTCACCTCGATTTTTTGGTTCCTCTCTCTCTTGATTTCTCTGGTCATCCCTCTGCTTTGGGTCTCTTTTGTTCGCTATCCTTGGCCTCCTCGATTTCTTTCTCTTTTCTTTCTCTTTCGATTCCCCTCTCACCAGACTCTACTCCGAAAATCCCTTCGAATGCTCACACTCTCTCTTTTGGGTTCCAATCTCCCCCTTCCTTCTTCGAATTGATCCCCTAAATCAGAAGGCTCCCTTTTTCTATTTCCTTCCTCCTCCTGTGCTTCTCTCATTCGTGTTCCTCCTGTCCATCCGAAAAAGGGGCCTCCGATGGTGAAGGCGACACGAGGAGGAGGTCAACTCCTTGAGCCCCTCGCCGAGACCTACTCCATTCAAACCCTCTAATAGGCCAGATGATTCTTTCCATTTTCGTGCTCTGTTCTCTGCCTCTTGTCTGTTTTGCAGTTCCTTTTTGTGTTCCATTCCTCCCGTTTCCTCCAGAGTTGTGCCTTGTGTATGCTGCCTCCCTCTTCTGCTAGAGCCACGCCAGGGAAAAGGGAATGGGGCTAGGGTTTAGTAAAATGGGTTGCACTAGGGAGGAAGATTTGAGCTTCACTTTTTGTGTTTGTTTTTTTTTGTTTTTGTTTTTTTTAAGGCTTTAAGCTCTTTTTTTTTTGAATTTTTTCTTTTTAATTTTTGATTATTTTTTTTAGCTTTGGCTTTTTTTTTGCATTTTTTTTCTTTTGATTTTTTCATTTTTTTGTTTTCTGAAGCTTTTAATTTGAATTTTTTTTAATTTTTAATTTTCTCCTAATTTTCTCTTTTCTTTCTTTTTTTCGTATTTTTGTTAATTTGATTTTGTTATTATTTTTGTAACTTGTTCGGACAAAATACGGTGTTTACAGTTGCCCCTCTTTACTTGTTTCTTAGGCAATGAGATTGAAAATATGATTTTTAATATTCTTGCATAAGGAATAAGTAAAGATTAGAACACGTATTTTGTCTTGAATGATTTAATTACCTTGTAACAATAAACAAAAGGATGATTTTTTTTCTTTTGATTTTTTCATTTTTTTGTTTTCTAAAGCTTTTAATTTGAATTTTTTTAATTTTTTTAATTTTTAAATTTTCTCCTAATTTTCTCTTTTCTTTTTTTTTTTACGTATTTTTATTAATTTGATTTTGTTATTATTTTTGTAACTTGTTCAGACAAAATACGGTATTCACAGAACTATTGTTTATATTAGTGTGGGTTTGAAAAGTGTATACAAAGGATGTTTATATATGTCCATGAATAATTAAAAAGGAAGCCAATCTAAGATTGCCTTATAATTATATAATAACTAATCATAATCACAATTTACACATATCGGTGCTAATTTATAGTAAACACAATCTACGCATATCTTTTGTGGACTATATTTTAATAGCATGTATTTAATTTACAAAAGGAGAAAATTTAGTCTTGGTTTATAGATTTTTATTATTAAATTTTTTAATAAAAAATATGATAAATATATAGTTTTGATATATTAATGTTACATGACTAATTCTTTTAAAATTTTTTGCATGCTATATTTTTATTAAAAACTTGTATTATCTAGTATTTTAAAAAATTTTATGTAACGCCATTTGTGGTTGTTGTATGTGTTTTCCTTCCAATTAATAAAAATGATTTTTTTTTGGGGTCTTTTTAGTTGTGTCTCACGATCCTATGTTTTCCAAACATCAAAAGTTTCTTTTTGGTAAATGAACATCAAGAGTTTAATTGATAGTTTATATATATATATATATATATAATCAATCAAGGGGAGCAGAGACAACACTTTTCAATATCTATATAGGAATTGACTGTTAGTTTAGACTTTTTTTCTTCTTTTTTTCTCCTTCATTTGAACTATTAGTTGGGACTCGAGGTAATCAACAAAGGTAAATGGGAGGAAGCATGTGTGCATTTTGTAGCCACAACGTGTAGACTTGGCTTCAACTTTTGGACCTGTCACTATCTCTTCTTGAAATTGCCAAAGAATGAGACTTCTATTTATTCACTTGTTCTTAGGCAATGAGATTGAAAATATAATTTTTAATATTCTTGCATAAGGAATAAGTAAAGATTAGAACACGTATTTTGTATTGGATGATTTAATTACCTTGTGACAATAAACAAAAGGATGTTTTTTTTTCTTTTGATTTTTTCATTTTTTTGTTTTCTGAAACTTTTAATTTGATTTTTTTAATTTTTTCATTTTCTCCTAATTTTATCTTTTCTTTTTTTTCATATTTTTGTTAATTTGATTTTATTATTATTTTTGTAACTTGTCCGGACAAAATACGGTGTTCACAGAACTATTGTTTATATTAGTGTGGGTTTGAAAAGTGTATACAAAGGATGTTTATATATGTCCATGAATAATTAAAAAGGAAGCCAATCTAAGATTGCCTTATAATTATATAATAGCTAATCATAATCACAATTTATACATATCGGTGCTAATTTATAGTAAACACAATCTACGCATATCTTTTGTGGACTATATTTTAATAGCATGTATTTAATTTACAAAAGGAGAAAATTTAGTCTTGGTTTATAGATTTTTATTATTAAATTTTTTAATAAAAAATATGATAAATATATAGTTTTGATATATTAATGTTATATGACTAATTCTTTTAAAATTTTTTGCATGCTATATTTTTATTAAAAACTTGTATTATCTAGTATTTTAAAAAATTTTATGTAACGCCATTTGTGGTTGTTGTATGTGTTTTCCTTCCAATTAATAAAAAATGATTTTTTTTTGGGTCTTTTTAGTTGTGTCTCACGATCCTATGTTTTCCAAACATCAAAAGTTTCTTTTTGGTAAATGAACATCAAGAGTTTAATTGATAGTTTATATATATATATATATATATTATCAATCAAGGGGAGCAGAGACAACACTTTTCAATATCTATATAGGAATTGACTGTTAGTTTAGACTTTTTTTCTTCTTTTTTTCTCCTTCATTTGAACTGTTAGTTGGGACTCGAGGTAATCAACAAAGGTAAATGGGAGGAAGCATGTGTGCATTTTGTAGCCACAACGTGTAGACTTGGCTTCAACTTTAGACCTGTCACTATCTCTTCTTGAAATTGCCAAAGAATGAGACTTCTATTTATTCACTTGTTCTTAGGCAATAGGATTGAAAATATAATTTTTAATATTCTTGCATAAGGAATAAGTAAAGATTAGAACACGTATTTTGTATTGGATGATTTAATTACCTTGTGACAATAAACAAAAGGATGTTTTTTTTTCTTTTGATTTTTTCATTTTTTTTGTTTTCTGAAACTTTTAATTTGATTTTTTTTAATTTTTTAATTTTTTCATTTTCTCCTAATTTTATCTTTTTTTTTTCATATTTTTATTAATTTGATTTTATTATTATTTTTGTAACTTGTCCGGACAAAATACGGTGTTCACAGAACTATTGTTTATATTAGTGTGGGTTTGAAAAGTGTATACAAAGGATGTTTATATATGTCCATGAATAATTAAAAAGGAAGCCAATCTAAGATTGCCTTATAATTATATAATAGCTAATCATAATCACAATTTATACATATCGGTGCTAATTTATAGTAAACACAATCTACGCATATCTTTTGTGGACTATATTTTAATAGCATGTATTTAATTTACAAAAGGAGAAAATTTAGTCTTGGTTTATAGATTTTTATTATTAAATTTTTTAATAAAAAATATGATAAATATATAGTTTTGATATATTAATGTTATATGACTAATTCTTTTAAAATTTGTTGCATGCTATATTTTTATTAAAAACTTGTATTATCTAGTATTTTAAAAAATTTTATGTAATGCCATTTGTGGTTGTTGTATGTGTTTTCCTTCCAATTAATAAAAATGATTTTTTTTTGGGGTCTTTTTAGTTGTGTCTCACGATCCTATGTTTTCCAAACATCAAAAGTTTCTTTTGGTAAATGAACATCAAGAGTTTAATTGATAGTTTATATATATATATATATATATATAATCAATCAAGGGGAGCAGAGACAACACTTTTCAATATCTATATAAGAATTGATTATTAGTTTAGACTTTTCTTCTTATTTTTTTTTCCTTTATTCGAACTGTTAGTTGGGACTCGAGGTAATCAGCAAAGGTAAATGGGAGGAAGCATGTGTGCATTTTGTAACCACAACGTGTAGACTTGGCTTCAACTTTTGGACCTGTCACTGTCTCTTCTTGAAATTGCCAAAGAATGAGACTTCTATTTACTCGCTTGTTGGGGTTTTGTTTGTTTTTCTTTTGAGAAGAGAAAAACTATTGTTGTATAGCTATCCACTAGGAAACAAAACTACCTACCCGTATGCAACCTTTATTGATATACTTTGCACGAATATCCCTTTTTTTTTTTTTGGGTGGTATAAGAGAAGAATGCTTCTATAAAAACACTTAGTATTTGGTAACTGGGTGCGCACATGGTTTCATAAATTGGTTAGATTGGTCGTGTTCAATTATTTCAGGTTAAGTTAGCTAAAATTAATGATTGTTTCTGCATTCTTTTGGATTAACCAATGATTTAAAAAGACAAGTAGGTTATTTTAATTTTGAGACAACGTGATAAACCCCCAAAAAAAAAAGGTGATTGACAACTTGAAAGTGACTGAACATGTTTTTTCAAATTAGGGACAGGTAGACTGGGTACTGCTTCAAATGTATTTAGCTGAACTGCGGACAAAATTGAGGAGGGTCTTCTCCTCGTATGGCCATTCATCATCAATTTTTTCTCCTTCATGATTGAATTTCATGTTCCATGTTTTTTTGTTGGGCAATATGTTCTCGTTTTTGTTAATATGGCATTATGAGATAAATAGATACATTTGTTTGTAAATGATTGTCCAAAGCTGTTGACAAAATTACCATAGTTCAGTGAAGCACACAAATAGATGAATTATCAATTTAATTTTTTACAAAGCATATTTTAATTTCTTTCATCAATTATTAACATATTCGTAATGCTATATTTTATTTTATTTTATTCAAAATTTATTATTAAATTTCATAATTTGTTAATTTAGACACTATTTATTTATTTACTCATACATTAAATTTAATGTCTAAATGGTAAGATTGTTAGATCTAATATTAAATTTTAAAAAATAGAAATATAATATAATATTGAAAGCAATTTTAAAAAATTTAAAATAAATAAAAATCTACTACAATTCAATCAACACCGAAAGCTAATGGAAGTCGAAAGTTTGACGGTTTTAGTAGACTTACCCTTGACTTTATGCCTTGGAACTCGTGTATTATTAAAAAAATTTATGTATAATTATTTATATTTATATTATTAATGTTTTAATTAAAATATAATAATTATATAATTATTTTGACTAAAATATAATAAATATATAATTTTTACAAATAATTAAAATAATCTGTTAAATAGAAATCTGTACAACATAAAAAAACTAAATTATACACTTCATCCAAAGATTATAAATATAAAAATTGTATTATTTGCTTAGTATATTTTTATTAAAAAATTACACATCTATTATATTTTGAATAAAAATTATAATAATAAAAATATAAAAAATTATACTTAAGTTTAGGCAAATCGACCCTCTCATCACTTGTAATGAGTAGTGGGTACTTTGCATTATAAAAATTTTGGGTAGTTTAGATTTTTTTAATATTTAAATTTTTGTTAATGTTAAAAGATGTAGAAGATAAAATTAAAAAAAAAATTAACTGTCAACCTAAAAATTAATGATTAAGATTAAAAAAATAAAAATATTAAATCTGAGCCAGATTTAATTTGAACAGCAACCTATGATGCAAATTACCTACTCTCACTTGTGATGATAAAGAAACCAAACGTCTAAGTTTAGTTGTATTAAAAAAAACATAGTTTTTTATTTGTAAACTCTAAGTATTCAATTTATAAAAAGAAAAATTTGAAGTATATTTTATATTGTCAAGATTTAAAAATAAAAAGTAAAAAGTAAATAATTTTTATAGTTTAGTATGATATAATTAAATTTCTTAAATTTTTTATATATGTTATATCATTATTAAAAATTTAATAATAAAAATATAAAAAATTATATTTAAAATTAATCTTTAAAACATACTGCAACGCAATTTGTGGTTATTGTATGTGTTATCCTTCCAATTAATATATTTTTTTTCTTTTTAGTCGTGTCTCACGATCTATCGTACGTTTTTCTCCTCTTAAAAAACCCATGACATGAACATCAATTTTTTTTTTTGGGTAAATAAAACATCATGAGTTTAATTGACAGTTTTTATATAGGTATATTATCAATCACACCTTCAATAATTAGATGAGCAGAGAGAAGACTTTTTAATATCATCAAAGACAACAATGGGGGGGAAGCATGTGCGCACTTTGATAGCTACGGTGGGGCAACGAGGGGCATTTTCCACCGAAAGAGGTTATGTTCTGGTGGAAATTTTTGTGGATGACTTAGCTTGAACTTTTGGACCATTCACTTTATTTCCTCATGGAATTGCCAATGAATGGGGATTTCTGTTTAATCTTTTTTGGAGTTTAATCCTTTTGAATATTTTGGCAAGAGAAAAGCTATTATTGTATTACCTACCTGATGAGATACAAAACCTACCCACCCCTACGTGGATGGGAATCCTCCTCCTTTATCCAAAAATAAGATATTATTTTGTTAAAGAAAAATAAATTCAAAAGTATAGGTCACATATAGTTTTAGTCTTTTTCTTCTCAATGTTGAGTTCTCTGTGTCTATTTTTTTAAAACATGATAATGTTGACGTCAAAAAAAAATTATTCTCAAAATTGAGGAGATCAATTTCTCTTAATCCTCGTCGTAGAATCTGAAAAAGCTTGCATCGACGGTTTATGTGAAGCCATGTAAGCCCTTTAAAATTTTCAGCCCAAAACTCACGGTTTTGCTTCAACTCCCTCGTCATCGTTTACATTCAAGTTCACTAAACTTAGCTTCTTACCTCTGCCAGTCAGAGAACCAAAGCAAAGCAATAAACAAAACATAGGCAAACATTATTCTTCATCAATTTATTGTCCTTCCCGCCACTTTAACAATATTCTTTTTTCACTGCATGTGCAGATTGATAAACCTAGCAAAAACGAACTCTGCAAACACCTGGGATTCTGAAAGTAATCAAGACCAGAACATTTAATGAATTTAACTGAAATGGCAAATCAAATAGAAAGTGAAAAAATCAAAATTGAAAAGTTGGGTAGGGAATAAAAATGCAAAAACGGGCATTAATGGAAGGTAGGCGCAAGTTGTAAGCCGTGGGTTGTGATTTGTGTTCCACTTTTAGGAGACCGAGACAATTAAGAAGCTTCATCGCGATTAAGACATCCAGAATCCAATTCTGGATGAATTAAGGAATGAATCTGATGCGATAAGTAGATAATTAGTTTCGCCTCTTGGTTAATAAGAATTTAAGAGTGTTCTTTAAAAAGAAAAATGTCCTTTTTCGTCTGTTATGTTTGTTGCTTTGCTTTGGTTCTCTGAGTGGTAAAGGTAAGAAGCCAAGTTTGGTGAACTTGAATGTAGACCACGGAGTTGAAGCAAAACAGTGCTGAAAATTTTAAAGTGCTGACTTTGCTTGCGTTTTCGCATTTTACGGTTGGGATCGATAGAAATTGGGTAGATGGACAGATCCCCATTCCACATAGAGGATCCTTTGAAGTGAAGTGAGATCAGCCAAGTCTCCTAATAAATTAAAAAAAAAAGTATGTTAGTATGTTAAAAAAAAAAAAAGAAAAAGATGTCAGAAACTTTAGAAATTTTATGCATCATCGTTTTAAAAGAACCGTGTTATTGAAGACAGTACGTCAAAATCCATTTGGCAGAGCTGAGGACACAATTGAGGGATGGTCTTCACCTCAAATGACCATTCAGCGTCAAATTTTGCTCCTTGAAAATTGAATTTCAAGTTCCTATTTTTGTTTTTTGTTGGCCAATGTGTTCTTGTTTTTGTAAACATGGCATTATCATATAAATAGACAAATTTGGACAATGTGCAAAACTGTTAACAAAATTGCCTTTGTTCATTGAAGCAAACAAATTCGTATTCCCTCGCCTCAAAATCCAAAACAAATTTGAATAGAGAAAAATTATAATTTGAGGTTTCACATGTTATTTTTTAATTTAGTCCAAAAATTATTAATATATTTGCAATATTACTTTTTATTCTATTTTCATTCAAAATTTACCATCAAATTTAACGTTTTATTAATTGTGACTTTAAGAGCCAATTTGGCGTGTTGTATAAGATAATATTTGATAGTATAAGACATAACAAGATAAAGCCTCATAATATAAGATCTGATAAAATTTTAAAATTATACAATATTTGGTGTAACATTATATAAAATAATATATCATATAAGATAATATTATCAATTATTTGGTAGTATATTGTATAATATTGAATAAGATAAAAATTAATTTTTTTGTCAAAAATATCATTTACTTAAAAAACATTATTATATTAATTCTTACAAAAAGAGTATTGGTAAGTGGGGTTGCACATAATGAATGACGATTTGGGTAATTCAGTCTCGTCCAATCACATCGAGTTGAGCAGACAAAAGACCTAGTTGGATGGGCTATGTTAACTAGTTTTGACTAATTCAACCTGATCTTATGAATTTTGCAAAAAAAATATTTATTTATAAGAATTTATATAAAATTTTTATTATTTTAAAGACAAAATATACTTATAATAATGACTTATATGAAATTTTAATTTTTTAAGATTTAATTTATAATTTTTACCAAATATTAAAGAAAAAATGGCTTGGTCAAATTAAAAAATCAATTTACCCCCAATTTGATATTAAACCAATTAGGTCAAGTCTGATACAAACTAGTTTTGGTGTCGTTCCTCTTAATCATATTAATTTTTTTAAAAAAAATTATTTTATAAAAACTTGTATAAAAAATTTTTTAGTAAAAAAATGTAATTTTATAGATATTTATATGAAAATTTTATTTTTTTAATGGTCATTTTATATTTTTTACCAAAAATAAAAAAGGCCTAACCAGTACTAATTATACTGATGTTAACCCAAACATCAGGTCTAGAAAAAGAAATTTAATGCAAAATTGGGGACAATGGATTATACCAATGCTTGACTCATGATCATTTTTATTGGGTTAGGACAAAATTTGATTGAGCTTGACTAATAAATATCCCTATAGACGAGGGTTATAATTGAAAAGTGATAATAAAATCTTATACAACAAAACCTAATTAGGGATAATTCCAACCCGTATGACTTAATTAAATTATACATAATTTTGATGCATAACAAAAGTTTAATATATAAATTTATACAATATATTATCAAATAAGTTATAAATTCATAACATATTATATTAACTTATACTATCAAACTTTATATGACGTACCAAATAATCCCTAAATATCTATTTTACATTGTTCACTTACACATTAAATTTGACATTTGAGTCTTAAATTTAGTGTTAACTTTTGATTAACCTTAAAAATAAAGGATAACATTTTAAATGTTTTAATAATTGAAAAATTAAAATTAGAATATTTATAAAAAATAAAATTTATATACTAATAAAAAGTTGTTCCTCTATTTGAATTCGTACAACACAAACTCAAGGTCACTTTCCTTGTATTTTTAATGCAACAACTACGGATATTCGAAAGAGAAGCTTCCAGGTTTCTCAACTCTCACAAGATCTACCAATCATGCATCATAAGGTTGAATCTAGACTCTTTTAATTTATTTTTTATTATTCTTTTATTAATTTAATTACGAAAAACTGGAAAGAGTAGATGAAATTTATTGAATGAGAGGCTCTTTTGTTCTCCTCTCTCTTTAAAAAGTGATGAAAAATTGACGAAAAAAATAAATCGAAAAGATTCAAATCTTTTTGAAAACTAATTTTAAAAAATGAATTTCCCTTAAAATTTAAAACTTAAAAGAAATTCCAACCCTATATTTTAATCCAGTCAAAATTGGCCTAAAAATACAAAGAATTAGACTAGAGCTGTGCTTAATTCAACTATATAAAAAGATTTACTTATATATTTATTTATTTAAAACGGTAATATATAGTTTTAACTTTTAACATTTTTTGTGTGTATAAAAGTACTAATTTTTTTTCAAAAAAATTTTATGTCAAAATATTTTTAATATGGAAATAAAATTTTTAATTAAATTTTAAACATTTGAATTGAGCTTAAATTAAGTTTAAACACCTTTCAAAAAAATTTTATGTCAAAATATTTTTAATATGGAAATAAAATTTTTAATTAAATTTTAAACATTTGAATTGAGCTTAAATTAAGTTTAAACACCTTTAGCAGCACTTACTGTGGATATGAGGGTCATACATGGGTTTAGTTCTTATTGAGTCCCCCCCCCCCCCCCCCCCCCCACAAAAAAACTTTTGAGACTTTGTATCTTATGTAAATAATAATAATAATAATAATAATAAATCTTAAAAATTTATTTGTTCAGGGAAAAAATAATAATCACTTGAACTCTACAACTCATGGAAAGTAAAGATTTGTGGGATGGCAACTAGATACTAATGAAACAAGTCCAGCAATTATGGAAAGACTCTAGGCGTTTGCTGAAGGGGCTTGCGAATCAGAACATGCAACCTCTCTATGATGCGAAGCCTCCATCATCAACTGGGATCTCAATTAAAACTTCTATACAATATCAAAGTAAACCAAACTTTCAACTTTTTCTCCACTTTGTCACATGCTCTTCTTCCACCAGAGGACCCAAATCTTCCAATTCGTAAGGAACGAAAAAGTAGACGTGAATTAGCCAACTTGTTGCAATCCTCCCATTCAGCAGGTACCATTTCGCATTACAAGAAAATTCATGCCCACATTGTGGTGTTGGGCTTTCAACACGATGTCTTTCTTACCAATATTCTCTTGCATTCATACTCTAAATGGGATCTTCTTAGCGACGCACAGAAGCTGTTTGATACAATGCCTGAGAGAAACCTGATTACTTGGTCTTCCATGGTTTCTATGTATACCCAACATAACTACAATGAAGAAGCCTTGACGTTCTTCTGCCGATTCAGAAGAAGTTGCAACCACAAACCAAATGAATACATTTTAGCCAGTGCCATTCGAGCTTGTACACAATTGGGTAGTATCACTCAAGCTCTTCAGTTGCATGGTTTTGTTGTTAAAGGTGGCTTTCTTCAAGATCTTTATGTCGGTACCTCTTTGATTGATTTTTACACCAAACATGGCAATATTGATGAAGCAAGGCTGGTTTTTTGTGGTATAGCATTAAAAAGTTCAGTTACCTGGACTACAATTATAGCAGGGTATTCCAAACATGGAAGGAGTGAAGTGTCCTTAAAATTATTCAACCAAATGAGGGAAACTGACGTATCTCCAGACAGATATGTACTTTCTAGTGTTTTGAGTGCTTGTTCAACACTTAAGTTTCTCGAAGGGGGGAAGCAAATTCATGCTTATGTATTGAGGAGGGGAATTGACATGGATATCTCAGTGGTAAATGGACTTACAGATTTTTATTTGAAGTGTCATAAAGTGAAAACAGGTAGGAAATTATTTGATCAGATGTTAGAAAAAAATCTTGTTTCATGGACCACAATGATTGCCGGTTACATGCAGAATTCATTTGACTGGGATGCGATTAAGCTGTTCCTTGAAATGGGAAACATCGGTTGGAAGCCAGATGCATTTGCTTGCACAAGCATTCTCACTTCATGTGGTTCACTACAGGCTCTAGAAATGGGAAGACAAGTGCATGCTTATACTATCAAGGCCAATCTTGAAAATGATAATTTTGTGAAAAATGGTTTGGTTGACATGTATGCAAAATGTGATTCTTTGACTGAGGCAAGAGAAGTCTTCGACCTTGTGGCTGGTTCTAATGTTGTCTCCTATAATGCAATGATAGAAGGCTATTGTAAACAAGAGAAGCTGTATGAAGCATTAGATCTTTTCTATGAAATGAGGCTAAGTTCATCGCCACCAACTCTCTTGACATTTGTAAGCCTTCTTGGGCTATGTGCTTCCTTATTTCACCTAAAACTATGCAACCAAATCCATGGCATCCTTATCAGATATGGGGCCTCTTTAGACATTTTTGCTGGAAGTGCTCTAATAGATGTTTATTCTAAATGTTCATGTGTTAGGGATGCCAGACTTGTTTTTGAGGAGACACATGAGAAAGATATTGTAGTATGGAATGCAATGTTTTCTGGATATACCCAAAAGATGGAAAATGAGGAGGCTCTCAAACTTTACAAAGATTTACAGATGTCAAGAATAAGGCCCAATGAATTCACTTTGGCCGCTGTAATAGCAGCAACCAGTAACTTAGCAAGTCTGCATCATGGTCAGCAGTTTCATGACCAGGTCATAAAGATGGGTCTTGACAATGATCCCTTTGTCACAAATGCTCTTTTGGATATGTATGCCAAGTGTGGAAACATTGAAGAGGCTCGCAGAGCTTTTTGTTCCACAAATTTGAGAGACATTGCCTGTTGGAATTCAATGATTTCTACATATGCGCAGCATGGAGAAGCAGCAGAAGCTCTTCAGATGTTCGAATATATGATTAAGGAGGGAGTAAAACCAAATTATGTCACCTTTGTTGGTGTGCTCTCAGCATGTAGCCATGCGGGACTTCTTAACCTTGGTTTTTGTCACTTTAAATCAATGGCAGCTCAATTTGGAATTGAACCAGGAATAGAACATTATGCTTGTATGGTCTCTCTCTTGGGCCGAGCTGGTAGGGTATATGAAGCAAAGGAGTTTATTGAGACAATGCCAATAAAACCAGCAGCAGTAGTATGGAGGAGTCTACTCAGTGCGTGTAGATTCACAAGCCATGTTGAACTAGGAATATATGCAGCTGATATGGCGATTTCAAGTGATCCAGCAGATAGTGGATCATATATTTTGCTTTCAAATATTTTTGCATCCAAAGGTATGTGGTTAGATGTGAGGAGGGTGAGGGAACAAATGGATATAAGTGGAGTAGTGAAAGAACCAGGTTGTAGTTGGATTGAAGTAAATAATGAGGTCCACATTTTTATTGCCAGAGACGCATCTCATCGTGACACTCCCCTTATATCTTCAGTTGTAGACAACTTACTATTGCAGATCAGAGGGTTTGGTTATGTGGCTGACAGTGCCATGATTTTGGTAGATGATTGAGACAAATTATACTGTAATAAACTGATGATTCTGCAATTAGCGTAACTTTACAAGTTGATCCTTAGACGTCAAGTCTCTGATTGCAACTGATTTAAGCAATGTCGAGCTTGAAGAGAACCGCATAACGTGTCCGTCTTAAATGATGACAGTGGCTTTTCCTTAGGACGCAACCGTGACTACCAACTTCTGAGGCGGTTCGGAAGTGGTATATGATCAAGAGTGTTACGGTCATAATTGCAAGGTATTGGACTTAGTCTCATAAAAAAAATACGAGATTTTGATGTGTACATGGCATTTGAATTCTTTAATCTCATACGCTAGCTTTGAGTGTGTGACTGAGGATGGTATGGCACGGGATTTATATAACCTTTGGACCGTTCTTTTGCCAGCAACACATCAAGGAAAGTTGTTGGACAACCTCAAGACTAATGAAAGCAAGGGAAACATCCCACCTGCTGTGTATCTTCAAACTCTAGGGCAAGGGAAAAATAAGCTCCAGCTTGGAAACATTATTGTATTTAATGTACATCACCCTTTTCTGTGCTCGTGTCCTGCTTTCTCAAAAAAAAAAAAAAAATATTTTTAAAAAAATTCCTATAAGAAAACATTAGTATTGTAAGAAAAAAAATCAATGGCGCCTTCCTGGATATAAGTGCTGGGGTTCCGAATATTTGTGTGTTTTCTCCTCTTCTCTCTTTATTCCACTTCTTTACTTTTAAAGTTTTGTGCCTTATTTATTATATATAAAGACTGTAATTTTCTGAGATTGAGAACATGACTTGAAGATGGTCCTATTCATTCTTTTTATACTAATGTATTATTCAGAATAGTAAATGAATTGCACTACCATCCCCACTACCTTTTTTTTTTTCAAACTCTGCTTCTTGAGTTCTAAAAAAGAGCCAATAACGTTAATTTTCCGCATCTTGATCCTCTATGGTGCTCAAGCACAGTATCGTGTATTATGTCATAAAAAGTATTGTATCACTTTAAGTGAAACAGTGCGTTTTACTTTTTTTTTTTTTTAATTTTTAAAAGTAAATCTAAAAGTAAAAGTAAATCTTGGCCATCCATCTCAGAAGGCCTTAGACGTTGCATTTGCTACGGCAGACCCTTCAACCTTGCAAAATGATGTAGCTGGCACTTCCCTCTATCAGAAACCATCATCCCAAGTCGAGGGTTGTCCAGTAGCACAGGAAAACGCAGCATTTCAGCAAGTAAGCTTCTGAGGCATTTTCATGCCATTGTTATAGGCTTGAAGGTTGTTTATTGACACAATTTTCCACTTCTTCATTGGTGCCAAACCAAGGTTGAGGTTACTGCTGAGTTTAGGAGATTAAAAGTAAACCAATGCTCCTTGGTCCAATGAAAGGGGATTTATTTTTCTATAGTATGTATCTTTTTTTCCTTCAATATGTATCATTTTTTCTATTATGCAATATTTGGTTTTAGTTTAATGAAAGGACATCTAGGATTTTAATATGATGCTGTGATTGTAACATGTAACCAAGAATGCATATATCTTTTAATGGAGTTAGCTTGTTAGTCTTTTGTTAATGTGTTGCAACCTTCAGTTTGTATCATTTCCTTTATATGTCTTTTTAAATGTGCCTTATATAGCATTCAACATCACCAAATATTGCATTTATCATTTTAGAGTTGAATAAACATTAACTAAAATGGTGGATCTCTAGTCAAGTCAATAATAGGTAGCCAATATCAATATATGATTGTGAGTGTTGATTTTGCTCTAGTCTATGTGCCTCACATGATTTAAAAAAAAAAAAGTTAGAGAGAATTGTAACGAGGGACCTGTAGCAACTTTTTTTTTAATACTCAAAGATCAAATAATCATATAATGTGTTTACTTGATTCAAATTGTAGGTATCATATTTCTCCTACGCATCATTCTATCTTGTTTGTTGTTGCACTATATGGCAATCCTAAGGTCTATTGTTAGAGATTTAAGTCATGCGAGCTTGTTGTCCAAGTTTTGATATGTTTAAACTGCTGCTTATTCTTCTTCTTTGTTTTATATAGTCAGTGAAACAAAAATAAGTTTTTTTTTTTAATAATTAGGAACCACTTGTTGCCATTCTTGTGAAAGTGACGATAGATCCTTCTATGGAGGATTAACTGAAACCTAAACTAAGTATGGAATTTGATAGTATAAAAGAGGTATGAAAGTTTTGAGTTGACTAGAATGAGAGAACTGAATTTAAAGCTAATAAACATTATTTCAACAAAAATAAGAAAGATGGTTTTATAACTTTGTAAAAATATGTTTGTTGCAAAGGAAATTTATAAAGAAAAAAAAAACTTTATGACCACTAATCTTCAACTTAAGACTAGGATTAATTGTAAAGCAAGAGTGAGACTTACATGTGTAAATAAAAAATATAAAGTTAATGATTTTGTTGAGTAATATAATTACTTACTTTATCTTTTAAAAACAGTTTACATGTTAACATTATAATGTAAATTAGTTGAAGTTTAAATTTATGAGATTGACTTGGCATAGTATTCTAGCCTTCAACAGAGAGTATCTTTTAAGTTGATGAGTAGCCACTCTAAAGGATAAACTAATCTTGATTATACTTAGGTATATGCAAAAGTTTATCTTTGGTCTAAAATTAATTAAAAAAAAAGCATGATGTATGAGGAGGCTAGTTTCCTATTTTAATATTTCCAATAATAGTTGTATGAAAATCCATCATTGTACCACATTTATCAAATGGGTATAAAAAAACAAATAAATAATGTCTTTTGAGTCAGTATAAAAATGTTAATTGACTACGATTATTTTAGTGTTATAGTATCACTCAATATAATATATTGTACTAATCATTCATATAGACCATTTGTTATCTTTTTATTATTAAGTTATCATAAAGGAATGATGATTTTAAGGGCAACATTGTTGTATCATGAAATCATAGTCATTTAAATAACTTCTTGAAACTTTCTTGGAGGTTTATAAGCAAAAAAAACCTCTTATTATTTTTACTGTTCAAGATCAAAGAATGGCAAAGGTATTACATAAATTGTTGCCAAAGACTTTGTATAAATTATGCACATAGCATCAAGCACCTTAAAATTTGATGAAAGATAGGTCACATTGTTTTAGTATCTTTAAGAAGTCCATGTATATATACGATGAGGAAAAATAACTTGAGGTGACATGGGGCAACTTGCCATTGGAATATAATGAGCATAGAAAGACATGGCTAAGATTGATTTATTAGGTAAAAGAAAAATGGACAATTTGTCATATAAAAAACATTTTCATGCTTAGCATGCAAAGCGCATAACTTGGTAAAAATGTGAATTCTAATATCAATAATTGCATGAAATCAAATTTGGACATCCTTTAATTTTTCAACAAGTTGAAGTGTGAATTTGAGTCAACACAAAAAATACCAAGATTGAAAATGGGGACTTTACTTATATTGTGACGACTTGCTTAAACTTACACCACTACTATTTTTAATTTGTTTTAAAAGAAGTATAATCTTTATGTAACTGCATGTATAAAACAACAAAAGAAAAGTTAGTAATTGTTTGGCTATCATATACCATATGCCAAAATGTATAACCAATTTCAACTTTCAATTGAAGTGAGAAAAAATAAACAAGCTTGGATCTTGTATCATCACATACCAATTTCAACATGCCAAATTAAATTAGCCCGACAAGTTGAATTGAAATCGTTTAGCAACAACAAGTTGGATCGAATACAACCAAACCATTTCAAAAGTTGCTATCTTAAAGTTGTATCATCACATAAATCATTCATTCTAGCATTACATTCATGAAATTTCAAATTACAATTTAGGAATATTGGTCACCAAGCACCAATTAAGCCCGACAAATATTTCAAATCAATAAAAACAAAAGGGAACACTCACTTAGCACCATACCCTGAGGATCCGCCTAGTAGCCATGAGCGTAAAACTAAGGAGCATCAATTATGGGCTTGCTCTGTGCACAACAAACACATAATCTCGTGCAAATTTGCAATGGGCGAAGGATTCTCGCAAACTAAGGGAGAATATCATAGTGTTTTAGGTTGCAATTTGAAAGGCTACCAAATGATAGTCCTGAAATTGTTGAGCTTTTCCAAGTAGATGGAAGATTGCGTTTTGGGCTGCAATTCCAAAGGTTACCAAATGATTGTAGATTTTTGGTTGCAATTTCAAAAGCTCTCTAATGCTACGTTTTGCTTCTTTTGATTAGAAAAAAGAAAAGAAAAGGAAATGGACATTTGGATGGAATGGAAGAAAATTAACAGCTAGGATTGATGTCCATAGAACGTTGTGCTGTTAGAACCACAATAGAGGATCCGCTTTGTAACTTTTCATGTATGCAATAATAATTATTTTTTGGTTCATGATTCATGAGTTTTGGTAGATTGATAGGTTAATTATAGGATTTGGATTCTCATCATTTAATAAGTATATGTATAATGTGTATTTGAAAAAAATAAAGAGAAAATAGAAATAAATGAAAAAAAAAGAAAATAGGTTTCATACACATTTTTTTCCTTTTTATATTATTATCTTTCTTTAATACATAGTGCATTATTCCAAATGATCGCGATAATTATCCATCTAGAAAGCAGGTAGGTTTTTTTTTTTTGCATTTATATGGAAGGAGGGCCAGGCCCAACCACGGTCAAGCTTGGTTTTGCGCTACTTTATCACAAGGCTTGCCAGAGCCCACAGGCCAGACTATTTAAAGAACGCCCAACTCTAAAGCATTGGGCCCAATTCACCGTTTACCGTAAAGGCGTAAACACTCCTTGTCCCAGCATTATCCTACCACTTTCGTCGCCTTCCCTCTCCTCTCGAACGATCTAGCAGTAATTTCTCAGTTCTCACATTCCAATCTTACTGCCCGACAGCAGCAATCTAAATTCTTTTGCTTCCTTGGGAGGTTCTCTTTCTTCAACAATGGCGACGGTGATGCAGAAAATCAAAGACATCGAAGATGAGGTATCTATCCTTCACTGCAAGTCCTGCTTGATCCAATCTCATTTTGAGAGGATTATAGGGTTCGCCTGTGGACATATGATTGATTTCAGTGAAAAGTTAACTTTATGACGGTCCATGTTAATTTAAGCACTTTGAACTTTCGACTATTTCATTAGAAAGGCGGGAGAGTTGTTGCTCTACCGCCGTAGGTTTTTTCTTCTTTTCGTCTCTAATCTCTATTTACCATTCGATTAAGAGTCTTGTTTCGTTTTTTTAATTAAATTTCACCCAATATAGACCACAGAGCTTATTCTTTCTATGATTGCAAAGGAGATTTGAGTTCATATAAGTTAACCATGAACCCTGTATTTCAAATGTTAAAGCATCAAGTAGAGAATGACTAGTGTCATGGTTCTCAGAATAACTGAAGTTGGTTTGTTACAACTGAAATAACTGTACTGCTAGGTAGCTGAATATGCTTTAGTTCGAATATAAGAGCTCGAGTGATTTTTTTTTTTTTTTGCTCTCCCAAATGTTATGTATCTATGCAAAAAATTGATCTTTAGATTCTTGTTGCATAAGTTTTTGGAAAAATTGCACTTACCCAAGTTTTGCAGAATTTATAATAAAAAATCTTAAAAATTAAAATTATCTCCAAAGACCAGAATTACTATCACTTATTACTAGAATTTAAGAAAGTTACTATCAAGTTATAGGAAAGTTACCACTAAATTACTTAAATTGTAACTTTTTAAAAATCTAATAGTAATTTTCCTATAACTAGTAGGAAATTCCTAAAACTTAGTAGTAATTTTGGTCTTGAGAAATAATTTTAATTTTAAAGTTTTTATTGTAAATTTTACAAAATTTGAGTTCTTGGATTTAATTTTTTCTAATTTTTTTATGTATCTCTGAGGAGTACCTAGCCAAAACAAACATGGCATATACTGGTTGTTTTAATGCAGTAACCTGTAACTTTAATTTACTGTGCATTTTTTATTCATAATATGAACGTTGTTATTTTAAATTTTGCAGATGGCAAGGACTCAAAAGAACAAGGCTACTGCTCATCATTTAGGCTTGCTGAAGGTAAATACCTCAGTCCAGTTTGTTTGCTTATTAAGTTACATTCTGGAAAAAGAATATGGTTGAATTGCATCAATAACCAGTGTGTTGTAACTGAATTTATCTTTCTGTTGATAAATTGCTTGTGATTCAGCATAGTTGGGGTCAATTTTTATAGACCGGAGGATAACTTATGTTAGTTCTCACAAGAATGCCAGGTCCTAGTCAATTATAAGCCTGGAAAAAAATTTTGGCAAGGCTATGTATGAATGGGTTGAAGGTTAACTTATAGTTGTAGGACTTGCATTTGCAAGTGCATCTGGTTCATGATCCTATCCTTTTCCCTAATATTTTATTGTCAAAGTTGTGTTTGTGGGCATTGAATGTTCTGTTCCTGCATTCTGGCCTGCCCCAATCAGTATTAAGGACTATTAGCAATCTTTAAAAAGATATTATAATTTTAGGTAAGCTCATATGTAGTACGTCCACATCGTTAAAAGGATGAAAAAATATAAATGAAACTCTGGAAATAAGTTCTTCTTTCCTTAAAGAATTTTCTCTTGTACGATTCCTTGTTTCTGTTGTCAATTTTTTTTTAAATTATGTGATAGTGGGAGGGAAGATGGATGTTCTCTTTTGACGCTGTGCCTCTTTGAAAGACCAATCTTCCATAAGGATGTAATCTTACTAGAAATTTCTTCCTTATTTTTTTAAAATATAACTTCAAATTTTGTCTTTTTATTTATTTTTATGTTGCTACATTTGTGGAGTTGATACAATATTAGTAACTATATGGTGCCAGGCCAAACTTGCAAAGTTGAGGAGGGAACTCCTTGCACCTTCGTCAAAAGGAGGTGGGGGTGCTGGTGAAGGTTTTGATGTTACTAAAAGTGGGGATGCAAGAGTTGGTCTTGTGGGATTTCCTTCAGTTGGCAAATCTACACTACTGAATAAGCTGACTGGGACATTTTCAGAGGTATGGAAGTTTAATTATATTAATTTTCCTCTTTAATTTGTGTACACCAGATCATGTTGCCAATATTTTCTTTCGTTGTATCAATTAGCATTTTATTTAGTATAGTCCAAGGAAGTGATGCCTTTGGACAGGATTAAGCTAATGAGAACCTAAAAGGAGAAAGGAGAAAGGAGATAGAGAAATGGAAAAGCTAGGGAAGAAGTTTTTAGGAAGTTAAAAGAGCCATCTGACACTTGTTGATAGAGTAAGAAAGTTGAAGCAACATAAACAATTAAACAATCTGAAGAAGAACCTATTGAACTATAACCTTCTGTACAACCTCAATGCTTTCAAAAACCCCCCTTTCAGGAAGGCAGTTTATCATAACTCACTATAAGAGGTGTTGGACAACATCACAATCTTCTAAAGTATCTAATTTTTAGGTTATGTGAAGGTATTTTCTGAAGGCTTCAACCTTTTTTTCTCTGTTTTCAGGTTGCTTCCTATGAGTTTACCACCTTAACTTGCATCCCAGGTGTGATAATCTATCGTGGAGCTAAAATTCAGGTACAGCCACAGAAAGAAACTATGTGTTAATTTTTTAATTCAGGCATTAAAAAGTTATTAACTTGAATTCCATATCATGTGAGAGAAGATGGTCCTATTAATATTGCTTGTTTTGAAATGAAATATTTTAACTGTATTCTCACTGCTGAAAATTTGTCCACAATGAGTTAGGTATGCCTATGTAAAGTAACAATTTTCTGTGCCTGCAGCTTTATGATCTTCCAATTTATGATGCATAGTCTTATAACAGTACCCATTTATCTTTACATGGTTGGAAAGCAACTCTTGTTTGATATAATTTGTTTGAACTTGAAGTTCTATGTTTACATTGGGTTTGTCCTTACACTTAAGAGTAGTTTGTCATGATACCTCTTTAAGGTTTTGGTAAGAATAAGGATGCCAGAATTTTATGGCAGAGTACAGTTTTGCAATTCATCAGTATATCTGGCTGGAGAGGAGTGCCCACATCTTCCAAGGGCATCATCCCTCTGCCCTTACATATGTTATAGGTTAAAGTTGTATTTATGGCTTAGGTGCTCTGCACATTGCTGTTTTAAGAGAGCCTCTATTTCTGATTTGCAAAGATATTGTACAGCTTTTTGCTAATTTTAAACCTCGTGGGCTTTCTCTTTTCTCTTTTATACTTGTTTTGTAGAATATCTCATAGTTTCTTCCACTATTTGTACCTTTTCTCCTTTATCTCTTATAATCTTTCCTCTTTATCAGAAAAGAGAAAGAAGATATATTCAATTTTTGAATAGTACTCATTGAATTTTATGTGGCAGTTGCTGGATCTTCCTGGCATTATTGAGGGTGCTAAGGATGGAAAAGGTAGAGGAAGGCAGGTAAAAAACCACATTATGCACTCAACATAATTTAGTTTCATGCTACTTCTTTGGAATCATTTGTGTCCACATTGCTTCAATTAGCCAACCAATGTCTTTAAAAAGTAAAGTCTGTTGTATAATTTAGCCAACATAATTTGGAAAATGTTTCTGTATTACTGACCTTCAACTGAATTCTTGGGTAAGATCCAGGACAGTCATTTCATTATGTGGATAAAAATATGGTTATATATTTTTATGTAGTCTAAAGTATTGAAGACACCTGGATCTGTGTATCTGAATAGATAGAACTTTGTATATGTTGCTCATCTCCAACATGGAAACTATCATTGGCTTTATAAAGGATTTTCAAGTGCTTCAAGAGATTGAGACCCAACATTCTATTATATTTCAAACTTGACCTATCAAGTTGTTCTAAGATCATTGAATGTTGATATCTTTTCATATGATGTGCAAGACATGTTAATGATGTGGCTTTCAAGTCTTGCCAGCTGCTGAAGATTCCTTTTTTCTGTCTTACAACAATAAAGGATTTGTTCCATCTCATTTATGATTTCTCAATGCTGTTTCATCTTTCTTGGCTCATGTGCATATGTATATTTATATATTGGTTTGTGAACTGTTTGGTTAATGCAGGTTATCAGTACAGCAAGGACATGCAACTGCATTTTGATTGTCCTTGATGCAATAAAGCCAATAACTCATAAACGTCTTATAGAAAAAGAGCTTGAGGGATTTGGCATAAGGTAATATGTGATGTTTATTTCTATTGTTTCTGTTATGTCACTGTTTGTGCAGCCAATGTAGGCATTAGCCTTCACATTTACTTATTGTCTGAAGATATGTTTGAAAGAGTTCAATAGTTTTCTCTCTTACTATCTCAAATATATTTGCCCTTCATGAAGCATAAACATGATGAATGAAGACTATTGCAGTTAGCCTTTTGAATGTTAAAGCAATCATGCCAGCTACTAGTTAATGGCAGCAGCTGCAGCTGCAGCCATAGGCTTGGAGCAACTTTGATTTACTATGGGTTTTTGGTGGTCAGTCTTGCAATGAAGTACAATTCTGAGAGATATTTGACTCTTGCTGAGGCTTGCTTCCTGATTGAGTCTCTATGGAAGCAGCCCATTATAGACTTGTTTTGCTATTTGTCCTTCCTTGTCCATTTTATGTATCAAGTGTCAACTTATTGTTACTGACATTAAGGAAAAATTGTTAGTAGTCCTGCTCAATTCTTCTCGCTTCACCTCTCTCTCACATGCAAGATGGCAGCAGTTGCACCCATAGGCCTTGAGCAACTTTGATTTGCTATGGGTTTTTGATGGTCAGTCTTGCAATGAAGTACAATTCTGAGAGAGAGTTGACTCTTGGTGAGGCTAGCTTTCTGATTGAGTCGTTATGGAAGCAGCCCATTATAATTTTGTTTTACTATTTCTGCATCCTTGTCTATTTTATGTATTAATTGTCAACTTATTGTTGATGACATTAATGAAAAACTGTTTGTAGTCTCACTCAATTCTCCCTCTCTTCGCCTCTCTCTCGTGTACATGAAGTACTGACTCCTTTAAGTGGTAACAGTTATAATAATTGTTTAAAGTCAAAACTGTGAAATAGGTTACTCCTAGCTGTTTGGGCCTAGTTGTTCTGCAGGTCACCTTGTATGGTGGATCCACATCTGAATGCACAAATTTAAAAATTTAGCAAATAATTGAATTGAACTTATGGAAAGTGATAGAACTAGCCTGGATCTGTAAGTCCTTGTGAATTTTGATCTGAGTTTCTTTTGAAATGCAGTACCTATTTGGTTTTAACTCTGAAGATCAATGATGCTATTGTTTGCTTGTGTTTTCTGTTATTCATGTTTTGGGGTTTATTATCTTTGGCTACTAGCCATTCAGATTATAAAAATCATATGTACTATATTTTGATGCATTTGAATTAAATATTTGGCTTCTGAGATTTTGTTGCTTCTATTTTCTTTTCCTCTGTATGATCAGTGTCTCACACTCATTTTATTAACAATATATTTTCTGACCACAGGTTAAACAAAGAACCACCAAATCTGACTTTTAGGAAGAAAGATAAAGGTGGAATTAATCTCACATCAACTGTGACCAACACGCATCTGGATCTTGAGACTGTGAAGGCTATATGTAGTGAATATAGAATTCACAATGCAGATATTACTCTCAGATATGACGCCACTGCTGATGACTTAATTGATGTCATTGAGGGCAGTAGAGTGTACATGCCTTGTATCTATGTTCTGAACAAGATTGATCAGATTACTCTCGAGGAATTGGAGATCTTGGATAAACTACCCCATTACTGCCCAATCAGGTAATTTTTCATGTGGTCATTGTCATTTTCTCTTATTAAAAAATACATATATTATTATTTATTTTGCAATCTTTGGTGGGATGGTTCATGATGACAATTCCTTTTTTATTTGTTAGACAACACCCCCCTCCCCAGGGGGGGAGGGGGGAGAGGGAATGAAAGAAAAAGATTATCATCCTAAGACCCTTCTTTATATTTCTTTAAATGCATTTGAGTTATTATCATTTCTCTGAGTAATTTTGATAATTTGAGAGGGGTCTCTTATTTGGGACAATTATTGACATGTCCTAATATTTGACAAAAAAGCATTGGAGATAGTTACAGTTTTCTGTTGATTTATTGTGATCGAATCTATTTGTGCCTTTCCTGGATACTTGGTTGACTCTGACTTTAGTTGCATGGGCGTATGCCCCCAGGGATTATCTCCTTGCCCAGGCCTTGTATGATGCTCAGGAGTATGATAGACTGTCTAAATTTTTGGGCTCTTTCTGGTTTGTCTTTGTTTAATGTTAGGAAATCCACCATTTGCATGAGGAATCTTCCCAAAGTTCAGGATTGTTATGCATATGCATTAAAAGCACTTGCATTCAACAGTAAAATGTTGAGAACTAGGTTTAAGGTGCAATGTGATCAAGCCATTTAAATATAAAGTAAAATAGTGCCCTGTGCAAACAAAATGCTTGCTTTACATGGTTGAATTTGTTGTTTACAATTTTTATTTATTCTGCAGTGCGCACCTGGAGTGGAACCTTGATGGTCTGCTTGAGAAAATTTGGCAATACCTGAATTTGACTCGTATTTATACTAAGCCTAAAGGGATGAATCCTGACTATGAAGATCCTGTAATATTGTCATCTAAGAAGAGGACAGTTGAGGACTTCTGCAATCGCATTCACAAGGATATGATTAAACAGTTTAAATCGTGAGTACCTTCTCCCAGAATTTGATATAAGGTTTATTCATTCAAAATGCTGAGCAACTTTCCACTATGGCTTGAATGAGGGGTTAGTAGTGTGAAGTATAACTTGGGTTTTGAGAAGTATAACCTGGGTTGCAATTAGTCTTATAATGTATGTCATGCATTATACGTGAGTACACAAGTGAATGATGCATTTCTTTTTATTCAAGGGTGGAAAAATTAGTTTTGTTTATGTATATCTGTTATCTGTGATGGTTCCTTCTCTCAATCATGATTGTGGACATTCTGCACTTCTAAGAAGAGTTTGTTGGAATCTTTTCATTTATATGAACCAGTCATTTGTGCTTTGCTGTCAGACTTTCTTCACGTGCTTGAACTTTATAAGTTTATGATGGATCTCATGATCGACTAATGAGGAACCTTGTTTGGGAGAACCCCATGTTCGCAGGGCACCCTATTTATCTAAAGCACCTGACATTTTGTGCATTCTAATTTCTAAATACAATGAAAGCACTGACTGGCTGATGAGTCTGATGTTTGATTTGGACATTATATATATTTTGGGGGGAAAAATTCCATCTTATTGATCAATGTTGTGTTTGGGGTGGATTGTTTCTTTGATTACATTTTAAATTTGTTATAAATGTTAAGGAAAGTTAGATTTAAGGAATATAAGTTGAAGATATTTATTATAAAGAACCTTAAGTTCAAAATTATTTTGGAGGACTTAAGGACTTCATTTTTTCAGTGGTAGGACAAAGGTACCTTTATTTAATTATTGAATTTGTTACCACTCAGGTTTTCCAGAGTTACAAGTGACTTTCAATATTTTTACTATCTGATTTTTTGTTTTTTATACCACTTTGCTCCGGCATTCTTACCTTTCTTCCACTTGGTATAATGCGAATTTGTTACCATTCAAGCTTCTTAGAGTTACAAGTGATTTTTTCTATTTTTACTATCAAGATTTGTGTTTGTTACCACGGTGATTCATCAATTTTGTGTTACTGCCAAATAAGTAAGAATGTTGGAGTAGGGTGATAACAAATGTAAAACTAAGCAGTAAAAATAGTAAAAGTCATTTGTAATTCTGATAAGCCTAAATGGTAACAAATTTGTATAATTAAATAAGGGTATTTTTTGTCCTATCACTTAAAAAAAAAAAAAAGAGGTCTTTGGGTCCTCCAAAATAATTTTTGAGATTTAAGGTCCTTTATAATAAATATCTTTAACTTATGGTTTAGAAGCATACCTTTCTCTAAATGTTATATGTCTTCATGTCTACTACTGTTTGGACTCTTGTTTACTTTATCACACCTGCTAATACCGCATTCCATTTGTTTTTGTTATCGTTCTAATTGCTTATGTCATTTTTGGGTGTTCCCCTATCTGGTTCTTGACCTTTATGCTCTGCCTCACTTACTAAATGATGCAGTTCTTTGGTTTGGGGTTCAAGTGCGAAACACAAGCCTCAAAAAGTTGGCAAGGTCCATTCCACTTAAACTACTCTCGTTAGCTTTGTTTTCTTCCTCATTCTGTGTTTCTGCCTTTTTCTCCCTCAATAAAAAAATTATTAAAGATATAAGGTGCTTACCAGAACTTGTTATTGCCTCTCCAGGAGCATGAACTTGAAGATGAAGATGTTGTTCAGATTATCAAGAAAATATAGTTTACTTAGAAGGAATTTAGGATGACACATGACAATTGATCAGAAAACAAGCAGGTAAATTGGGATAATGTTCTGGGCAATATCTCATGAAATCGCCCACTCCAGGGTCTGTCAGTTGCACCCATCACTTGTTCCCACCCCCCCCCCCCTCCCCGGGGCTCTCTTTTTTTCCTCCCCTTCTTTTCTTCTCTTCACTGCGGAATTAGGTAGTTTATGGTGCTGCTTCATGTGTACTTGAGCCATCTTGTGGTCAAGCGATGCCTGTAAAACCCGTGTGGTTTGTCGCGCGGGTTGTGTAGTCGTGTTGAAATTTTTATAGACATTAACATGGGGTTTGTTAGTCATAGATACCTTATGCAAAATTCAGGCTAATCCCAGGGATTCCAATCAAAATGATGGGACAGGTTTAGTACAGGATTTACACGAATTCGCTAGATTAATGATAAAATTATCTTGTCTGAAGAAGGAGATGCCCCTGGTGAAAATCCAGCATGTTGGTGACTAAGTGGTCCTTTCCTAATTCTGTCTGCACAGCCGATTTGGGTTCATAGAGCTTTTCAGTAAATTATATTAGTGCGTGTTTGGAATCCTGTTTCAAAACTACGTTTATGTAGAAGCAACAAATTGTTGCTTCCTTGCAAACGTGGTTTTGAGCCTTGCAAACGGAAAATCAAACACACCATTAATCTTATTTGAAGTTTGGTTTAATTATACTTAATATTTTTTTAATTTTAAAATTATATTTATTTCTTTTGATATTTTGATATATATTATAGAAATTTCTCTTTTAATTTATCATTAAGTTTTTTGTAAAACATGAGACAGTTATTTTATTTCAATATGATAATATAGTTAAATTGATATTAATTTTTAGTATAAAGCTTTTATTATTAATATCATAATGAAGATAATTAAATAATTTTATTTAAAAAATGTTATGTAAAAAATTAATTTCATTTACAGAAAATAAATTAAAAGAGTCAGGTATAATTAATGAAACAAACAAAAAATTTAAATATACTTTAGTTAAATTTTAAAAAATTGTGCAATTTATTCTAAAATTTATGACATGCTGATATAGAGGAATGAATTGTTAATTTCTCATACGTAATAATGAATAATCCAATTGACTCTATCGCTAAATGACTTTCTGGTTGTTGAAATGTCTTGGAATATATTTTTTTCAGTCCTATTTATTAGAAATAAAAAGTTATTTTATTGGTATTAAAAAAATAGGTAATATTAGTTTAACTCATTAATTAAGTTTAAATTTGATAATTTTTTTTATTTTTTTTATATTTATTTATATGAAAAAATGTTATATATTGTTAAGTGTATTAGATGTAACAATAAATGAAAGAAAAAAAATTATTATTTAGTGAAATAAAAAAATATATCATGTTTTTTATATTTTGGGGCTAAAAATCTTTTTAAATTTTTTTATAAATAGGACTGGTGGGAGTAGAAAAATGGGTTGGAAAACCAAAATATTCGCGAAGTAGTGATACTTGCTTGTTGCCTAAGGCAATTTCAAGATTCAAGCACCCTGCAAATCTAATTAAAGAAGTACTAGTAGAAACCAAAGAAACAACTAAGTCTTGAAGTAAGTATAGTAGGCAATTTGTTCAATAGCAAAGAGAAGACGAATTAACCCCCAAAAAAAAAAAAGGGGAATCTATGTGCGACTGTTAGAAGATGTATTTGGATTTGCTCATGTTCAAATCCCTCATGTTTGCTCATGTCTCTCACAAGTTTGATTTTTTTTTTTTTTAATTTTTCATTTTTTTTTGGGAAAAGGAATAGATCCCTCATGTGAGAAGACATGAGCAACATGAGCAAACTTCAACATGAGGGAATCCATTTCCGTAGTTAAGTGGCACGCACATTAAGTACGTCAAGCATGTTCTTAATATAATTTATTTTTTACATGTTTATCTGTGTTTTTATAAATGATTTAATTTATTAATTATTTGACAAATTTAGATCTTTTAATACTTTTTTCCCGCCAAAATCTTTTAAAATTCATGGGCGCGATTTTGATGTTTATAATCTTTATGTGCATTTTAGTGTTTAACTAAATTTCTGAATACCATAGTAAGTAGCGTCACCAATAGAAAAGCAGGAATAAAAAGGGAAAAATAAGCTTTCAAGATCAAAAGCTTAAAAAAAATAGTAATTATCACCCCATGCGAAGAAGCGTAATTTTCCCTACCCCAATCTACAGAAGACAAGCAAAATATTGTACACCATCTCTAATATTAGGCTTTCACGCAACAGTTGAAGCAGCTGAGGATGCTCCTCCTTGTCTGTCAAAAAACATCAAAAGTAAATGAGGAACGAGGATAAATATGACAACCTGTACGCTGCATATTAAAAAGTAGTTATTCAAGCATTCCTTCAGAAACCACAAATATCCCCGAGACAAATCTTTTGTGGATCTCGAGATTGAGTCCAACGTAAGTAAACTATAATTTAACACTTCCACCAAACACAACTGAGACTAGCATAATGTAACATTAAGCAAAATAAGGTAATAAAAGAATTTATCTTCATATAATAGTCTGTCGAATTCCTTATCATAGATTCGAGATATAAAATGTTCATTCTCCATTCCATTACACTAGACAGTTGAATTTCAACGTACTAAAATTGTCAAATCTAATGGTAAAAGAGCATCTTCCCTAACGGTCTGCTGCAAAGAGCGATCGTCACCCTTATTTTAAGACCTAATGAAAAGAATGTAATTGACCTAAACATCCATAGCATGTATTAAAATTATAAATGTTTGGTTAGATAATATAAAAGAAAAAAATATAAATAGGATAAGAAATAATTTTTACATCTCTATTTTAAAAAGAATGATTTAATAGTTAAAATAATAATCATAAAAATATAATAAATACAACATAAATTACATACAAAGATTATGTACATGTTGCAGCAAATTAAATCGCGAGTGCGAGTGCAAGGCCATGTTGCAACAAAAATTAGATCTTAAAAGCGAGTGCGAAGCCATGCCTGATGGTGACGATGACAGTAACGATAATGATCCCTGTGCTGACCCACCTGCCAGAGAACGCAAACGTTCTCCAGACAGATTAATGTCCCTAGAACGCGAACGCTATCCGACACCTCATTCTAGTATGACAGCCACAAAATATGGAGAGAGACAATGCGACGTTCTGAAAGATAACATGATGTCTGTTGCATTCATGCATCAACCTCAGGTTGCTGCGTCGCTACCCGAGGCCATGCAGTTGATGATGCTAATGTCATTACTAAAGGAAAACAATCTCCGCCCCCCCAACCAGACGATGATCGCTCATCCAAGAAAGTTAGGATAAACGAACACTCAGAAATGGACTATGAAGAGGTGATTATAGTGCCGAACGACAATCTGCCTACTCCTCAAGGACCCCCTTCCTTCAAGGATAAACTTATGGGTAGTGGCACCGTCGAGGAAGAGATAGTGATAAAGGATGGCGATGTTACTATCACTATGGAAGACACATTCCTTTTATCACCTTCTCGGACCACATTTAGAAACTTTTAAACGAAAGCATGTAGTTCGCAGTCGTGGTTAACCTGCTTGAGCGTTCCATAAGCTAGCTATAAGACCCTCAAGGAAAATATTACCCTTCTATGGAAGCCTTCAGGACCCTTTCAACTTATAGATCTAGAGGAGGTGTTTCATCGCGAAGTTCAAAGCCACAACTGATTATCCGAATGCATTCTTAGGAGGTCCTTGGGTTGTTCAAAGCCACCACTGATTATCAGAATGCGTTCTTAGAAGGTCCTTGGGTTGTCTTTGGTCATCACCTCACCGTTCAACCATGGACCGCTGATTTCAATCCTATCAGCCATTCGATTAACAAGTAGGTTGGTTGGATTAGACTCCCGATGCTAGGAGCTAAATACTACCACATAAGTGTTATCCGTGCCATCGAAAAGCTCCTAGGAGAAGTGGTTAGGGTGGACTATAATACAGAATCTGGTGATCGAGGGAAGTTTGCTCGTATTGCTATAAACATAGACCTCTCAAAGCCTCTCAAATTGAAAATCAAAGCGGATGGGGAGACTTTGCTTGTGGAGTACGGAGGTTTGCCAACGATATGCTTTCATTGTGGCCACTATGGACATCTTAAGAGTGTGTGTCCCTCAAAGAGAACGCCGGAAAAACATTCTCAGATGATGGCGCGTGAGAAGGAGAAGGAAACATATGGGCTTTGGGTGCAAGTCCAGAGAAGAGGTAGGAAAATCGACAACTAGCCCGCAGAGAATACTGACAATAGTAACCTTTTTGACATAAGGAGTGGCACTAGATTTCACGTTTTGGCCCCTCAGACAATGCTAACCATGAAGAAAACACTCTTCCTCAGAATATCCAAGGGAATGGCCGCAAGGTCAATGATGAGACAACTGCCGTGACAGCAAAAAAGAGTAAGGGGAAAAGCAAAAAGACGCAACAGTCGGAAGAAGCTAAGTCAAAACCTGAGACACCTGTAGCTTCGTCCAAAGCTAATATGTCCGTTAATCGTCGAATCAACACTACAGGACAACATAAAGGCATCTCTTCAAGTAACCACTCAGAATCCTTGTTTGAGTCTAAGGCTTATCACACGGCTCAAGTAGGCACCTCCCTAGACGCTAACAGACATAGCGTTGTCATTATCTTTGAAGGAAGACAGACCCATAGAAAAAATAACAAACCCTCCCCTCACAAACCCATTCGACCCACTAACACAACACGTCCAGCCCAATAGCAAGCCACGAGACAAAGAAAACTCTAATGGAATCAAAATCCAATCTTTTCTCAAATTTAAAGGTCTCCTCCCCAGACCATGAAGCGCAAATGAAGGCCCATCTCCTGGCCTTCTTCAAGCAATCGTTGATGACCTCGATTAAGACTCTTCAGACGGGGGGAAAGCGACAAGTTCTCAGGATTTATGGAGGAGGTGGATGGGGTTCCTGAAACCCCCTTTTAAGCTCCATCTCATGTAGATTCTAACTTGGGACTGCCAAGGGGCAGTTGCGAACAAATTCCACACTGTCCTCAAGTCTTGTGTTCGAGTATAGGCCTCACATCCTTGTTCTTCTTGAACCTAGGATCTCCGGCCTTCAAGCTGATAGGGTTATTAGGAAAATTGGGTATCCAAGATCGTACTATATTGAGGTTGAAGGTTTTTCCGGCAATATTTTGATACTTTGGGCGGACACGGTGGATATTCACATTCTTGTCAATCATAAACAACTTATCCATATGGAAGTGAATTGGTTAAACAACAACTCTTCCTTCCTCTTCACAGCAATCTATGGGAGTCCGAGAGCTACCACTAGAGAGTTCCTATGCAGTGACCTTTCTAATATCATGGGCAGTAATGATCAACCGTGGTTGCTTGTTGGCGATTTCAACACCGCTTTAAACCATGATGATAGGAAAGGTGGAGCCAGACGATGCTCGAATGTCTGCCATTCTTTTGTCAATTTTATCCAGCTTAATGGACTTATAGACTTGGGTTATGTTGGGCCAAACTTCACTTGAAGTAGAGGCACCTTATTTGTTTGGCTGGATCGGGCCATTGCGAACAACTCCTAGACCAGGCTTTTCCCCTTTTCTAAAATTAAGCATCTCCCCAAAATCCAATTTGATCACTGGCCAATTCTTACTAACCTGGGCCTCCATTGTTCTAATCGGCCGCATCAATCTACCTTCAGATTCCCTTGCCTCTTGGCTCACTCACCCTCACTTCTCTAAGTTGGTCAAAAGATGCGTGTATGTATATATTCTTTTTTTTATTCCGAGGCTTGGAGAATATTTGTTACATTATTATTCTTCTTCCCAACTTCCTCTTTGTATCATGTTCATTATATTGTATATCAGCCAAAAACAAAAACAAAACAAAAATCATGAATTTATGTGCTCTAGTTGTTTAAAACATCATTTACAATATTTACTTTACTTATTATATTTATTATTATCATTTTTTGCATAATCTTGTTAAAGTTATAGTTGGCTAGCAGATCTACCGGTCCAATTTTTTCTTTCTTTTAAAAAGAATTTCAAACGTGTTTCATCTATCATGATGAAGATTAGTAATAATTCATTCCTCCCAACATGAGACGAAGAGAAGATCAATCATCAAAGAATATTCTGAACTTGGAAAGAATTGATATTAATTATATTTCTTTCTAAAGTACTAAAATATTCGGCCAGAAGAAAGGGAAAATGATATAAACAATTTTTCTTTATAGAGTACTCAAAAGTTAGACGAGGAACCCTCTCACATAGCGACAAAGTCTTTTTAACAGAATATGTGGTTTCATTGGTGCCTTTTCTGGGAGGAGAGGGCTGCGTGATTAACGTTGTTCGAAATTTTCCATAGTAGCAAAACTGCTCAGGACAGTAAAGAGAGAGGAAACCTAAGGTACTGAATTAACAGACGGCATGGAACCTAAAAGATTTCTAGGAATTCATCCTTATTTCTGCCAATTATACATACTCTGGAATATTCTTAATTTTCTGTAAAATTATTCTGGATACTTCTATCTTTGTCATTGCTACAACTACGAGTTTTATACTAGTATTTCATATGTTGACATAAGTAATCGTTAGATTATTAAAGAATTGAAAAGTTGGCCAAGAATCTTACAGTTGGAGAGTGGTGGCTTCCATGGTAATGGGAGTCCTGGTGCTCTGTACTGTGTCCTGTGTTTACGTTGGCAGTTGAAGAAGCCACGAGCTCTTCTTCGTTGCCAAGACTTGCCCTGGAAACATTTGTCTTGTTCTGCTTCCTCATTTCCCGGATTTTTGAGAAATCCAGTGAGTAGTCTGGCATTTGCCCCTTCTGATCCCAATCCCCAAACTGTGGAACCGACAACCAGGGAGCATTTTTCTGCAAGGAAAAGATTCATAACTCAATCTACAGATCACCACGCATGGATCATTTATTACAATGGAAACGATATAAATAAAAGGAAGCAGGGAGATTATTTCCCATCGTGAAATGAAACAAAAATTTGGGCTCCACCAGAAGAAACCATCAATACCACCTACTAATGCCAAAACTGTAGACAAGCTTCACCAATATTTCAACATTTTCAAATATTTGGAAAGTTCAGATGGCGATAACTTTTCGCCAGCAGAAGAACAAAAAAAAAAAAGGTTTCAACGTTCTAGAGAGAAATGTATGATTACTCGTACGAGTGCAACATTGACGTCATCTATTTAAAGGATTAACACAAATAAATTGATTGATTAAACAGAGCTGGAGAAATACTCGCATAAACTTTTGACAGAGTAAAACGGCAAAAATTATTAGGAGCACGAGGAAAAATAGCAACAAAAACAAGAATCTGAGGGCGCATGACCTGTAATATTAAACCAATGACTAATTACCAATATAAAGATCGAAGAACAGGGACTAGGCTTCAGGAGAAGCAAAACTATGGATCCTTAGGTTTATAATTACTATTTTTATGATAAATCCTGTTTCATAACTAAGAAACACATGCCATCGAACTGAGTTTTCGAAGATTCATTCATACAAACTTTCAAAAACAAGCTTAATCACAAAGCCAATAACAAGCTGCTTTTAAGGTATTTCTACCGAAACCTAAATCGGCTAGTTCACATAGAAGCTTGCAAATTTCTATCCAGATTCATGATTTGAGCCAGACAGAGGCTCTCGATCAATTCATTTTGGCGGATTCCTCATTCGCACAACACACTCACACAGTAACATCAATTCCAAGTCCGCACTATAATCATGCAGTTCTACTCTATTCCTTTCCCTTGCATCTCTCAGCTACCAAACACATCAAAGAGGAACGGAGATAGAAAGAGAGAGATGAGAATTTACCTCCTTACGATCCTCCATGAGAGAGCGATTTCAGATCTTGAGGATTTGTAACTTCGGGTTTTACTGAACGAATAATAGCCTTGAGCAGTATATACATGTATATATAGAATATTCAAGCAAAGCAAGGGAGCAAGGAGAGAGGGACCCGAAGGGCGAAGTATCAGAACAGCCAACGGAAATAGCTGTATGGAAACGTACAACACGATGACTAGGCACTGACAGATTATAAAGAAATGGAAAGCCTTGTGGGCCTTTTCTTATTATTTTCGTATTCTTACTTCGTCAGCTCAATTACGGAAATGCCCTCTCTCATACGCGCTTTTCGCCTTTTTTTGCTTTTGAGCTTTGGCCTTTCGTTGCTTTACTTAGATAGCCATCAGCATGCTCTGGGTTTTCGAGCTGTCTTCGAAGCACAAAATATTCTTCGCATTTAATCGGTTAAAGTGGATTATGATTTTGTTGGTTGCCTCCCTCACTCTCCCTAACTACCCTTAATTACTTCGCTTCTTTACTATGAGACAGCCCTATTAAGAAGGAAAACTATTAAGAATAAAATACTTCAACCTGCTTTTAATTTTGTTATCTTAACATATGTGTCCCGTATTTGTTTTATAAGATATAAAAATCTCCCTTAAATTTTAAAATATAATACATATATATATAACTCCAATTTCTTATTTTTAAGAATTCTATCATAATTGATAAAATTTGACCATTTATTCTCAGTTATATTTATCAAAAGCAAAAAAAAAAGTTTTATATTTTAAATTTTTATATAAGTCCAATATTTCATTTAATATTTTATAAACATAATTCAGCATTTAATATTGAAACTATTTTTATGTAGATTTTAAATTCATATAAAACTAAAAAAAAGCACTTCATTTAAGCATTTTTTTTTTGTGGATAACAGAGAGATAACCATTGACTAACTCATGTTTTAATAATTTTTTTTAAATTTTGATGTGATGTGTATTGTATGTTAAAAATATAAGGAAGATATATATATATATATATATATATATGAGATAGAAACAAAGGAAAAGTGCATCCAAGATTAAAAAAATTAAACGAAAATTAAAGTATTGCTCTCAATTTTTAAAAATTTAAAGAAAGCTTATGTAAAACTTAAAAATAAAAAAGAAAATATGTGTAAAATGAAAATTAAAAAGAGAGTAAAGTATTTTGGTCAAAATTTTCGATCTAATAATGAGCTTTGAATGGTAAGAAGATGAATGTAGTAAGCAATTGATTAGTCAATGTACCTAAATTCAAGTTCTCATATTTGACTATTAAATTGGAACCCCATTGATCCATTCATAATACAAATAAATGAAGTGCGAAGTCATGGCTTAGCTGGTGAAATTAATTTAAAAAGAATGTCAGTACCATTTTCGGCTGAAAATCGAGGATAGTGATGTAAAATTTATTAGATGTTAAATATACTACAAAAATCTAGCAATTTATGTGGATAGTGACTCAGATATTGTTGGGCCTGTGATTACAACACTACCACCCATTTCCAGCTTAAGTGGGCCTAATTTCTATTCACATCTAATTGGCGAGAGTGAGTTTTTTTTTTTTTTTTAATTATCTTTTTGATACAGGGCGGCGCAGTTATTGGCTGCCAGCGTTTCGCATGTTTGTTTGTCTTCTTGGCGTGACCACCACTTCCCCACCCAAAAAAGACTAGAGAAAATTATGCAGTTCCTTCAATTAATATCCGACGCGTGACACAGACTAGATTATAAATGGGAAAAATTATTGTTCAATATTATGAAATTACGTTATTTATACCATAGACTTTTAAATTTTGAAACCATTTTAAAGGTTTAAAAATCAAATATCTTATATGTTTGGACAAAATATTATTATTTTATGTATTTCTCTATTTATGTATCTCCATGTAAGGATTCTTTAAAATTTCTTCTTATAAATTTTGAATAAATAATGACATAAAAAAATAAAATATATATTAAACTCATTTTTTTTCTCTTCACCATTTTTTTTCTCTTTTCTCCTCGAAATTTATAGGAAATTTACAAAAAAAAAAAAATTAAAGAATTGAAACTCCCCTTAACAAACTCTTGCCATTTGTTACTCTTAATTTCTGTCGAGGAATAGAAGAGCAGTAGAAATGGCATAAAGAGATAGAGACTTGCGGCAAAAGTAAAGGATATCTTCGCTTATCTTTTTCTTGAAGGCAATGTGAAATTTAGCGAGTAGAAAATTATTTATGTAACTTCTAAACTTAATCTTGTCAATGTCTCCCTTTATTTTGCCCTAATAAGTGAAGCCTGATGCACCATACTCAACGTCTCCAACTTAATCCTTTGTATCCCACCTTCACCACTTATTCTTCTTCTCTCTTTCTAAATTGTTTGTGCAAAAATCATCAAACCCAAAGAGCTCAAAGGAATCCATATCATTGATTGTGATGGTCTTCCATGGAGTCAAAAACAATTGGCCTTCTCATCGTTTGGTAATTTGATGCTTATCATTTTCTTTAGTTATAATATGATGATCTCTCTGAATTGTGTATTTCTTTCTACCAACATACAACTCTACCCCTTTATGTTTATTTAATTTGTTCTTTATTGAAGCGTTGTTTTTTCTTAATTTGAAAACGATACTATGTAATCTCACAAGATGAGAGGAAAATAATTAATTATGGAGAATAGGTAATATTTCACAAAGTGATGAGTGAGATGGATAATTTACTCTTAGATTACTTGTTTTGGAGTGCCGTGACAAAAGAAGGGGATTTGACTTCTATTAATTCATCTCCAAAATGAAGAAACATTTTCATTAACCAAATCAATTCTTTTCAATACCCCATTAGCTTCATTATTCATGGCATGTATATTTTAATGTCTTGTGGGGGACTAGGGTTTTTAGATGATCAATTTGAGGTAGGTTCCACTTTCATTAAATCAATTGGGTTTACATTCCCAAGCTTTGGCTTCAAAGCATCATTAGGCATCAATACTCAATGCATCTATAATGTACTGCTATGATATAATTAATTCTATTTTACAAAAAGCACGTCGTTGATGTTGCAAGATATATCTAATGTAATTTGCCTTGGTTGAATTAAAATGTGAATGTTGTGAACTAATACTACCTCTATGACTATATAGGATGTAGCTTCAATGGTGATTGCATAAGACGTAACAATGCCATGGTTTTATGATGTAATTTATAGGCAAGACTCTTGCACATTGTTTGAATTTAATTTGTAATAAAGAGATCAATTTTAATAACATGGTTTCTTTCATCACTACTCTTACAAAGTTATAATTACATTAGTAGCCTATACAGTGATGTGACTATATCAATAACATATACAATAAATTAGGTGTTTCAACCATCTTGTTTGTTAACATTTGAGATATCTCCATTGAATTCCATTCGTTCAGGTGATTTCATAAGATGATTAAGTGGCATCTATTCTTCATGTGACAAGCTACCTATTTCTCCTTTATGTTGTTCACCAATCTTAACCATGTGTTTCATAAATATCATATTCTAATAGCAAGCTACTTCATACTACCTCAAATTATATTTCTTCCTCATATATGTACATACACTTCTTGAAGTTAATCAAAAAATAAGATCCATTCTTCATCAAGTTTATCAGGTATTTGATGTCATTTTGAATCAAATTTATGATTCATCTCATGTTATTCTTTTACTATTATTTAATCTTGACAAGTAAAAATGGTAAAGGCTTTTTTATACTTGCCTACCTATGAGAAAGCTTAAAAAAGTCATTTAAATGATTTTGTGATTTCATCATATAATAATATTACCTCAAAAATTATTGCTTCTTTGTAATAATTAAATCTTAAAAAGATGGCAAGTGGTCTATATGCACATTTAATACAGTACATTGTATCAAGAAATACCATATCACTAAAGTAACTATAGTCAATCAACATTCTTACATTAGTCTAAAATACATTAGTTATTTATTTATTTTATATCCATTTGATATATATAGTAAGATGATGAATTTTTCAATAATTATTGTTAGAAATATTACAATAAACAACTGGCTTTCTCATACACCATGCTCCTTTATCTTTTGAATTGAAAATAATATTTTGTATCCAACCAAGTATAAATGAGATTAGCCCTCCCTCCCACATGCCTACTCATCAACTTAAAAAATACTTTTTATTGAAATTCAAAATCCTTTTATCATATCAATCTCATAAACTTAAACTTGGGATAATTTATGTTGTGACGTAAACATATGAGTTGTTTTTGCAAAATAAAATGAATGATTATGTTTTTCAACAAAGTCGTAGACTTTATATTTTCTATTCATAAGTTTCATTCTTGCTCTATAGTTGATCATAATCTCAAACTGAGGATTGGTACTCATAAAATCTCGTTTGTCTTCCCTTGGACAACTCTTTTTACAAAAAATATTTATGTACAAAGTTGCAGAGTCATCTTTCTTACTATTGTTAAAATATTATTTCCAAACTCTAAATATGATTCTCCTATCATAATTACCTTAAAACTTCATGTAGCCTTTAAGCTATTGAATTCAAATTCTATATTTAGTTTAGGTTTCAAAGCAATCTTCATAGAAGAATCGAATCTCAAGAGACTAGAGACGCCATAGAATGGTACCTTTAAAAAAATAATGTTCATGCCACAAATAATGTGAGATAAAAGTGGTTACAATCCTTTTGTTGCCAAACAATCCCACTCTACATATTCAAATGCCAAATTTGAGCTTTTATTAATTCTTAACTTTAGCTAGCATAAAATTGAATTTTTAAAAATGGGTTATAATCTTTTTTGTTGCCAAGTAGCCTGATTGTGCTATTGTCATTAAAAGTATATTACCATGTAAAGAATCATGAGATGGTGATATATGATTTACTTCTTATTAGCATGACAAATTTTCAAATTCTATGCCAAATTTTTACCCTCTTGTGATTTTAATACAATAGAACTATTATCAGAATAAGTGACAAATAGTATAGCCATTTTAAGAGATAGAGAACCATAAACAAGCATACATAAAATGAAACCTACCAAGGAATCAAAAACACATACACACTTTAAGATGGTAATAACCAACAACAAAAGTATCAATGCATGTGGATGAAAAGACAGTGGTGAATTTGGTTCTAGTTTTTTCTTTAATAATAAAAGAAGCTACCTTTATATTTAAAAGCAAATAAAGGTAATCACTTTCATATGAAAAAAAGAGACTACCTTTAAACTCCAAAGCTCGGACAAAGAAACTAACAAGGGAGGCTTTAGAGAATGAATATGTGAAGATGGCAGCAACCAACAAAAAGAGGCATTTCCTCCAACCACAAAGTGAAATAGAACTAATGAAAATGGGGCCAAAGTGAAGCAATGCACATCTCTAGTGAGGTTTGATCACCTTGTGACTTAAATTATGCGTTGAAACATAAAGGAGAGGCTTTATATTGGTGCCATCAAAATGCAAGATTTTGGGGTTTTGTTTTCATGCCAAAATACTGCATTTTGCTTCCTTGAGAGCCAAAAAAATAAAGGTTGAAATGCACTATTTCATTAAAAGTGAAATGGTTTGTTTTGCTATTAAGAAGGCAAAGCGTTTAAGATTCAGCCACTAGAATGCATGAATGGCTAGGATGTGTTGATTGATTTTTTGGTTTAAAAAAGCCGCATGTCTGAACCTCAACTACTGGATGAAATGGACAACTCTTATTCGTTGCACATAACTGAATCCTATTCTTATGTGAACAAGAAAGGGTTTAGACGCATTTTACTTAACATTTGTTATTCTTGTCTTTTCAGCTTAGTTGAAGTGGAAGGTAGTCAATGAATAAAAGACCAACTGTCGAAGGTTGAGGGAGAAGAATATGTGGGTGTGATGGCATCGATAACGTGTTTATCTCATGTGCCGCACTATGCTGCTTGTGCATCCAAATAATTTTTAGCTCATTCTTGCCACATGATAAGTAGAAAATTTATTAGTAAATTAAACTCTAAATATACAATATTATAATGGATATTAATATTAGAAACCAAATTGAAAATGACATCAAAGTGTAGAGAATAATTTTAAAAAAATTATAGGGATCAAACATATACTTCTACTATTACAACAACGCTAATAGATTTTATTTTTTAGTAGGTGGGATCGGTCACATAGATCAAATAATGTCATAAAATTTTATTATAAACTATTTAATTCTAAATCTTTTTTGATAGTTTTGCTTATAGTTTGTCATAGTTTCCCTCTATTTTTAATTATTGGATTATTTTCCATTTGATCTATTTTTCTTACTGAAACTTATATGGATCTTCTTTACACATGTCCAAATCATCTAAGATGCGATTCTACAATTTTTTTCACAATAGGTTCGACCCCAATTTTCTCTCTAATATATTTATTTATAATTCTATCTTATTTGGTATATTCACTTATTTAACATAATATTTTTATCTTTACAACATTGAATTTATTTTCGTATTAACTTTTTATCGTCTAACACTCAGTCTTATATAACATTGTCACTCTTATAGTTATGCGGTAAAATTTACTCTTAAACTTGAGCGATACTTTTTTATCTGTAATAACATTTAAAACATTCTTCTATTTCATTAAATCTACTTGAATCCTATGGTTTATATCTTCATCTATTTTCCTGTCCTGTTGTATAATGGTATGGTGTGTTCTTCAATTTTTACTTCTACGTTATAATTAGTGCATCTCTTGCTAAACTGAAAATTAGATATCAAACATATACATTTTTTATTTATAAATAACTAAAAATTTAAGAAAAATATTTCTTTCTAAAAATTAATTGACGATTGAAGATAATAACTTAGATGGACAAGCTTATAAGATATAAATAATTGTTAATCAATCTTAAGGGTATAGATTCGATTTTTTCCTTTTTCTTTTTCTTACTTTTCAAGTCTTATTCTTCTAAAAAAATGAGCTTCAAAGTAGATTATTTATTAAAAAATAGAATAAATTAAATAAGAAATTTTTTTAAAATAAAATTATAATATTCACCTTTGAAATATTAAAGAATTTCAATGTAGGCTTATAAATTGTTACTCTATTAATTTCGTCTCTCAATAATTTTTTTTCAATCAATTTAATCTTTCTATTTACTACACTAACTTGAATATGATATAGTTGTTAACTAATTTTATAAAATATTTATACAATTGTTAAATGAATGACTTGGCCTTGTTTAGTGTCCTAAAACAAAAAATAAAAAACTATAATCAAAATTTATGAACTTTTTGTAACTTATCTACATAGTAAGGATAGCCACTTTATTTGTTTCATAATTATATAAAGACTTTGATAGCTCTAAAGCACCGATACGCCCAATAAGGAGGCATACCCATACTGGATACGTGCCCGGTACAGAGACGCGTATCGTACGGGTACAAACGTACCGGGACGTTTCTTTTTCGTGCTCGTATGTTTCAAAACGTTTCTTCTGTTTGAAACGTTTCGACACGACTCCAAAATGACTCCAAAATGGCGTCGAAACATTCTTAAGTTAAACGACGCCGTTTGTGCGTCATTTAACCTATCGTGCCTAGCCACTTCTCCCTCACTTTTGGTTTCCTGCTGCATCTCGCCGTGTTCTCACTTCGTGCTGCTCATCTCCTAGCTCCGTTTTGCTCATCTCCTTCGGTAAGCATTTCGTTTCTCTGTAGTCTTCTGTAGCTTTGGCAGGTGCGTCTTCTTTCTGGTGGCAAAGCTTTTGTTACTGAAGCTTCTTATTTTCATTTTTTTTAAAGCTCAAATATCTTCTTCTCCGTCGTCTTCTATTTTCATTTTTTTAAAGCTTGAATGTCTTCTATTTTCATTTTTTTCTTTTTAAAGCTTGAGTGTTTTCTTCTCTAGCTGTGGCACGTTTTCATTTACAAAAGCTTTTGTTCATTTTGTTGAATGCAGTGCTTTAGCTTAGTTGTTATTATGCTTTAGTGCTTTTGCTTCGTTAATTTATATGCTTTTGTTATCTGCTTCAATGCCCCGATGTTAATTTATATGCTTTTGTTATCTACTTCAGTGCTTTAATTTATATAGCTTCGTTAATTTAGCTGCTTATTAATTTATGCACCAATGCCCTGTGCTTCAGAGGCTCTGAATCAGAGCTCATTCTTTGTGTTGTTAATTCATTACATTGTTGTTGTTTCTACATAAGCTAGGATTAAAATAACAGTAGGCTTTGTTATCTCTGTTGTTGTTCTATATGCATTAGTTTAATATATATTAGTTTTTTTGTTACTTCTCCATCATAGGCATTATGGCAATTGAAAGTTCTAGTTCTGCTAGTAATCTTAGACCCACTGCATCTGCTGAATATTGTTCTAATAATATTTTTCAAAAAGAAGGAACTCCTTTGTGGGCTTATGTAACTTTGATAGTTAGAAGTAGATAAGGAGATACTGTTAATTCTGGTGGAAACAAGCATTGGAAGTGTAATTATTGTAACCGTGAGTTTCAAGGATCTTATTATATAGTTAAGTGACATTTGTTAAGGGTATCTAGTAAAGGGATTTCTATGTGTCCTAAAGTTGATGTTGATTGTTTAGTAGAGATGAAAAATTTGTAAGAGAAGGTTAAGAATAGATTAAAACTAAAAGAAGTGCCATTACCACCGCTAGCTAAAGGCTTATCTCCTTTAGGTGTTCAAAGTGAGTATAATCAAGGAAAAAAGAGAGCAGTTGGTGCTTTGGAAAAAGCCTTCAACTAAACAGCTAGGAAAAATTGTGTGCAAAAATTGTTAGAATGTTCTATTTAGGCGGCTTATCTTTTAATTTGGCACGCAATCCATATTATATTAGCTCTTATCAATATACTGCAAACAATGTGATTTCTGGTTTTAAACCTCCTAATTGTAATGCACTAAGAGGCCCTTTGTTGCAACAAGAAAAAGCAAATATTGAAAGATTACTTAAACCAATAAAAGGGACTTGAAGTGAGAAGGGAGTGAGTATTATAACAGATGGGTGGATTGATGTACAGTGAATATCATTAATTAATTTTATGGCTATATCTGATGGAGGTCTTATTTTTTTAAAAGCAATTGATGGGGCTAAAGAATACAAGGACAAATTTTACATAGCTGAGTTGATGAAGCATGTAATTGAAGAGGTAAAACCTTTAAAATGTGGTTCAAATTATTACTAACAATGCCCCTATTTGTAAAGTTGCTGGTAAGATTATTGAAGTTGAATATCTTCACATTTTTTGGACACCATGTGTTGTCCACACGCTTAATCTCGCGTTAAAAAATATATGTGCAGCTAAAAACACTGAGGCAAATGAATTGGTATATGAAGAATGTCATTGGATCACTCAAATCAGGGATGATGTAATTTTTATTAGAACTTTCATCATGAATCATTCCATGAGATTAGCCATTTTCAATGAATTTGTCCCTTGAAATTGCTTGCCATTATTGAGACTAAGTTTGCTTCAACCATTGTTGAGACTAGGTTTGCTTCAACCATTGTGATGCTAAAGAGGCTTAGACTCATAAAAATATCTCTTTGCACAATGGTAATTAGTGATGAATGGAGTACATATAAAGAGGATGACGTTGGAAAGGCTAATACTATTAAAGAGTTAATTATTGATGACTCTTGGTGGGATAAGATTAATTACATCCTCTCTTTCACAAAGTCTATTTATGACATGCTCAGATTTTGTGATACGGATAAGCCTTCACTTTACTTGATTTATGATATGTGGGATTCGATGATAGAACAAGTGAAAATATCAATATACAAGCATGAAAAATAATTTTTTTTTTTTTTAGCATTCAAGATTTTTTGAAGTTGTGTATGGAATTATAATTGATCGTCGAACAAAAAGTTGTACACCACTTCATTGCCTTACTCATTCATTAAATCCCAAGTAAGTTATACTAATATTCCATACTTATTTTGTTAATGTTCTTTCTACATTTAATTTTGTATTAAACAAGTCTAATTCTCATTATTTTTATTGCATACTATATATGTATTGCACTCCTCAATGGCTTGCTGTGGCATCAAATAGAGTTCCTCCTCATTTAGATGCTGAAATTTCCACCAAGAGGATCAAATGCTTTAATATGTATTTTAAGGATCCTAGGGAGAGAAAAGTGGTTTTTCAAGAGTTTTCAATGTTTTGTGGAGTTTCAGATGCATATTCATTATTTAATTCTTTACAAGATAGGTGAAATTTTGAGTATAAAGATTAGTGGTTAAATTATGGTTCTTTAAGCCCAATGCTCCAACAGCTTGCATTAAAGCTTTTTTGTCAACCATGTTTATCATCTTGTTGTGAAAGAAATTGAAGCACCTACTCTTTATTCATTCATTGAAATGGAACAAATTGAATCTAAAAAGGGCTGAAAACTTGGTTTATGTTCATACCAATTTTCGTCTTCTATCAAGAAAGAGTGAAAAGTATTATAATGAAGTGACTAGGATGTAAAATATTAATGAAGATCATTGGGAGCCATTTGATGGGGCAAGAGGTCTTGAGGTTGCAAATTTATCTTTGGATGAACCAGATTTAGAATAATAGCTCATAGGGAATGTTACTAATATAGATATAGATGAAGATGAAGATTAATTTGAACTGAAATTTCTAATATTAATGTTTGTATGAAAATATAATTTGTTATGAACATCTTATTTATACTTATACATTGTGATATTATTTATGTTATTGTAGTTTACTTATAGTTTACTTTAGTTTTTAATGTGTTAAATTATTGAATATATATATAATTATTCCCGTACCCATATCTTAAAATTTTAAAAATTGTCGTATCTCACGTATTGTATCATGTCGTACCCGATACCTGTACCCGTATCGATGCTTCTTTGTTTGATAGGCTAAATCAATAATTCAGTTAAATTCACATAAATTTAACAAAAAGATTAAATTAATTGTACAAAAATTAGTGGAAGATCAAATTGAAAAATTAATAGTTAACATTGAAAGATTAAGTTAACTTTTTTGTGTTGTTTTGAGGGTGAAAAGTAGGGGTGGGCAAATTTGTCCCGGCCCGGTTGGCCTGTCTCGGCCCGATGCATAATCGGGTCGGGACGGGCCAGGAATTTTTTTTTTTAAATTGAAACAAGGTTGGGTCGGGATAATAGTTCGGGTCGGGACGGGTTTCAGGATAACCTCTTGGCCCTATCGGGCCAGGCCCAGCCCGAAGTCTATATATATAATTTATTTATATATAAAATGATATAGAATAAATTAAAAAGAATTCTTTTTTAGGGTCTTTTTATAATTTTAACCAAAATTTTTAAACATATTTTATAAATTATAAATTACTAGAGGGGTCAAAATTTATGTTAGAACTCTCTTAAATATAATTGTCACATTTATGTAAGAAAAATAAAATTAAAAAATGTATATTTTTTCAAGTTTTAATTACTATATTTGTATTTTTTTTCTATTTTTTTCATTGAATTCATGTTTTTTCATATCTATTGCATAAATTTAAAAAATATATATTAAAAAATAGTTATATGTCCAAAATAATTAGTAAATATAAAAACATAAATTTTTAAAATTAAATTTTTTTAAAAAAAGATTAAAAAAAAGGAAAATTGGCCCGTGGTCCTATTTGGTCCGAACCTGACCCGATTATAGGCTAGGTTTGGGCTGGGCTGGGCCCAGGACGATTTTTTTGTTCCGAAATTGAAATCGGGCTAGGATTCAGGTTGAAGCAAATCCCAGCCCGTCCCAACCCGTGCCCACCGCCAGTGAAAAGTATAGTTAACTCTAAATTTAATTCATGATTTTTTGAAATTTTGATTGCATATAATAATGAGACGTGGACTTAGCAGGATCTAGCATGAAGATACGCGTGGCATAAGAAGAGAGGGCGTTATGGCTTACTTGGGTCCGGCAAGTTGAACGGGCACCACCAAAACCCGTATTCTGCGAATATCGTTATCCGTGGCTGGGACGATTAATCACCAATGTTTGTGGCCACAAGAAATTCACAAGGAAAGAAAATTTTTGTTTCACCCAATAGTCTCAAGAATTACGTTTGTCCCGATTAGAAGCATCTTTGAAATTTTGTCCCGATTAAATTTCCTCTCCTAACGACTTTAAGTAATAAATAAATACTTAATTATTTGAAAAATTATATCTAAAGAACCTAAATTTTAAAAAATAATATCAAAAGATCTTAAAGTGAAATTTAAAAAAAAGACTCAAGATTAAAATTATTATTGACACTTTTTACAATTATTATTTATATTATTTAAAATTAAAATTTAGTTTTCTTAATATAATAAAGATATTTTCATTCAGATATAATAATAAATTCAAAATATCCTTATAATATTAAAAATGTTAACTTGTAACTTTAAAAAAATAATTTTGATCATTTGGTTTTTTTTAATAAAATAAATTTTGATTTTTAAAATCTTTTAATATTATTTTTATGAAATTAGAGTTTTTGGATCAAAGTTTTCTCCCATTAACTTCTTCTAGAGTCAAGTTTACTTCATCGATATTTTTATAGCCATTGATTATTGATAGCGTAATAACATTTAAGAGAACAAAGCAATGCATGCAAAAGGAAAAGAAATTTCCGCTTCACAAACTGGCATGAAAATAAAAAATAAAAAATAAAAAAGTGTGGTCCATAAATTAGAAAACCCCAACACTGTCGAGGCGTTCATGGGCTGAAATTTCCGGAGTGCTGGTTGTGGGGAGAAGTCATATTGTAGTCACTCCCCAGTCTCATATCTCCATTCGGGTTTTGTCAATTGCCGATTCCTCTTAATATCCTCTATAATTTTCTTGCATTGTTTGCCTTAATTTCTCACTCAAATTCTCATATTAATCGTCAATCGATAATGGACTTGACCGTCAAGCTTCATCACCTCGAGCTCAGTTCAAGTTTCCTCACCGGCACAGTCATTAGGGAGACACGGAAAGCCGCTATACGACCGTACGTTTGGCCAGCTTCAAATCGTGTGGTTTCTCAAACCCTTAGAGGTAACACTAATTTAGTTAAATCGTCTCAATTTCTTGGTCCAAGAAGAGCGAATTTTAGTATCGCTGCTAGTTCATCTGCGGTTGCCGTCGAGACATCGGCGGCAGAAACCACGACAAAGAGGACATTGAGTCTTTGTTTTCGGACACTTCGGTCGATGAGTTTGATAATAAACGTGTGAATAAGCAATTAAATACTGGTGCGTCAAGCATTTCATCTGGTGTCAGGTTAGAAAATGTGGGCAAAAGCTACAAGGGCGTCACTGTTTTGAAAGATATAACTTGGGAAGTGAAAAAGGGTGAAAAAGTGGGATTGGTTGGTGTAAATGGTGCAGGTAAGACGACACAGATGAGAATTATTGCTGGTCAAGAGGACCCAGACTCGGGGAATGTAATAAAAGCCAAACAAAATATGAAAATTGCTTTTCTGAGTCAAGAATTTGAGGTATCTCTGAGTAGGACGGTGAGGGAAGAATTTCTAAGTGCATTTAAAGAGGAAATGGAGATAGCAGGGAAGTTGGAGAAGGTGCAGAAGGCACTCGAGGGTGCTGTGAAGGACTTAGAATTGATGGGAAGGCTTTTAGACGAGTTTGATTTGCTTCAGAAGAAGGCCCAGGCAGTTAACCTGGATGAAGTAGATGCAAAGGTAAGTAAATTGATGCCAGAACTTGGGTTTGCTCCAGAGGATTCAGACAGGCTGGTGGCGTCGTTTAGTAGTGGATGGCAGATGAGGATGTCCCTTGGGAAGATTCTACTTCAGGTATATTACATTTGGCAACACTATTTTGTTGGCTATTGCATGTTCAACCTGAAACTACACATATTGTATGGACTTTTGTTATTTTTTCCTTTGTTACACTTTAATTGCAATCATAATTAATTGCCAAATTAATGCAGTGAAAGCATATATATATTTTCCCAGTCTTTGTTGAACAGGGTCAAAGGAGTTTACAAACTTGTGAACTGATTCTTCCTCATTGAAACTTGTCACATTGGTTACACTGCTATGCGACAATTAATCACAGCAGTGTAAATTTTATATGAAATTTACAGATTGTTGGCCTATAACTGCTCACTCATTCTTAATTGTTTTAAATCTTGTCTACTATGCATATTTGTAAACCTTTGACATAGATGATATGTGTTGGAGTGTGAGTGTCACTGATAAGGATGAAAATTGTCTTCATTTGCAGGAGCCAGATTTATTACTGTTGGATGAACCCACAAATCACCTTGACCTTGACACCATTGAGTGGCTTGAAGGCTATCTTAACAAGCAGGATGTACCAATGGTTATCATTTCCCATGACAGAGCTTTTCTTGATCAACTGTGTACAAAAATCGTGGAAACTGACATGGGTGTATCCAGCACGTATGAGGGCAATTATTCCCAGTATGTAGTCTCAAAGGCAGCATGGATTGAATCACAGTATACTGCATGGGAGAAACAACAGAAAGAAATTGAGCAGACAAAGGACTTGATAAACAGATTAGGTGCTGGAGTGAATTCTGGTCGTGCTTCATCTGCTGAGAAGGTAATTGAGATCTTTTAAATTGGCCCAAAGAGCCGAAATTCATTAAGGGATATGTTTCTTTTTTTTTTTGGGTCAAAATGTGATAAATGAAATATACTTCTTTAATTTGGTTTTATTAGTGTTTGAGTAACTAATTGTCACTTATGATGACTACCAAGCAACTGGTGCCTGTGTTTACTACTGAGATCAGTTGCATAACCACGTGGTTGATTCAAATTATACTGCTTTGTTGCTCATGTTCTTTTTCCTATAAGCATTTCCTTCTTTTTGAGTGACAACAGAAGCTGGAGAGACTTCAAGAAGAGGAACTAGTGGAGAAGCCATTTCAACGGAAACAAATGAAAATTAGGTTCCCTGAACGTGGAACAAGTGGAAGATCTGTTGTAACAATTAAGAACTTGGAATTTGGCTTCGAGAATAAGGTGAGTTAGCATGCTCTTCTTATGCTTAAAAAGTGAGTGTAAAGTTTGAGTGTCTGTGTATATGTTATATATTTATTTTAATGACATTAAACTGATCTTTTTTTTTTTTTGGGTACTAGGTGCTTTTCAACAAGGCAAATCTTATAATTGAAAGGGGAGAAAAAATTGCCATTATTGGTCCAAATGGATGTGGCAAGAGTACTTTGCTGAAACTAATAATGGGTTTAGAGAAGCCAAAGAGGGGTGAAGTTGTGCTTGGGGAGCATAATGTATTACCAAACTATTTTGAGCAAAATCAGGTGTGTCACTTTAATCAAGGAAATGCTATATTTTAAGTTAATAAAAGATGGTGCTCACAGTTTCAGTTCTCCAAGCTGAACCTTTTGTATAGTTACTGCTGATATATTTCTAGTGCTAACCTGATTGATTCATTTCATAGGCTGAGGCACTTGATCTGGACAAGACAGTGCTTGAAACAGTAGAAGAAGCTGCCGAGGACTGGAGGATTGATGATATTAAAGGACTTCTTGGGCGTTGTAATTTCAAATCTGATATGCTTGATCGAAAAGTTTCTCTATTGAGTGGTGGCGAGAAGGTGAATTCAAGATTTGCACTTTTTTAGTTGATATTCAATTAACCTTTGTGGGCAAGAAAAACATCAAATTTTGGCATTAATTCTACAATGAGTTGTGGTTTTCTCCAATTCCTGTTTGTGGTTCAATATGTTAAGCTAATACAATAATTTGACTTACAAGGTACATAATGACCTGTGGATTTGAGTGAATTTTCTGTCAATTGAAATAGACAATTTGATATCTTTTTGCAAGAATTAATATTTCTTAAAAGAGATTAAGATGTAAACTCCAACTTTAAACAATGAGATGGGTGATTGTTTCTCCCTAAATTCTATCTCATAATTTTGGTATATTTTCTTCTATATACATTCCATTAGACTAGAGTCATTATCATGCACTATAGCAGCAAGAATAGGAAATACGTGCTTGATTCTCAGGGATTAAGGTTTTCTTTATCAGTTAAAATATCCATGGTGTGTTGAGTAGGCATGCTTCCATTTTACTCTACAGATGTAAAGCGTGCAATGATAACTTCAACAATTTCATTTCAAAGACGTTACACTTTCTCCTTCTCATCTTATGAGGCATAAATCTCTGGATATTTTTTTTCTCATGCTTCACTAGGCACGTCTGGCTTTTTGCAAATTTATGGTAAAGCCATCAACTCTGCTTGTGTTGGATGAACCAACCAATCACTTGGATATACCTTCTAAAGAAATGCTTGAGGTTTGCCTTGCTTTTCTCTGATGCTTCTGATTATTGTGCTTACTCCATTACTCTAATTATTTATAATTTTTCTTGCAGGAGGCAATAACCGAATACAAGGGCACTGTTATTACAGTGTCTCATGATCGATACTTCATAAAGCAGATAGTTAATAGAGTGATAGAAGTTAAAAATGGAGCTTTACAGGATTATGCAGGCGACTACAATGTAAGTTAGATTATCACAATCTAGGCACTTCATTGTGATAGTCAACGTTTTTGTATTTAGTTAAATTGGGATCATAGAGCTTTGTCGAGATGCAATCAATCCTGATATCTGTAGGTTCATATTGTTTATGGTTGGATTTCTTGTTTTATCTTTGATGATAAGACTTGACATGATTTTGTGGCATCTACACGCATAAAAAAGAAAAGAAAAACAGGATATGGCGATGGCTGCAAAAAACATGCATATATGCCTTGGCTTTTTTTGGCCATTTGCATAGACGCCGTAGCTGATTAGTGATATTCCAGTTTTCTTATGACTCAAAATGACTGCAGCGAATTCAATCAATTGCTTTGCTTATGATAGATTTCTGACACGTTTGAATACTAAAAATTGCAGTATTATTTAGAAAAGAATCTTGATGCTAGGGCCAGAGAGCTTGAACGTGAGGCAGAGCTTGAGGAGAAAGCTCCAAAAGTGAAAGCCAAATCCAAGATGTCAAAGGTAAATCCTTAGTTAAAATTGGAATGAAATTATTAATGCTGTAGCGATTGCTTTTCACCTAAATATGGATATTGACATAAATATAAGGCACAATGTTATATTGACATTACAACACAATAGAATGTGTAGTGCTTCTAGGTAATTTTGAAGTGTGGTGTGTGGGCTTTGATACGACGTACACACGTTAAATGTGATACAAGTCCGTTTTTGTCATGGCCTTTCACACTTCTGGTGAATGTCCAGGATAGCATAAATATTTTGTTTCATTTGCAATGACAGGCTGAGAAAGAAGCACGGAAGAAACAGAAAATGCAGGCTTTTCAGGCAGCAAAGCAGAAGTCCAAAGGTTCGAAAAATGCAAAGAGATGGAATTGAGTGGCCCATTTTGTGAAACCATGGAAACTCCACTTTAGACTAATTTTATCTTGTAAACAGGATAGAATAGAAGGTGAAGGAGCATATTGAGCTAGCCACTCGACCTCTTGTATAGATCACGCATGAATAAACTAACAACTTTGGATATAATTTTACTGGAATATAGAAGCTTGGTTATCGCGATTGTGTTTTCTGCTTATGTTGTTAGACTCCCTACTAATGTCCGATCCTTTTATACACACACACACACACATCAAAACATGTATATTTTGGAAGCATCCTTGTGTGCTTTTTGCTCATTTGACTCACGAAGTGCGCTTATGTTAAAAAGTAACGATCTAATGATAATCTTTACTTTCCACAATCACCTCTACGATGAACAATCCCAAATTTAACAGTGTAGAATACAGCATCAAGACTGTTCGCATAATTCAGGTTCTTTCTGAGCCACAAGATTGATTATAATCGCAAAATCTTGAGGAGGCATACACATGCTCTCTTTCAAGGAAAGCACGAGCCATGAGCGTGAAACCTGACCAATCTATATCTACTTTCATCATAAAAATCTTTTTTTCTTTTTCAAGTCCAATTTGACATTTGGAATTGGATCCTCTGATAGTAAACATTTGCAATTCTGATTTCGTGATAGTACTGGAGCCCATCCATTTTAATACTAAGCATTTTGCTTTTGAACACATGGTTTTGATGTTGGGAGAAGAATCTACATATTAAATCATAGTTTCTAAAACTTGATTAACACTGAAAACGAAACAACCACTAGCCATGATATCTTTAGGGAGTGTTTGGTTCAATGAAGGGGAGGGGAAGGAAGGGGTTTTAATGATATGTTGTTTGGTTGATTTGGAGGGGAGGGGAGAGAAGGGATTAATGGACAATTATACCCTTAATTAATTTTTTTTTATTTTAAAGATATTTTTATAAAAAAAACTTTTTTTACTTTTTATTATAAAAAATAATTTTTTTATTTTTATTCAAAAATATTTTTTATTTTTATAAAAAATATTTTTGAATCTTATTAAAAAAAATAAGATTTATATTATATTTAAAGTAAAAATAATTCAAGAGACAATTTGATCAAACTCACTCAAAATATTTCTCTGCCTCCCCTCCCCTCCCCTTCCCTCCAATTTTTACATACCCAAACAAGGGGAAAGGCTCCCCTCCCCTCCTCTCCCCTCCCCCCCAAATCCCTCCAACCAAACAAGGGGTTAGGGAGGCGAACTTCTATGCTGACCTCATAGCTAAACCAGGTACTTCTGGTGTTGCCTCTTCTCCACCCGATCTCTACCTTCATCTTTTGGCTGACTCTGCGTTGGTTTCTTTTCTTTCATTCATAAGATGCTTGTGCAGATGTTGTGATGTCCACTTAGTTAATGGATTACCCAATAAAGATAATGGAGGCAATGTTTGCTAACTTTATGTTAAATAAGCTATTTAGTATTAAATATTTCATTTAGTCATTATGTGTGCTTAGTTTAGTTTTATCTTTCTGTTTTTATTTTCTCCTTCTACACCAAAAAAAGAAAAACAAAGCAAAGCAAAACAAAACAATGTAACGTTGTGTATGTATATGTATAATTTTGAATACTATTATTTATGCAGGGAATTTTTTTTTTTTGGGGAGGGAGTAAATATGCAGATTTGGAAAGGAAAGAAGATTATTGCGAAAATGCTGTGTTTAATTGCTGATAAAATTTTCAAATTCTTTCTCCAAATAATTTACTGTTAATTTTGAAAATTTTTATTATGGGTTGATAAAAGTCAAAATTAACATAAATAAAAGATACCTTCATATTCTATTCAGCATATCACATCAAAGTTTCCTTTAAATCACTAGCTTTTTGCTTTAAAAGGCTCGATATTGTTCATGTGCGGCAAAGTACAGGATTTTCTTCTCTAGACGCGGTACAAGTTATCTTTTTACAAGAGTTGTGCTACTTTATTCATTAAGAATTTTGTTGTAATATTCTTCTCAAACATCGATCTCCTTGATGTTCAAATTTTGTATTTCTTATAATCTTTCAAACCCTCTTGTTTTTCTAACCTTGGAGATTATTATTCAATATTTGTTCATTGCTAACAAAAAACTTAGTGCAGGCTAAGGGGAGCAAGAAAAGGTACAAGTAATGATTTTTATACTGACATATTGAGTATGCTGTAGATAATTTGATTTTCTTCTAGATTCATTGCTACTACAACATGGTTAGTAACCATAAATGTTTGCATATTTTTAATCTCTTATTGATTCATGAAGTTTACTTTTTTTTTTTTGGTTATTATCTTTTCTTACCCTTTATTCAAGTTTTAAATTCTAAAGGAAATTATGATTTTCTTTCAAATTTCTTTCACTGAAATGATACTTGGAAAATATTTATAGATTCTTCAAAATGGTGCAGGGAAACGAAAAATATGCACGCACTGTTCAGTTTCAAAATTTTGATTATTTTCTTATGAAATTGCATTTAAGAGGGTTCAATGACTAATGTGCAATGACAATGATGTTTGAAAGAGTAGTTAGACAGAGAAGGGAAATTGAACAAGTTGTGCTGTTTGAACTTTAAATTTCAATTATTGTTTATTTTAAAAATTAATATTAATTTTAATATTTTATGTACTTTATTTTTTTTTTACTTTTTATCTATAAAATATTAAATAATTTAAATTTATAAATACTCTACGCATCAAGTATAAATAAAAGAATAAATTATATTCTTTTTTGTGAGAAGTCTAAATTTTATGACTATCTTTTTTATTTTGAAAATTTACATTTCCTTCTTTTAAAATCAAAAGATGCATTATATACATCTTTTTTATTGCAAAAGATGAGTTACAATTATATTTATTTTGAGTAAAATACCCTTATATATATATATATATTACTTATATGATATAATATTCAATATATATTTGACTAATACAAAATTAGTCAATTTTTTAAATTTGTAATTTTTAACACAAAATAAAAAAATTGAAATAAATCTTTTAAAAAAATATTTTTAATAAAAAATTATTATCATTCTTACAGGTATTTTAGTCATATTTTAGCTATAGCAAATTTATATACACTTTTATAATGAAAGATATTACTGTGTACTTTAAGTATATATAAGGAGAGGAGAAAGTTTTTAAATAAATTTGACTAAAAATCTATTTTGGTTTCTTACATATAGTGTATTTTTAAATTTACTTCTTTATAAAATTATCTTATTAATTTGATCCTTTATAAATAGAATATTTCTTAATTTAATTTCTCATAAAATTACTTTATCAATTTAATCCCTTACAAATGAAATAGTTATTGATAATATTTTTATATCAATCTATTACAAATAAAATTAATAGATATAATGATATATACCATTTTTTTCAAATTTATTACTTTTTTTCTTTAGCCAAATGATAAATTACACTTTTTTCATCATTATATAATGTATAAATTAACTAAGTTTTATTAATAGTCGATTAATATAATAATATTATTAATAATAGTTTTATTTATTAAAAATAAAATTAAAAAGATTTAAATTAGAAAGACAATTTTATAAAGAATCAAATTAAAAATAGTTTTTTGTAAGAGATTAAAATAAGATTTTTAAAAAAATAAAATTAAAAATCTTGCTTTGAAAACCCGTTTATTGAGCCTGAAAAATATTGCTTTGAAAACCCTCGCCCCAACAGCCACTACTCCTGCAGGCGCTCCCGTACCCGCGGCAACCATTCATCTTGTGGCTCGTGCTTTCCTTCGCAGATACTTATTCGCATTATGTATGCCTCCTTATGATATTACGTTCTCTGTGATCAAGAAATAATTTTGTGGCGCTGAAAGAAACTTATTACTCGCGTCGTTCAAGTGTTATTTGCCAGCATAGCATATGTGAAGCGCGAGTTTTATTGATTAGAACTCAGCAGAAGACACAGATTTTCGCCGTTTTATTTGTTCAAATTCCATTCAGTGGGGTCTTGCGAGGTGATTCGTGGATTTTTTTTTTAAACCTAACTCTGGTGTGTAATTCTGTATGTTTTAAGCTTTTGTTGTTCTTCTTCAATCTGACTTTACAAGTTCTGGGCTTAGTCTTGATTGTTTCCGTAGAAAATTGTTGCTCAAATTACAACTTCAGATGGTATATTTTCCATTAATCCGTATAAATTCATTTCTTTTGGTTGCTTCTTTTAGATTACGTTTTACTGAGTCATCTGTTTATGGAGTTATCGCCACTGATTCAGTAATGGCACTTACTGTGATGTTTCATTCTGCTCGTTTTGTACTAGAGGGAGAAATGAGTGGGGTTCTGCTAGGCATGCCAGGACCATGGGCTGAAGACTATTGTGAATCATCCGATCCTTATACAACAAAAGTTGGAGGACTTCCTGTAAGTAATGGCAGCATCTATAAAATTCAGCATGTTTTTCAGAATGATTTGATCCCCTTTTTTTTTCCTATGAGTATGTACCCTACTGCTATTTCCTTCAACAGGACTGGCCCCTTCCCAAGGAGGCAATACAAGCTAATTTGCTTCAGTGTGGTGCATGTGGGAGTAAACTCTGTCTTGTAGCACAGGTTTTTTTTTTTCCCCACTGTACACCTTTACTAGGAAATTCACACGAAATTGTTCAGGCTGACATGTTCTTTTCCTACTCTTCTCACAATCCAGGTTTATGCTCCAATATCAAGTAAAACTGTAAAGATTGAAGAGCGCCTTCTTTTCATCTTAGGTTGTCTTGCGCCAAAATGCGGAAGCGCTTCAGAAAGGTTATTTTTTATTTCTCCCTGTTATCTCTAGCATTTAAATGATAAGCATTATTATTTTTATTGCAAATATTATTTCATGCACTGAACGAGCCTTTAATCACTTGTGGCTTGTAGCTGGCGAGTTCTTCGAGTTCAGAAGACTCATGATGCGGACAAGTCACAAACCTGCACTCAGGATGTGGCTTCTGTAACGACGTCATCGCTTGCGGTTCAAAATACCAGCTGGTGGGAAGATGTCAATGATTATGACAACGATGATGACATGGATTTGGAGCAACTGGGTAAGGCTCTCTCTGAAGCTGGGACTTTGGCTTCTGACAGCAAAAAAACATTGTCTAATCAGCGTACTGCCATTGCTGCCTTTGCATCTCCAAATCATAGAGCAAGTGTGTTTGATATTGATATGCCAGGTAAATTTTCATTAAGGAAGCAAAGTTGCCAAGATTGAAGCCCTAGCCTTTATGTTTTGTTACCTTTTCCTTCAAAACTTATGAATATTAATAGGAGTGTGTAATCGGCTGACCTCATCCCTTTTCGTATGTGCTTATGCTAGTCAGTTAGAGTATTTCTGATGAGACAGTATCAACTCATTTGTGTTGCCGGATTTAGTTCCTGCTATTTAAGTTATGTGAACTTAAATAAGTTAATGTACATGTTAATGTGCATGAAAATAGGAAATATGTCAGAAAATATCTATTGTTACAATGTGTAAAAATGTAAGTAAATTTTAGTTGAAAGAAGACCAACAGTAAAAGAACTTGGTTGAGTGAAAAGATGTTTACATGTTGCTTTAGGCATTATGAATATTGTGCTAAGGTTGCCGTAATTGGTTGATGCGATTGTTGTTTCCAGTGGTGCCTTGCTTTTATATATACACACAGGAAGAACCATCCTCAGGGGATCTTAGTTCGATATGTTCTAACTACTCATCGCTTTCCATTAAGGAGAATGCAAGTGATAATGAGGACGAAATTTGGGAAACGGAATCTTATGAATATGATAAAGCTTTGACCGCTGATAGAACATACCTGAAGTTCAAGAAACGCTTGGATGCATATCCAGAGCAGTGTTTCAGGTACACACACACACACACACACACACACACACACACACCCTTCAATCTATCCTCTTCCTACCTTTGTGGTTTAAGGAATTGTATCATGCTTTTTCTTATCCTTTCTGTGTACAGATATTCATATGGTGGGAAGCCACTTTTAGCTGCAGTTGATAAAATAGACCCCGGTAGGTGCTGGCTTTGTGGCGGATCAAGGAAATTTGAGATGCAGCTAATGCCTCCATTGCTATATTTTCTACAAGAAGCACTCAATGATGGCAAAAGACAGTTGGTGGAAAATTGGGATTGGATGACCCTCATCATATATACTTGTTCCAAGGTTAGTATTCTGCTGTCTCCTATTGATACAGAGGACAAATGTTCCTTGCTTTTTTAACAAGCTTGATAATCATAAGAAACAGTTGATAGTGAACAAGCTGTTACATGGCAATGGTATTAGTAGTGTGCATACTTCACTTGTGTTCAAAACTGGACTTATCCTAAATGTTCATCAAACTTCTGAACTTAGTTGATGTCCAAGTCCAACCATGTTACCAATTACCCTTTTATATTAGTTTTAGTTGCTGTTTTCCCTCCTGTAAACATCTGCATTTTTTTGTTTTTATTTTAATATCTTCATTTTATTTCATTGGAAACATGCATGCATGTTTTGCTATGCATATTGAGTTTATGCCGAAAAGATGTCTCAAATTTGTGTGAACTCTAGAGTCTTGTTAAAAATGTCGGTATTTGTTAGAGTTGTGCTCTTCCTTGTATACTGGTACGATTTAGGTCATTCATAGCACGTTTAATTCTTCTACGAGAAAAACCTATATTATGAACCTTTGTTTTTGTGCCTATTATGCACTAATATTTTGTATCCCTTCCAGAGTTGTTCTGAAATGATTGGGCAAGAAAAGCCCATTAGTAAGGGCTGGATTGTGGCAGAGGAGGCAGTTGTGGCACAATGTGAGAGATCCATGCCTATTCATAACTATCTCTCATGATCAGTGACATTGTTGAGAAGAGCCCCAACGTTCCATGCATGTATATATATATATATATATATATATATATATAAATTAAGAAGCTGTGAGAAGCCTATTGTAATTTTTAAGTCATTGAAGCTTTCCTGTCTTGGCCACTGCACACCCCGCCCTTGGCTTTAATAGAAGAAATTCGTGTTAGAAAAATAGAAAGGAAATGGGATTAGAGTTGTATTCTACAATGGAGAACTGGTGAGTTGAATTTTTGCCTGATGTGCCTTGAAGGTTTTGGGATTGGAGTGTGGAGACAAATTAATCTTTTGTTTTTAAAGTCGAGAATGGAGACACTTAGGAGGCATAATTTCTTAAGCATTTGAAATTTATTGATAAAAAAATTAATATATAACAAAATATCGTTCCTATATTATTTGGAATATGTATTGTACATATTCTTATATATATATTTTAATTTTTATACTTATTATATTCAAACATTAAATAAATAGGTTTTTAAGCTTAATTTCCCAAGTACCTAATAGCTTCTTAGTATTTGCAAATGCGAGGATTGTACGTTGTAGGAAGCCACTTCTTTTTCAAGGCGTATGTCCCAAGTTTACTATGGAAGAAGATTATTATCTTAAATAAGATAACCTCAAACGGAAAACAGCAGAATCAAAATAAATGAAATAGCTAAGGTGGAAGTTATGACGAGTTGGGTTCTGAATAACTGATGATATTGCTTTCGCCTTCTTCTGATCTTAAAAAAAAAAATTAAACACTAAGCGGTTCAGGTGACTAACAGATATAAAATGATTTATTTTTGTTAAAAATCAAAAGGTTTAATTAGACCTTGATATTATTACTAACTATTGAGTAACCTTACTGGTTCAACAATGATACAAATTGAGACTATTAGTAATGAAATGACTTTTGTAAACTTTCATCGAGATTTTTAAGAGGACGAAGTTCATTGTTTTTGTGAATGTGACTTCGGTGGAATGCTATACTGTTTTGTTTCCTCGAAAAAACAATACTTGTGTAACTCTAAACTATGGTGCTTATCAAGTAGTCGTTTAATCATGTATAGGGCTTCGATCAACTATAGAAAGGATGAAAATTGAAAAGTAATGGAAGCTTCAGGATAAATAAATTGTTTCATAGGATCGTTGCCTACTGATTAATATATATATATAACAAAATGATTTAAAGTTCTGCATCAGACTCTCGCTTAGAGGCAGAGGCAGTTGTCTTCACCTTTTCTGCAGTCTTGTGAACTGCATCTCCAACAATATCTGCTGCTGATTTTGCAGAATCCTTAACTGTCTCTTTGCTTTTGTGGAGACTCTTCTCAGCTGCTTCTTTCACTCCAACACCATCTTTCGATCCTGCCTCGTTCCCTCCTCTGAAACTGATAAACAAGGTGCCATAATTCTCTTCCACATGAAATATGTATTTGGATACTCTAAATTTTGTAAATGTTAATATCGACAAGAAGAGAAAAGAAAAAAGCAATGGAATGGTTTGGTAGAATGTCGTTTAAAATATTTTAATGTCATAAAATGATATTTCCTTTTAGATGTTATTTCATATCACTCAAAAGATTTAGAATTTTACATTATACTCTTTTTAACTTAGTTAATTTTTATAAAATATCACTTATATTCTTTCTATAGCAATTTTCCATTGTCATATTAATAATAATACCTTTGTATCCTATATCATAATATTCAAAATATTATAAAAATGTGACATAACACCAAATCAAATTCTTTTAATATGTGTAAACTCGTGTCTAGATACTCTAAGTTTTTTCCAGTAAATCTTTTAAATTTTAGAGAGAAAAGAAGGAGTAAATAAAAAGAAAAGAAGTATACCCCATCAATATTTTTACTACTTTTTGACACCCTCTATTTAAAATTTATTAAAAAAATTTAGATGAAAACTTTGGAGGATCTGAAATGGTGAAAACTCACTAACAATAAAACAAGTGAATTACTTAATTGTTAAACCTCACTTAATGTCTTTCTCTCTTTAAAATTAACATGATTAATTTCTTTAAAAAATTTAGAGTATCCTAATTCCATGAAATATACAATAAAATGAAAATGTGTATTTAAGAACAGTTAAACTTACTCCAAATTAGGAGGGGAGAACTGCATCTGAAGATCATGTACGACCGATTTGATTTTCTCCCAAGAATTTTTGTGGGACCTTTTCAGTAGGGAAACAGTATCGATAACAAACTTCTGTAAGAATGGATGGTCTGGTTCATTTTGAGCAACATTTTGGCCACCTTCTTGAACGGCGATCTGGAATTGAAGAACAACTACGATGCAGAAGAGAAGAAACAATATAGTGTTTCTGCTTAAATTTTCCATGATGATACAACTTTTTCTGGGTGTTAAAGACTAAAGAAAGAGAAATGCCAAGGAATTTTCACCTGCCTCAATAATTTGCAGTGTCTGTGTTTTGAAGATTGGACACGTTCTTGCTACGTGTAGGAAACGTGGGATTAGCATCTTGCATGTAGGGGTCAATGCTTGAAATTTTCAAACAGGATTAGTAAAAAACGGGAAAAGAGTAATAAAATTAGTGTAGAAAGGCCCAAATTTGTAAAATGAACCTTTCCTCTTTTTTTTTTTTAAACAAAAATCTTATTTTAATATGAGATATTTCTCTCTTCATAATTTTTTTTAATTTAATCTCTTACAAATAAAGTATTTTCTCTTTTAAAGTATTTCTCAATTCGATTTTCTATAGAATTGTTTTTTCAATTTAGTTACTTGCAAATTATTATTTTTTAATCTAATCTGTTATAAATAAAATTGTAATCAATAATATCATGTCAACCTATTATAAATAGAATTAACAATAGATTAATAAAACAATATTATTAATAATAGATTTATTTGTAAAAAATTAAATTGAGAAAATAATTTTATGAGAGGTTAAATTTAAAGATATCATATATATGATAAATTAAATTAAAAAAATAATTTATGAGTAACTAAATTGAAGGAGCAAAATGTAGTATTTTTTTTTATTTCCCTATAGTGAGCACCCAAGCCCAAGTTTCATTTCACTGGTCGCTTACATTATTATGACAAATTAATTTTTGTCTTCATAGGGCTTTCTAACTTGTTTTCATCAAATTGACCTATAGAATAGAATTATTTCAAATCTATTAATAGATATTATGACCTCTTAAACAAAAGATGTAACGTTTTTGTTTGCCTGGGCTTTCGATGAGTTAAAAATATTATAAAAGTTTTATACTTTGCATAAGAGTATGGAACAACTGCAACGTCCTCACATAAGATTAGAAAAAATTATTATTTAAGACTCTACATTAAAAAGATTTATATTAAATAATTTAAAATTTTAAAATTATTTTAAAAGACTTCAAGATAAAAAATTTTAATTTAAAAATTTTAATTATAAATTTTTTATGCAATTTAAATTTTTAATCACAAAATTTTTATGATAATTTTAAATTTAAATTTTTTTAATATAAATATTTTTAAATTATAATGTTAAACTATAATTTTTTTCTTCAAACTAAAAAGAAATAGACTATTTAATTGAAATATATAATAATAAAAAGAATATAAAAAACAAACAAGTGAAGATAAATGAAATAAAAATTAATTTTTTTATCTTTATTTTTTTAAAAATAATTTAATAAAATAAAATAATAAATATCAAAATATAACAGATATTACCCATATAATTCATTACCTGCACCCCCTCTCTCTCTCTTCATATCATTTCGAACGTCCTCTCCAACCCCAAGATGACAAGTAGCTATTCTGATCAAAATTACAAGGGATAAATTAGCTAGAAGCAGTCCTCCTCCTACCCACTGTTTATTTACCGATTATTCGCTACTTTTTCTCAATGCAAGCAGAGACATGTGCAGAGTGATAAAGGAAATAATTGACAAGTACTGTTTTGCTTCGGGTTAGATGGCTAATGGGGATAAATCTCGTATTTTCTTTTCTAAAAACAGCCCAGCTGATTTCAGAGATGATATGTGCAGTATTTTAAATGTCCTATTGGCGGACTGCTCATGAAAATATCTGGGTTTACTTGTTTTGTGAGGGAGGTCCAAATCGGAGGCTCTAGCATTTGTTTGTGACAGGGTCAAAAGAAAGGTTTAAGGGTAGAAACAGGGGTTATTATCACAAGTAGGAAGGGAAATTTTAATTAGGTCTGTAGCAAATGCTATTCCAACATTTCCTATATCCTGTTTCAAGTTCCCCATTAATGTGTGCCCAGAATTGGATAGAATTATAGCAAACTTCTGGTGGGGGCAAAATAAGGAGGAGGGTATAATACACCAAGTTGCATGGAAAAAATTGTCTTCTGCAAGAAAGGCGGCAGTTTAGGCTTTAAGGATTTTGATAGTTTTAATTCAGCACTGTTGGCAAAGTTATCATGGCGGATTCTTTCTTCTTCTAATGAATTGTGGGTTAGGATTCTGAAGGGGATTTACTATCCTAACTTTGATTTTCTTGTTGCAAAGAAAGGTCTTGTGCTTCTTGGGCTTGGTCTCGTGTTGGAAGGAAAAGATTTCCTTGCTAAGAATCTTTGTTGAGTTATTGGGAATGGTTTGAAGTGTTAATTTCTGGTCTGATGCTTGGATCTCATATTTGCATAATTTCAGTTTATCGTCGGCTCTCCCATTTGAAGAGGTTAGGGATGTAAGGTTGCTGAATTCATCAACAATGGTAAATGGGATTTGTCGTTAACGGAAGATTGATTAACACAGAAAGAAATTGGTGAATAAACAATTGGCAAAGAGGATGTGCCTTTATGGTCAGGATTTTTATCCCCCATCCTCTCTTGTTTCTCTCTTGGATCAGGATACTGCTGCTTGGAAGCAGGGAATAGGCTGTGTTTCTTCTTTCTACTTTTCTTTGTTCTGTACTTGTTTCGTTTTTCGGTTTATGAAATGCAGTCACCGTCCCCCCCCCCCCCCCCCCTCGCCCCCAAAAAAAACAAAAAAGAAACACTTATCTTCAAAAAGTGAAGGAACTAATACAACGACGTAAATGATTTCTCAAATCCTCGATGAAGTTGAAAAGGTTTTCAAATAGACCGAAACTAGAATGAAAGGTAAACGACTAGGTATCGGCGTTAGTTATTTATTGTTGTTCGTAAGAAACAAGAATGGTGTACGCTTCTCTCTTGTTTCCAATCCACTGTTATTTTCAGACAGTTCATAATGACATAAATCTTTTTACCCAGCTTCATATACATAAAAAAGTTGACCATATAGATCGAGAAGCAAGATCATATAGAAATTTCGATTAAGTTTTTCTAATTGGCTGCGTCATACGTTCAAGTCACCTCAATTTTAGTTTTAGCTATTTATTCATCTTTCTTCACTGTTGTTCGCAAAAAAACAAGAATGGTATACGCTTGTTTCCGTTTCTTCTCAATCCAGTATTATTTTCAGATAGTTCATAATGGTATACATCTGCCCAGCTTCATATACACAAAAAAATTGACCATATAGATCAAGAAGCAAGATCATATAGGAATTTCGATTAAGTTTTCTGACTGGCTGCGTCACACGTTCAAGTTACCTCAATTTTCTTCTTTGATGGTAAAGTAACTTTAATCAGCAAACAGGTCTGTTAACCAACGTTTTGATTAATCCTACATATACACACATATGACAGAAAAATTGTAAATGAGGCTCCAAACAAATCGCATTACGCATGCTTTATTGTATATATAAGCTTCTATCAACTGGGAAAATCCCTCACATTTTAGTTTTACAGACAAAATTGTCAAGTGCTGTTGAAATTTTCAATAGAGGTAAGAGAAAAGTTTGGTACAAAAGAATCAACCTTAACATTATAAATGCTTCCCAAACTTCCCCTTATATTGGTAAAGCCTCTAAAATATGAAAGAATCAATTGACCACTTACAAGTAGAATAGAGAAGTCATACAGACATATAACTTCATTCTAAGCAAGAATATATCAGTGTATTAGCAAATGACAAATTACCCAATGCAGAGGTCCTCATACATTGATATCTGAGCGCTTTGTTCTAGTTCCAGCACCGCTTTCTGAGGAGCTAGACAAAGAAAACCTAGGGAAGCTATAGATTTCAGACACTGAAGCAGGCTGTTGAGGATAAAGTGTAGGTGGTGGGGTGAGATTGCGTTGAGCTGGAAGGGGGGGAAGCATGTTATACTTGTAAGAGTCACCGCTTAGACTGCAGTCAACAATAAATTTTTGTAAGGAGTGGCGCAAAACCAACTAAAGGAAAAAACTAACAAGATGGAACCAAACCCAACATCAAATCTGTGCATCGGTCTATCCTAAACTGAACGAAGTCAAGCAAGCATTTTGCCCACTCAAAGAAATTCTGAGTAATGGATGGTCATGATGACAAAAGAATTCAGGATCAAAATGATTTGCCAGGCAAGCAGAAAATACCTTGCAATAGAAGACTGATCATCTTCATCAATCAAATCATCATCTATACGCTGAGCAGGTCTCTGAACTGAAGAAATGGACCATGCACTTGGTGCAGGTATTTCATCTGAGAAATATCTTCTCCTGATCAACTAAAAGAAAAGGTACTAGAAAACTCAGATGATACCCATTCATTAATTTATGGAGGGGGAAAAAAAAGATATTGAATACCATACAGACCATATGAAAAAATTTCATCACTGCTTCCTTGTCATACCTTGCTTCTTTCACAGCCTGCAGATGTCCGAAATATAAATCACCACAAGTACAAGAAGCAGAACTTGGCTAGCAGCTTTATACAGAATGCAAAAACGTAAGAGGTCTCTCATCAAGTGCTATCAGATATGGTTTGCTACATCTTAGTTACATCATTTACTTCAGGTTTTGAATGACCGCAAGAGAAATCAAGATCGCCGAACAGTATATATTTAGCATCTCCAGTTCAAAACCAAAGCTCAAAGCACAGTGGAACACCATAGATAAGTTCATCATTCATGTTAATCATTTAAGTGGCACTACTATATGTATTTAGGTAAAGTATTGGCTAGTTATTAAAGTACATAACAAGCATAGCAAATGTTTGAAAATGCCACTATACTAGCAAGTACTTCAAAATCCCAAGCACTTAACACAAGACAGCAGATTATTAAACTCTATCTGAACTCAAACACAAAAATTTCATGGGGTAGCATACTATCTTAAGAATTGGAAAGCATAACTCAAAGTAATAAGTAAAACTGACTTATAGAATATTTTTGTTGAGACACTTACTGCAACAAGTCCTCCACTGCCAGGAAAACTCTCAGTCAGAGGAAGCTCCTCACTTGATGGAAGCAAACCCTGCTTCTCAACCCACTGCCGTGCAACATCAACAAGATTCCCACTGCTTCCTTGTCTACCACTTTTTGCAGCAATATCAACTTTGTTACCAATAACAATATATGGAACAGTAAGGCCACCAGGACCACCAGATCCCATAGGGGCAGAAAAAGTCCCAGTTGCAGCAATCTCAGCTGCCCACTTCTGCAAGCTGGCCTTTGTTCTTCTCTGCGAGAGATCGTGAACAAAAATTACACCTGCAGATTAAGTTTAAACAAGAAGCCTCAGCTCAAAAAATAGACAGTCAAGTTTCAAATTTTAATGCTTCATTAATTACAAATGAACTTCAGTTGTAGAAAATTCCATAATATTTAAATACCATCAAATTATGGACGCTAGCATAGAAAATAGTGGCAAAAGTGTGTGATACAACTTATTTTGCCGGCTCGAACTCTCGACTTCCCAGTTAAGTGTGTAACACACCATACCAGCAAGCCATGAGTCCTTCTAGCAGTGTGTGATACAACTAAATGACATTTAAACGACCAGTTCTAGATAATTTCAAACGAAGATTAAAAGTAGCTGATTCTCCAGTAAATTATTTTGAATGGAGCAACAACACTCATCTAAGAGACCACATTAAGAGTGAAAAGTAAAGATCAAAATTTAATTCAATATCATTTATATTGAATATGTAGGGCTTAAAAAGTGAAACCAAATATAAATTAGGTGACTATTAAAGTATCAGAAATTATTTTCTTCTCTTTGAAGACTTTATTAGATTGCAAACACACAATTTCTTCCTAAGCTGTAACCAATTGAAAAAAAAGAAGAAGAATGGATTACTAATGATTACTCACCATTAATCTGTGTATAAAACAGAGAACGACAATCTTTGTACCGCTCATGTCCTGACACGTCCCAAAGTTCAATGAAGAAACCTCTCTCAAAATCACCTTTAAGACTATTTGAAGAGCTGCCAGAATTTCCATAAGTAGTGTGCTGGAAGAAAGCAACAGTGGATGGGACACTTGGTGAAGACTTGAACTACAGCAACAGTTATGCATTTTCTTGTGTGACCAAAGAATGGGGAGTCTTTACCTTCACACCAACTGAACAACCAATTGTTTGTGGAGGACGAGCGATGGAAGAACCTTTGACGATCAGATGAACTAGGGAAGTCTTCCCAACACCTGTAAGAACATTAAAATATAAAATGTCTGCAGCTTAAGACTTATCCATTGAAGAGAAAAACAGTGGATATGATGTGACTGACAAACTTAGAAGAGCTATTTTGGTGTCCATGGATGTGGTAATAAATAGATTGAAACCATGACTTTTCCTATTGATGGACGTCTACATGCTATAATTACTAACCCCTACTAGAACTACTGGAACTCACTGCTGTTATAGTCTATAGAAAATGAGGTAGCTCCCTCTCTTCTCTCAAACTAAAATTTTGCAATGATCAATGAGTACTCAAGCGAAAAATTCTCCTAATGAGACAAAACAGTCAATGTCTACCATGTGTGACAAAATATGATTTATGCCAAATTAATAATTCATGCCACACATTTTCTTAGCTCCTATATTTTACTATGCCTCTTAATTTAAAATACATAAAAAATAGGATTTAATAATTGTATGAAACCTTGTCATTTGCTGCATCGAACCATCAGAACTGGTCGAAATATCATTTTAACCCAGTCACACCAATTCAGGTTAGAAATTTGCAGCCTAAATAGATCCACAGAGTCTATAATAACTTCCCAGAATCAAAGATCATCAGTATGTAAAGTTGACAGACTAGCCAGTAAGACTTCTCCATGAATAACTCTGAAAAGCCACATACACAGGACTCTTTAAGTTTGTCCAAAGAAATTGTTACGTGAGTTGAGGACAACTGCCACAGAAATATTTCTATGTGATTTCCACCATCTTCAAGTAGTTTCTCAAACATAATAAGTCGTTGACAATTTTAAAAACTGTCCAAACGATACATTTTCTAAAACCCCTGCCGAAAGAAAAAATATGTTATCTAATTCGTCATAATTCGGATTTCTACCACCTGCCGGTTTATGGGTGTAATATAACTCCTGGAACTCCCTAGGTTTCACCATTCTTATCTAAGGCTGTCGGAAGCATTATTATGAAGCTCCAGTGACATTTGCAGCAGAACTACTGCATTCAATTAATTGACAAGGTAAACAACTTGGCTTTCGTCCGCACCACACAATTTTTGAATTTTGGTCGTGAAGCTTCACTCTAGAAAATAGTCGGCACCATAATAAAATTTGAGCATAAAAGATTGCGAAAGCAATACCAAAGGGAAAATATCGTGTACCTGAGTCACCAACAACGAGCACTCTAACCTGTCCACATGGCGGCCCTCCGTTTTGGCCGTTGTTCTCCCTCTCACGGTCCCACCGGAACATGTTTTTCTCTAGACCCTCTTCACAAATTCAGCTTCAAATGCAATTATGAAAACAAAACCTCAAATAATTTCCCGACCCATTAACCGATCGAGTTCCTTCTACCAGATTCAACCTTCACGAAAAGCACCAATTTCTCAATATGGGAATTCCAACTTCTATTTCAAAATCCACGTAATGTAAAAATTAAGCAGAGACTTGATATCCTATTATTTCACATCTCGGAAAATTAACCACTTAGGTTGATGGATCTGACAAGAAGTTGTGAAGGAAATATCCAAAAAAGATGAATTGACAAAGAAAAAGTCAGGCTAGTCTTGTTTAAGTTGGAAAAAGTTCAGAAGTTAATGACAAGCAAGATCCAAACAGGATAGTCAATTAACAACTTGCAGAAGATTGTTATCAATCCGCAGTATTCAGACAGGCAAGACAAGCGATGCAGTAGGCAAAATCGTCTGGATCGGGAAGAAGGGAGGCGCATGAAGGTACCATAAAACGTGGAAAGGGATAATCTCGCTGATCCACGCTACCCAGAACACGTGAATGCAGCATTTTTTTTCCCCTTTTTTCCCTCTTTTTTAATTCTTTCTATTTTTCGTGTCCAGCATCACCAAAAAATGAAAAATGTGATAATTACGAAAGTTATGTGAATTTCTCGTGAAAAAAGTGATAATTATGAAAGTTATGTGAATTTCTCACTGTATTATCAAAAGAGTTAAAATTATATTATTGATCTTCTAACGACTATGTTTTTTTAGTTCTACCTTAAAAATTTTAAATTTGATCTGTCAATTATGATTTTCTTTTAACTCCATGGTGGCTTATTTCAAGAGAGTATGGTGGAAAAAGAATAAGTAGAGTATTTAAAAAATAAAAAATAAATGAGCTCTAACCTCTTCTTCAGTCAAATGGTCATCCCTCAATTTTCAAATCTTACAATTTAGGATATTTGAAATTATTCATCTTCTTATCACTCACTTAATTATATATTTTTCTTATGTAAAATTAAAAGTAGTTCAATATTACAATGGAGTGTACATTTTTCTTTCCTTTTTTTTTTCTAGATTTTGTGGTGGAGAGCTCAGATCGTTTATTATTAGATCACTTTAAAATTTATGTTTATAACAATTTGAAATTTATATATATATATATATTCTGAAAAAAATCGCAATTAAAAAAAAAGTTGAACTCGTCTTGTTTTTCTCATGTTTCTGAATATGTTTTGGGATGGGACAAGCGTAGACGGAAGCCCAATTTATGGGCCCGTTAGCCTGTTCCAGATGAGCACATGATTGGAGTTTAAATGGGAGAGAAAGGTTTGTTTCCTTCACTTTTTCACTTGGTTCTCATAGGTCTATTAAAATTTTATAATTTTTTGTCAGAGATAAAATTCTATAATTGAGTTTTAATTAGAATTATAGATTTTTTAATTTAATTTATGCCATTAAAATTTTATTAATGTATTATTAAATTTTATTACGTGACTCATTATATATTACCTTAATACTTTAAATATATATGATTTAAATCAAAATTATATTTAACTTAGTCAGGCAAATAGATTGCATCACATGCATCTGATATAACTTTATATTTATAGTTATCCCTTTTATTAGCATAGATCATGCATTATAATATCGGTATACAATTAACTACATCAATAAAATTTAATAATATAATACTAAAAGTTTAATGGTAGGGATTAATTTTAAAAGTTTTGAACCCATAAAAATAAAATTTCTTTAGACTGAACCAGATTAAAAATTAAGTGAAATTATTAAAAAAATTAGCCAAAAAAGAAAAAAAAAAAAAAAAAGGAGTTCCTCCTTTACATGTCTCTTCGAAAGCCATATAAAAAATATCGGACAGAAGCAATTGATAAGGTAAGTGAAGAAATTTGAAATCATTAGAGGTCGAGTGTGGCAATGGTGCTAGAGCGTATTAGTACGGTTATGTGCAGCATAAACATTTTCCCCCAAACACAAGTCCTGAATATTGAAGGCCTATATTGGAGTCTAAACTCTCATTAATCAATGAATTACAGCACAAAAGCCACTTTTAATTTCAGACCTTCCCAACAACTATTATTATTATTATTATTATTATTTTTTGGCTATAGAAAGATGAGATAGTTTTACTTAACAGACACATGGACACTAGTCCCAAGTATCAGCTCAACCCAATTCGATGTGATTATGACTAACTCAAAACTGTTAGCCCGGCCTATTTGATAATACCATGAAATATATATATATATATATGGCAAAGAGTAATGAAAAAGACAAGTCAAAACTAGTAGAAAATATCTAGGAAGACGATGAGTTTGCAGAAGAGTGCAAATTAGCCCAGGCGTGATTAGAATGCACCATTTGGGTGTAGTAGGCTGCACAGGGGCTCGCGTGATTGTGCATGCCTTCGTAAGTTGTTATCACATAGCTTGAGTCGTCTTTGTCCCTCTCCACTCTTTTCTTCACTTTGCATTCTCCACTTGAACACTTGTAGTAGTTCCTGTTTCATCATTAAAATAATTAATAAAATTGCACCCCAACTACTACTTTTACTTGTATATATTCATGAAGATAATGGCTTTAAAAAAGGCATGCAATGAAATAGATGCAGAAGTTTCTTATCAGAAAAGTTATTAAGAAATTGACACAAGCATTAATTTAAAATCATGACTACTATGGGAATGAAGAACAAATTCAAGACCAACAATTATAAGGACAAATTATATCTTACTCCAATATATACTTATTCTTCTTCTTCACTGTGGTTATAACTAATAGGCAAGGAGGTCTCTGCTAACGTGCCAATTGGTCTTACTTTTCAGGTTGAATCAGTTCCTTATTTTAGAGAATTTTTCTTTTAATCAACTAAGTTGATTTTATATTTGAACAAACATCCTAGTGAACATGTATTTCGTTCATACTTTTTAAGTCTAAAAAGTCATCCATCATGGACCTATTCATTAGTAAATATAATGAAATTTATTGTTTGCTTTTAACAGCATAATTAGTACGTAATTAGCCAAACACAAATTAAATCAAAGACCACGTTTTGTTCCTTAATTATCGATTCGAGGAAAACCCAAACGAACTCCACGTACACACTCGGCAGATAATGCTAATGAACTCTACCTCAGTGGCTCACACTTGAGCAGCCACACATCCGAGCTGGGGTCCATTGATCAGGCTCAAACCACTATGAGAACCAGTGGGCAACATTTATTTATCGCCCACTATAAAGTAAATAATAAATAATAATTAGTGACACAGAGTTGGCTTGTTTTTTTATGAACGAGTGCTGGGGCTAGATGATAATATCTTTATTCACATGCTTTTTAACTCCTCAGTTCTCAAATCCAAACATATTCTTTCCAATGGAAAAAAACATAATTAAACTGTACACATCAATATCATACCAAAAGAAGAAAAATTAAAATAAAAAGTAACCATAAATTACCATCGATCTCAATATCGAAGAATTTATACTTAATCTGGTTATTATTTTACCTTGGATTGGGACTACTCTTCACAGACTTCTTTCCGTACTTCCTCCATTTGTATCCATCATCTATAACATCAAGCTCTGATCTGGTTTTAAACGCGATCCTTTGGGTCACTTCTGCTTTGTTTCGCCTAACCCCATTTTCGCATTTTCTGTACAACGTCAAAACATCCAGATTAACTGTTAGAAAAAGATATTATCATCTTCTTGTTCAAATGAACCAAATAAAACCAGATAGAGAAATTAAGCACTTGCATGTTATAGCTGTTAGATGTTGCACCAGTACTAAATCCAGTGGCATCGCTGGTTGCCTTCTCCGATGATTCTGTGCTTTGTGACAAATCTTGATGATGATCCACACCATCATCGAGCATGAGGTAATCGGATAATATGAACTCAGATGATGAAGATAGACCCATATTTACGGCATAACTAGGGTTAGGATTAGGATTTTCAACATAGTAGTCCATTTTAGCTATGGAGGTACTGGAAAAGTGGTAGTGCAAATGCCAGTATTTAGCTTTTTATGACTGTCAGGGCGGGCGGCAGTGGATATATATTAAATAATATTTGAATTTTTTTTCCCTTTTCCCTATAATCCTTGTTTTATAGGATGCTTCACAAAGACTTTCCTGGAGGTTGCAGGGAAGGTTCTTCAATGATCCACTTGCCAGCCTCAGAGACGTAGAGGTGACGTCATTGTGGTGACGTATAAAAATTTATAAGTGGGCATACTTTGGATTGGCAACAAAATAAATGGGACCACCTAGGTAATGACAGCTTACTTATTTTGCTAGGCTACATATGTCTGGAACTCGCCTCGGTGGGTTTATGTTCGGCTCAATATATGGCTTGGTTTAAAGCTGCGGCTTAGTCTCATACTAGGCTAACTTTATTGGACCAAATCAACTTTTATGTATTTTTTTAACTTTAAATAATTTAAAAACTTTAAAGGCTTATATATTAATTTGTAATTATTTGATTATTTTAAACATATAACCATTTATTTTGGAAAGAGGATCCTTTGCAATTAAAAGATCTAATTGTATTATGTAGTTAATGTATAATTTGAAAGAAAAGAGAAACATAGAGAAAAATAATGATTAAAAAAGTTAAAAAGTATGGGTAAGAAAACTAATTGCTTGGTGCAGTTGAAGGATCCTTTGCATTTAATATATCTTTATAAGATCTTCGCATGAAAATAAAAATATATAGATTTAAATGAAAAAAAAAATAGAAAGAAAACACATGAAAAGATGATAAAACTTCAAAAAGTTATAATTTGAAAATTGATAAAAACAATTTGTCTACTTATTTTTTAAAATATGTTTGTTCACTATTTTAATTTTGATTTTTTTTTACTTTTAAATCTAAATATATATATATATATATATATTTTATTTTTATTTTTTTTGTTTAAATATAATAATCATATTTAGGAGAAATTTAGCAGAAGTCTTAATCTCTTAAATATTTATAATTTATAAAATATATTTAAAATTTTTGATTAAACTTACAAAATAAACCGTACAAAAATATTTTCTTTTTATTTAGATCCTTTTTTTTTCTTAATATACTATTGGGCTGAGCTAAGCCAATTGGCTAGCTCGAGGCCTTGCCCTATTTCGTTTTTTTTGGAAATCAAGCAGAACAACACTAGATTAATTGAGCTAATATGCACCCTTACATATGTTGCTAGCCCAATATAGCATAATTACCATGCATTAACGCTTTGATGAATTTCATTTAATGTCCCAAACAGTTATTAATATTCATGACAACATCGATTTGTGGTTGCTTATCTATTAGAAGTGTTTATTTGGCCCTGCTACTCGATAACCCATATCTAACATAGCCCAGATATATAATTAAAATATATATATGTAAATATTTTAATTTTTTAAGATTAAAACGTAATTTTACAAAAAATTATTTATAAATTTTATTTTTTTAAAAATTATTTTATAATTTTTATTTTTTTTTAAGTGAACTGAGCTGAAGTTGGACTAAGTGCTTGTTTAAAAACTTAATGAAAAATTATGTCAATGTAAAAATTTTAATATTTTACTTCTTGTCAAACGTGATGTTAACAAAGATAACAAGTTTCCAAACATGCCATGAGTCAATTTCTAGCACAGACCAACCTGCATGTTGTCCTCGTAGACAGATACATGAATCGCTAAAATAAAACGTGTCGCAATTGATAGTTTTTCTTTTTCTTTTTTGGTTTTTTCCCCCCCGGGGGTGGGGGTGTGGGAATTGAACTGAATGTGTAATTTTCCTTTCTTTTTTTGTTAGCGAATGCTTTATCATATGAAATTGGTGCGATATATATATATGAAGACATGATGATAATGCAGTAGATTCTTATATTAGAATATGCCTTTTAATGGCATCTTCTATACGACAAGTGCTACACGAATCAATCAATCAATCAATATATATATATATATATATTGATCAATGTCTTAAGATTCCATTTTGCTTTTGGTAGCGTGTTAAAAGTGCAGTTGATAGATGTTATCTTCTTCTTCTTCTTTTTTTCCTTGGGTCATTTTTAATGATTTATTTTGGTTGTTGGTACGGGAAGACGAGCATTATTATTTGTTACATATTTACTTTGTTCGCTCCAAAAAGTGTTCACCTTTGGTAAGGATAATCTCGCTTATCTCTGTTAATTCCTACTAACTTCACTGAGATCGAGACCTTAAATGTTAAGTCAGAGTCCTCTTTTCTTAATTTCATTAGATTCCCTTACGAAACACGCCAATACTATAATTTTCATTTTATGATGCTATTTCTGATTCCCTTGTTGGATAAAAGGTCTATTTAATACAATAATTATAAATTAATTTTTTAAAAGGAACATATTATTTAAATGACATTTATGCTTCGTCGTGATAAACATTTATTTAATCAAATCATGAATACTTTAATTAATTTATTTATATCTTGATCAGTGGTGAATGTTAATTTACTTCTTCAATTTATATTTATTTATTTTTTTTAACATTCACTCACCACTCATTAATTATATGTTTATTGTACTTAAAATTCCAAAGAATTCAAAGCCTTCAATATCTTTTATATATGTATGCATCATTTTAAGCATAGTGTGGTCCAAGACCTCGGTGGCCGTAATTATGTATCATCGTCGTCGCCTATAGAAATAACAATCAACCGTATGCCCATTTGGGATTTTTTTTTTCCCTCTTATTATATTATTATATACCACATCCCCTTGTTAATGAAAATTTGCCTAACATATATATATATATATATATATATAGAGAGAGAGAGAGAGAGAGAGAGAGAGAGAGAGAGAATCGAATTCGCATAAATAAAAAAGCTAAGCACAAAAGTTTTGTCAAAACCCACGATATATTAATCACGAATAAGTGCATTAGCCGTGTAATTGTATTAACCATAATGGTTCGAGTCAAAGAAAGCAAAGGTTAACCACCCAATGGTACTTCAGTGCATGCACTGTATAATGACAATGAAATTCTTTGACAGTAGCGTAGCCCTGCTTTTGTTTTGTGGTTGACTTGACCAGGGACGAAAGAGCATGGAAATAACTCAAGTGATAAGAATAATGTTATGGCAAAAAATAAAACTTAAAAACAGATACATACGAACACTAAATTTAATATTTTATTTAATCCTTTAAATTGAACTAGTCGACTATTCGCCATTATATATTGTAATTAAACAGCATTATAAGCCTCACTTAGCTTTCTGGCCTACCCAGAGACCTCAGAGTCACAAGTCACAATCCTTCTTGATCAGTGGTCACATGGGGCTTGTGGACTGAGCAATTGACCCATAATTATATAGTTTGTGAGTTATTTTATTTTATGTTATTCCAATTGTGGCCAAGAACCTACGCAGACGTCGTAAGTTAAAACCTTAATTACATCATCTTAATTACTTTCAGATTTTGAAATTTAAATTTACTTGGCTTTTATTAAATGTTTCTTAGTAAGATTATTTTAAAATAAAACAATAAAAAACGTAATCCTATACCCACGAGGAATTCTACACGTGCCTATCTAAAACAAATCCTAGAACTTGAAATAACTATAAGCTGAGTGAAAGAACATGGACAACTTTAATTTGTGTCGTGGGAGACAAAGAAACGTAACAAATACAAACAGTTTAGGCAGTGTCTGTCGCTCACTAGTTGGAATTTGCACGTCATCTTAATCCCACGTGTAAAAGAATTTGTTCGATTAATATAAGACGATACCTTTAAAATCTCTAAAAAAGGGATTTAGTTTCAATTGATGGCATAAATTGATTTGAAAATACCTTTATTATAAAACCAAAAAATAAATCACAAAGAAAACAATTATATGACAAAATTTTAAAATTGAATTTGGTTGGTGGAAAGTCTTAAAACAGGAAAATAAATTAGCTCAACGTAACAATTTCTTTTTTCTTCAAAAACTGTAGTTTCATTATAAGTTTTTCGTTTTCCTTTTGGATCAAATTCAAGAGGTGTTGTTTTCCATCTAAACTGAATGTGAAAGGGAAAGGTGCTTGGCCGCCCCTTCCCTAATTGACTACAATAGTCAGATCTACTGGAATGGTTCTAGGAAGCAGACATTATTGTACTTTTCTTTTTTATATTGACATATATTAACCTTAATTAGACATTTTTTAACCTTAATTTTGGTCTTAATTAAGACTAAGACTCCAAACAGAAGCAACCACGGACGAATTTCTCCTCAGCGTTGTTCGTGACATTTGGGTATTTTATCCACTCAAATCAAAGCTAGGAGCCCATCACAAGTCCAGTGTGAAATTACTCTAATTAAGCCCATCTTCGGGCCCAGGTAGTCCTAATATGCGTTGCGCCCTCTCTAACAAAATGCTTTGCGCGTTTGGTTTCATAATGGGAAAAGGGAGGGGGAGATGAAATTATAGAAATCGAATTTATGTAATATTACTATATTTTTGTTATTATTATTTAATAATATTTATTTTTACTATTATCCTTTTTTTAATATAAAGGTGCAAGAATTATTTTCTATCATATTCTCTTTTATTTTATTTTCTATATCTAATATTTTTGTGTATTAAACCTAGTCTTAATTTGTCCAATCCATTCTCATCATTTTTTAATACTTTATCAAGAAACTTACAAAACTACCATTGTATCAACAATTATTGACTTCACGAATTAGGGTTATCCCTCAGCCCACCAGCTGATCTTTTAACCTAGACTCAAAAAAAAAAAAATGATGAAGCACGTAATTTTATGGGTGACGACTACAATTTTAGAGTTCTTACTAATCCAATTTCATTGACTAAATATATGTTACCATTTACCATGACCGACCTCAATTACTAGAATTAAAGCAACTTCGTTGTCTAATACCTAAGTTCACTTCATTAAGATTATTCAAATTGTCCATCATACTCTTAGAGCTAGCAAAACTCTTCCTAATTTGATCATGAACCCATTATTTACGACTCACTATTCATATAATTAACATGGATGCATTTCGAATTAGTATTTAAGGAGTGCAAAAGAATCTCCTAAAAAAAGCAGTGACACTGATCGACGTACACATTAGATAAATATGATTACCACAACTAAGTTTATGTATATTTAATACAGAATGTTGAGAAGAGAAGGATATCCGCGGTAAAGCATTACAAGAGTTCAAAACTCTAAATTCAATTACAATGGGTCTTGTTATCCAATACATCTCTATTAGTGTTAATTGCATTTGCAATGCTAAAAACAGAATTAAACTAGAAGACATCCTTCCATCACCGTAATAGCCTTCCCCCGCAACTGCACCCTTTGATTCTCATCAAGATGAATATTGATAACTTCGCCTCTTGGTGATGCCTGCTCAAATATAATTTAAAAGGTTAGCACAACAATCACAAAGATAATCACAAACTAACGAATAGAGAGTACCTAATAAGCATTGGAATCAAACTTTCTAAGTTTCTTGCTCCCATTGGATGCTAAGGCACAATGTGCACTCCCACAAACAGGATCCTGAAAGGAAATGCAAGTGACAAACCATTATCTCACTTCTTTTGTTTTATTATCTGGGAATTTAATGGAAGTTAGGTTTTGCTTTCTATAATATTTTTCCCTTTCTGGTTGATTAACCAACAACAATGGACATTGTAGTACTAAGTAAAAATGTTATTGCATATTTTGATTCAAAAATTTGAATCAAATATGTTTACTACTAATTTTACATCCTCAAGTCGAAACCAGATAAGGTGCCAACTATATGACATGCAGTAGAGCAGCATCTATGAGGCGATAAATCAGAAATGAAGAAAAATTAACAATTTAAGAAATAGTGCAATTAAAATAATACATCACTATTGAGCTTAAAATCAAACCATAACCAACACCATTATAGCTATAGTTGTGATATTTTAGTCACTTACCCCATTGATTCCAAATTTTGGGCAGAAGAATCTGCTGTAGAAGTCAAATCCCGACTCTGAAGGAGCAAGCAACCCAAGTGACAATTATCCCTCTCCCAGGACATTTTACTATAGCATCAAGTTGTGGCAGAAGTTCTATGACAGATTTCCCAAATGCAACTTCGACCTACAAGAATGATAAGCTTCAAACAAAAAATGTTTGATGTTCAAGAATTACTCATACAGATTATTAAACTTGTTCTTTTCCTAGTAAGAGTAGCATAAGATGTGTATTTTTCTCAAGAATCAATATGGTTAATAAATTGCAGTAGCATTAAGCTATTATCACAAGTATAATAATCAAAATCATATGATTTATGATTTGAATTTTATGATTTGTAACGAGTCACAAAGCCAATAATATGAATTAGTGGTTGAATCTAAAATAGTCATAACTCGTACGATTCACAATTTGAATCTCATGATTCATAACGAATAACAAAGTTAACAAATGAATTGATGGTTGGATAGGCTATGAATTGTGCAATTTAAACAAATATAACAAAATAGCACAACCTTACTATTTAAAAATATGTGAAAACAATAAGTTGATATAATAATATTGTACTGTTAATATAAAAAAGAATATTAGTTTAGATTATTTCAAAAATTAATTATTTACAAATTATATAATTAATGAGTTTATCTATAACTTATGTTCAAATATTTTTCTTAATTTTTAGATTAAATTTACTCTTTTGAGTATCTTATACATATTATAAGGATATATATATATATATATATAATAATTTATATTTCATATTATTTTTTGTTTATTATTAAATTTTACGATTCGATACATTTTACGATTATGATTCAAAAATATAATTTTTTTATTTGTGATATAAATCATGATTTGACAACTATGATCACAAACATACCTTGTACCATGGGAAATGATTGAACTGTAATTAATGTGCCGAAACCATAACAAAAATGGAAGAGAACAAATTTAGGAATTACCAATAAATCATCTCCAATGAATGTCCTTTTTATTTCAACTATCGAAGCACCTTTCAATGCTTCTGAAATTTGTGAAGTCTCAACAAAATGAAATTCTATGGGAGGGTTAGTAGGAAAATCCAATTTAATGTAATATCCATCCTGATTTTCACCATTTTTTGAGTTAGAGGCATTTGTGATATTGATCTCTGGTATTCTTTTTTTGCAGTCAATATTCTAGATAATATCACAAATTCAATGATATTGGAAGCCATTAAACCAAATGAAAAGAGAGTGTGCATAGCAGCTAATGTGGCATGGCCACAAAGTTTAACCTGCAAAAGGGTATGAATTTTTTATAATGGTTTAAAAAATCCCCTCTCAAGCATTTGGTAAGTAATAGATACGCTACAAATCATGCTTAATTTTTTAAAAGTTTTAACTTAATCCATAAATAAACTTAAATAGTATACTAAATAAACCATGTAGGTTAAAGAATGCCCTATAATACTTATTGAAATGGACGCCATCAATTATCATCAATAAATTCAATCTATAAAACTATTCTTAAGAATTGTTTGGTACATAAAATGTTAAGTAGAGAAAGAGTAAATAAAAAATATTCATAATTCCTTTACTTTTAATAATAAAATAATTATTATTAAAGAATATTAAATAATAGTTAAATAATAATTATAAAAGTAATAGTTAAATAATAGTTAAACAATAATACTTATTCGTCCACCCTTCCCTTTTCTCTGTCTTTTTGCTTCCCCTTTCTCCTTTACTGAACGGGCCCAAATGACACATCACAAAGTTATCAAAAAATGACTCAGATAATTGCTATGCGATAGAGAAATCGTCAATTGCATCAAATCATTCCCACATCAAACCTGCATATACGGAAGAGCTATCCTCCAAGGAAATATCCAGTAATTTAATTATTTTAGAAATTTGACCTTAGTGACGGGAGTGAACCATCTGAGACAGAAACAAGGATTAGAGCTTGCACTGAGTGAGTTAGGGGCCCCTCTGACTTAATGATTCGAGTCAAGTAACAAGTTTTCGAGATATTGAACTTGGTGGCTACTACTTGCAACCACTCCTCGTCCCTCTTTTCCTTTAAAAAATACATTGTCGCGAGGTTCCCCCTAAAAGGTGACTCAATGAACGCGTCCACCTGTTAATCAATTCAAAGATTAGCTATTCACGATAATACAAAACAAACTCACAAATACAGTAAAATAAGAAACATACCACCAAATATTTGACAGGTTTCTTTGCTATTAACAAAGAGAGAAAGAGAGAGAGAGAGAGAGAGAGAGAGAGAGAGAGAGAGAGAGAGAGAGAAAGAGAGAGAGAGAAAGAGGAGATTTTCTTATTCGAAGAAAGATCAGTCAACCCTCAAACACCCTCTAGAGCCGCTGCTAATGAACCATTTGGAATTTTTAATTTAATAAAAAGAAAAATTAAACGTAATAATTATTAGCAATATACTATTAATTAGTGAATATATTAGTCTTCAGGGAGCATACTGCCTATGGTTCTATCTGACCCTTATAACTAATGAGGCTCCTTAATAAGAGAACTAATTTACCCCTATATATATATTTCGCTTCCAATAAAAAATGAACTTTTATGTATTATTAAGTTTTCTTTTTTGATAAAATAAAACATTATATGATTATATCAATTCATTATTTCAATGAGAAACTATATTTATCACGCCATAAAAGTTTTCCTTCTAGCAAATTTAAATGAGATCATGTATTACAATTTATATAAAACGAGGATGGATTTGGCATATATAGAAAAAGATAAGGAATATAAAAAAATAAAAAACAGAAAATATAAAAAATAGAAGGTATGATTTTTTATAAGAATTTATATAAATTTTTTTAAAAGTTATTTTATACTTTTTATTAACTTTTTAAAAAAAGTGGCCTATGGATTGGCTTGATACTAAACCAAACTGATGAACACACCTAAAGAAGGGTGAATAGGTGTGTTGTAGAATTTTCAATGATTTGAAAGTGGAGGACCAAAGATCCTCTAATTCAGTTAGTGAAAAGTGGAGGATTTGTACGGACAGAAAAGTGGAAGACCTGTGTACGAACAAATGTTAAAAGAAGAGTAAAGGATTATGACATAGACGATTTATCCTAGTTCGGTAAGCTTTGACCTACATCCAGTTCCCTTGAAACCTCAAGGGCTTTTCTCCACTTAATAATCAGAACTTACAAGGTTGTGGTAATACCACCTTACACTTTTCACCACATGGTGATTTCTTAATAGGGTTTTTATACAGCTCACCCTCAACTTACTTCAAGGATTATAACACACTTATATATATACTCATGCACTTTCTTTTTGACTTGCTTCTTATAAGCAGATAAAAGTATAATAAGTAAAACTAGAGCCCTTTTCTCTTTTCAGCGTGTTTTTTCAAGATGTTCTCTATCAGTGCTATGCATTCAAAAACCTCGAGGGTTTATATTCATCTTGATTTATTTATCCGTTAAAGACATTTCTGATTTCATCGGCTCTTTCTTGATTTTCTAACGTTTAGAAAATATCTTCTTAGATTTTGTTTCTTCTTCAAAATCTTGGCTGGTCTTCTCGCATTTAATGTTAGCTTCTTTGTTTGAGACAAAGATTGATGTTTAACCATATTTTTCACACCAGTCACTATTTCTATTCTACTTGTTCTTCCTTAACGTATGTGCCCATCATTTGTTTGTCTTTAATATATAATATACTTTGTCATCTAGTTCATAATCTGATTACAATTCTGGGCTTATGATCATTAGGCTGAACTTTTGTATGGACATTTTATAAAAATTTAATAAGAGGTTTTGTTATCATCAAAGTCATTAGGCCTAATTACCTTGGGCCAAAGATCCCCCTTTTGATGATGACAAAACCTCTAAAATAATTTGAACCATTTTGTTAAAAAAAATGTATGATAAAAAATAGCTCCCCTTGAAACGTATAAGCTCCCCCTGACATTGAGCATAAACTTATTATGAAATATGAAGATTTGAATAAGCATAACCATAGTAGATGAATATAATTACAGCAGATAATCTCAGCAAATAAACATAACCAGCAAAGTATAATATTTAGACAATGATGTAATCGTCACGTATGATAATGCAATATGTATATCTCCCCCTTTTTGTCATTAATCAAAAGAAAATGAATATATGGTATGGTCAAGAGCAGTAAAGCCATCACTAGCAATAGTCAAAAGTGATAAAGAATTAACAACGACAAGAAGAGGAGGCAAAGTGACGAAATGCGTCACCCAGGACATGAGTAATATGAAGTATGGTAGAGTCAAGATCTTAAAGACGCTGTAATAGCATTGTGCGGTCGTTATTATAGGCCGTAGAAGCACCATGAAGCTTAAAGGTCATATATTGGAGCTGCTGTTGAATATTTCCATGAAATCCCATTAGATGTCGAATAGCCCCAATATTGGTGGTTAGAAAATCTATATCTAAGCATAAAGAAGCAATAGAGGAGTTAAGGTGTTGAACTTGTCGAACTAGTTCATGATTCTGTGAAGTAGAGGCGGAGAAAGGTGCAAAGGATAGAGGCTGAGTATTGAGATGAGGAGGTGGAGGTGAGTCAGGAGGGAGTGGTGGAGTACCAAGATAAGGTAAAGTAGGAGTTGGAGGAGTATCAGGTGGTGGAGAGCCAGGAAGAGGTGGTGGAGTGTTAGGATAAGGATTAATGGGGGTGTGAGGAGAAGATGGACGTTCTGGAGAAATATGGTATTCAAGAAGGAGATGGGAAGACTAGAAGGGTAAATTAGAAGGTGGTGGTAGAGTAATAGGACATGGAGAATGAGAAGTATGAGGAGAAGTAGGAGGTGTAGTTGGTGAATCAGGGGGTAAAAGAGGTGTGGTAGGGTAAGGTGAAGTAGGTGTAGGTGGAGAAAATGGAGGAGAGGGAGAGAGTGATAGAGGTAAGAATTCTGTAATTTCTTTCTTTGGTGACAGTAGATGTAACTTTGGTGGGGGTGGAATATCATCATCTTGACTGGCTGAAGGCGAGGTGGGAAGAGTTTTTCGATGTCTATATAAAGGTGAATTTGGAGGAGTGGTGATTGGCATTAATGATGGTAATAGAGAAGTTGTAGGCTGAGGAGAGGTAGAGGATGTGAGAGGGTCGGATGGGAGTGGAGTAGCTGTTTCTGTTGATGAAGGTGGAGGAATTGTTTTTGCTGGAGATGGTGGAGGAGCAATTTGAGTTGTTGAGGGTGGAGGATCAGGAATGGGTTCGTTGGCTTCATCAGTGTCAAACATTGAAGTACTGTCAAATGAGAAATTTTTTACATTGGTGATCTTTTCCTTGCCCTTTGTTGGAGCCTTTCTTGGAGGTGCATGTTGAGTATTCAGTGTTCGACGATGTTTGATGTGAAAGGCTTCTGGATCTTGACGATATTCTACCAGATCACAGTTTCATATCCAATCCGCCCCATTAGGTGTATACTTCATTTGTTGTAGGGAAGTATCATCATAGGTTCTAGAGATTACTCGACCTTGATGTCCTTCCAAGTCTACATTTTGTCTCATGAAGATTTTGGTTAGTAACATGCTGTAAGGGAGACTGGATGGACTAGGATTCCTAGCAGCTTCTTCTATAAATTTGATAATCCAGTAGTTACATTTTGCATCGTCATCAGAATGTATACCGAGAAAATGTCTCGACGAGTGACAGCATCCAGAGATCTATTTATGGGGAACATTATTGTTCCTATAATATGTGTTGCCACCCTATACTGAAACGCAAGTGCTTGGGCATTCATTTTTCTCCCAAAAATGAGATCTTTTCATTCAACCACCAAATCATAGGCATTAGCGTACGAGGAGGGCAACTCTGTAGACTAAGAATATCCTCAAAAGAAATAATGAGGATATTTTGAAAACAAAACTCCAAAAATTTTCTCTAATGTTGCAATTTCCACAATCATAAATTTCCTATTTACTAGCGAAGTCAGGGCTTTTCCTTCTTTAGTAACAACTAGATTGCAATAAAATTTTCTAACTAAATCTTCATATACCAACTCATTTACGCTTACCAAAGGAGTCCAACCCGTTGCTGCAAATTTGGGCTCTAGGAAGTAGTTAAGTTGAGATAATCTGGTGAAATCTATGCATCTTCCAGGAGCAATTGGTCGATGTTGGAAGTCTGCAATATAGCGGTCCAGATGCTCATTTGTTCGAAATTTTAGAAGTAAATTAGATAAGTCCAGAGAGGGCTCTTTTCCAGGAGAAGATGGTTTTTTATGCATTTTCTTCTTTCCCTTGCCTTTTAGTACTTTTGCCTTTTTAGCCTGAGTAGGTTCTCGAATGGTAATGTGCTTTTGTTTCATCTTTCCCATTAGTATTTCAATCGTTTCAGTATCTTCCTAATTTGGATCATCATCGATGATTTTTTGCTTCTTTGATGGTTTAGATTGGACGAAAACCTTCTTCATTTTCTTCAAACGTTCCTTTTATCGTAGTTTTTCTAGTGCTTGTTCCTTTTTTTGAGCTTCTTTTTCAATGTCGATAACCCCTTCAACCGGAATGAACTTTTTCTTCCTTTGAGACTGATGGAGTTGGAATGTGAATCGATTGATATGCCTTTCCATTTACTAGGTTAGGGTTGAGATTTAGACAGGTTTTTCGATCGGGTAAGAAATGACTCTTCAGTCCTGCTAGAATCGTATTTGGTTTTGAGGGATAGATAGAGTAACCGCTAGTTTTGTGGGCCTGAGAAGATTATTAATTTTACTCTTTTTTAGAAGACTTTACCGTGATTTGACCATTGCTTCAAAATAAGTGACAAAAGACCGTGTACACAAATTTCTCAAAACATTTTATATTATGCAATGCAAACACATGTGTACACAAAAAAATTATCTGAATTGATAGTTATAAATATGTCCTAAAATTAAGCAAAACTGGATTAATAAATTATTAGGAATCTTGTGTTAAGAAAATTAAGAAAATGGAGAATCAGTGTTGCTCAATTTTTAGATAAATAAGCATTATCAATAATTCCAAGTCTTTTTCTTAGAATATTGAATCTATTTTCAAGCAATGATTTTGTGAAAATATCTGCAAGTTAATTTTCAGTTTGAGTGTACATTATCTTTATATTTCCTTGTTGAACATGATCTTGGATGAAATGATGTTTCATTTCAATGTGCTTAGTCCGAGAGTGATGAACAGGATTTTTTGTGAGACAAATGGCGCTGGTGTTGTCACAATATATAAGGATATGATCAAAGATAATGGAGAAGTCTTCCATTTGATGTTTCATCGATAATATTTGAGTACAACAACTTCCAACAGCCATATATTCAGCCTTAGTGGTGGAGAGAGCTACAGAACTTTACTTCTTACTGTATCAAGACACAAACGATTTGCCAAGGAATTGATAACAGCCACTTGTGCTTTTTGTATCCAATTTATCTCTGACAAAGTCTGCATCTGCATAACCAACTAAATTGAAACTATTAGTTATGGGATACCATAATCCAAAGTTTAGTGTCCCTACCAAGTATCTAAAAATTCTTATTACAGCTGTAAAATGGGATTCTTTAGGATTAGTTTGAAATCGTGCACAACTGCAAACACTAAATATAATGTCAGGTCTACTAGCTGTTAAATATAGTAATGAGCCAATCATGTCTCTATATTTCTTTTGATCAACTGCCTTACCTTCTTCATCCTTATCTAAAGTAGATGAAGGACACATAGGTGTTCCTATAGATTTAGAATTTTGAAACCCATATTTGCAGATTAATTCGTTAGTGTATTTTGACTGACTAATAAAGTTTCCTTTGTGAGATTGCTTTATTTGCAATCCAAGAAAGAATTTAATTCACCCATCAAACTCATTTCAAATTCACTTTTCATTAGATCAGCAAATTCTTTACATAATGATTCATTTGTACTACCAAAAACAATATCTACATAAATTTGGACAAGTAAGGATTCATTCTTATTTTTCTTGATAAAAAAAGGTAGTATCAAGTTTTCCTTTAAAGAACCCATTTTCAAAAAGAAAATTACTTAACCTTTCGTACCAAGCCCTTAGGGCTTGCTTTAAACCATAAAGAACTTTTGATAATTTGTATACATAGTTAGGTAATTTGTTGTCTTCGAAACCAGGAGGTTGCTTAACATAAACTTCTTCTGCAATGAAACCGTATAGAAATGCACTTTTGACATCCATTTGATATAATTTAAAGTTCATATAAGATGTATAGGCAAGCAGCATTCTAATGGATTCAATTCTAGCAATAGAAGCATAGATTTCATTAAAGTCAATACCTTCTTATTGAGAAAAATCTTGGGCCACTAACCTTGCTTTATTTTTGATGATGTTACCTTTTTCATCTAGTTTGTTACGAAACACCCACTTTGTTCTTATTACAAATTATCCTTTTGGTGCTCTTACCAACCTTCACACATTATTCCTTTCAAATTGTTATAGTTCTTCCTTCATGGCCAAGATCCAGTTTTCATCTTCTAAAGCTTCAACTATATATTTAGGTTCAATCTTAGACAACAGGGCTAGATTGTTCCTGAAAGAAGATCTGGTGTGCCTTCCTTCATTTAAGTTTCTAATAATGAATTGTGAAGGATATGATGAAGAGTGTCTCCATTCATGGGGAAGTCTTAGATCTTTTGGTGTATTATCTGATTGATCTTGAGTAGGTTTACTTGAGGATTCATCAGGCCTTCTTTCTTGATGTGGTGATTCTTCTCCTTCTTTTTCTTCGTTAGTTTTTTGTATCTCTTGATTAGATGAAGATTCAATATCATCTTAGCTTTTGTTAGTGAGTTTGAGAGGACTTGAGAACATATTACTACAATTAGCATGTGTTCCGCTTGATGTATTGCAAGTTGCATGCATCTGGCTTTTGTTGGCAATGATTTCATCTTCATCTACATTTACTATTTTTCTCGCAGAAGAATTATTTTCATCAAAAGCAATATGCATAGATTCTTCAACTACCATAGTTCTTTTGTTGAAAACTCTATAAACTTTACTGGCAGTGGAGTATTCTAAGAAAATTCTTTCATCACTCCTAGCATCAAATTTTCCTAAATTATCTTTACCATTATTATGAATAAAACATTTGCATCCAAATGCATGAAAGTAGCTGACATTTGGCTTTCTACCATTCCAGAGTTCATAAGGAGTCATTTTAAGAATGGGTCTTATAAGACATCTATTTAACACATAGTAAGCAGTGTTTACTGCTTCAACCTAAAAGCATTTAGGAAGATTATTTTCAATAAGCATTGTTCTAGCCATATCTAAGAGAGTTCGGTTTTTCCTTTCAACTACTCCATTCTGTTGAGGAGTCCTAGGGGCCAAAAAGTTATGATTAAATCTATGCTCATCACAAGGCTAGAGATTAGATAGCCTTGTTCACGTTGAACCTTTTTACAAAAGATAACAAAATTCTTAAAGGCTTCATCTTTATGTGTAAGAAATAGAACCAATGTAAACCTAAAGAAATCATCAACAATGACAAATACATAGCTTTTACCCCTAAAATTGTGAGTTTGCGAGGGATCAAAAAGATCCATGTATAATAATTGAAGTGGTCTAGATGTAGAGATAGACTCCTTATGTTTAAAGAAGACTCTTGCTTGTTTTCCTAACTAACATGCATCACACAGATGATCTTTTTGAAAGTCTAATTTAGGTAAACCTTTTATAAGATCCAATTTAGATAATTTAAGAATAGTGTGCATGCTTGCATGACCAAGCTTTCTATGCCATAACCAAGATTCATTACATATTGAGGAGAGACATGTAATATTTTTAGACTTGAGATGATTTGAACTGAGTATATATATGTTTTCAAACCTTTGACCAGCAAATAATGCTTTATCATCATTAAAGACAATGCAACACATAGGATCAAAAACTACTCTATAACCTCTATCACATAGTTAACTGATACTAAAAAGATTGTGTTTTAAACCATCAACTAAGCATACGTTATCCAAATAGCAGTTATTAGTAAGTTCTATCTTACCTGTACTAATAATCTTACCTTTGCTTCCATCGCCAAAGGTGATAGATCCTCCATCTGATTTTGTGAGGCACAAGAATTTAGATGGATCTCCTGTCATGTGCTTGGAGTAGCCATTATCCAAGAACCACTGATGGTTAGAAATTTTTCCTTTCAAGCAAACTTGTAATTAAATCAACTCTTTTTAGATACCCAAATCTTTTTAGGTCATTTTGGATTAGTACCAGTAGTGATGGTTCCTTTTGGAACCCATCTAAACTTTGTATTATCATTTTTACACTTATTACATGCATGTCTCAATTTGCTGCATCAAAAGTAAGTAGTACATGATGAGACTTTGACAAAGAAATTCTTGTATAATTTTACATTTAAGTTTTCATTGTATCTAATTCCAGTTTTGTCAAACATACATTTTTGTTTACCAAGAAGCATATTCAAATTTTCTTCTCCTTTTACAAAGTTGGCCAAATCTCTAGTGACTTCAATTATTTTCTGCTTTAGTGACTCATTTTCTAAAGATCTTCAAGATTGGATTTTAGCTTATTAGCATTCTCTTCTAAAGTGAAGTTTATTTTTACCAACTCCTCATATTTTGCAAACAAAGTTTTGAAATCAACCAAAAGTTCATTAAACATTTCATCTAATTCAGTATATGATAATAATATTTCAGGAATTACCTCATCGTCTTCTCGTGTCATGAAGCACATGTTAGCCATTTCTTGTTCAAGCTCTTCTTCTTCTTCCTCATCATCATCACTCCAGGCAGCCATTATTGTTTTCTTGCTAAATGCCTGGATTGTTCTTCTTTTGAGGTATGGGCATTCAGATCTCATGTGCCTGTTTTTTCCACACTCATAGCACGTAATAATATTTTTTGATGGCTCCTCTCTTTTTGAGTTTGTTTTAAGAGGATTGGCTTAGGATTTCCACAGCTCCTTTTTCTTTTTGGCGTACTTATCTATTCTTTTTGAAAAGAAAGCTATGTCTTGTTCATTTAGCTCTTCTTCTTTTTCTTCTTCTCGTGTTATCTTCTTTAAAGCAGTTGATTGTAGTGCAAGTATTTTTCTTCTATGTTCCAACTCATGTCTTTTCAAATGATTCTTCTCGTAGGCTATCAGGATTCCACGTAACTCATCACAAGTGAGAGCTTAGAAATTGTTGCTTTCAACTGAATCTACTTTGGATTGCCATTTTTCTGGTAGACTTCTTAGAATCTTCCAGTTGAGCTCATAGTCTGTATATTTACGATCTAGAGCTTTAAGATCACCAACTAGTTTTGCAAATCTGTTGTACATTTCTTTAATGCTTTCTCCTTCCTTCATATGGAACAATTCAAACTCATAGACTAGAACATTCAAATTGCTTTCTTTGACTTTTGAAATTCCTTCGTGAGTAACGATAAGTTTCATCCACATTTCTTTTGCAGTTTCGCAGCTTGATATTTTATCGTACTTAGAGCCGCTGATGGAGCATATAATGATATTTCTGGCACGATGATTACATTGAATTATTTTAATATCTTCTTCAGTCCATTCAGCTCTGGGTTTGTCTATGATGGCACCAGTTGTTAAATCCACCTTTTGCGATTTTTTTGGACCTTCCATGATCACTTCCCACACCAGATAGTCAGTTGAACATATGAATATCTTCATTCTCTCTTTCCAGTATGAGAAGTATTTTCCCGTGAAGTAAGGAGGTCTGAGAGTTAAAAATCATTCTCTGAAGTACACTCCTTCAAGTAAGTTTGCAGTAACCATTTTCTGCATAGAATCACAATAACACAGGATCTTTTCTCAAGGCTACTAAGCATTCAAAAGAGACCTTGCTCTGATACCAATTGATGAACACACCTAGAGAGGGGTGAATAGGTGTTATAGAATTTTTGATGATTTAAAAGTGGAGGACCAAAGGTCCTCTAATTCAGTTAGTGAAAAGTGGAGGACCTATGTACGAACAAACGTTAAGAGAAGAGTAAAGGATTATGACACAAACAATTTATCCTGATTCGGTCAACTTTGACCTACATCCAGTCCCCTTGAAATCTCAAGGGCTTTTCTCCACTCAATAATCAGAACTTACAAGGTTATGGTAATACCACCTTACACTTTTCACCACATGGTGATTTCTCAATAGGGTTTTTATACAGCTCACCCTCAACTTACTTCAAGGATTACAACACACTTGTACATACTCACGCACTCTCTCTTTGACTTGCTTCTTATAAGCAGATAAAAGTATGATAAGCAAAACTAAAGTCCTTTTCTCTTTTCAGTGCTTTTTTTCAAGATGTTCTCTATCAATGCTATGCATTCAAAAACCTCGAGGGTTTATATTCATCTTGATTTATTTATCGGTTAGAGACATTTCTGATTTCATCGGCTCCTTCTTGATTTTCTAATGTTCAGAAAATATTTTCTTAGATTTTGTTTTTCTTCAAAATCTTGGCTGGTCTTCTCGCATTTAATGTTAGCTTCTTTGTTTGAGACGGAGATTGACGTTTAACCATATTTTTCCACATCAGTCACTGTTTCTATTCTACCTGTTCTTCCTTAACGTATGTACCCATCATTTGTTTGTCTTTTATATATAATATACTTTGTCATCTAGTTCATGATTTGATTAAAATTCTGGGTTTATGATCATTGGGCCGAACTTTAGTATAGACATTTTACAAAGATTTAATAAGGGGTTTTGTTATCTTCAAAGTCATTAGGCCTAATTACTTTGGACCAAAGATCCAACACAAACTAGATACATGATATTTTTACTTTAATAAAAACACATATAAAATATTTTTTAATAGTCATTTTATGGTTTTTACTATTTTTTGTCTTTCAAAAAAGTGATTAGAACAGCTTGGTCCTATTCAATATTAACCAAAACTAGGTTAGGTTAAGCTCAGGCATTGAGTTTAAAAAACATAGCCTAATGCAAAATTGAATTAGGTATTAGGCTAAATCAAAATTTAATTTGACCCAACTCATTAACACTTATATGAATGAAAGTTAGAATGAAAAATTGTTGATAAGACTTTATACATTAATACCTAATCAAGTCTAATTTCACAAAATTTAATTAAGTTATATATTATTTTGATATATAAGAAGGGCTTGATATAAAAACTTACCCAATATATTATTTATATCAAATAAATGATAAGTTCATAATATAGTATTAACATATACTATTAGACTTTAAATAATTTTCTTGACTATTTTTATGTTTTTATCTTTTTTTTTGTCTCAATATAATAATCATATTTGAGAAGATTGTAGCAAGGATTTTGACATGCTTGACTATTTATAATTTATAAAATTATTTAAAAATTAAAAAATGACTTTTAAAAAAGATTTTTTCATTTAATTGCTTTTTTTTTTTAATATAAGAGGCAGGTTTGATTGGGACGGCTAGGTTGATTTTGTCTCTTTGTCTTTTTTAACCCAGCATACACTGGCCTGAGATGGTTGGTCCAGATCAAATTACCTGTACAGCCTTATTTGGTTTAATAGAACGTACCAAATTGGGTCTATATATATAAGGGATAAAATTGCTGTATAAGTGGCATTAAGTCGTCTGGAAAAATAGGTAGGCCAAAAACTGGCCCAACTTTTCTTTTTAAATTGTTAAAAAGGTTAAGTTACGCTTGATAGTACAATCTGTGCACGCGTGTGTGTGTGTGTATATATACGTTTTTTTTTTCTTTGTAGCCGAACAGATTTAGAGCGGACAATAAGAGGCAAGCACGTTTGTTTAAGTCAACGACAACGAAAGACTTGGTTTTAACCTTTTTTTATAGGTGAAAGATAATAATGCTTAGCTGGCATTAGAACGTTGGTTAAGTCGGCAATAATCATATGCGTCATTCAAATGCAGAAAAAGGTCAATTACCCAAAAGGGAGGAGATCCAACCAAGTAGACGAAGAAGGATCAAGAACAAACTCTGAATATGGGCATAATCCTTTGTGTTATAACGTACTTCTCCTTCCACTAAAAGAGAAACAAACAAGAGCTGTTCTGCATCGTCATGGACACTTCACAGAAAAGGAGAACGTTGCTTAAGATCATCCTCCTCGGTGATTGTGGGTATGTTGTGTAATTTTCTTTGCCTTAATTTCTTTCTATGCTCAGATTTCACTTCCTACTTTCATTTGTTTTTCAATCTTTATATGTCATTCTAATGGGATCACTTCTTGGATGATTCGCCTAATATACGTAAGTTTTAATTACTTTGTATTTGATTTATTTTCAGGGTGGGGAAGACGTCTTTAATGAATCAGTATCCATCTTTATATCAGAGAATGAAATTTGAATTTTTTTTTGTGATTTGAGAGTTTCTTTGTAGAAGCAGCATTATAAATTTCCCTATCATGATTGATTCTCAATTTTGTCTCTCCAACTAGCCATTTTAAAATGGATTAGGTTTAATTTGAAAAACGGTATCTTCATTATATCTTGCTTTAGTAATTTGTACACTGATTAGAAATGACTTAAAATTAATAGGCTTACGTTCACCTTTCTAGTGCTAAATTTGCGTTTGACAATTTCAGTACTGTGGAACAAATAACCACCAATCCAGATATGTGTATAAAAAGTACAGTGAACATTATAAATCCACGATAGGTGCTGATTTTGTTACAAAGGAACTACAAGTTGATGACAAAACGGTAACTTTACAAGTGAGTAATATAACTGCTTTATTTTTGTTGTAAAGCGATAATTTTAAAGTAATTTTATTTAAAATTAATTATAAATACTATCTTCTGGCAGATTTGGGATACAGCAGGGCAGGAAAAGTTCTATAGTCTAGGAGCTGCATTTTACAGAGGTGCAGATTGCTGTGTTCTTGTATATGATGTACATGTACATGGAACATTCGAGAGACTAAACAGTTGGCATGACGAGTTTTCTAAACAGGTTTGAGGCATTTGCTGTTTTTCTAGCCTCCAATGTGTCGTATTTTGTCATGTCTAACATGAGTTTGTCCCATCAAATATGATCATGCGACTTTGATTTTGAAGTGTTTGTATTTTACAGAAAACAATGACATGATACTAATGCTCGTTTAGTCTTTTTATTTTGGTATTTGATCTCAGACGGATCTGAACGATCCCGAAGCATTTCCTTTTGTATTACTTGGAAACAAGGTTGACCTAAATAGTGGGAACAATCGAATGGTATGAAACGTGATCAAATTTTCTGGGTCTAATTAACAATTTTATGCACGTATTTTATGCTCTGGAAATTGTTCTCGGGCACAATGAATTAAACCATATGCTAATTCTTGCAGGTTTCTGAGGAGAAAGCTAGGGAATGGTGTGAGTCCAGGGGAAACATACCTTACTTTGAGACTTCTGCGAAAGAGAACTACAATGTCGAAGAGGCATTTTTGTGTGTTGCTAAAACTGCACTAGAAAATGAACATGAACAAGACATGTAAGAATCAATCTCATGACTGCTATATTTTACGTCTTTCTTGTTTCTTAGGCCATTTAATTATTCATCCTTTCGTGATTCTGCTATCCAATTTTTACAATTAAGGAGCTAATATTATTCAGTTCATATGTTTGCAGTTATTTTCCAGGGATCTCCGAATCTGTGTCAGAAGCAGAACAACATAATAGTTGTGCGTGCTGAGGTTGGATGCCATCAGGACGCAAGGGAGGAATGTGTTTAAATCAACACGCTTTCATATGTTCGATAAATATAATAAATTATATAAACTCATCTTGGATTTTACTAAAATTAAATATCTATTTTTTATTCTTAAAAAATAAAAAAAAATATTTTTTTTAATTTAACTTAAACATTTTTTTTTGATAAAAATACCTTCTATAAAAAATATATGAGTGATTAACAAAAAGTATTTTAGTAAAAAATTTCAAAATTAAATTATATTGTAACATAACTTTTTGTTTTAAAAAAATCATTTATATTTTGAAAACAAATAGAGAGTTGATGTAATTTCAATAAAATTCAAGAGAAATGTATATATTTTACTCTTAAAAATATTTAGTTGGTTAAAGTTATAAGTTCAATTTTTTTATGACATAAGTTTAAATATATGTTTCGTTATGCCAAGAAACAGAAAAGTATTGGTGATTCGTATACGTCTTGTAGTTGTCGTAAACCAAAATCTCACTGTCTCCGTAGGAAGACATTTAATTAGAGCTCCCTCCTCTCCTCATTGGGGGGCCAAACTCAAATTTGATATGTAGCTGCAGCGTAATAAAAGGAAAGAAAAAAAGAAAAAAAGTGTGTTCCACCACCAAAAAAAGGGGTCTAGGTTTGTTCGAACTCAAATTCTATCTATTCGTCTTGGTAAGCTCTCTTACACTCTAGATACAAGATTAATGTCATATGGATTTCAAAAATTCTATTCATTTTTTATGTACCATAACAATTATATTTATTTTTATATATATTTTGTCTATTTACAGACATCATTCGTTCAATGTAATATTGTTTAAGGTCTATAATGAGCACAAATAATCTAAATATGGATAGTTATTTCTACGTAATTTTGTTTAAAAAGTAAAAGGATAAGAGAATGACTTAAAAATACAGTTTTTTAATTATTAAAAGTATTATTTAGTAGACAATTAAATTAAAAGTAAATAAAGAATTAGTTTCTAAAACATTATTTTCCTTTCACTTTGTTTCTTCCATTATAATGTTACTTTTGTTAAACAAAAATGAAATCACACTTGACTGATGACCAACCATACGGACTTTTTCCCTTGTTTTCAACCCTAAAATGAAGTCAAAATTAAATCTTAGTGCATCCGACAACTACAAATGGTACGAAGACTCTAGGCAAGGACTTATTATTGAAACTCTATTAGAAAATTATCCATCATCTATTTCTATTACACCGCGCTCCTTATATCAGTACAGAATTCATCCACCTATTGTCATTTTATGTTACAACTTACTCATATTAACTAACACAACTAACTAACTCTCATTTTCCCAATTAACTCGTAACAATTTTGTCCCTCCCTATGAGAGATCCTTGACCTCAAGGATCAACAAGGACATCTAAAGTATTAAAGTGAGGAAATTGCTATGGTATGGCGAGGAGGTCCTCCCAAGTAGCATCTTCAGAAGTGGTTTTCTTCCATTAAATTAAGATTTATGGGATTGGGAGATGCCCCCTTCAAACCACTTTCCTAGCCAGAATTTTCCTAGGTTCAATCACAAAATGCCCTTCTACATCAAGGGTAGAAAGTGTAGTTGAGTTACTGATGTGGCCACCCCTATGTTGCTTAAGCATAGACACACAAAACACGGGGTGAATCCTTATAGTTGGTGATAAGTCTAGCTTGTATGCAACCTTCCTGATTCTTTAGATAATTTTGTAGGGCCTATAGAACCTTGTCACTAGTTTATGAAAGGAGCTATTATTAAGAACATTTTTCCTAAAAGGTTGAAACTTCAAATAAACCAAGTTTCCTTCATGAAATTCCTTTTTAGTTTTGTGCCTATTTGTAGTTTGCAACATTCTGTTCTGAGCCTTTTGCAAATTCTATTTAAGTAGAGAAATTGTGATCTCCCTCTCGGTCAGTTTCTATTAATGACTTCATTAGTTGAATCATCAACTAAGTATGGCATAGGGACTAGTGGTTTGATATTATAGATTGCTTCAAAAGGAGTCATATTGATGGCGGAGTGATAAAAGGTGCTATATCCATATTCAACAAGGGAAACCCATTTACTCCATTGCTTAGGCTAGTTACTAGTCATGCACTTGAGATAACATTTAAGGCACTTGTTCAAGACTTCTGTCTGGCCGTCAATCTATGGATGGAAGGCAGAGAAATAGAGCAATTTCACCTTAGACAACTTAAAGAGTTCCTACTAGAATTTGCCACAAAAAATAGGAGCGATATCAATGACAATTGTGCAAAGGAAGCCATCTAATTTCACAATGTTGTCCATGAAAACCTGAGCAACATCCACCACTGAGAAAGGGTGCTTGAGTGCCATAAAATGGGCTGGTTTACTCAATCTATCCACTACCACAAAAATGATTATTTTCCTATAAGAATTAGGTAAGCCTCCAATGAAGTCCATGCTTAGGTCAATCCATATTGTGTCAGGAATTTGTAAAGGCTATAAAAGTCCATGGGTAGCAATATTTTCAAGTTTATGCTACTGATAAATATGACATTCACGAACATAGTTATGTACATGTTTCTCCATTCCTTTCTAATAGAAGACAAATGAATGTCATTTGTACGTGGCTGTTCTACCTGAATGACCTCCCAAAGAATCATCATGGAAATGCTTTAAAAGTTATAGCCTTAGAGTAAGATCATCACTGACTACTAATTTGCCTTTTCGTTTGAGCAACTAATGTTGCCAAGTGTATTTAGGATGGGAATCTGGATTTTCTTCTAAACGATTGATAAGAGTCTTCAATTTATCATCTTTCTTCCATGAGTTCTTCACATGTTAATTGAGACTAGAAGTAATGGAAATAATGGCCATATAAGTACCAAGTGTAGCCTTCACTCCATTAAACTCCTCTTACAGCCTTCTTGATAAGGCATCAGCTACTACATTATCTTTCCCCTTCCTATATTTAATTATATACTCTAAAACCCATAGTTTATGTAGCCATCAGTGTTGGTCTAGTGAAACCACTTGTTGTTCCAGCAAGTACTTGATTGGTAGGTGATTAATTTTAATGATGAATGGTTGCCCAAATGTATATTGGCACCATTGCTTCACAGCAAAAATTATGGCTGTGAGTTCCTTGTCATAGGCAGATAGGTGCTTCTTGGTTAGGCTTAAAGATTTGTTGGCATAGGCAATAAGGTGGCCATTTTGAGATAACACAACTTTTATGCCCATGTTGGAAGTGCTAGTTTCAATGATAAAAGGTAAGGAAAAATTAGGTAAAGCTAAGATTGGTGTAGATACCATGACTTGCTTAAGTCATTCAAATGCTTCATTAGCTTCTACGGTTCATACAAATGTTTGATGTTTCTTGAGTAGATTTGTCAGGGGCTTGCTAATGCTACCATAATTTCTTACAAATCTCTTATAATAACCCGTCAATCCCAAGAAATCACATAAGAATTTAATAGTTGATGGTGTTGGCCATGGCAACATGGCTGCAGTTTTTTGTAGGTCAGCGACTATGCCATTAATATAAATGATATGGCTCAAGTAATCAATTTTAGTGGCAGTAAACATATACTTTGATTTTTTAGCAAACAACATGTTGTCATGAAGAATTTGTAGTGTGGTATAAAGATGAGCTAGGTGATCCTCCCATGATGTGCTATAAATTAGAATATCATAAAAAAAAAACTAGAATAAACTTGCTTAAGAACTTAAACACATCATTCATCAAACCTTGGAAAATTCATACAATCCTTCATGAGTGCAAAAAACTGTCTTATGAATATCACTTGGTTTCATTAAATTTTGATGATAGGTGGCTCGTAAATCTATTTTGGAGAAAAAAAAAGTACCATGTAGCTTAGCAAGTAATTCTTTAATAACGAGAATGGAAAATTTATTTTTGACCATTTAGTGATTTAGTTTTCTATAATCTATGCAAAATCTCCATGTACCATTCTTTTTCTTTTTTTACTAGGACCACTGGTAAAGCGAATAAACTGGTGCTATGTAACATCCTGAAATTATTTAAGAATAATTATGATGAATTAGAGAATTAATAGGGGTAATTAAGAAAAGTAATTAAGTGAAAAATGAGAAATGGAACTTATGGAAAAATAAATTATTAATGTAAATTTAAGATTTAATTGGGTTAAAAACTTAATCTATGCTCATAATTAAATTAAGTACACCAAGAATAATGACTAATGAAAATCTAATTATATTTTATGTAGACCTAATTTCCTCTTATGAGATTTAGCCCAAGAGAAGTTACTCAACAATAGCCCAATTTGATTTAGTGATTTAGAAGCCCAAAACGAAGAACATAGGCTAAGTGAAAAGTTGGGCTTTAGAGTCAGCCCAAGACCCTACTAAAACCCTAGAAGTTCTGTAGCCCAACCCATCAAGTTTGGCCCAACAAGCTAAAAATTCGAACTCACTTGGATTTGAGCCTTTGGGTCAACCCACAACCCAATTTAAATCTTAAAACCACTTTAGCCTCCCCCCATTCTGCAGAAACACTTTGAGAGCAAAGAAAATTTAAAGGTCTTAGGAAGTGGCTAGGGTTTTTGGCATAATTTCATCATTTTTTACTCTTAGAGCAAGATTTAACCAATGTAACATATATATAACTTAATCCTTTCTTCTTCCTCTTCAATTTGGCCTGATTAATTTTTCATTTGAAATATTTTCACCCACACCCAATTTTGAAATGTGTTGTTTGGTGTTTTCATGAAGGATTTTCATATGTTAAGACAAGGAGGGTTGTAACACCCCAAAATTAATTAAGGTATTAATTGTGGCTTTGGACTAATTAAAAATAATTATTATGAAATAATTAAGCAAGTTATATGAATAGAAATTTATGAAAAAATAAATTATTAATGTAGGTTTAATATTCAATTGGGTTAGAAACTTCATCTAGGCTTATAATTAATTTAAGTATGTCATGGATAAAGACTAATTGAGGCTTAATATTTACTCGTGCATACCTAAGCTAAATAAACTCTTAAAACTTGGCCCAACCCAATTAAAAATTTGAACCATTTGGACTTGGGCTTTTGAGTTTAGGGTTTAGGGTTTTGTGGGATCTTTTGAACGTTGGAGAAATATCTGCACAATGTTTAGATAATGGAGACATGAAAATCCAGCTCATGCTACAAATAGAAGGGTTGAGCTTAATCTTAAGTGCACCGTAGCTTCGACCTCCTAGTTGCTTTCTTTCTTCCTCCTTCTAAGATTTTCTAGTTCTAAGTTTTATATTTTTGCAATTTTGTTCCCTACGCGAATTATGCAGAGGGATCTGATTAATCCTAGGGAGTGCCGTCCGGTGATGAAATAACTCTTAAGGACAATGTCTCTAACATGACTCATATCTTTTGTTCTTAATTTTTTCTACTTGTGTAATCAACAAGTTCTAATACCAGATTTGGTACGAAAACTCTAGGCAAGGACTAATTATTGAAACTCTATTAGAAAATTATCTATCATCTGTTTCTATTACACCATGCTCCTTATATCAATATGGGATTCATCCACCTGTTGTCATTTTCTGTTACAACTTACTCATATTAACTAACACAGCTAGTTAACTCCCGTTTTCCCAATTAACCCGTAACAACAAATAAGCACTATTTTGATATAAACAAAATTAAAATGATTAAATTAAAAATGTTTTATTTAAAAAAATTAAATTGGGGAAAGACTAATTTTTTGAGAATTAAATTAAAAGAATTTATTTTTAAAAGAGTAAATTAAAATAAAAATTTAAGAACTAAAGGCTAAATCCTTAAATTTTGAATCATATATAAAAAATATTTTCCCTTTCCAAGATGAAGTACTACCTGAACTTTGATGCAGAAACTCCTCCGTTGATAAGTCCGTTCAATCATTAACCAAAGTTGGCATGAATTAACTTGGCCACATCTCATCTTAGTAGAAGCAAAAAAAGCACAACATCTTCCTCCAAAATGCAGAGCAGTAACTGTTCTTCCTCTGCAAATTTCACGATGGTCATTCTCCACTGAAGCACCAAAGTAACTGCTACTTATTGTTCTGACTTCTTGATCAACATACAAATTTGTCGAGATTGAATTTGAGGGTTCACTTATCCCTTAAGCAAACGATTTCGCAGTCCCCTTTGCCCTTCTGCATATCCCCTTCTGTGTTCTTCACTTCGTGGAAAGCTCGGACACACAATTTTCTGTGAAGGAGGACGAAGGAAAACCATTGTCAGGTAAGGATTTGGAACTCATCTATTTCGCGCAACACTCCACTCTGCATGCGCCCTTCTGCGTTCTTCACCTTATGAAGATAGATATGCTGTGCTGCCCTCCATTGAATCTAGAGCAATGTGATCCATAACATAAATCTCGTTTTTCCTTTCCCTTTCCACTCAATTCATGGCTTCAGCATTCCATTATTCTCTTTACTGTCATTTAAGGAACGTGGGGTTGGCGTGGATTTCTTGAGTTTCGATTCCTTTGCTGTGAAAGCTCCCAAATATCGAGATATTCAATTTGTTTATTTGATGGTGCCTGCTTAGCACCCGTTTAATTTCCACATTCAAGCTTGTACCTCTTCCTTTCTTTGGTTTATCCTGATACTTATGTTGCAAATTGTGGATCTGGTTGACACTTAATCATCTGCCTTGATCATATGCCTCCTACCGTATGTACAATATCATCTTTCTTCCTATTCTCTCTCTTCACTTTGGTGGAGGCAGGGATGAAGAGATGAAGCAATGTGTAATTTGGGGTTGGTTTGGTTTTAGAATATCCAATTAAGTTGAATTGTATTGTAAATTATAACTGAAAAGTGAAGCACTCGACTTTGATCAGTTTGTAAAATGGAGGCTGAATGTATACGCTCTTCAAGTGACAATGACAGATTCCGGAGGAGGCCTCAGCAGACCAAGCTCACTCCGATCTTGTATTTGGTTAGTTATTTGTCTGCGCTTGGATTTTTTTTTTTCATATTGTATTTTCCCCACATTTTAGTTTGAATGAAGTTATTATAAGCTATATTTCTTGGCAGTATCACATATTCACACAGGATCCGTCATGTCACTATCAGTGCAAACAGAGTTTGGTGCTATTGATTCATGGACTTGAATTTTCATCTACTTTTGACCCCCCTTAGTTGAACATTGTACTGTTGCAGCAGATATGAACAAATCAATAATGTATGAGATGTTATGTTATTTAAAATTTTATTTCTGGTAATTCTTTCTTTTACTGATAATATGATAATATATGAATGGTGTGGGACTCCATATTGATGGTGATTTAGTGTTGAATGTTTGTTGTCTACTTTGAAGAGAAGCTATGTGATTCCTCATTGGTGCTAATATTTGCTTAAACTTTGATCTATTTCCATGACATTGTGAACTTGAATTGCCTTTGTTGAATACTGTAAGTTTGGATGCTTGTCTTGCGGGAGATATTAGTGCTAAAATGGTTACTATGTGTTCGTCGAATTCAATGATTATATTCTCAAGTGTTACTTGCTCCATTGCATACACATTGTTACTACTTAAAGGAAGGCAGCAAAAGTGGAAAAACAATTTGGTAGCAAGGAGAAAAGTGAAATGGAAAAGGAAAATTTGTTAAAATGTCAATTTGCCCTTCAATCATTATTCAATATTATCTATTAATCATTATTCACTCATTACTTAATTATTAGAAATAGATGTATTATAAATATTTTTTATTTATAAATTGACATTTTTTGTTTACATTTCTATTTTTATACCTAACTTGTTGTTGTGTAGACCTTAGAATGAGAATGGTTATGGCTTTTGTAGCATAAATTCAGTATAGGCAAGGCTTTTGTAATATATTCTTTGTACTGGAACGGCTTTTGTGCATGCATATTCCAATGCAATGTAACATGATTTTGGCAATGAAATATCATGGGGATTTTGACTACAATACCTTACTGAAAAGTTTAAATTCTTTGAATGTATCGTCGTCATTTTAATTTCCCCATATATATTACAACAATTTTTTTTTAATTTTTCTAACGACACGGTTGCAGCAACCGTGTCCTATTTTAAAAAAAATATTTTTTTAATGCCCAGAACCACACACCCAGAATAGCAAATAGATTAGGAAGATTAGGAATTGATGTTCCCATTTCAAACTTGAAGACATTCTCTTCTTCTTTTGCCTTCAATTTGCTTACCTGCTGGTCAATCCCATTTGGTGGCTTACGTATTTATCTTGACATTACATCATCAATTTTGTAGGTAGTTTGGTATATAAAATTATTAGATAAAAAAAATAAAATATAAATAAAATTTTTTAAAAAATAATTCGTATATTCTTACATAAAAAGTAAAATATAATAAAAATTATTAAATAATAATAAAAATATAATAAATTTTACCAAAAAAATTACCACTACTTTTTTTAATAATAAAAATTACCTTTATTACTATAAAAAAATTCTAAAACTTGGTCAAACATTTTATTTCTGATATATGTACCTTTTAAAAGAAATATCTAACTTTTTTTTTCTACTTAAGTAGTTTGTCCAAACAAGTATCTTATTTAATACTTAAAAGGGGATGTACTATACTAGTTAAGTCATGTTGGGGAACTATGCTTGATATAAAGAAAAAGTTTAAGAAAAAATTATAGATTATAAATCTAAGATTTTAAATTGTATAATTATTTTAAAAAATTATAAGATTAAACTTTAAGGTCCTTCAATATCAATATTTTTAATTTGAGGTTTTAATTATAATATTTTCAAACAATTGAAATTTTGTGTTTGAAAATCTTTTAAAATTTTGAACTATAATCTAAAATAATAAATGTTATTTAAAAAAAGATATGAAGAGATATTGTAAATAAATATTAAGATATGGAAAAGAAATGAGGAAAAAATGTTAAAGAATGTTGGTGAAAAAGAAAAGTGACGCAAAAAAATACTGTTAGAGTGTAAAATGGAAAAAAAATATTAAAGGATTAATACAAAAAAAAGAATAAGGAAAATATTATAATTATAATAATACAATAGACATTACATAACAAATTTTTGAAACTTTTTCATCTTTTGTAAACATCTATATACAATCTAATGTATTCTAAGTTTCAATTTTTGCTTGCGACTCAGCTAAAATGTCATTCAACTTCACATAAAATAATTTTTTCGTCCATCAATCTTTAAATTATAAACTATTGCTTCATTAATATCAACTAATTTATTATATGTGACGTTAATTGTTTCACTTAAAAAGCACATTTAATATGTTTTAAAATTATTTATTATAACTAAACTTAACTACCAAAGTTTTTAATGAAATTATATTTTTTATAAAGAATTTTAAAAACACTCAACCACGTACTATTAAACTATAAAAATTATATACGTATTATATTATTATTATTAAAATATTATATATTTATCACACTTTAATTTACATAATAATAAAAAATGTAATAATTTATACATAAATTTATTTTATAGAAAATCACATCGAAAAATTAACAAAAAAATATAAACATTTTTATATAAACATTATTGAAGTGCTATAGCAAATTTTTAATTGAAAATTAAAATATTCTTACCATTTTTTGAATAAAAAATATAAATATAAAAATGATTCCCTCCTAATGCATTTTCCTAAAAGCCTTTTATTTAATTTTTAAAATAAATTAATTTTTAAATAAATTAAATTATTTAAGAAATTGATATAAAATTTTTTATATAAAAATTATTTAAGTGCTATAAAAAATTTTAAATTCAAAATAAAAATATTCTTTCCATTTTTTGAATATAAAATATAAAAATTTAAATATAAAAATATTCCCTACCGCATCTTCTTAAAAGCCTTGTATTTAATTTATTTTAAATTAATTAAATGGACATGGTTGCAACCGTGTCCAATAAAAAAATTTAATTTAATTTTTTAATATGAACACGGTTGCTTTCCAACCATGTTTTTAAAAAAAAAAATTTAAAAATTCTTCGTATTATATTTAAAAAAATTAGATTGGCAACTATACATTTGGTGGATTATAAAATTTAAACAGTGTATTTGAGTCATAATCCCAAATATCATGAACCCTTGGAATTCATCTAAATGAAGTTTCAGTAGCATATATAACATTATGACTATATCCGTAGCTCATATTGTACTAGTATCCATCTATTCACTTTGCCATGGACGTATACAACTGGGTAAGAATCAAGTTCAATTCTATTTCAAACTATATATTACATTGTTCAATAAGAATCTTTGTACAAAATAAAATTCAGCTCAAACAATGTTGAAAAGGCAATAATGAAGTTCCGCGTTTATATCTTTGAATTCCTTGCTAGAAGGAGGTAAAAATATGTGCTTGATATCCAACGAGGACTTTTGATTCATCCAACTTGCAGCTTCATTAAAGCATGTCTTCAGTTTGTTGGCTTGAAAGTAGCTTCATACGTGGCATTTGATGTTGATTATAGAATTACTAGGTGTCCAATCAACTTATAATTTTTCTGTAACCGATGATAAAGATGTTTTTGAGAAAGAAGCAGATGTGCACATGGTCTTATAGAGTAGACTAGAGAAAATGATAACATCAATGAATCTAGAACTTGCCACGTGCAAATTGTTAACATGTCTCGGGTACCAGCTTGCCATATCATTCTATCTATTGACCAAGGTTCATAAATCTACAGCATTTATCAATTCAGAAATTTGATCAGATTGTCTTCACAAGCTGATTTCAACAACCTTGAAAAGAAATTCCAGAACAGGGATCATATACTGAAAAAGATGGAGGGAGATAACGGAAAATTTGAGCATTCTCTGTTTAGCTTGTGCACATACTAATGACAGATGCAGGTTCAATATGGTGAGTCCAATTCTCTGGCAGCCATTTTACTAACCCATAATCACAAATCCACATAAAAATTACATTATATATCAATCTGATCCTACAATCGTTTATAGAATTCAACTCGTAATCAGAGAAGCCAAAATCAAGCCAGAGGCGTCATGCATTGTAACTCGCGCTTCTGCCATTAAGAGGACATACTCACTTGAGCCATTAAGAAGCTAAAATTCAGAAGGGCAGGAAACTACAAAATTTTTGCATGATTCCAAGTTCATATCAGCATTTGATATCATCAGCCAAATAAAGCTGCAAAATGAAGAGCAGCTGCCAATTTTTGGTTTGAAACAGACATTAAAATTAATGCTGAAAAAAAAGAAAAAAAAAACTAATTAACTATCATATATAAAGTACAAAACACAGTGATCTTAAGTGCAGAACAATATCATATTAATCTTAAACACAGAACAAGAAGAAAAACTCATCATATTTATTCTCATGTCGTCATAGCAGTAGAGGTACAGATTTCGATAATGAATCAATCACCCACGTGGTAGTAAATTATTTTATCACACTAAACCTGAATTTGAACACTAATAGACTGCCGTTTTTGTTAGTTTGAGAAGCTTCAATCTTCAAGTCTGCTTTAGCAGAGCAAGAGGATGTCGCCCCCCGTGGGGGGGGGGGGGGGGAAGAAGTAAAGAAATTAGAGGTTCAAACGGAGGGGAAGGAGGTTAACCCGGGGAGGGGGGGGAGAAAGTTTGACGAAGTCTTTTTTGTGGGAAGATAGAGAGAAAGGAGAAAGTTAATTATATTTTGATAAATTTATTTTTATATTATTTTAATTTTATTTTTTATAAAAAAATTATTTATATTAATTTTTTTAAAAAAATTATAAATTTTAATTTTTTTATTTTTAATTTTTGATAAAAAATTATCTTTAATTTTTATTAAATATTAATATATTAAAAAGTTAAGAGATAATAAAATAAATTATAATTTAAAAAATATTTTTTTTTAAAATTTAATTTAAAAAAAAATTTATTTTTAATTTTTTCTCTTTATCCTAATTTTATACAACCAAATATTTTATTTTCTCTCTCTCTCTCTTAAAAACTTTCAACCAAAACCACTGAAGACAGAGTTATCACTGCAAGGCCAGTGTCTTTGCCGTGAAATCACTTCTAATTACCTTTATTAAATTAATTTTTTAATAAATAATATCTCTTTGAATTACCTTATCTTCATGTCCTATTATTGTGTTTGTGACGCTTCGTCTTTCCCTCCCAACACCAATTTTAACAAAAATGCGCCCGCCCCATTATACCTGAATGGAAATTTCTGAGGAACGAATCAAGAAAAGCAAAAATCTAAGCAACCCAAAAGTGAAATTCAATGTACCTTTTCAATTGGGAGAGTAAAACAAGCTACAATAATAGCGGCGAGAAGGAGACGCAGAGTAATCCTGAAAGCAGAGCACTAGGGGAAAGCCACGGCAAGCCTGCGACACCATGGCAAGGTTAAACAGATTTATTAATATAGCGGAATTCTCCGAATGAAAAAATATTTAGAAATCTTTTGCTAAATTTAAAAAGAGTTTTTTTTAACAAATAACTTAAAAATTAAAAAATTGTGTATATTTTAGATAAAATTAAATTATTAATTTATTCTTAAATCAACAAGACGAAGTCTAAGAAAAAAAGGACAAAAAATCGCTACAGATGGACTGACAACTAACAAGAAAAAAAACAACAGAACAAAATGAAAGTAATACAGATGGATCTATCTCAATCGTTCGATCTACGCATGATCGAACCATATATACGAGTTCTTTGAATTTTAGCGGCCGATAATTATTTTCCCATAAAAATCTCATATTCAGATTTTAAAGTCGCAACAGCATTTTTCATCATTTTCATCAAGGTACGGAAAAACTGACTTCCGTCTTCCACAATGGCCTTCTCTGCAATTACTGCGTACCGTCCCCGAGTTATTTGTCTCCCCAAAGACTCGCCTCCGATCTCTGCTCCTCCAAATTCAGTCTCTTTTCGATTCTCACGACCAAATCTCCATCGTCGGAAACCTTTTTCGATTCGATCAGTTCAAGTTCCTGGTATTTTTCTTTTCATTTTCCCCTCTTGGAATATTGTGTATTAGGCGATATTCTAATCCCTAATTTTTATATAATATGAGGTTCGTGATGCTTACTTTATGGAGTTCAATGCATAGGTTGTTCGATAATTATCATCTTTTCCTTCGATTTGAGCTGGTGAATGATTACGTGGCTATTGATGTTGTGTCAATTAGTCCATGTTAATCTCTGTTGAGCAATTAATCGTCTTACTGTTATGTATGGAGCTTTAAATATTTCATTTTTGTTTAGAGATACCTAGCTGGAAAATTGTTAGTTTTTGTCTAGTTGGCTTCTTACATGTTCATATAATTTTTAGATGTTTGATTTTTATGTTATGTTATGTTTTTTTTTTTTTTTCCAGATGGTGAAAACTGCTATTTCTTAGAAAAGGGAGTCGCTTTCTTCCATTTGAAGGGTTTTTTACATTGTGGAAAGTGTTGCAAACAAATCATTTTTATGTAATAGGAAAACCTAGAGTGTTCTTAATTCCTCCGAATTTCTTAGAGCTCTGTGAATATTGGATGGGTAATTAGAACTTTCACGCAATTATTACATGATTTCCTAACTGGTGATTTGGTGAGCATTACTCTAGCTTTACCATTTCTAATTTCATTCGGAAGGCCAAGGTTCTTTATAAGGTTAAGGCTTTGTCTGATCTAGATTAAGCATTGATTCAAAGGTTTGATATATGGCGTGTTGGCAGGAGTGAAGTGGGAAGGGATGAAAGTTAAAAATGTATCATACCATAAAATATGTCTTGACACACATTGACAATATTCACCCTTTCCCTCCTACTCATTTTCTTTTCACTTGGATACCAAGCATACCCTGTCCTACTATAACAAATTCAGATTCACACTCAACTTGGACAAAACGGATGTTCTTTAACAGTGGCAAGTTTGTAGTCACCTATTCTTACATGGCTTCTTTTTTTTGGAATTTAATGAGTTTGCTGTTTGGTTTACTTGGCAAAATATGGAATATGCTTTATATACATGCTAGATTTTTTTTTTTCGGTGCATATTTTTGGAGTTGAATCCTAAATTTTAAGAATAACATTTATCGTTGCTTTGTGGAATACTTGGTGTTTAGGCTAATAACAGTCTGAACTTATTCATTTTATTTATTTTCCCCTAAATCTTTCAGCTGCACCAGCACCTGAGGGGTTGGCACCTGCAATTTCTCTTACGGATAATGCACTGAAGCACTTGAACAAGATGAGGTCTGAGCACAATGAAGATTTATGCTTGAGAATTGGTGTTAAACAGGGTGGCTGCTCTGGCATGTCATACGCTATGGATTTTGAGGACAGGGCTAACACAAGGCCAGATGACTCCATTATTGAATACAATGGTTTTGTAATTGGTATGACTTATACTTTTGTTCTTGTAGTTTATATGACATTTATTATCCGTAAGATAGGATTGGATGGCATTGACATACGGGTTATTATTAGATTGCATCTTTTGGAGTGACAGAGTGCTCACATTTGGAATGAAACATTTACTCTTCATAGAAATTAACTGATCTTCCAGGATTCAGGTTCCAACTAGCATAAAAATTTACTTCCTTTCTCCCTGCTTTATATATTCATCAAACATAAATCTTCATGGTGATAATTTTAAGATAGGGTGTCTTCCAGTTCCAAATGTTGTTTGACCTCGGAGCTAAGTTTGAAAGTGTTGAATGGTGTGGCTGACTATTGCTCGTCTATATTCAATTGTACCAGAGTCAGGTATAATGAGGAAAAGTAATAAGAAATGCAAGTCAGTTTGTTGTCACTGTTGGCTCTAAGTTGGTTTACCCTTCACTTTATGAATGAAATTTTAAACCTGAGACTGCATTAAAAGCTTGGTCCTCAACATGATTTTCTTTTGTTTAAGCTTTGTTTACTGAAGTTTTTAGTAGCTGTGATGGTTAAACTGCGGTTAAAACTGCTCTTGCATCACTTCCACTGGTTAGGCTCATTGCCTGTGTTGAATAAAAGAAGGGCCACTTGTATAGAGTATTGACTTCCTCTCAAGGAAGCAAACTGCATCTTGCTCTACAGTGCACCAAAGCAAAAAATTGTGCAAATGCATGCTAATTATCATACTGGGAACTTTATTATTTATGTTAATTTCATTAATTTGCAGACTAGATTTTACACACTCATGCAAATTGTCTCTCTGTATATATACTCACAAGAAATTCATTGATGAATTATATTCATTTGCCTGCGATTGAAGAAATTTTGGGGAAATCAAACTGAGGATTCAGGATAGACATGAGCCTTAGTGACAGTGACTATTTTCACATTCATTGCTTAGACAATTGTCCCTGTATATGTAGTCACACGACATTCATTGATGAATGATGGGCCCAATCTTGATGGGGGCCTCAGCCTGTGAGGACCTATAGCAGAAAAAAGAGAGAGAAAATAGCCGATAAAAATAGTCAGGTGGTCCCTGGTGGGTTGTGCAGGAGTAACTAACTATTACAGCTGGAGGAGAGAGAATGGTGTGGCGTGGGTTTAGCACAGGGACATTGAGAATTATAGGGAACCTTTGGGTGTGAGAAGAAGGAGGAAGAAAGTTATCAAGAATTGGGAGAGACCTGCCTCTCGGATGCAGGGGTGTCATTTTTCTTTACTGTTTTTGCTGTTTTGTTGGTGTTTACTGTTTCTGTTGGTTGTAATCTTTCTAGCGATACTTGTTGGGAAGACTTTTCCTTATCGTTAATTCAATAATACAAGTATTTCATAGGTTCCGAATAATGAATTATATTCATTTGCCTGTGATTGAAGAAATTTTGTGGAAATGAAACGAAGGATTCAGGATAGATGATACGTCTCAAAAATAGTAAGGGGTAGGGGCGTCTTTTCCATTCAATAAGTAGGGGTCAGGGAGTCTTTTCACTATAACGGTAGTTAGTTGTTTCCGTTGAGTCAGGAATTTCGCATGTGAGTCAGGAAGTTAGTCAGGTAGCGGGCTAACAGAACGAGCACAGGTGGGCGCAGGCTTTTATTCAGCAACGGAGTCTATATGAGTATGTTTTGGTGATATTGAACTTCTTCTCTATTGTTCTCCTTTTCTCCTTCTGCTTCTTCGAATTCTCTTCCTACCGTTCCCATCTTCTATTCTCTTATCACTGGTATTAAAGTGGAACGATCTATGGCGGATGCAACTCGATCTCAGGCGAACATTCACGAAACAGAAGAGAGACTTCAACTGGCTATGGAAAAGAGGATGAATGCGATGGAGCAGCAATTGAATGGGTTACAGGAGTTGGTACGGGGGTTGTCGTATCAATTCACAGAAGTGATGAATCGCACTCAGAACCGAGGTAGAGTTGATGGAGTTGGAGACTATCACGTTCTAATACGTTTTACCAAGGTAGACTTTCCAAAGTTTGCTTCAGAAGACGTGAATGGGTGGATTTCAAAATGCGAGCGATTCTTTGTCATTGATGGAACCTAGGACAACAACAAGGTGATACTGGCAAGTTTATCGTTGGATGAAACTGCATATAAATGGTTCCGAGGATTTGAGAAGAGTAGAAATGGTAGGCTTAGCTGGCAGGAGTTGACGGAAGCCATTAAAGTGAGATTCGGATCAATCTTCGATGATCCCATGGAGGAACTGATGCAACTGAAATAGAAAGGAAATTTAACAGACTTCCAGGAGGCATTCGATGGCTTGGTATGCAAAGTGGAACTCACGGAGAGTCAAAAATAGAGTTGCTACCTAGTTGGCTTGAAACCTGAAATTGCGATTGAAGTAAAACTATTCCATCCGCAAACTCTTTTTGGACGCCACTAGATTGGCTAAATTACAATCGTTAAATGTGGAGCTCATGCAGAAGAAGGAAGGAGTAGCTTCTCTTAATGGAAAATTCAGAGGTGAATCAAGTAACCTTCATAATAAGGGTAACTACATGGAATCCAGGGAAACTATGGAAGGCCAAGGAATATTGAAAACTCCAACTGGTGACTTTAAAAGAGGGCTCAAAGCTACTATGAATGAGAACAACACCCAAAAGGGAATTCTGAGAAGACCAAATACGAGGTTTTAGCAGAAAATGTCCCCTGCAGAGGTGGAAGAACACAGAAACAAAAATCTATGTTACTTTTGTCATGAAAAATACTCTCCAGGTCATGATTGTCCGCAGAGAAGGAAAATGCAAATCTTCTTAATGGAAGTTGAAGAAGTTGGGAGGGAGGAAGGAAGGAGGGCCAGCTGACGTGGTGAGTGCTGTTGAGGAGTTACAAGACTATGAGGAATCAGCTATCTCTCTCAATGCTTTGCAAGGAACTGCCAATTATCTGACTATGAGAATTTGTGGGAAAATTGGAAAAAGAATGGCTCATATACTTATTGATACAGGAAGCACACACAACTTCCTCGATAAGAGCTGGAAGGAATTGGTGAAGACTAAATCCATAGAAGAAATAAATGTAACCGTGGCAGATGGGAACAAGATTAAGGGAAAAATAGGTTGTGAAGGGTTGAAATGGTCAGCATTAGGGGTGGAATTCACAACAGATGTGATCCTTATTTCGTTGGTGGGTTGTAACATGGTGCTGGGAATGCAATGGTTGAGGACATTAGGTAATATTAACTTGGATTGTTTGAATTTAATAATGGAATTCATGTTCAAGGGGAACCAAGTCAGAATATTTGCTGCTAGGGACCCAAAAGCTGAGGTGGTGAGGGAAGGCGGACTCTATAAGTTGATTGCACAGAACCCAAATCCCTGTCTGCTGCAGATTATACCTCTTCAAATTGAAGCCACTTTCTATGCAGTAAAGGTGGAAGCAGGAAGTCTTGTTCCAGAGGCACTAAGTCAGCTTTTAGAACAATACAAAGATGTGTTTGAAGACCCCAGCACTTTACCTCCTCAGTGTATAGGTCACGACCATGCTATCATTCTAAAGGAAGGAACAAACCCAATTAATATCAGGTCCTATAGGTACTCCACAACTCAAAAGGATGTTATAGAAAAGTTAGTAAGTGAAATGCTGGAGATGGGAATAATACAAAAGAGTTCCTCGCCCTTTGCTTCACCTATTGTTTTTGTTAAAAAAAAAGATGGTGGATGGAGGATGTGTGTAGACTATAGAGCACTCAACAAACAAACTGTGAGGAGTAGATTTCCAATTCCCTTGGTAGAAGATCTGCTGGACGAGTTGGGCAAGGCACTATTGTTCTCAAAACTAGATCTACATGCAGGATATCATCATATACGCATGAAGGAGGAGGATGTTTATAAGATAGCGTTCCAAACACACTCTGGACAATACGAATTCTTAGTCATGCTATTTGGATTATCCAATGCACTATCAACTTTCCAAGGGGCCATGAATGCTATATTTGAGCACCAATTGAGGAAGTATGTTTTAGTTTCTTTTTTATGACATCTTGGTGTATAGTAACAATGAGGAAGACCATATAGTCCACTTGAGGAAGGTGCTAATCATCTCACGGGACCACAGCTACCTTGTTAAGAGGAGTAAATGTGCCTTTGCAGTCACCAAAATCGAATACCTTGGGCATTTCATATCAAATGGGAAAGTGTCGACAGACCCGAGTAAAATTCAAGCAATCCTTGAATGGCCAATCCCTTCATCATTGAAACAACTAAGGAGTTTTTTGGGCTTAGCTGGGTACTACAAGTGGTTTATCAGAAGTTTCAGTATGTTGGTTGGACCCCTCACTGACCTGCTAAAGAAAGACGCATTCCTTTGGAGCTTGGAAGCTGAGGAAGCATTTAAGAACCTCAAAACAGCTTTAACATCGGCCCCTGTGCTTGCCTTGCCCAACTTGGAGAAATCCTTCATGGTAGAAACTAATGCCTCGAATACAGGCATAGGAGCGGTATTATCCCAAGACAAACATCCTATAACTTTCGTCAGTAAAGTTCTGTCACTGAGGAATCGACTTCTGTCTGTCTATGATCGGGAATTACTTGCTGTGGTTTATGCTGTGGAAAAGTGGCAACAGTATTTGCACATCCAACTGTTCAAAATCATGATCGATCAGCAGAGCTTGAAATTCCTCTTGGAACAGCGTCTCTCCACGCCAGCACAGTATAACTGGGTCACAAAGCTCATGGGCTTGGATTATGAAATTTATTACAAGAAAGGGAAGGAAAATGTAGCAGCTGATGCATTATCTAGAGTTAATAAGGGAGAATTGCTACAAATGACAGTTTCTTCTATATCTACAGAGTTATGGAAAGCAATTCAGAAACAATGGAAGGAAGATCCAACTCTAGTCCAATTAATACAAAAATTGGAAGAAGATCCAACGGCTTATCCTAAGTATAGATGGAATGGGCATACATTGTCCCGAAAAAATAAAATAGTCATCGAATATCAAGGAAATTTAAAGAACGTTATACTGGAATGGTTGCACTCATCCCCACAAGGGGGGCATTCAGGCGTTAAAGCCACTTGGAAACGAGTAAAAGCCATCTTCTATTGGAGAGGCATGATGGAAGACATTAAGACATTTATTCTTGGGTGTGAGACGTGCCTACGGTGTAAATATGAAACCACGGCATATCCTGGATTGTTGAAACCTCTTCCAATTCCAGAAGGTGTGTGGCAGAGCATTGCGATGGATTTTATAGAGAAGCTTCCAAAGGTTGATGGAAAAGATACCATTTGGGTTGTGATTGATCGCCTCAGCAAATATGCTCATTTCATTCCGTTGGTCCATTCCTTCACGGCAAGTCAACTAGCCCAGTTGTTTATGGATAATATCTACAAGCTACATGGTGCACTAGCTTCTATAGTAAGTGATAGGGAACCGTTGTTCACTAGTAAATTCTGGCAGGAATTCATGTCGAAGCTGGGAGTTACTCAATGCTTGTCATTATCCTATCATCCTCAAACAGATGGGCAGAGTGAAGTGCTGAACTGATGTTTGGAGAACTATCTGAGAAGTTTAGCTTGGAATGCTTTGCAAGAATGGAGTAAATGGATTCTGCTGGTCGAATGGTGGTACAATACATCTTACCATACCTCTACGGGAGTAACCCCTTATGAAATCATGTATGGGCAGGCTCCTATCCACATCCCATACATTCCACAGGATTCCATGATGGAGGTTATAGACAGAAGTTTCGATGCTAGAGAAAGGATGCTATAGCAGGTTCGAAGGAATTTATCTAATGTAATACACCGCATGAAACAACAAGCAGATAAAAAGAGATCAGGACGCGAGTTTCGGGTGGGAGACTGGGTTTTCCTTAAGCTACAGCCATTTAAGTAGCACTCTGTCACGGCTGATCTTTAGAGAAATTGTCGCTAAGGTATTTCGACCCATATCAGATAATTGACAAAGTGGGAGCAGTAGCTTATACACTGTGGCTTCCTCCCACTTCGCGCATTCATCCTACCTTTCATGTGTCTTTGTTAAAAAAATGTCTAGATGCATCAATTAAGATGCACCAGTTGCCAGAGGTTTGGGGTTCTATGGCCATTAAACGTGAACCTGAAGCAATCCTGGATGGGAGAATTGTCCATAAGAGGCAGCGAGCTGTCATTGTAGTATTGGTTAAATGGAATGGCAAGATGGAAGAAGAAGCCACTTGGGAACTCTAGTTCAAGTTACAGAGAAATTTTCTGGAGTTCATGAAGCTACAGCATCCTTGGGGTCAAGGATGAAGTTATTAGGGGGGTGGTGATACGTCTCAAAAATAGTAAGGGGTAGGGGCGTCTTTTCCATTCAATAAGTAGGGGTCAGGGAGTCTTTTCACTGTAACGGTAGTTAGTTGTTTACGTTGAGTCAGGAATTTAGCATGTGAGTCAAGAAGTTAGTTGGGTAGCGTTCTAACAGAACGGGCACGGGTGGGCGCAGGCTTTTATTCAGCAACGGAGTTTGTATGAGTATGTTTTGGTGATATTGAACTTCTTCTCTATTGTTCTCCTTTTCTCCTTCTGCTTCTTCGAATTCTCTTCCTACCCTTCCCATCTTCTATTCTCTTATCAATAGACATGAGCCTTAGTGACGGTGACTATTTTCAGATTCACTGCTTAGACAAATTGTCCATGTGATGATGCGAAGCAAACTTTATCATGGGACTTGCTTGTCTTACTATGGTGTTTAGTTTTATTAGTTTATTTCCTGCGTTTTTTAATGAAACAGTATATATTTTTGTAGATCTTTCTCAACTTCTCCATCTGTTTTTGCAGTTTGTGATCCCAAGAGCCTACTCTTTATATATGGCATGCAATTGGATTACAGCGATGCTCTTATTGGGGGAGGCTTCTCTTTTAAGAACCCTAATGCTACTCAAACCTGTGGATGTGGCAAATCCTTTGCTGCAGAAATGTAAAATCATGAACATAGAAAATAGTGAAGATTGGTAAAGTGATTGATTTAACAATGCTTAGATTTTATAGAAACTCTTCTAATAAATAGAATTACATTTGGATGAATTGTCGAGAACAAATTTCTAAACTTGTTTCTCTTATTTTTATGTTTGTTTTTGTTGTCGTCGATATGTTCATATGATTGCATCCGTTGCTTCCGTAAGTTCAATATTCAATCATGGGCATTTCCCCCCTAACAATACTCAAGACGAATGTCCCTGCAGATTATTCTGCAGAGTTGATGCGCATATATTAGTGTTTACTAGAGTTTTCCATGACTGACCTTTTTGTTGAAGGATTTGTGACTTTCAAATTTCAATAAAGATTTGACACACGTTGTTTCATGCCTTATCTTTATTTGTTCCTTTTTTTGTTTATTTTTTTACTCCACTTCTGATAAATATACTCATCAAGATTTTTATTAAAATGTTGAAACTCATTAGAGTGGCAGGAAAAATGCGATTTTAACTAATCTTATTTTTTCTTAACAGCGGTACTAAATAATTAAATAATATGCATTCTTCTTGTCCCCTTCAGTAGAAGTTCTTATTCAGTGTAAAATTTAGGGAAAAGGACTCTGTCCGTTTCACTTGCAAACCAGAGGTTATTTTCGGCAATTTGGAACCGTTCGATCATCTAGCAAATTTTGGATCATTTGATCACGAGGTGGCATTTGGTGAAAAACATAAAGAGATAAAAAAAATTTAATTATGTAGACAAAAATTTTAATTTTGAAGAAAAATTATATTCTAAAAATTTTAATTATAAAAAAATTTTTGTTATAAAAGATTTTAAATTTTAAAATTGTTTTCCAAAATTTTTTTTTTATAGTTAAATTTTTTTATCTTTACAATTAAATTTTTTTGTTATTTAAATTTTTATTCTCATAATTAAAATTTTTTATTTCTCTATGAAAATTTCTTTTCAACCAAATGCTATTCAAATGCGGTCAGACGGCCCAAAATTGTTGGATAGATCAATCCACTCAAAATTGTTAAAATGACTTCAATTTACAAGTGGAAGTGGAATGGAAAGAATCCATTTCCAAAATTTAGGGATTAAAGGTAACAATGGCAGATTAGATTTTCAAATTATGCTCTGAAGTCAACTTTTTTATATTGGGTGTGTTGATCAATTCTCTTTTCATGGAAAATGCAATAAATATAGGGACATTTAAACCATTTTCTCAAACATAATAAATACAATTTTTTAATAAAAAAGTTCAAACTCTTGTGTTATAAGAAATTAACTTAAAGATTCTTAAATTTATTCTATATTTTAAAAAAAGTGATAGCTTTTTCTTTTTGAATTGAAATACTTTACACAACAAGATACATAAGAAGCATGTAAACTATAGTCCACAAATTAAAAAGAATTTGTATTTAATTTTTTTAATATGAATGAAGAGAGAATAAATTATATCTGAATTTAAAAAATTTTTAATTTATATTTTTATTCATAAATAGTAATAATAGTATAAGTTTATAAGCTGTAATTTATTTTGACTTAAAATAGTATATTTAAAAATTTTAAAAGGAAATAACATTAATTAACATGTACAATCAAATATAAGTACTCAACATAATTGAAATATGAGATCTTACCAATTGTTATACTAAATATAAGTATCATATATATAATGATATTGTGTATCACAGCATCTCATATCATACAAAATATCATGATATATGATAGAACGTAACACTAAACACTTCCATAAATTTATATATATAATTGAAAAATATTTTTTGTTCCGGCTTGGCCCTGATTATTAAATAGGATCCAAAATTTTGTTTAAGCCCTATCTTTGAGTTTATTTTTAAATTCTCCCTAATATATTTGAAGGGTGATAGAATAATATGCTGAACAGGCAAATGCCCACCCTTTTTCCTTGTATATAAGAAAATCAAATAAATAAATAAATAACGAGAATAAAATGAAATGACTGGGGAAAAAAATTTGAAGTTTCTCAACATAACAGCCGTAGATTTTAAAGAACTTAAAGCGCATCTTCAAATAATATCGAACGGCTCGAATATAATGCGGACCTACTCATCAGGAGTGCGCTTTACATTGTGCCAGCAAGCGTTTCGTCTCAGGTTAAGCGGCTCGCCTTCTCAAACCAGAGATTCGAGTGAAAGAAGCCCTAAAGCCAAGAGAGGCTAAAGAAACACTGAGCTCTGATCATGGCCCTCTCCTTTCGTCTCTTTTCCAAATCCAAACTGGTGAGCGTTTATCCTATTTCTCGTCTGAATTACTTTCGATCTTAATTTCGCTTTATATTTTCGAGTCGTTCTAGGCGAAAGTAAAAAAAAAAATTGCTATCAGAAAGTAATTATTTTTCTTATTTTATGATCTGCACAACATTCTACATTTTATGTTTAATAAACTTCTGATCGATTTGTCATCGGGATCTGCATGGCTTTGGGGTTCTGCATTTAGCTAAATGGAGTAAATTTAACGCGGTTGGGTCCACTATTCACCTAAAATAACTGGTGAGGCCATTTCTAGAACGCAAAATGACGATAGATGTCATGATGAAATGATGGCTGGAAAAAATAGTTATGAGGGACGAAATGACAGTCTAAGAGTATGTCAAGCTTTATCTGATTATTGGAAAAAAATGGGACAAAGCGAGAATCTTCTCTAGGTCTTGACTAGATTTTGGGTTGGTTAATAAATCAATTATTGACATCTTTAGGCCTCTGTTTGGAGGAGGGGGGTAGCCAATTTGCCTTGATTCTATTGATTCTGACAATTAAATTTTGCACTTGGGTGGAGCTAGAAGAAGCAGATAACATGGTGGCTTTGTGATCCCCGGTCATCATCATCATTTGAAGTAGATTAAGACAATCCCCCAAAACCCCAAAACAATGATTCGGAGTTTGGTAATTATAAATCTTATTGACTTAAATAATACGCTATGCAAATGGAAGAAACTGGTATGACACTAGAGTATGTGTTCAACTGTAAATTTCTTATAACTAATTATGAATTTACCTTTTTCTCTCCTTCGTTTTATTCGAATATCCATTTGACAATTAAGACTTGGCACACTTTTTGCTTTCTTTATGAATACAAAAGTGATGGGTTTTGTAATGTACACTTTCTGCTCATTTCTTGTGGCAGGACAATAATTATAGCAAATCCACTGCTGACGTTTTGGTTATGGACTAATTTTTCTCCTTTTCTAATAGGTCTGTGCTAGTCAAGTACTTGTACAAAAGGAGCATGCCATTCCAGTCCGTTACTTTGCCAAGGAGTCCAGTCCTCCTGTCTTAAAGGGAGATCGTGAGTAATCTTGAGTAGACTTGTGTTATTTATCCATTCATTATTAATTATAAGTCAACCCTATTAAGTAAATCTGGGGACTCTGTACCAAAGACATCCGGGGGTGTGCTGGTGGTAGTATGGATCTCTATCTGCTTCCATATGCGCCTTCTTCAGCAGCATAAACAATAAAGCTAGTTGAATTGCAATCTAACTGTTATCATATTATCTGCTTCTTTATTTGATCCAGTAGTTTTAGTTGTTTTTCAATTGTGTACAAGTGCAACTTGAGTTGACTTTATATAAAAAAGAAATGCAGTTTGAGTTTGATGTTTGATCTTTAATGGGAATTTTTTTTTTGATAATGTCATTTTCTGACTTTGTTCTTCTAATTGAATGGAAAAGAGATGTTAAAGAATGCCTTTTCGGAGGTGAAGAATAAATTTGAAGCAGCAATTGGAATATTAAGGAAGGAGAAGATCACCATAGATCCAGATGATCCAACTGCTGTTTCTCAATATGCAAAGGTCATGCAGACAATTAGAGAGAAGTGAGCTTCTGCTTTACTTTATTGTGTTTGTCAGAATCTTTTTGTTACATGCTCTTCCAGTAATCTTGTAAAATTTCTTGTCCTTGTCTTTTATGTTTTAACTATGTTAGGGTTATAATGTCTTGCGCATTGTGCAGGGCAGGCTTGTTTTCAGAGTCCCAACGAATTAAGCACACAATCGAAACAGAAACAGAAGATATTCCTGATGCTCGAACTTATCTTTTGACATTGAAGGAGATAAGAATTAAGTATGTGATGGTCTATTCTATTCTTCAACCTCTTCCATTCTTTAACTTAGGTGTGCTTATTGATACATAATTTAGTTTATGTCTGTTTCTTCTAATAACCAAGATGAGTATGGTTTTTGTGATATGTAATATGATTTTTTCCATTCGATATGCCTTTTTGACTTAATTGGCAAAGAATGCATTTTTGTAAATTTTCTGCTTCTAAAACTAGCTTAATTCCAATTTTTTTCCCCCTCCTGAAAAACTATAGCTGCTCTGTGAAATTTGGCTATTTTTCGGAATTGATATCTTTAAACTTTTGGGTATGCATATGAATTTAGATATACATTCCAGACACAAGGCAAGGAGAAGCGAGCTTTTTTGCTTCAGGGTCTGTAGACTCTATACATGAGATAATGTATTCATGTATACATTCTTTTGCAGGAGCGGTCTTACAGATGAACACGGTGCAGAGGCTATGATGATGGATGCATTGGACAAAGTTGAAAAGGAACTGAAGAAACCTCTAATGAGAGATGATAAGAAAGGAATGGATCTTCTAATGGTTGAGTTTGATAAGATTAATAAAAAGTGAGTGACACCCCTATATATCTTTATTTTGATACTTTGGGCTGGTGATTAAAGTGACATCTAGATTCTTTGATGTGAAGGAAGATGTTCTGATACTTCATCTAACTTATGAAAATTTATGTTCTTTTAAAAGTATCGAACTTTCCATCACATTGTTTAGGGAAGTTTTGTGTGTTGTATTGTCGGCCACTTTGGCCTGCTTCTTTGGGTAGGTGATTCTTTAAGTAGTTCAAATACTATTGAACTAGTTATGATTCTCAAATTTATGAAGTCTTTAATTCTTTTCAGTTGAACAGAATGAGTGACTAGGTTTAACTACTTTCCTTCTCTTTTTCTGTTCCTTTTTTTTTTCTCCCCTTCCTGCTGTTGGGGGATGGGGACCTTAGACTTGGAATTCGGAGAGAAGATCTGCCAAAGCATGAAGAGCAGCTAGAACTAAAAGTTGCCAAAGCACAATTAGAGGAGCTGAAGAAGGATGCTTTAGAGGCAATGGAGACTCAAAAGAAGAAGTATTACTCATTCTAAATTTCTAAGGCTCATGACATAATTTAATATTTTATTTATTTATTTACTTATTTACTTATTTGTTCCCTTGATGTTTTTGTGCTCCAATTACATGTATGATCTTATTTTCTGCTAAATCTTTATGTTAGAAGGTGGTAGTATTGAATGAGTTCTTTCTGGGCTTGTTCAATGATTTATGAATTTCGAACATTTGATATATGCTGGTGGCTGCTTGATTTGTTGGAGGGGGTTGTTTACGGATAAAGAAGACCAATTAATATCTTATCTCCTAATGTTACTATGGTTGCTAATTTGTATCTATACATGCAATACGATTCTTGTTTCACCATTTTAGACTCATTTTTGCTTGTTATGTTTGCCATTTCAGGGAGGAATTCAAGGATGAGGAAACGGTTGATGTCAAATCCCTGGACGTTAGAAACTTCCTCTAAGACTGCCTGTCTTCAAACTCTCTGCATAACTTGGACACTTGTGACTGTCATTTGGATAATGGTGAATATTTTCCTGTTTCTTCAATAAGTAGACACCACCAATTTGGGAGTGCAACACTTATGGCAGTTGAGGAGTTCTTTAACATTTCTGCATCTTTATATTTCAACTTCCAGGTTAAAACTGGAAATTGGAGTTATGGAACTTGATTATCCCCTTCAATTTTATGGCATTTTTTGTTCCCTTCTTTGTGGAGACGTGATTCGAGCCCATGAACTATGTATAAAGAAAGCTTATTCCAGCACTTTGTTCCACGACTAAGGCAAGGTTATTATTTCAGCATTGAGTAAAATTTTAAAAACAAAAAATCGTTGTTCAATTGCCCGAAGAAGGGTTCGTGATCAATTATAAAATCTATTGCAACACTATAATCTCATCGTTTGGATTGACATCTTTGAGACGGAGGACGATGTTCACTGCATGCATATTCTTTTTCAGTTGTGTATCTTTAAATTTCAAAAATCATAGTGTTATAATTTCCGAGTTGGAGTATGAGTAAATGGGATAGCACTAGAGATGGCAAAAGGTTTTTATTTTTATAAATCCTTGCCGGGGGGACTGACCAATTTGGAAACTCTTGACTTTGAATTTTTGTTTTTTATATTTTTGGTGGAACGGAGAGGGGTATTTAAATATATATATTATATTAAAAATTTAATATAACAAATAAATATTAATACATTTTTAATATTTAAAATGTTTAAAAAATTATTTTTTAATTAAAAATAAAAATTATTCATGATTAAAATTTTACTTATTATTAAAAATAAAAAAACTTAAAAATTATAAATTAGAAGAAATAATTTATCCAATAAAAAAATTTAACTAAATTAAAAATATAGTTATAAATTATATATATATAATTATATGTAATTATTTATTATATTATTTTATCGAGATATTTATATATACATTAAAAAATACGTAATATTATTAAAGAAGATCGGTGGTTGAGTAAAAGGCTTGAGTGCTTGACATTTGAATCCTGTTATTGGGAAGCAATTAACCCAAAGTAAAAAAAAAACAAATACACACGGAGCAATAGAAAGGCCGAGCGCAGGGGAGTGTCCATTCAACGGCAAGACAGCGTTCGTGATGCTTAAAATTCTTGTAATTTTCTTAAACCCAGAACCCAGATTCTTATAATTTTCTTAAACCCTGAACCCAGGTTTTCCTACGTTGTTAATTTTGAGCTGTGTTTGCAACATGTATTCAGTCGCCACTTTCTCCCTCTTCCAAACAAAAGTTCTCGATTCTAAATTCCTCTTCAATGTCAATGGGCTCCGAAATTCTTTCGGACATCGATTGATTCATCGCCCTAGCAAACACACACTAATTTCAATTCAACCACTCATATTTCGCAGCTCCTTCAAACCCTCTCGCCTTTACGCAGAGTTAAATTGTTCCTACAATCCTTGCACACCCTCTTCATCTTGCTCAACTACTACTTTTCCTCTCTCACTTAGAAGAAGCTTATTCCAACTTTTATCTGAGAAGATAGTGCTTTTTCTTTTTGGGTCGTTTATCTTAATTGGGTGCTTTAACAGAAGAGTAGCTTTAGCACTACCCTCTGTCAGTTCAGGCGGAACTTTGGAGGAGAGTACTGACGCCTTGAAAGAGAAAAGTGAGGACGAGGAAATGTACGAGAAGATTTTGGAGAAGGACCCAAGAAATGTTGAGGCCCTGAAGGTGATTTTGTTTAAGAAAATAAGGATAGGGAAGTCGAAGGACGCTGTGAAGTATGTGGAAAGTTTGATTGATGTGGAGCCAGACGAGGTTGAGTGGAGGCTTTTGCTGGCACTGTGTTATGAGACAATGGGGCATTTGAGTAAAGCTAAAAGATTGTTCAGAGAAATCTTGGAGGAGAGGCCTCTCTTAATCAGAGCTCTGCATGTAACATTTGTTACCCTACTTTTTTCTTGTAGACTTTTGAATATAATTGAAATTTTCGAGCACTGTTTTCCAAGTAGAAAGGTAGAAATTTTTCTTTTTAGCTAGTCATTTATATGCTGACACTGATACATCTCTTTAAACATGAACCATTGGAATTTGTAAACTTTTGGTAATGTAATTATATTCCAATTTTTAGTTTGAATGTTGGCTGTTATTCTATTACTAGCCAACACGCTTGTTAAGAGTTCATGCGAGCGACTTTTTGAAACTAAAACTTTAAAAAAAATGCTTGTATTCCAATCACTTACATTTTGTGAGAAAAGCTCCTGAATCTTTCTTCATCCTGATAGATGTTTGATCTTCAACCAATATAGCACAAAGGCTATCAGTTTATGTAGAACTTGCAGTTCAGTGATTAGATGTTTTGAAGCTGGCTAGTCAGACGTTTCTTTGATAGCATTTTACATCCGACATATTTAAGAGCATTTTTGTGTATCATATTCGTACTTGATTACAACATGCTTCTCAGTTGGTCTGTTCTGCCTTCTTATTTATGGTTGAGACAAGTGATACTTGTTATGTTTTACAGGGTCTGGCTATGGTGATGCACAAAAAACGTGAAGGTCCAGCTGTCTTTGAAATGCTGAATGAGGCTTTAGAATTAGCATGTCGTGAAAACAGAGTTACAGAAGAGAGAAATATAAGAATCTTAATAGCGCAAATGCATGTTGCGAAGGTGAAATATTATTAGTTGCGGTTGCTTGTTTTTTAAGTCCTCAGCTGGTGGTGGGGCTGTTCTGATTAGGTTCAGTATTAGTTAATCAATCTCTTTCCTTGGTACCAAATTACACTCATGCACAAACTATATCTTTTAGACTAATGGCTTAACGTAAATAACATTTGCATGCTTTGCAGGGGGATTTGGAGGAGGGGTTAAAAAGGTTTCAAGAATTGGTTGATGAAGATCCTCGGGATTTCAGGCCTTATCTTTGCCAGGTGAGTTTGGCTGGGCATGCGGGCTATCCTTCTGGTGCTGTCAGTTGATCTGGTTCTAACGTGGAAGGAACCGTGCACACCTAGTATGGATTTCTGATATTCAAGAGCATAGACAAAAGAATATTAAACTATACTAAAAACAATCATATTCATATAATTCATCCTTATGACCGGTTTAGTGGTTAGCTGTCCAATTCTTTTCCTGACAAAATGCAATGCCTATAAAAGTATATCATGCCTAGATTATGGGTAATACTGTTTTGGGTGGGTCCGGCTAATATGTTAAACTCCTTACCTTGTGTTCAAATTGAAAGCCAGTTAAAAATGTTATCTATTTGTCTTATTTTAACTGTGATGGCTACGCATTCTATGGCCAAATCAGTCTGTTTAGGCTGTGTAAGTAATTGCTAACGTCTAGCCAGGTTGGAAATGGGAAATCAGATTGTATCGTGATTCATTCATCTGGTGGTATTAAGCTTCATTCACCTTCTATGTTACTAGTTCAAACTATGAGCACTAAAAAGTATTTCAAATCTCAAGCATGTCTCAGGCTAGTTGCTTGTTTTGTTCTTTTTCTTACTGGTGGGAAAGGGGTTTTTTGAATGAATTTTGCTAGGAAAGAAAACCATATTATTAATTGTACTTGATTTTATTTCCTGTAAAAGAGGTCGACTTCTAAGGCTATGAGTTCTCGGGAGAGATCTAGTCGAAGGCTAGAGTTTTATGGGATAAGTTCATTGATCTAAATTTTTAATTTTATATGGCCATAAAAGAATGTCAATCAAAATAGACTTAATGCGAATTGCAATTGAAAGGCTTCTTGGATAAGAATGATCCTTGGGCCTTGGGGGCTTAAGTGGGTTTCAATTTTTTTGCTTTCTTGTGTCTGTACCGTGTTTTCTGTATGGATAGAACCTAAGATTTGTTTCCTACTTTTCTTTTTCAGTATTTAGTGGCTGGTTTTATATCCCAGTAGTCAGAACCACCCCTTCTAACTTTTGATACATTTGTTAATTTCTTGAAAACCTTGAAAAGAAAAATTATTCTAGACTTGCACCTAACAGCTTAGGCCTTTGGGTAGGTTGGTCCTTGACAATTGACATGATGTCTAAGCCTTCATGACTTAATGGTCAAGACCAATTCTTGCTTCCCAAATTTTCATAACGAAATTAGATTTGAGCACAAAGTGAGAGTGGAATTGTGTTTTTTAACGTTTCTTGTCCCAGGGGCTCTGGCATCGGGTTGTGTTAAATATGAAATCTATCCTATGCCTGCGCCTAACAGCTTAAGCTTTGTAGTTTGAATTGGTTCTTGATAATAAACACTTCTGTCTGTAGAATGACATAAGATTAGTAACTGGGGAATGACTACTTTCTCTGGTTATGGAGTTTAAGCAGGAAAAAAAAAAAAAACATAAGTGACAGGAGTTTATTCCGTGATAATGATCAAATTGATGAAAAATTTTGGCAGGGAATTATATACAGTCTCCTTGACAAAAGGGAGGAAGCTGCCCAACAGTTTGAGATATATCGAGCTCTTGTGCCTGAGGAGTTCCCCCAGAGAGGATTTCTTGATGATGTTGTCTTATCAGCGAAAGGAACATCCAGAGAACAGTTTCAGAAGGAATTTGAAGCTCAATATTCTTACAGGAAGTAAGGATCAGCATCTCTCTGTTCTTTGCTGTCTAGCAATCATGAGTTCACACAGTTGAATTTTTGTGGTTTGAATACAGTAGAAGAAACTTGAAAAAGTGAAAAGTTCAGTCACTTTTATGATGTATAGAGCACGGTTTAGAGCCATACGATTTTATCTTATTTTATTTTTTTTGTCTGGGATTTTGGTATGTTGTAAGTCCTATGAGTAAATTCAACCAGTTTTGCTAGCTTTAAACCGTGTTTCGCTTCATCTCCCCCATCCCCACTCCCCGAATTTGTAAAATAACTGCAAAAAATTTATGTGCTGTGTTGTTAGCTTTTTTCTGTAATTCTTGTATTTTTTATTCAACAAAATTCATTTGCCATATTGTTTCAAGTATACGGGGTTGGGAATTGTATTCAGTTCTACTTCACGATTCTTGAAAATAATACCGAGATAAATTAGTAGTTTTTTTTTGGGTTTAGTGGAATTTTTTTTTTAACCAGTGTTGAGAATTCTTTGATTTTTTTAGCGGTGACTTCATAGGGGAAAGTACAAGTTTAATTTACTAACCGCTAACAGTCTACTCTTAATCTCATTTCTAAACTTATTAGATTTGCAAACATGGAAGGTATTAGTAAGATAAGCTGGCAATTTTTAACAGCAACAAGCAATTTAATCTAATAAACAATGAGTTAGAGTACAAATTTTAAAGGATTAATTATTATAAGTTTTTAAAATCTTAGTGATTCTCATGAAAAGTGAAAAAAAGATACACAAAAAGGAAAAAAAGACAGAAAGATTGAGATGAAATCTGTAGTTAACATTGTTCACGGTTTTCAGAACAATGTCTTTCTAGAGGTTTATATATCTATATATATATATATTGGTATCCCGATGATAAGAGATGTAAATTATATACTTTCTCCAATTATTACCATTTAAGAAGCCCAATCGCAAAATCTCGAGGCTGCTCGCGTGTCTTGAAGACTATAGGAAGGAAATTTGCAGCGTGGGCGAGTGGTTACGTCTCTTTTAGGGAGTGTTTGGTTCAATGGAGGGGAGGGGAGGGGAGGGATTTTAATAGAGGGGAGGGGAGGGGAGGGGAGGGGTTTTAATGATATGTTGTTTGGTTGATTTGGAGGGGAGGGAAAAGGAGGGGTTTTAATGATATGTTGTTTGGTTGAGGAGGGGAGGGGAGGGGAGGGAAGGGATTAATGGACAATTATACCCTTAATTAATTTTTTTTTATTTTTAAGATATTTTTATAAAAAATTTTTTTTTTATTTTTTATTATAAAAAATTTTTTTTTATTTTTATTCAAAAATATTTTTTATTTTTATAAAAAATATTTTAAATCTTATTAAAAAAAATAAAATTTATATAATATTTAAAGTAAAAATAATTTCAGGAGTAATTTTGTTAAACTTATCCAAAATGTTTCTCTTCCCTCCAAAAACCCCCACTTTTGGAGGGGAGGATTTGGAGGGGAGGAGAGGCAATTTTTACATATCCAAAACACCCCCCCCCCCCCCCCCCCCCCAAACATTGCATTAAGAGAATTATATCACCAACTGCCAAACAGTTGAAGGCACCGTTTTCATGTCTCTGGAAGTTCCACATCTTCTCGCGCCCTTTCATGGAATCGGTTTCAATCAAAACCCTAGTCTTCATTTCTCCTTAATCTCTTTCCCTCTTCCTTCTCACCATGGAATCTCAAAATCCTCTCGCTCATTGTGTATTCCTCCTCCACCCGCTCGACGCGCCCGTTCTCGTCTGTCTCCGGTCTTATCGGCGGTTTCATCGTCGAATCAGGCGGTGACTGCTGAGCTGCCGCCTGACCCGCCGGTGAGGATGGTTGCTCTGGTGGGTGAAGGAGCTGTGAGTCCTCTAAATTCCGCATCCTGGGAAGAAGTCATGCTTCACACTGTTAAGTAGCCTCAATTTTAGCCTAAAATGCTTTTTCTCTTGTCCGGCTTCTTTAGTTGTTTATATTCAACTAAATGCATGATATTTGTTTGCTTATGTGTGTTAAAAACTTCTTGAGATACTTGTGGACGAGCAATTGACTGATACCAAAATGCTCAGTTGCAAAAAGCTCTAGTTCTGGTCCAATATGAGTGTTCATACTGGTGAATAATTTCCTGATAATGAAGTTGCATGTCTACAATGGAGGAACTGTTGAATTGATAAAAAAAAACTGATGATTTTGCTTTCAGCTAGAATGTATTTCAGGTCTTAATGACTGAAATATCTTGTATTTCCCTGTAATCAGATAATTTTTGCTGTAAATGTAGTTTGTTTATCATAATATTTTTGTTATGTTAATAGTTTGATTAATTTCTTAGGTCGGATTAGAACCATTAATTGACCCTTTTTCTCATAGCAGGCAACAAGACTGAAATGGGTTGACGAAGGGTATGAACTTCTTGTATTTACTGATGAATGCATTCAATCTAATTCTAATGGAGATCTTGCCATGAAACTCCAGAGGGAATTACTGCAAACTGATATGTTGGTGGTTGTTTCTGTTACAAATAAAGAGTCAATTCAGTGGATTAAGATCAATAGCAAAGATATCCAAAATGTAATATGCTTTGACTCTTCACCAGATATAGAGAACAAATTAGGAGGCCATTATATTCACAATGAAGTGAAAGGAAGTATATTTGACGAAATGGTTGGAATTACTCAATTAGATAAAGCAAGAGAGTCATCTACAGTAGTGCAGACTGTATCTGAAGCATGGAACAGACATAATTCTGATGATATAAGGTTCTGTTTGTTGGTATTAATCAATGCTTATATAAAGCCAGTTCCACTATTGAAGAACTTGAGATCAAAGGGTTTTTCTACCTTGAACTGCATGGTAAAGAATTGTGGTCGTGAGATACTTAATTGCTTGTTTGATTCCAATTGTAGAAAAGCTCTTCAATGCTTAAATAAATGCAGTCCTGTAGACCAGGTATGTAACTACCGCTGTATTGCTTCATATGAAAGTGCAAATCTAGAGGCATTTTCGCTTTGTGTATTACAGAAAAACAACTGTCTAGAGTTGGATGCAAAAATCCCTGATAAGCCATGCGTGCCTTCAATGGTTAAATTTCGGGGGAAGAATATATGTCATGACATGGCTGAAGATCTATTTGTTGGTTGGTTGGGGAATTTGGAATGGAGCTGGCGTGTTTTAGCAGGGCAAAACCCAGCATATGATCAATTTCCATGCCAGTACCAGCTTTTCTATAGGGGAAAGGCAAAAGGATCATTCTGGTATGAACCAGTTTTCCAGGTGAGAACGTTAGAAGGCCAGTTGTTCTGGAGGCGGCGAAAATATAGGGTTAAGAGAGGTAAGATTCCTGGGACATTCTATTTTAGTGTATTGGATAATGGAGTTGTTTCAAATGAGTTTTGGGCAATTGTGGATGTAGCTGATGATCTTAGTTGGGGTTTGTTCCATTATCATGGGGCTGCTCGAGTTGCAGGGCAGTCTTATACAGGGGCAGTTCTTGTTAGTCCAGATGGGGCATTCCCAAATGACAGAGAGAGGAAGAGAATAGTTGTTGCATTAGAGAAATGCGGAATTAAAGAGTGGGAGCTTTTTACTGTTGACAATTGTTCATGCATAGATCCTCCCTTAGGAATTCCAGAGGGTTCAAGACTGCATTCTATGGTCTCAATTACAGATCCAAATTGGGTTCCTGTCTAATATATAATTCTTTGGAAACTTTTCTCATTTGATTGATCGGTATTCTCATCCAGTTATATCGCTCATATATTATCTCGTGGTTTGATGTGCATGCAAGTTGATACATTCCGTTGCTTCTCATTTTCCCGGGAGTCATGTACTTATTTGTAATCGCTTGATTAGCAGAGCCATTGCCGAATCATGTAGATCCCAGCTCTAAGTTCCATGTTGCAAAGGGACCTGTAGATTGGAACAATGGCTCTAAGATCTGTAACCAGTTCCCAGAACAAGCGACTCTCAGATAGAAGGCCTAATATCAACCAATGTTGCTAGGAATTTGGGACTGTAATATACAGCAGGTAAAGCAAAAATAATTGTCCTCCTAGTAGGCTTGGAGCTGATTATCTTATTCATTGCTTCTGTGCTTAAAAGAAATAAAAATGTTATGGGATCTCTTTGCAAATTTTGTGAATATCAAAAGCTTTGCTTAGATATACTAATGAGTTGGGATCTCTGAATGGGCAATTCGGAAGGTGTTTGGAGTATGATTTATCTGTTCAATTGTCAATTTGATATGAATACTAACAGTATAATGATAATTAATAAGCGGTACGATTCTTCTCATTTGAATTCCGATTTGGATGCTGCTGTTTGTATTGCTTGGTGCGTACTAAATGATGACATCTTATCAATGTTCATAGCAATGAAGTTATAACTTACAATAGTCACATTCCAGAGTAAAAATCAGAATTAAGCCCAACACTGCAGTTTTCGTCTTGCTCCGAAGCTACCAGAAATACAATACTATTTTAAAAATTAAAAGTTCGATATTTTTCCTCTTTTAGGTGTCGCATTGATATTAAATACTAAATACGCTATATGATCGACCAATTTCCCAATACAGTGAACAAACAGAAAGACACGACACAGCAGCCCTTGAAGGAAAAAATGATTCCGCTCGGCCGAGGACCAAAACAGGCAAATCCAATATCTGATGATCCCGAGTTCTGCTTTTTCCTTCGTTTGTTGGAAATTTATCAACATTTTCAGTGCTCTATATCACTGTTTTGAATTCCGTCCAGACCATTGACCAATCCTGAAAACATGGTTTTGGCTTTCATGTTTACCATCTCATTCATAGTCAAGTTCTTTTCCTTTTGCTCGATTTATCATGATGTTTGTCTTTACTCCGCTTCTTGTCACTTTTATGACTTCCCTTTTCCTTTTCAAGCTTCATGTCACTCCTACTGGATTTTACAGTAATTAGACCACCTGTGGGTATTTTTCCATCATTATTTTGCAAAGCATTCTCAAAATTAGCTTCCCCGTCAGCAATGGCATACTGTTGGAGCGATTCAGGAGTGAAGAGTGCTTCTGTTTTTGACTTCATTTCATCCTATAGGGTAATCATGCGAGTTAGAGCTACTTGGAAACAAGGATGGCTGTTAAAATCTTGGACAATAAAAAGCAAAGGGTGAAGGCATATACCTCAACTTGTTTAGCTGCATTGTTGAGATCTTCGTCCACGGAGACACTATGGGGTTCCATGACAATCTGAGGACAAGATGAAACGTCTTTCATAAAAAAGGAGGTGCAAGATGAGTACAAAAGCATATGGACATAAAATGGGGAGCAAGATAGAAGTGCAACTTATGTCCTTAAACACTGCCCAAATGCATGGGAGGAGGTCACTAACCAAAACCTTGGTACTAGTGCTAGTGAAAAGCATCATACCATGTAAAACCATGCTATAGTCTACCACTATCAATTAACTTACTTCTTTCAATCGTGGCAAGGTTGACTCAATCTCCTTGGATGCAACGCCATAAAGATATTTGTAAAACTTCTTCATAACCTTTATGAAGAGAGACAATATTTGTTGTCTTTCCAACTTTGTTTGCCCCTATAAGAAAACATAATTTCGTCTTTAAATATTTTATTAGAAGAGGAAAACTGCTTTAATATCATTCCAGAGACTAAGGATTTCTATTTATGTCTCTCAGACCAAATCAAGCAATGAATTCTAGAGCGACTCGTTTACTTCAACAACACAGCTAAAAACCACGGTAAATTGACCAAAACTTATAGACAATTATTGAGGAAGATCTAAAAATCTCCTAGATTTCAGGAATATTAGTAGGCTGAGAAACAGACCTCAATGTACGAAATGTTCTGATTCTGCAGACCAATGCAGAGTAACACAGAAGCCTGAACATATGACAATGTGACTGGAAGCTTTTCTTGGAAGTAAAGATGTGCAAGGATAGGAACAAAATCTAAAATCTGTAAGAGAAAGGCAAGATCACACTTATAACCACTTCGTATCATATAACAATCAGATATTCAGAATTATGCCATAATAAGGTCTTAGCTTGACAGTCATATCACAACTTCAGCAGTATGTATATGGGTGCATTATATTTTAATATTGAGGTTACCACTCTGAATCAGTTCAAGACCCATCTGACTTTCAGGTGGAAAAACATTTTTCTGATCTTGCTGATACAATTTTCGCATATTGAAGCAAATGATGCAAAATCAAGTGAAAAATGTCAATTTAACAGGTCTGATCACTGACAGAATTTATCTAATCAGAGCTGTCTTGAAACGAGAGCTATTTCCTGTAGTTAGTAAGTAAATGAATAACCATGCTGAATTAAATTATCATTATTTTTGTGTGCATGTGAAGGGAGCAAGATGAATCAAAAGGGAAGCAGTAAGGGGAACGATACTTCAGAGACATACAGGGCAACTATTTCTAAATTAAAAAGAAAAAAAAAAAAGCAGATATGTTCTGAAATATAATTATTGAGCAATGCCAATTATGATTGCATCCACAAGTGGAGATCTTACCAGATGAAAGTCAGCAAGATTGTCAACATAAGCCTCTAGTCGCTTCATATCATGTGGCGACAAATATTCTCTAACTGACCCCAAAAATTTATCAGAGGAGTTCTTTGCAGTTTCTAACTCCATGAAATTGATTTTTGGATCTAAGACGCTGAAAAATTATCACTAATATGAGCACGTTGACTAGTTGACATATATATGAGAAATACAGAACTCAGAGGCCTAGAGTTCTTAATATATTCAGTTACAGAAAAAAAAATCTAATTAATAAATAAGATTATGCAACATCTTTAGTTTCTGTATGAGAGGAGAATAAGATGACTTTAATTCCCTAATCCATTTCTCAGACCAGGAGGGCAATTGTGGTTTCTTATAAAATGTGTGTGATCCTTTTCTTATTGTGACATAAAACAAGTGATCTTCCAGAAAATGAATCCAAATTACTGTAGATTGAAGTTTCTTTTACTTCAAAACTTGCTTTTATTTTAGCCCCCCCCCCCCAACAAAAAAAAGAAAAGAAAAAAAAACTATCTTTTGCTTACAAGTCCAATGATATGTACTATAACAGACGGAATAAGAAGGAGAAACAATCAAACAAACATTAAACTGGTGAACAATTTCAAAGTATCACAGAAGGATACTAAAAGCTGGGAACCCCGCCCCTTAAAGGGAAATTCAGGCTACCCCTAAGCCAAAGCTCAGGTTAAACATCATAATCTTATCAAAATTATATGTATTTAACAAATCAAATACGAAAAAAAAAGCACTCCATTTCCTTTCTTTGCACAAGATATAATACTACTCCAAAAAGAAAAAAAAAAAAGCAAGGAAGTTAATGTTAGCCCACAAAAAAAAAAGAAAAAAAAAAGATCTTGCCCACTAATAGATCTGACAGACCAAATTTTAAAATTGTACCAGGATGCTACAGTTTCAGGAAACATAAAGCATCCACATCCATATTTGAGAAGCGAGAGCCTTGAATAATTAAATTTTTAATACTAACCTCATAGCAAGCTTGTATTCCATTCCACGGAAACTGGAAGCCAGAAGTCTAGTAAATCTCTGTCTAAAATCTACAAATTATTAAGTAAATCATCAGTAAAAACAGAATGCATCATAAAGATTGAATACATCACAATATCAAAGCAGGATGAACCCACCTTGGTAAAATGGACCAAAAAAGCCCCATTGATCTGATCCATCAACTTCAATTTCATCATTGTTCAAAGGTTTCAAGACCATACATGTATGCTCACCAGTCACACTATTCTATTCAGTTGGGAGAAAATATACAAGTTAATTTAAGAATAAAGATGCAGTACCATAGTCCACTGCTTAAGAAGAAATATATAAATTGATCTTAACTGGAATCTGGCCAATGTAGAAGGGAGCAAATTTATGCTTCCTCCAAAAGCGAAAAAGGTTTAAGGTTAGCCCAAAGGAGACACCAATGTAATGGAGCTTCTCTGGGCGTCTTTCCCGCAGATGCACAAGCAGATGTGGAAGATGTGATCTAGGTCTTATATTTTCTTCAAGCAGCGAAAACCTGTAATCATAGTAGTATCAGGAAAAGCGAAATTAGTGCTGGAAACACATGTAGTTTAAAGACAAATCTAGGTCTTATATTTTCTTCATTTTTTGCTCAAATTGCATCCTTCACTAAATGTTTGGACCAAATGCCATTAAACACCATCTCAAAGTTTTAAAAAAAAAAAAAAAAACCAATTGTTACAGATGCAGTAAACTACCCACATAAAGAAAGTTGCTGATGAACCTCAGGTTATTTGAAGAATCAAGCATGAGCATGTAATTAGGCTCTTAAGAAATGAAGACAAAAAGTGCTAACATACATAAGCCAAGACCCCATTTGAAAGTAATGTTTCTGACTATTTCATCTAAATCCAAGCAAAACCCATATGAAAGAAGCAATTAGAAAATATTAAACATGCATCATACCCAAGACACCAAAATATTTAGAAACAAGTGATAATAGCTCCTTAGCTTTGATAGTGGAATGTCTATTTTAAAGAAAAAAGAAAGCATCAAATAACAACAGTCATTCACACACTTAGTTGTCTATTTGTCAAGAGTAGCCAACACCGGTAAAACAATGTCTTGCTACTTTAGCTGGCCACAGTACTGCCGCCAGCCTAGCAAACTGATGAGAAGCCCAATACAACAACAACAAAGCCTTTTCCCATTAAGTGGGGTCGGCTACATAGATCAATCGATGCCATCAACACCTATCGTAAATTATATTTTTAGACAAACCATTTAAATCTAAATCTCTCTTAATAATTTCTTCTATAGTTTTTCTTGATCTTTCTCTACCTCTAATTATTGGACTATTCTCCATCTCATCTACTCTCCTAACTGGGGCTTCTATAGGTCTCCTCCCAACATGACCAAACCATCTAAGTCTTGATTCTACAATCTTTTTCATAATAAGTGCGACTTCCACCTTCTCTCTAATGCATTCATTTCTAATCCGATCTCGTCTAGTGTGTCCACTCATCCAACGCAACATTCTCATCTCTGCAACATTAAACTTATTCTCTTATTGACTTTTTATTGCCCAACACTCAATTCCATATAACATTGCAGGTCTTATAACTGTGCGGTAGAATTTACCCTTAAAATTGAGTGGTACTCTTCTATCACAAATAAAACCCAAAACACTTCTCCACTTCATCCACTCCGCTTGAATCCTATGTTTTATGTTTTGTTCTATTTCCCCGTTATGTTGTATGACGAATTCAAGATATTTAAATCGTGTGACTTGTAGTATAATATGTTCTCCAATTTTTACTTCTGCGCTAGAAGTGGTGTGTCTCTTACTAAACTTACACTCCATATACTCTGTTTTACTTCTACTTAAACGAAATCCATGAGTTTCCAAAGCTAATCTCCACCTCTCCAACTTCTCATTCATTTCCGCTCTCGATTCTCTAACTAATACAATATCGTCTGCAAAAAACATACATCGTGGCACTAGCTCTTGAATATTTTTAGTAAGCACATCCAATACTAAAGTAAAAAAGATAAGGGCTCAAAGTTGACCCTTGATGTAGACTAATAGTTATTGAAAAATCTTCTGTAGGTCCACCTTTTGTTACTACACTAGTTGTACTCTAATCATACATATCTTGTATTGCTTGAATATAAGCTATACGAACTCCTTTTTTCTCCAAAGCCTTCTATAGAACCTCTCTTGGTACTCTATCATATACTTTTTCCAAATCGATAAACACCATGTGTAAATCTCTTTGATTCTCTCGATATCGCTCCATTAATCTTCGCAACAAATATATTGCTTCTATAGTTGACCTTCCTGGCATAAAACCAAATTGATTCTCCGTAATTTGGGTCTCCTTTCTTAATCTTCGCTCAATTACTCTTTCAGCAGCAAAATAGATTTGAAAAAAAATGCCAACCCTTAAATTGATAAATTTCATGCCACTCTATTTGGAAAATATCCTATTAATCTCTAGCTCTGAAAAAAAAAATCCACCATATCTCATTGCCCCGCTGAAAGTAATTCAGCAAGACAAAAACCACCATAACCACTATAACTCAACATATAATAGCACTTGAAACTTCCTTCTTTTGAATATTCTCAGAATTAAAAATTAACTAATCCAAAACAAAGATCTGCAAAGAACTGAATCTTGGTCATACCAATACCAACCAACTAGACTCAAAAAGAGAATTCAAGATAGCACTAATATTACTTATGATATAGATAACATAGAGAGAGCATTATACATAACTTTTGAAATATAAACATATCAAATCATCCAAACCTATTCAGAAAAAAGACTATGATAACAGACCTTCTCTGCGGCTTCTGTCACTCTAACTCGTGAAGCCTCCACTACATCTTCTACATCCATCTCAGAGATAGGAGTAAGTTGTCCTTCATAATAACTGCAGACAGTAATAGATGTTTATGTTTTTATTCTACTTTAGACTTAATATCAGAGAATGTGTTGCAACTATTAAATATTAATGAACTGGAGGATCCTACACCAATGGAAGCAAGAAACTAACCATGCACTCACCGTATCAAAAGCTCGACTGCTTGTGAACCATATCCAAGCTGCAATGAATGAAAATGACAAGAGTTAGAGGAAGGGGCTAAACATTGAAAGAATTTGGTTAAACAAAATAATAAGCCAGAATACAAAAATTACCCTCATGGCACTTGGGTGGGTAGCAATGCGTACAATGCGAGCACCAGAAAGTGAGGGAAAAACTGTGTCTCGAAACTGCTCACAGAATTTCCATGGTATTTGATCTCCAAAAGGTTGATGACCATCACTCAAACTTTTGATTGCTGACTGACGAGATATCTGCCCCTCAAGGCAGACCTGTAAATGAAAATCATAAAATGTGGGAACTCACAAAGGACAAGCTTACTTAACAGGCAAAAGGATAATAAGCATAAGCATAAATGACAAGCACTTATTAATTCAAAGTTAACACCAAGCAAAACTAGAATAAGCAAAGGAAAATTCACAGGCTTACACAATAGAAGTACTTTATAATGGTCATGCAATTATCAGTTTTGTGAGGGAAGATAAAGTACAGAGACATAGCACGCAATTCATAATCATACAGCACTTCCATGCATCTTGTGTAGATAACTGATAAGCACCCAAACCACAGCCTTTCACCAAGGATGAACCAAATGCTTCAAGCATTTCAAGGAAGTGATATATTGTTCTAGTCCTCACCTAATTTCTGTATCAGTAAACCAGTATCACATGGAATCTGCATGCCATGTAATGCTTATTGCTTCCTAGTTGGTCATAGCACAATAAAAAATAACAAAGTTGCATTTCTTTTCTCCCAGCATAATAAGGCAATGGAAAAAACTTACAGTAGAGAAAAAAAAAATTGTTAGCGAAAAACTTTATGGTAAAAACTTGGGATGATTGCATTTCTTTGTTTGGAGAACCTTAATCTTTGGTCTGTCCTAATAATTTGCAGCAGTTTCTTTTCATCAAGTTCAGAGATTAGAGCAAGAGCAAGAATGAAAATGTTTTATGTCAATCTTCTATATGCAGTTCTTTGCTGTTGTCGTTGGAGTGGAATGCTTGGATTTTAAGGGAAACCATCTGAATGGACTTACCAAGGGACAGGATGGTCTTTATGGCCTCTTTGTGGTGCTTTTCTTCACATTGAAGGCAAAACTCTAGGTGCCCATCAACTTAATACACCATTTTTTATTTTTTCAAGTGATCCCCTTGGCGGATATGCAAAGAGATAGGAGAACTGTTATTTGTTGATGTTTCTGTTAGTTCTCATTATTGAGATTATCTCATCCTCCTTTTATTCCTTCTTTCCTCCTAATAAAATTTCTTCCTTTATAATTTAAAAAAAAATTGTAAATTAATGCAATGGTATGGGAGCTAAGAAGGAGAAGAACATAAATTTGAAGATATTAGGTGTTGTTTATTGCAAGATCTGACCCTATTTACTCTCCTAGCTGTTGCCATTTATTGCTGATTATTCCTGTCCACTGCTTGGATTTTTTTTTGGTGCCTTTAATTCGTGTATCTGGCTGTCCTTTTAATTCCTGATTTTAAGGGATTAAAAGTCAGCTCGTTTCCAATTTTTTCCTTTTTTATTTTTCCATGTAATCCTCAATTTATTTCCTGTATTTTGTTTCCTTTTTAGCTCTCTCTTGTAAAGGCCTTCTACCTTAAACCTGTAGCCACTGGTTTATATGAATACAGAGAAGTGTTTTCAGTGTCTTCCTCCCTTATTTTCTTCATTAGGTTCTGTCACAACAGAGCCAGTAAGCAAAGCTATGAGAGCCAAAAACTAAGACAGATTGTATAATAGCAAAAAATATGACACAAAAAATATGATGGTTTACGCCAAGGATGCAAACCTGGATGACGCACAAGATATCAGGAAGTTTATTCTTTGACTCATCGACAGGGCCTGTAATACAAATCTATTAGAAGTCCAGCACAAGTCATGTAAATTTAAACAGAGAAACTAAAGCTATGCTTGGACATTGTTGTGGAAAATGCCAATGTACACAGGGACTTTGTTGTATACAAATACATATTCATCTTCTAACTCTCATTTACAGCCACCCATTTTCAATCCTACCAATAATAGCCCAAGAAAGAAGAATTTGAACCGAAAACCCAGTATACCAAGCAGAACAAATAAGTGGTGTGCTGGAGCATCAGCCATCAGTTGCAGATCATTTGGAGAATTCTTGTAATGGGAGGCAACATATAAGGCCATCATTCGCTGCAAGATGCAAATACTTTTTAGTACAGCATATAAAATCATAAGCTTCCTAACATCAATAAGTCTGGTTTTACCTGCAGAAACAATTCACTATCTTTGTGATAGGAGAAAAGGGTATCCCGATTAACATAGTATAGATCACACTCACTGGGAGGAGGTAACCTGATTACGGAGAAAAGAGCCTAAATAGAGATTAAATAAAAAAGTGTATCATCTTACAGAGGCAATACATGAAAGCTTGGTATAACCTGCTAAGATTAGGGATGGCATTTGCAACTTCTAAGCAAAGTAAAGCATTAAGCCAGCCTTCAATTGGATCCCTAGAAGCATATCTGATTGATTCACTCAGTTCTATTTTCTTAAACAGACGACCTGAAAGAAAGCATTCAAAATTTAACACACATGCCAAACATATGGACATACATATACAAACAAATCTACACACAGACACCTCCAAAGAGCTGAGCACTATGATCATGTTACTGAATCATTAGAATCTAAAAATAATAGTGTTATAATCTACTTTGATTGTCTTTGCATCTTGAACAGCACATGACATCACATTGTTTATATAAATTGATTTCTAAAAGCCAGAAGCAAGTACCAGAACCAGTGCCTTCTGCACTCTTAGAAGACACGTGGCTTTGCTCTTCCAATTGCTGCAGAAGTTTTAGTGATAATGAGCGTCCTGTACCTTCATAACTTTCCACAGGTTTAAAGAAAAAGAAACCTTTCAGTAATTAAGCCACATCAAGAGCCAACTCATAGAACTGATGAGACACATCAAACTTGATTTAAAAAAAGAGGAAAAAATTAACAATTAAAAGAAAAAACTTGACAAAATCTTCATTAAAAACAACTGCTTCAAGAACTAAGCATAAACAAAATTATACCCATTCACAGTAGATGACAGGAAGACCAAATATGGACCAAGCAAAGCCTTCACCACAGGCAGTGGAATGGCAGCTGCTTCATCAAGAACCAACAGTTCAACTTGAGAAACCTTTTCATGCTCATGTGGCAGTATATACTGCAAGAAATTAAGAAGTAAAACAATTTGTCTAGAATTAGTTTTTCCTGTACCCTTACTGCAACAGTAAGTTTCTTACTCTCACACATCAAAGCCTTCTTAGGTCCTGTGTATTAATACAGAAGCATTAGTAATGCGTTCACCTGGATTGTTTGTCTATGCTGCTTGTAAATATTGATCCTTACTGTAGCTTTCTTGAACCCAGGATTTGCACTTTTCACCACATCATAATCAAGATGTTCCTGTTCACATAAGAAATGGTACTTTTAATATTACGAAATATTACTCCTTTCTATACACAGGCAGGGAAAAACAGAATGAAGAGGGAGTAGAAACTGATATTCAATTAGGAGATTACATATAACTGTGAACTGTATAGAATCAAATTAAATATTGTAAATAGCTTTCAGGAATATGAATTTAATAATGAAGCAATAATAACAATAACTGTCAATGATAGGAGAGAACATGTACCTTGTACTCAAGTGCATGAAAACCTTTGCAAATAAATTCAAATAAGGTTTTCAAGTTCTCAGGGCTAGGTGCAGTCACAAAGATATTTGAATAACTACATAAGAAAAAATATATAATAAAATAAGAAATATTAATGGAGAGAAAAGGGGAGAAATACAACTAGGGGGGAGGATGAGATATCCTTCAAAATAAATAAAACAGAAGAGATAGCAACAGAGGCTCATGCAATAAAAGCTGTCCAAGTTCTGCAAATCAGACAAAGAGATTCCCTCAAAACACCATGGATATTGTTTCCTATGAGATCCTAACAAGATTAGCAGAGCTATCAGCTATATATTAAATGGATATATATTTGCATGTCTGTATGTCTATATAGCACATTACCCCACAGCAATAGCTCCAGCAATTGATAAACCAAGGGCAGCTGATTTCCCACGGCCACGAGCAGCCAACAAGGCAATAGTACTACGAAGTGTCTTGTCTAAAATTGCATCCAGAAATGTGATGACTGCTTTTCCCTATTCAATTAACCAGATACCATATAAAACTCAGCCATGCATATTCATTGCATAGAAGGCTCAAATTGGTCAACCACAGTAGAACATCAAATCAGAGGTAGACAAAATCCCACCTGGTCTAGTGTGCAACACTTCCTAATCAATGGTCCCACTGGGAAATCTTCATTCAGTTGTTCTTTAAGGTTTTTCAGGTTCTGTTCTGATTCTGAGAGTCCCTCAAAGTCCTACAACATCAGACACAGAGCTTTGCTAAAGCTAAAACAAATATGAAGCATCTATCACCATCATCATCCTTGGCTGCACGTAAAAGGGAAGGAAGAAGAAACAAAACTCACTATATCTCTGGTTAACAATTTTTATGATATGCTCAACAAACAATACAATACTAATGAACTACAATCAGTTAGACCAGCGGTTCTCCAAATATTAAGATAAGATATTAATCATTTGTAAAATAAATAAATACATATATGTGCAAAACTGTAGCACATATACTTACAGAAATATAATAATAGCTCCAAGAATAAGTATGCGTCTAAGACTAACGATGAGAAATTGTGTATCTAATGTAGGACCAGTAGCAAAGAATAGAGAAAAGGAGAGAGAGAAGAAGAAGTAGGGAGATATAGAAGAAAAGGAAGGGAGATGTAGAGAGAAATAGAGGGGGAAAGGAGGCTAGAAAGCCAAGAGAATCTGAACATTATTAATAATCAATCAACTGGTACCCTAACCCTAATTACCAAGGGCTTTAGCCCAAAAGACAACTTTTAAGAAGATAAATTAATTCAAAATAAACAGATAATTAGCAAAAGGATAACATAAGCTTAACAGAAGAATAATTAAAGCCTAACAAAATGATAATTAACTTCAAGATAAAACCAATTAAATCACTTCTAATTCCTATGTTTATCCTTAATCCCTAATTTTAAAATAATTACTAATATCTCCCCTAATATTCTTTTCCCATTCTTCATTAGTATCCCACTGGAAGACCAGGAGTGAAAATTAACCAGCATCCATATCTTAACATTCACAATCATTAAATATTGTAGAAAGCACAACAAAAAGGAACACCATCCCATTTTACACTGGAGAGGGAAAAGAGACCTATTTATGTCAAAAATTTTTAAAAGACTAACCAAGATGACCATATATCTGAGCTAAGAATCTAACCCAAAAAAGGAATAAATTTACTTTAAATGTATATCACTTGAATTTCCTCATATCTTAAAGATATAAATAATGGAAAGGCCTTCCCAAATACAAGCATATCAGCCTGAAGTAAACTGCAATAACCCCACCACACCCCACAACCGGCTTCCCCCCCCCCCCCCCCAAAAAAAAAAAAGAAGAGTAGAAAGGAAAAAAAAAAAGGAGGGGGGAGGAAAGAAGGAATAGATAGTTAAAGATGTAATGAGTTTACCTCCTTAGAAGGAACAGGAGTAATAGATTTCATGTGGGATGAGATTGGTAATATGTTCAGCTCATCGTCCATGACCACACATGCCTTGCATGAAGCAATTGATAACAAGAAGCGTTCGTTAAAGCGCCCAGCAGCCTCAGAGTGGGATTCAGTTCGAAATCGATCATGGACATCCTGCAATTAGTGCACCACATGCAAGTTGCTTATAATGAGACTTTAAACAGAGGAATAGTAAGATAAGCAATAGTCTTATAATAGAGGGGCATGCCACAATGAATAGTATTGATCAATTACTTGTTTTCAAGGACGGCATTAGAAGGATGAGGGCAATACAATCATTTCCAGAGATGCACCAGCTGGAAATTATTGTTTCCATTTACAATATCTACTTCACTACTACTATGAGAAAATTCCATCAATGATCTTAGAGGAAAGTCCAATATCTAATGCAAGGTAGTCAAAGGTGAAAGGTGCCCTTAAGGCGGTAGACCTCTAAAACGCCTTAGGCAAGAGGTGCCAAAAAGCCACAGCCCAAATGAAGCAAGGTACTAAAATAGGAAAAATGCAAAAAATATGCTATATAAACAAAACTAAATAAATGTAAATTTGCAATGACATTTACCAGATAAATTAACTAATCAAACATAATAATCATCAAGTCATAAGTCATAATAATTATTAAACGCATTGTTAAGTCACTAATATCACTATCCAAGCATAATAATAGACTTTTTTTTTTAACAAAAAACTGATTGTCTAAATAATTTTCTTTTCTTTAAAGTGAAAATGACTATTTTACCTTACCCTTAAACCTCTAAGGCTAGGCTAGGCTAGGCTAGGCTCCTGAGGCTGGATTTTATAGTTTCTTATTTTATCCTATGACTGCTTTAAAACTTTTGGGTTGGCCTTCTAAGTTGCTCCTTCCCTTTCAGCCATCCAACTACATTAAGGCACCTCAGGCACTTGCCATAATTAACGCTAAAAGCGCCAAAGGCACTGCCTGGCAAGTGCCAGTGCCTAGTGCCTTTAACTACACTAGTCTAATGATGATTTTACATACTGCATGACATAAAGAAAAGAGAAGGGAAGGGGGGGAAACACCTGGAATCAAATTCCTACTCATAGATGCTCAAAGACCAAATGACGAAAAAGGAAATCTACAAGAACTATACTATTCTATAATTAGCCACTAAGATGAAATTTTAAAAACTGGTGAAAAAAAAAAGCCAACTATGATGAATATGTGGTCATACCATCACCATGGTGTACAAGCTGGTTAAAGAGGATAGAGAACGAAGTAGCAACACAATCAACCCACCTCCCTCCACTGTCTCTATCGTTCTTGCTAGGAGATTAGGTGTCAAAGCTTCAAAATCCTATAAGGAAAGAAAATGGTAAAATTGTTTTGATCCAGAGGAGGGAAACAGAAAAATCACTTTCAAAGCATAAGAGAGTGAACTTAGAGGAAATGTGAGTTACCTGAAGTATACACATTCCAAAGGTATTACCAAGAATTCTTTCTGAATCCTTATATAAACAATAAGTTAATCCCCCACTTTCTACAAACAGTGAAAATGGATCAACTTTCTCAGAATCCAACAGACCCCGCTGCAGCAACTTTTTTATCTGCTTTGCACGTTTTTTCTTATGGCTACATTCATAGTCATCTTAATCAAGTTAATGCAAATTCTTGTAAAGTATCATTAAAATAAAATAATACAGCAATATATCATTCACAATTATATATTGAACCTGCTAAGTTCAAGTTTGTCCTTGTAACACCACAAAACAGTTGGCCTGGATTTGATTTGTGATTTGCTAAGCATATAATGAAGATTTACGATCTGCACAAGGTAGAGGCTACTTCAAAAACTCAAATTATATTAATACTCATTTCCCTCACATTGAATAAAGTTTTACAACTTCAATCAAATTCTCAGGAGCCAATGATCGAAAAAGAAAAAAAAAATAAAAGAACAATTATGATGTGTTTGTTTGTAACTGTGTGTGTCGCTGAATGATATTGTATGAGTGTGTATGTGAAAAAGGAGTATATGGGAGAGCAAGAGACCTGGTCCCGGGACTTGTCACCAATGATGACAAACATGGAACGATGCCTTGTTTTGACACCATTTTCAATGAGAGTTCTGATTCGTTCATCCACTTTTTTCCTCATTCTCTGCTACGCAATTAAATTCCTGTAAGTTAGCATCTCACAAGCAAATTAATCCATCAACTTTAAATTCCACCATGTCAGATCCATTCATCCAAATTTTAATTATCCGGATAACATTAAGTACCAATAATATCAAAAACACCTTAAAAAGCAGTGGGGAATTGCATCAAAACAGACTCAGTTGGCCACTAAAAATAATTAAGAATCAGACCTATATGCAGCCTAACCACTGATTGCATGGATTTCTTTCCCCCAAAAAAAAAAAATTCCAACTTATATCGTAGCAATAAAATTCAGCTAAAATCACTGAGCATTATCAAAAGCAAGGATCACAAAATGCTCATAGATACCATCAGTTCGAGACCCATACATGGTCCAATTACAATATTGCCACAAAAAAGAAAAAAAAAACTGCAAACTTGGATTCATAAAATAAGATTCAACTGGAAATCACAAACAAAAATAATACAAATTTTGAAAGAGGTCATCAACTGAGGGTCTATCTGCCAAAGAAGAACAATTGAGGGATACAAAAATGAAGACGAATAACTAAGTATTAGACAGAAGGAAAGAAGTGCACAAAAAGAGCTAAGCGAGACTAGAGTACCACACCTCGAAGATGTGATTACAGGTGCAGTTACAGGCGGCGGCAACGATGGAGAGAGCAGGGCAATATTTCGGATTTCAGTGGCGGATGACGACTCCTTCGCAACTTTCCCGCTTCAACTCAGTCTCAACAAGGTCGGCGACTTCCAATAGGGTTTTTGGAGGGCTTAAGGGGCAGTTAAATTCGGCACCCGTGTTATACTTTGGAGGAGTAACCAGGATTAGAGCCAGGGAGTTTGGAACACCGACCGTCGAGAAAAAAAAAAAAGTAAAAAATATAGAAATAAAAATAAAAAAATTGAATAAAATGGATAAAAATTAATTTTTATCTCTTTATTTTAAAAAATATTACAAATAAATAAAATATTATTAAAAAATAATTACAATAACATAATAAATATTATAAAAAATATATTGCACTGTAATATAAAATTGTTCAATATCAAAATAGGAAATAAATAAAAATATAAAGAGAATAAAATAATTTTATTTAGTATGATATAAAAAGTAATAAAAATGTTATTTTATTATATTTAGTTGAATAAAAAAAATGATAAAAAAGTGACACTCGTATTTTCTTAAAAATAATGTTGCAATTGGGGAAAAAAAGATTTGTAACAATAATAAAGATATAATGAACTTTATATAGATTAAACATTATATTTATTCTCAATTTGCATGCTTATGAAATGCAACTATACTCCTTTTTTTCAATATTGCAAAATGTAAATCAAACGAGATTTTTAATAATTTTTTTATTTTTATTATCGGTTCCTGATCCTCCTTATTTTTTTTCTGATTTTTTTTCCTGAAATAGTAATAAACTAATAATCTCAGCTAGTTCATGAAAAGAGAAAAACTCTGTTAGCATTTTCCATTATTTTCTTAAAAATATTTTTAAAAAATATAAGTGAATATTGTAGAAATCTTATGAAAGTCCTTTAATAGTAATTAAAGTACATCTCATAAAAATTGTCATTTCTTTTACTCTGTGGTTATCATATTTTATTATATTTATCATGGACATATCATCAAAGTATAAAGTTTTTAATGTTAGTTTTATATTTTTAACCAATATCTCAAATAAATTAAGATGCGTTTGCTTTCCTTGTTTCTTGTTTTTATTTTCGTAGAAAATATGAACGAAAATGTATTTGATAAGATTTAAAAATAAATAAATAATTTTTAAAATAGGTTGAAAATAAGAAATGTCTAAGATAAGTTCTAGGCGTTTCTAATTAATAACAGGTGATGTATTTATAATTTTATAAAAAATATATTCTTTAATAATATGGATACTTTCATTTAATAATGATAAAAAAAGAGTAAAATTTATGATCATTCAGTCAATTTGATTCCAAAATAAATTAATTTCAGATAATAAACACATTTTTTATATTAAAAACTTGTAAATAAAATTAAATATTAAGGAATAAAATTAAAAACTAAAAATATTTAAATTTGGATCTTCTCAAAATGAGTCCTATAAAAAAAGAAAGTAGCTGAGTTAAAAAACTTTAATAAAACTCATCTATATAGGCTTCATTTTCTATTAATCACTCTCTCTTTTATGGTATTTTTTCAAGAGATTCAAATTAAAATCATCTTTAAAAATTTGATCTCCCTTTGTCACTCTAAAGACTAAATAGGCCCCTTTCCTTTTTAAGTCCAATTTTTAATCTTTATATGCCTTTCTTCTTAGTTAACTAAAACAACTTAAAAAAAATTACAAATTCTTCCATCAACTATAAACTATATACAAGTATCCCTTTGAATTATAAGAATTAACAACCATTCCCTTCAGATATAACTTACGGATAAATACCTTTTTCATTTTCATGTGTTTGCATTTAAATCAAATTATCTACTTTTGAGTTGTCTGAGACATCAAACTCCTACATATAATCAAGTACAACTAGACTTAAAAACAACACCTCAATGATTATTTTTCTACGAGGATTAAAAAAAAAAAGGCACACTTCTCAATTTAAACTGTAGTTTTAAATTCCATACTATTAATATTTTTTAATTAACTCTCCATATATTGCTTCCAAACCATTAAAATTATACCAAGTTAATTATAAGTGAAATTTGATGTAAAAACTTTGCCAACTCGGAGAGGTGCGCAAACATTCAAATACAAACACATGAAAGTACAAAAAATATTTACATATGTGCAAATAAGTTATAATTAAATGATGGTATTCACATTTTTCCCAACAAATAAAAACTAACGTAAGTGAAAGTACATGGTTGAAAGACTTGCAATTTGAAATTAATAAAATAAAATATGATCAAAATTGAGAATATTTCTTTTAACTTAAAAATTTGTATAATGTATCATTTCAAATCTTAGAAGTTAATCATCGGTGCTCCCAACTTCTAAATTTGTTCAAGTAGGCTTAGTAGAATAGTTGAAACCATAACAAAAGCCTTCAAGTGACCAAAACATGTCACCTCAGTCCACATACAATTCAAGTGTAATCCAATAAACAAGATGTCTCTTCAACTCTACCAAATCTGCCTTTCCTGGCAAAGACAGAGCAGTAACAATCAGAGAGGATGCCGTGTGATTTTTGGTACGTGGAAATGGGTGAATAGAAGAAATGCATATACAACTGTGCTCAGAACATGAACATGGCGAGAAGAGGACCTCCTTTTTCAGGGTAACTTTGTGGCTCAAATGAATGCTATAAGGAAGCTTCTCAAATGGATTAGTCAATGTGATTACAATCTTCACTCTTTCTGCTCCTTCTGCTATCCGCAAAGGCTGTACAGTTGGAAGACGAAGATGATCTTGGAGGATTTCCGAAATTTGGCTTCTTCCTTTGCTTCTTTTTGCAGTGCAGCTCTGGAAAACTAGGCTTAAAAGGGAAGTTAACAATCTTAACAGTTTTAATCTGCATATGTTTACTTAGTTTGCCTTCGGCTTGTACGATCATTCAAAAAAAAAAGACGTCCCTTTTGGTCATTTTATTTTCTCTTCCTCCTCTCTCCATCTCCATACATGGAGTAATTGAGATCTCCTTTAGAAACACAGGGCGCTAACTTGAAATTTCCTCACTCATCTTCTCTCGTTGTCCCTTATTTCGCCAAACCAAAATTATGCATTGTTTGGTATTATAATAAGGAAAAGAAAGAAATAGAAAAAAAAAAAATCACTCCCTTTATTTAGTATTAAAAAAAGAACATTTTTTTTATTTGGTCTTATCAAAAAAAAAAAAGAAAGAGAATACATATAAATAAGATATTAAATTATTTTATTATATTATAAATAAAGATTTTGAAGTCATTTTTTTCATAGATATATCAAATGTATAGACTAAGTAAAAGAATAAATTAATAAAAAAAAGATTACTTAAAAAAAAAAGCATAAAATCATTGTGTCTTTTTTGTGTATTATTTGAAAAACAGAAGCCATTAGAAATACTTGGTGAGTCCTACAAAAGCCATTTACTTAGTTTTGAGCATTATTTGCAAAACAGAAGACCCCATTTGTGCTTGCTGTCCCTTTTCGACAAGTAATGGATATACAGATTGAAAATTGGTAGATCCCCCGGAAGCCATTTCCATCCCAATCCTTTCCTTCCCACCTAGCTCATTTACACGTACCGAACAAAGGAAAGACAACTTCCTTATTCCACAATTTCTTTTTCTTTTCTTCATAATCCTTCTTACCAAGCAAGTTACTAGTCAGTGTCAGAAGAGCGTTTGTAAGTTTCAGAGTGTTGCAGCCATTTAGATTCACTTCGTTGCCATTGTAACAAGTTATTGGTGGTTCAATGATAAATTTCATACTTCTATTGCCACTATATATCACATTTTTTTCATACTTAAGAATTTAAACAATTTATATATTTAACAAACTTTACTTTTCTCTTTTAATTCCTTTCTAAACATGCCTAATTATGGATGATAAAGTTCACAACTATTATTAGGAAATGAATCACGCTGCTAACTCTAGTCATACATGCTTTATTAAGACAATATTGTAACTAAACCTCTAATGAAACTCAAGATGTGTCCGAAAACCCATGATTGTCTCCGATGTTGCCAGACCTTGGATTTCTTACTAATATCACCATTTTCAATTAGTTTCACCACTGTATTTTCTCAATGTTTTGTTGGTGGAACAAGCCCAGCAATAGGTAGGAAATTGAAGGCGAACCTGGGGCATTAATTGTTGTTCATGTGGGGGTTGTGTTTGCCATTAATGATTTTGGCATATTGCCAATCACAATGGGCACAAGGAGCACAAACAATTTCAAGCCTTGGTGTGAATTGGGGTTCGCTAGCTTCTCACCCTATGAATCCTGATATTGTGGTTAAACTGCTGAAGGATAATGGGATCAAGAAAGTGAAGCTCTTTGACGCAGATTCTTGGACTGTGAGTGCCTTTTCTGGCACTGATATAGAAGTTATAGTTGGAATTCCTAATGATCAATTGCAAAAATTTGCTGATAGTAGCAGAGATGCTGAACATTGGGTGAAGGAAAATGTCACCAAACATCTTCATAATGGTGGGGTCAATATCAAGTATGGATTTATGTTCTATACATCATATGGGAGTCTCATTAACTTTTTTACCTTAAGTCTTGGAAAAAATTATTATCAATTTGATATGTTGAAAGTTTTTTTAATCACTTTAATACTCCTCAAAGTATAATTTTGTTTTTATTTCATCTTTCTGAATTAATACTAAAATGACTGACACAATTTTTCGCAGATCACAAAATGTACATAGTTGGATTAAAATTTTGCTCTCCATATGAAATATCAAATTGACTAATAATAAGAGTAAAATCTCATTTTGATTTTTTTTTTCACTTTATCACTTGAAAATTTGATTTTTTTTAACCCAATAAAATATTTATTTTTCAAAAATTTGTATAGATTTATTTCACTAGAAGATGAAATGAGAGTAAAATAAAACAAATACAATTTTTTTAAGGGAACCAATTGAAAAAATTCTTAAAAATCGATCATATATTCTATAGCTAGATAGCACAAAAAGTCTCCAAAAACTCTTTTAAAATGGGTATTGTAAGCTGTCAGATCTACTAACATGCTTATTTCAATAAATAATTAATAGCTTCTTGCACCACCTACATGTATAAAAAGTATACCTAAAAATTTTTGTGACTGGGGATATTTGAGACATTGCTTTTGCTCCAATAACATAGTATTTAGTATTTTCGAGATTGCGAGAATTTTTGTCATTAGTTATTGCTTTTGCTGAATAAAAGCATATCGTTGATTCAGATTAATGAGCCTAAAATTTTGTGTGTTTCTAATCTTATTACTGTAGATACGTAGCCGTTGGAAATGAACCGTTCCTGAAAAGTTACAATGATAAATATGTAAAAATCACATATCCAGCGATGGTGAATATTCAGAAGGCTGTAGAGAAGGCTGGTTATGGAGATAAAGTGAAGGTCTCAACACCTCTAAACGCCGACGTTTACGAGTCCTCTTCGAACAAGCCATCCGAAGGACAATTCCGCGATGACATTTCAGGTGTAATGAAACAGATAGTAAATTTTCTGAACGACAAGAAGTCGCCATTCATAGTAAACATATACCCTTTCCTTAGTCTCTTCCAAGACGAAGACTTTCCTGACAATTTCGCATTCTTCGACAATAACGACGAAACAATTAGCGACAAGAACGTTCAATATAGTAATGTGTTTGACGCAAACTTTGACACCCTCATTTATGCACTGAAAAAAGCGGGGTACCCTAATTTGAACATCATAGTGGGTGAAGTAGGATGGCCTACGGATGGTGACATAAATGCTAATCCTGATAATGCAAAGAAATTCTACAAAGGGCTTCTTGAGAAAATGGCAAATAAAAAAGGAACCCCACTTCATTCAGGGACTGTAGATATGTACCTATTCTCTCTATTTGACGAGGATTTAAAGAGTGTAGCACCTGGAAACTTTGAGCGTCATTGGGGGATTTTTTGCTATGATGGAAGACCCAAATTTCCTATAGATTTTTCTGGTCAAGGACAAGATAAATGGCCTCAAGGAGCGAAAGGGGTGAAGTACCAAGATCGTCAATGGTGTGTGCTGAAGGAGGACGTTAAGGACAAGGGTTCAATGGAAGATGCACTAGGCTATGCTTGTGCAAATGCCGATTGTACTAGCTTAGGGGTTAATTGTTCTTGTAAGAATCTGGACCTGGCTGGGCAGGTATCCTATGCTTTTAACCAATACTTTCAAACCAGAGACCAGGACCTTGAAGTTTGTAATTTCAAAGGATTGGCCACTATTGTGAAAGAAGATCCATCAAAAGGGGATTGCTTGTTCCCTATAGAAATAGAAAGTGGTGGAAAGATGCTTAAAGCAGTGCAGTATTTGGGTAGCATTTTATTTGGGTTCTTATTGATGTTCGTCACATTCCCCTAATTCAAGAGATAGCTAGATACTACATATATGTGATCATATATATGAGTTAGGAATAATTTATACTCTAAATGTGGTATGCCATTGTTGGGTTTCATTGTTGAAGCTAACAATTGGGTTGTACAAGAGTTGTAATAGGATCATCATTATTTATTTGGGCTGGCTAGGTATATATGTCTCAGAATCAAATGAGGGATGGATGAGCAGGTGTAGAGCAGTGTCTTAATAGTGAAATAGCACCGAAAGAATAACGGCGAAGAACGGTATATTTGCCGTATTGCAATCGATTCATTATGCTATTGATCTTTTTGTCCTTTCTTCAGAATAGTGATTTTTAGGTGAAATTTTAAATCAATATAGCACTAAGGACAACTATCTAGTTCTCTACCTTTTTCCTTTTTCTCTTTTTTTTTATAGTTTTATACTTTTTTTGGGGGGGGGGGGGTTAAATTGATAATGTAATCCTTAAAATATTACTCTTCAAAGATACAACTTATCAATATTTAGTCTCCTTTAAATCTTCACTTGAACAAAATGATCTATCAGCTAAGCATAATTTATGGCCACTTACTAAATTTGTTTTGGTATGACATAAACAAGAGCTTACATAGCCATTCACTTGTAACTTGGATTTATCTAAATGACATTTTTTTCAAAATGATATTTTTTTCCAAAACAACATTGTTTAGGCAAAATTTCATAAAATCAAGCGACTATCAAAATGACAATTTTGGAGAAAATGTCACTTGAGTAAATCTAAATCGTGAGTTAAAAGCCATATGAGTTTTCATTCTGATTTGTGACTCTAAATTTTTCATAACAAAATGAACATTTTGATTGGAGAAAAATTTTTAAGAGACTAAATTAAAAGTTTTTATCTTTAAAGAACCGAATTGAAAGAAAAATAATCTTTTAAAAACTAAATTATTAATTAATTAATTAATTTTTGAGTAAATTACTCTCCCTCTCTCAAGAAATACTAAAATTATACAATCTTCATCTCTATCATAAAAATATATACAGATGCTTTTAGATAACCAAAATTACCTCAAGATTAATATTGATTTCTTTTATTAAAAATATAACTTATTAAAAAATGTGTTTCTTAAAATTTTATTTTAATACTAATTGTTTGTGTCGAAAATCATAAAATTTAACACCTGATATAGTATATAAATAATAAATATAGAAATATTTTAGTCAAATTAAATGTAATTGTAACTTATTTTTTTGTTGTAAAAAAATTAGTATAGTACATTTTTTTTATTTTAAAATAAGAGAGCATAATTTTAAAAATAAAAAATATTCCATAAAAATAAACATTTTTCAAGAAATTGATGATAATTTATCTTTTACTTTTTATTTGGTCTAAATGCTTGCCTCGCTTCCTTCCCTTAACATATGATTCGTTTGAGTTCGTAGATTTTATAATTTCCATGGTTGAGAAATTCCAAGTTTCGAGTATCGAGAAGTGAAAAATATATCGTGGATCAATTTTGGTAATGCAATAACATAATCAAATAACTTTCAAGTTACTATTATGGTTAAGAACTGAAAAGAAATCCAACATAAAAAAAAAAAAGAACTGAAAAGAAAACACACACACACACAGCCATATATTTGTGTTCAAATTCTATAACAAAAGGGAAATCTCCAAGTTGGATAACGACCCAAACAACTTTAATTCAATTGTGGCAAACAACTTAAAATTTAAGAAATTCTTGTTTTAAATAAGAAATAATATACTAATTATATTGGATACTAAGGAATTATTATATTCCACACTCCACAAAATTTAAAGTGATAATTGATACTTCAAATTTTAATTTTCAAAATGAATAGAACCCCATTTTGGCCTATCATAGATAAGATATTTTTTAATTTATTCTATTACATTATTACCTTCACAATTTAGTCCCTTATAAATAAGGTATTTTTTAATTTGGTCTTGCATAATTTTTTTTAATGTGGTCATTTATGAATAAAATTATTATTAATAATGTCCCTTACAAATAAATAAACAGTAGATTAATATGACATTATTTATAACAGTTTTAATTATAAGGGATCAAATTAGGACAAATCCACTTGTAAAAATTCAAACTGAAAAGATAATTTTATGAGATGTTAAATTAAAAAATATTTTATCTGTAAAGAACCAAATTGATAAAGTTATTTTATAAATGACTAAATTAAAAAATACCCTTGTGAGAGAGATCAAAAATTTTAAGCTTTTCAAAATACTTATAAAATTATTCTTAAAATATTTTAATATAAAATATATGTGTTACATATCCCAAATAATGTTAGGATTACTCATTGTTATTTTTGTACAACCTAAGAAATTATGATGTACATATACGGTAATACCAAATGTCACCTGAATTTAACCTTCTAAGTAAATTAGTTCAGTGCCGTGTGCATCGCACCATTAATAAAGGAACAAATATTTGTGTGCAGAACTGGAGCAAGAGGCACTTGGGTTTATTTGTGTGTGTGAACCACCAATTACTCAAGTAAGATATTCCTCACTGTCTGGGTGATCTTAGTCCCGTAATATGTAACTGAACGCTTATATTTTAATTGGGACTAAACGTTTTTAATAAATTGGGAACTTACAGATAGAGTAGGAAGATAGTTAACTTGGAAACTTAAAAGAATGATTTCTCTTTTGCTGTTTTAGTTGAGATTAAATGCCTTTATTTTTTTAATGACTCTCCGTATATTTAATGGGTGTTGATAATTAATTTGTAATCATAACATCTATTTAAAGTAAATCATAAATGGAGTAGATAAGGGTCTATGTATTATACTAAATGACAATGTTATAATCTAGGTCATGAAGTAATTGTATTGGGGGGAGGGGGAATTTTTGCACAATTCGGTTGTTAGAAAATATAAATACATATATATATATATATATATATATATAATAGGACTTCTTTACTGGCTCCACATCTATTCTACTTACCAAACTTTTGTTTTTCGAATTTTCTATATAAAATTTATAATTTTGCAAGAGAAATTATTTTCCAAAATTTTATTACATTTCAAAAAGTAATTTAGCTATTTAAAATCTTTTACATATAAAATTTTATAAAATTTTCTGTTCATTTATACTGTTTACACATTGTTTAGTGTTCTATTGTCGCACTCTTTTTTTATTTCCTTCTACTATGGTGGGATTCATTATTTTGTTTTTGCTAAAAAAAAATTTTCTGTTTTCTCTCTCTGTCTAGGTTGTGTATCTCTTTCTTTTTCTTGTTCTGTTTTTAATATTTTAAAAAATAAAAACATAAAAAAACATTTAACTTACGAGACTAGATCAACTGAAGAGAGGATAGATAGGAGAAAAGCTGAACATTTTGTTTTTTTTTTTTTGGTTGTGGGTTCCACAACAAAAATTAAACCCCAATATAGGGTTAATTTTTACTATTCATTCACTATTTATAATGTCCTGTCTCTTTATTCTTTGCTCAAATTGTTTTCTTTCTTTTCTTTTTAATTTTTTTCTATGGCCGTGAGATCTACTATTTTTTTCTTCTCCTATGAGACCCGCAACAAAATATTTGAATTCCTCTCCAAGGTTCCATGCTAGTTAAGACAACATAAGTTTTCAAGTGATGATATAATAAAAGAAATCTATTTCAAATCATTTAGATTAAAATGACTTTTGTTTCTAGTGTCTTTTACAACAAAAATCATAAATTTATTTAGGCTCAATTTTTTTATGATACTTTTTAAAAGCCACAATAATTTTTGAGAAACACTCTTGGAATATTGTTTTAAAAGCATATATAATTATTGAAAATTTAATATGTCTAAAAACTGTTTCCTAATTTGATTAAATTCTAAATATATCCTTATTATAACCCCATGATGTAGTACTAGACTACCAAAAATATAAATTCTAATTAAATTAAAATATTGAACTAAAAATTCTAAACCTAATAAAATAATATGAAGGCATAACAAATCCTATAAAACACTAAAATGATAACTTATAAATAATTATAAATTACCACAAATATTATTAATTACAAATTCACAATTATCTCAAATAACAAATTACATTGAAATACATTTTTTCTCATTATGCATTATACATGTTATCCATATCTATCTTCTTATGTTATTATTATATTTCACAAAAATTCCCGCTATATTTTAAAAAACCACCAAGTACAACTTTTGAAATTATTATGCACTATTTTTACACATTCACTTTAACTTTTGAAAATTATTTACCAAACATTATTTTGCTTTTAAAAGTAACTTTTATAATATTTTTATTAAACAATACTTTTACCTTTTTGAAACGGACAACTTTGCCGCAACCATTAGAATACAATAGTTCTAAAAATATTATAGTATTTCCAAGCAAGCCCTTTAATATTTTGAAGACAAATTTTAGTATCATTTAGCCTAAGGTCTAATTCCACCTAAAAGATATCACTTTCCATTTCTTTATTTTAAAAATTACCACCAAACACTATTAATCTATTTTGGATTTTGCTTTTAAAAATTATTATATATTTTATTTTGCTATAAAATAAAAATTTGAATGTGTTAGTGATTTTTTGATGTAGTTTTCTTAGATTATGCCACTATATACTTAATTACTTTGCCCCTTATTATAAAATTATTAAAGTTGAGCAGTTGAGCGCTTGATATCTTCTAAGTGATGGCATTTGAAATTTGTTCTTTCTTTCTCTCTGTCTCTTTTAAATGCAATTTGCTTATAATAGTGTTATAGAATGTGATATATCATAATATTTTAATTTATGTGTTTTAGTGAAGCAGAAATAAAATTAATATCACATGAAATCTTTATAATACAAAATAAACTTGGACCAGACAAGTTGCAGACTACAAAAGAGTATAAATTGCTATTGTTGCTTTCAGTCTTCTAATTATGCAATTAGGTATGATAAGTTGTAATAAACTATTATCACTTGGGAATTGGGTGAAGGAATTGGCCATGTAATAATATTCATTGTGAGTTTTCTTTTTCTAATAAACTAGAATCTATCAAATAGATATGTGGTTGAAAGTTTATGTGTTGTGGGCAATGACCAAAAAGAACAAAAATTATATATTCAAGTTAATGGGGGCATTTTGGCAACTCTTCTCCACTAACAAGGATTATGTTCATGGAGAAGGAGTAGTACTTTTTAAACTTAAGGGGATGAAGCATGCATCAATAAACTTTTCTGTTATAATGCATTATGTTTTCTCTCTTTCCATATTTTTTCCATTTTTTATTATTTACATTACCTGTAACTCTCAAAGACTTATTAGCAGATGCTTATATTTCAACCTTCTAAATAAGTTCATATTCTTATAAAGGTTTAAGAATTATAGTTATAAAAGGTTTATACTTCTATGCAACTTTCAGATTTTTCTTATGAATATGGGAATAAAATAAAAAAAATTAAATTATTCTTTTAGTCATTATAGTTTCATTTAATTTTTAATTTAAAATTTTATTATTGAATGGTAATAGTTTAATTTTTTAATTTACTCTTTACAGTTAAACTTTTGTTAATATTCTATTAATTTTTTATATAACCAATTATATCATTTTGACATTCCAAATATATATGATTTATGCCAAGAAAAAATTAAAAATAAATAATAAAGTAAAATTAACTCATATATTAACTCATGAATATTCAAAGTGTCAAAATGTTATATAATTAGTTATGCCAACAAAATTTAACAAAGTATCAACAAAAGAATAACAAAAGGAATTAAATTAAACTAAAAAACACACACACATGTTCTCATGTATTTATCAGTGATATCAATATTGAATTTTTGTTTTTATAAACTTTAATCAATCTGAATAATAATAATAATAAAATATTCTTATAACATTAATCATTATATAAACAAACCCATGCATATCAATGTAGTTGAATACTTTGTTTTACTTGGGACTAAATATTTTTGCTAAGTTGGGAACCTGAAGATAGCGTAGGAAGATGGTTAAGTAGGGAACTTCAAAAATGATTTATGCTTTTCTGTTATATTTGGGATTAAAGGCCTCTATTTCTTTCTTTCTTTTTTTAAAAATTACTCTCTGTAATGTTGTTTTTTAATATGTTATCTAATATATCTCTTTATATAATATATATATATACACACACACACACACACACACATATATTTCTTAGCCATTTAAATTCAGTTGCTTATTTTGCAATATTTTTTTTTCTTTGTAATCTATTTGATTATTCACTTAATCTTTTTCAATTCTAACAATAATAGTTCATACACAATGCAGACTTCGGTGTTTGATGTTGTATCTTGTGATCTCGATTCATGGCGGATAGTTCTTAAAATTAAGAGTACGTCTTCCATATATGAGCAGCTATAGTCTTTGGTGACTCTCTTATTTTGTCTAAATAACAGAGTCCCCTAAACAATATTTATTCTTTTTGAATGCACGTGACACAATGATTAAAATCATCAATCAATACCCTCCTATGCTTTTTGTTAGTAGATAGATATATTTGAATTTGTATAAAGTTTTATAAAAGTAGTCTATTAAATATAGATACATATCATGTTTATGTATTGTATTTAGATATTATTATTTCAATTGTGTTCAAATAGTTTATCATTATGTTGTGTATAATTTCTTTTATGATAGTATCACATCTTATTGTCTCTAATATTAAAATAAATGCTACTTTCTTAAATGTTGTTGTAATTTTTATACAAACAAATTTTACCTTTAAAAATTATACTATTTGTTTTCTATTGCATAAGAACTATTTAGATGTAAATTTATTCATGTTATTTCTTATTTATTATTTGTATACAGCTAATTATACTATCATATACATCCTGTGCTTTACACTAGTCAGTTACTAGTTGGTTTATTTCTGTGTGTGAACCACCAATTACTCAAGGAAGAACTGGAGAGAAGCATTAACGATCATCTGCCCGCATACAGCACATGTGTAAGCTGAAAGCATACGCACGAGCAAAAAGCAATAGGGCCGATAGTTATAATACATCCACGGCGGCCACTATAACACACGACAAATTCAATTTCATACATGGCTGTACAGGAACAACTATACACTTTTGAGGAGGAAAAAAATTAATGGGACATTCTTGGTTCTCCACCCTCAAAACTAACATTAACAAATAATAACTACTCTCCTTGTAAGCCCTCCCTCCCTCCAACCCGTAAAAAACCGAGAGAGAAAGAAAGAAAGCAAGCTGAAGAAATGAACCAAACTAGAATGAGTTACATAGTTGGCCTAATGCACAACCATGCGGCATTTTGCTAATCCAAAACCTCACAACTTCTCAAATTATCAACAACGAACTAACCGAACGATTTTCATATCTTGCGTTTTTTCCCCCCTTTGGGTCGGAACTCAGAACCCTCCACTGTGACTTGCAATAGAAATCCCTTTCGGCTCTTCACACCAGCAGGTCAAAGTCCGGAACCACTTTCCAGTTCAACGAGGTTGCCCTGCATGATAAAGCATAATCGTTGCCATGATTTATGGGAGAAACTGTCTCACATTAAAGGAAGGTAAGCTCCACCATGACCTTTCCTCAGCACTAGTGGCGCTGCACTGTCAGGTACCTTATCCATTTCCTTCATGCATGCATTAATGACATCCCCAAATCCAGTTGCCACTGTACTCAACTGCATCCGCAACCTCAAATCCCTTGTCCGCTTCAGTAAGCACCTGAATGATCTTCCTAAATACTTAGCCCAATCAGCTGGCAACCCTCCTCCCGTGAGCCAAACTGAGAATTGGGATTGGTCCCCTCTGGCAGCCACTTCAGCTCTATAGAATCTAGCTAAATCAATCAGCATGGAAGATGGAAGAGGTAGAATGGCGACAAATTCAGCAACGAACTCTTCCATTACTTCAGGTTTGAGCATCTGGTTCCAGAGTACCAATGCCCACTCACTTGGCTGGTTAAGGCCATAAGCTTCAGCTACAATTAAAGCCTCCTGAAATCGAGATTGCTCAACCAATGCTCTTCTAGCATTAGTTTCCGAAAGATAAAGCCACTGAAAATCTGGCATCCGAATTTGAAGGTACAGGAGGGAAGCCTGAGCCCAAGCCCTGCGTGTTTTATTGCCAGCATCAATGGAAGAGTGAACTTTGGCAGCTTCAATGAAATAACGCATGGCATCCAGTAAGTCTTCATTCCGGTCCTTGTCATAGCGACGGAACCACTGTTCACATGATTGCTCTGCACGTGACTCTAAAAGAGCAGCTGTCTCATGCTTCATGTCAAAATGGTTGTACACCTGTGAGTGAAGAACACAGAAAATGATGAATAGAAAATATCACACGTTTTAATGTAGTCATTCCAGAGTTCAGCCCAGCCTATAGATGTGAAGCATCACTAACTTAAGGAACAGAGAAACAGCAACAAGAAAAGAGGACATAAGAGAAAAACTTTCTAAGCTAATAGCAAGAGTAATTTGTCCACTTTTAGGCCATTCCTTCAGAAAAGCTAAGAACATTTATAGACAGAATATACAACGGCACATGTGTTGATAACTTGATATATTAAGTGCATTCACTAGAGTATTTCAATAACCCTCCAAAAATAAATAACTTTCCAAGATTGACCCTCAAGACCAAAAAACAGGGTAGAAACTAGACTAATCAAAATAAAGAGGCTTATTTCTGGAATGATCAAAGTTCTTGTCCCGTAGAAAATAAATTGCATCTCACAAGCATACAGCCATTTTATCTATATATTTCTTTATATGCTACCATAAACAAACTTGTCAATAGTTGAACACTAGAAATGACAAATAATATACAAACCATAGCAAATGCATCAAGGTCATTAGGGTTGAAATGCTTCAGGGATGTAAGAACGGCCATCCTAAATCCTCTGATAGCCTCAGCAGTGCCTGTATTTGTGTCTGCAGCAGCAGAATACTTCTGAAGAAGAAGATCCAATTGACCGTTTTCTATAAGAATGCCAAGAATAAAATTAAGAGCATAGAAGTTTCCAACTCCAGTTATTAGGCGAGCCAAACATGGAAAATCACCCTCTGACACATAAGAGTCAACCCTGGTGGCAGCAAGGGCTACAAGAACATCAACTCCATCAAGGCAAGCAGATGATTTGTAGAAGTGGTGAGACAGAATAAGAAGCTCCACCTGAAATGTCATTTTCATGGGGGAAAAACATCTTTAGCTACAAAACAAGGGGATTGAGTCTTCTAAAATCACAAAGATGGACGAATGTCTCCACTGGTTACACCTTTACAATGATTATTCTTTAAAAAGATAAAGCTGAAAACAGCAGCAGTGCAAGAGGAGAGGGGTGTGGTAACCAATAACATTGGGCATTAAACCAACCTAAACTTGGAAAGGTTCAACTTCTGGATTACATGTATAGGGGGCATATCAAAGTGAAATTAGCAAATTTAACTGTCATATCTGCATAAATCGTCTGGATTAAAAAATCAAGTCATGTGGCTATTTTGAGTGGTCACTCAATTGATCAAGATTACTCCTCTCACAATCACAAATCACAATAAACCAATGCTTTCACTGTGAGCATGCATGCATACATACAAATGTGCATTGCATGATGGTAAACATGTCTAACTTATAACTATGAACATGATACCTCACAGGCATGTGGAATTTCTTGTCCAGTAATCACCAAACGCATTAAAGCATGCCCAATTTCAGGTTCAGAGGGGCAAAGCTCTGCCCATTTCAAGAAATCTGAGAGCCTCCACAGTAGGGGAGCAGGCCCTTCCTCCTTTTGAGAATCCATATAGCCTCCGCGATGTGCAGCTAGCAACCCCTAGACAATATATATAAAATGCATTATCAGAAAACATAAAATCATAAATAAATGTATAGTTATAGTTAAATGAACCCTGATCAACTTCGCACACTTGTTTTGGAATGGACTTGTTTAGTACAACATTAGGAAAACCAACACATCAAGTAGGAAATAAAAGCCATAAAAACACCAACTCACAAAATTCAGATAATTTTTTGAGCCAATATAGATGCCCAACTCAATATGTAACTGGCCCTCAACAAATCCATTCATGACAAGAAGGCATTTATAACACATTTACCAAATGCCATACCAGTGAAAACAATATTCTCAGGTTAAATAAAAATAGAAAGAAAAGAAGGAAGAAAAAACAAACCTTCAGGAAAGATTCTGCAAGTATTTGCGCAATACTTGCAGCTGGCATCAAATGAGTCTGCACCAGAAGGTTTGCCTCCTCAAAGGATTCTTGAGCTTTAAGAGAAAGCAGCTGTAGTAGTTCAATTGGTTGCTTGTTGAACGCCTCAAAAAACAAGAGGCCCAACGTGTTTGCAGCTTTTATAACTGCTATTATTCTCTTACATAGCCCACGTCCACTTCCTTCAGGAAAAATGGCCACCAAACTCTCCAAAATCTAACATTGCATGTTTACAATATTGTATTGATACTCAGATCTTATCAATGATAAAGAAACAGAGCACAACCACTAACAGCCTAGCATATATTACATTAGAGAGAAACTAGGGATGAAAGAAAGGGGGGGCACAGGAGGTAACCTGTAGTGGATCAACATGACGCTGGTCCCTCAGTATATCATATGACTGCATAACAGAAAGCACTTCCTCGTCAAGCATTGACATGGATACATTGCAAGGAGGAGTCGAGATAGCAGCAAGCTTCAAGGCTGCATCAACAAGTCTGAATTCAGATGGTATTTGTCCTGGAGATAACTTATACTGCAGTTGCTTGGCAGCAGTTATTTGCCCAAATTCCAACAACGAAAGCACAGCCCTTTCCAGCTCTGCTGCTCCAACCCTTTCTTCCCACCTAGAAAAAGACATTTCCACTTTTAAGTTTTCTTCTTGCAACTGCAACTCATTTTTAAAACTAAAAGGACCAAAGCCATCATCAGTATCAGCTGATTTATCCACTGATTCCAGAGGTGGGCGTCTTGATGGCATGTATCCTTTGGGCCTTCTTTTTGTCTTTGTACTTCCAGTAAATGATGTTGAAAACCCAGCATCGACTGTTTGATTCTTGTGAGAAATTTGGTTATTTTCTTTGGACTCATATTTTTCTACAGTTTTATTCCTCACTATATTTATATGATTGTCCATCTTTGCGATTATACTTGCAGTTCGGTCAATAATATTGGTGTCATTCTTGTTGACAGTGTCCCTGCTGGAAAAGCTAAAGTCTCCTTCGCTCTTCACCTGAGTCTCAGACTCAACTGCTAAGAGCCATACTTTAGTCTCAATTTCACGCAGAAGGTGCAACGGACAGACTCTGAAAATTTTAACAAAAGAGATAAGTAAAGATGTTGTCTCAAGATGAAACAAGTAATTCTGGATATGTTCCGTACGGGGTGGATAGGCTTATCATCCCACTAAGCCATTGCAGAGAAAGTAACAAAAGTTCATGAAGCTCCAATGCTGGAACATCTTTCTCAACAGCTTCTGCATGTTTAAGGAAAAATAACCCAGCCTGCAATCATTATGACACAGATCAACTTACAAATAAAGCCAATATAACATACATATTGCATAAAACATTAGCCCCACAATAGATCAAACGTACATGAAGAGCAGGGAAGGAATATCTAATGAATAGTGAGTGGCAGTGGGCCCAAAGAGCAACCCTCTCCTCCGGCACATCCCAAAGAAACTCCTTCCATTCAGTTACCATAGATTCAGCCTAACATTTAGAACAGGGAAGGAAATAAAAGAAGAGTTTATCAGCTATGTTCAGAAAACTATTACCAATGTTATTACAAGTTGGCAAAGTAAAAGAGCATGCAATTCACATAAAATACTGGACAATAAATTTAACACTATGGTTCTACACCAGATTTTAGATTTACAGCAAAGGCTAATAAACTGAAATTCTAACTTTCTGAAATTTCCTAGTACTCATAAAAAACAATAAATTTGACACAAGAGATCTCTGCAATAAACCTGATCAAATGACATGTTCATGTGCACCAAATTTGTATTACAAAGATTACAGCATAAGTTAAGCTAAAGTCTATCAAGCAATTACTGGTCTTCTAAACTTTTGATCATGACAAAGTATCCATTAAAGAGTCAATCAGGTCATTGTCAGGGAAATTATTACATATATTTACAATATTAAGATCTATTTCTACCAAGTATCTTTTCAATAGAAAGTCCGTAAGAACTACAGACAAATCACTTCGTATGGCCATTAAGAATCCACAATTCTGACCAGGAAACAAAGCATCAGTGTCTAAACATTTAAGAAATACATAGCACATCCTTCCATAGATTTGCAATCTCCAAAATCCCTCCTAAGGTGTCTGTATTGAAAGACACAATTTTATCTATGCCCACCATTGTAAATTTGATCAAGGTATATGAAGTTAGACAGATCAAGATTTTCCCAATCTGTAGACAATTTATGCAAAGCAACTAGATCATGCATCTGATGTCATATCAGCTACAAAAATTAAAGAAACGATTAAATAATATTGGCATATATCTAAACAAACTTATTCATTATGGTTTCAAATATGAGTGCAAGATTTTGCCTCAATTGAAAGTTACAGTTTAAAGGCTTCTCTGTCAAAAACAGGCTTACAACTGTATTTACCACCTGAGATTCAGTAACATGATGCATAGCAGATTTTAAGGGCCCACCACTGGCCTCCAATTGTCTGGCCCAGTTCCTTGCCTGCTCCCAGTGCCTATTCTTTTCCAGCGCATACAAGAGTGAAGCATCATCTGAAGTTTCATTTCCCAATTGCAGCTCATCATCCTTGCGGAGTAAAGGCTCTGCTAAATTAATTTTCCAATAGCATTTTCTATAGTATGCTGATGCATATCCACCATCACCAAAGTCAGCAGCAGCAAGAAGTTGCAGTAAGCATCTTTTTTCGTAAGGAGAGGGGCAAGTAGAAAGCACAGCATCAGAAGCTTTTGAAGCAGTAGAACTGATCCATGATGTCCCAATCTGCCCTTCTCTTCCTACATTAGCCTGTAAGTACATCGGTTCTTCCTTAATCCTGAGAGAAAAGGAGCCCAAATGTGCTGAAGCTTCAGAAAGCCGCATTTGTGAAAATGCCTGGGGGGAGAAAAAAATATTTCCACATGAGCTGGATATTACATTGAAATTGAAGCTAAAATCAAATTGAAGAATCCCAAGAAACTTTACCAAGTTGATAATAGTTGTTGGAAATCATGTTATCTAAACATGATTTATCTTGTTTTTATTTAACAATTTGTTTTTTTATATTTCTCATTTTAATCCCTATATTTTAGCTCATTTGTTTAAGCTCTTAGGATAAAATTATTTTAAATATTTTGTTTAAGATAGGAGTCTCAGATAATAGGATTTTTCAAATATTTTATCATTAGTTTTAGTTTAAGCCTTATCATTATCTATTGTTGGGATTTAAATGACAAGATTTGTTGTCTCCTTTTCTATATATGTTCAACTATTTTCATTTAATAAAGTGAGTTTAAAAAATTATTAACCCTGAACTTCTATATGTTATCAGAGCCTAAAAAGCCTAATAATTTCCTTTGGCTCAATAAGGGCCTTTAGTGTCAATTTATCCTCCGGAGTCTCTAGTCTATCACAACCAAACAGCATTGCCACTCTGCCAAACAGCCAAGCCAACATTCTTACAGCACATATGAACTCCAAGAATGCACCAATAATGATCACAGGACACCATTTCAATGGCAACAATTACTTGCAATGGACACAAAGCATTCTCATGTTTGTCAAAGGACGGGTAAAAAAGAGTATCTGACTGGGGAAGCCATCTAACCAGATATCTCAGACCCAAAATATAAACATTGGTAGGTAGAGAACAACATGAACATGTCATGGCTAACACTTGAGATGGGTGAAGACATTATCCTTTGTAAGATGTTCCACAGTTAAAAACATAGCAACATTGTTCCAGATCAAAGGGTATCTCTGGGAATTGAAACAAGGTGATTTAACCATAACAATATTATAATATCCTAGTGAGATACAGGTAGCAACTGGATTTTCTTGAAACTCACCACTGGATATGTAGCGAAAATGCAACCTATTATAGGAAACTTGTGGAGGAGGAGAGAATTTACAATTTTCTCCTAGGACTGAATACTACATTTGAAGAAATAAGGGGAAAGATTATGGCTATACGAACATTGCCTCCACTATGAGATGTGCTTGCTGAAATTAAATGTGAAGATAGTAGAAAACAATTCACTCTTGGGGTACGGAATGCATAACCTGTATCAAAAACATCTACCTTAATTGCTAAATACAAGTAAAAGAAGTTAGGAAACCTTGGTGTGACCATTGTCACAAGGCTGGTCATACTAAATATGTATGCTGGAAACTACATGGGAGACCAAGAGATGAGACCCATAAATTAGTTGTGCCCAATGAGGAATCAACTCATTTTGAGACCAATCCTTTTACCAAAGGCCAATAGGAGTTATTACAAAAACTACTTGGGAACAAGGACTAGAACACTGTAAAAAAGGTTGTGGGTTCTAGTACTCTCGTTCAAGCAAAAATTGGTCTTGAAGAAGATGACAGGCAATGCTAGAAAAATAGCTCCAATTGGTCTTGGGGAAGATAGTCGACAACGCTAGAAGAATAGCTCCAAGCTAAAATATCCAACTTGAGAGGGAGTGTTGGAAATTATATTATCTAAACGTGATCTATCTTGTTTTTATTTAACAATTTGCTTTTTATATTTTCAGTTTTAATCCCTGTATTTTAGCGGGTTTGTTTAGACTCTTAGGATAAGATTATTTTAAATATTTTGTTTAAAATAGGAATCCTAGATAATAGGAGTTTCAAATATTATATCGGTAGGTTCAATTTAAGCCTTATTATTATCTATTGATGGGATTTGAGTGGCAAGGTTTGTTGTCTTCTTTCCTATATATATTCAACTATTTTCATTCAATAAAATAGGTTCAAAAGATTATTACCCCTGAATTTCTACAGTATGGCACTAGGAATCACATGATTCATGGAACATTTTGGTAAAGCTACAGCATATGCTTGGAGTTGGACTTTACAGGAGAGATGTCTTTTCTTATATTTTTACTGTACAGGATTGTGTTTATGGCCTTTCTTAGTGCTCTCGCATGGTTTCTGTAAGAGAGCCTCCTTGACATATATGCAAAGCGATTGGACAGCTCTTCTATTTTGATGAGCTTCTTGTGTTTTTCCATTATATCTTTGTTCAAGAAATATAACTTATCTTTTCTATTTCTTTTTATAACTTCTTCCTTCTAAAATTACTTCTTTTACCTAAAAAAATATAAATTATAGGAAATCAAAGTGCTTTGATCTTGACAAATTAAGAAAAGAAAAAAAGGAACTAGTGGGGAGCAAACTTCCTAAGTATGACAGAAAAACTCTCAGCTTGAATATCTACTAAGACTATTGCACATAATTCACATTGCGTCCATGCTCTTTCTTGAGCTTCTGTTCTATCAAATTGCATCTAACTTTTTTGTTGTAGCCAATCCACTTTACCCACGGTAGGTTTGCCATTATTGGGAAAAGGACCACTTACTGACCTTATAAACTGATCATTATTAAATCAATTATATCACAAGTTGCAATCTTAATCTTAGGCCCGTTTTTTCTTTTCCAAATCTAGGAACTTCTACATATGATAAAAGTCGTGGAGCTGTAGCCATACTCTAGACATTCATCTAAATACTTTATGTCCAGACACAATGACAATCATTAGAATAACCAGATGGAGGATCCAGAATACACAAACCATTTTGACAGTACTTATCCAAGACTGCATGGTAGCTTATGAACAATGATCAATCTTGTTTTCAATGATAGCCACCAATAAAAAGAAAGCAGTGCCACCAATCTGAAATACACAACTAGATGAAAAAGATGGATTTTGAATCAGCTCACATACCTGAAGAGCACGGATGAATGGCAACAGGGGACATGATGGAAGGAACATCTCAAATGCCCTTAGCAAAGGCAAAAATAACTGTTGTTCACAAAGCACTGCAACCATCTTAGACAGAGATGCAGGCCCTTCATCGGAATCACTTGGAACATCAATGCATACAGAATCTTCTACTTTTTTCTTTTTCTCACTTGATATACCTTGGGAATCAAATATTTTTTCACCCATAGAAGTACTTGAGATGTTAGACATTGCAGAAGCTGAGGAATTTATTGAAATAGGTGCTATTAACCGTCGACGTTTAGGACTCTGCCTGTTGTAGTGAAATGTAAGCATTCTATCCCCTACTGGCAGCACATTAGTAGCATCTACAGCCGCTCCAACATTATCTGCAATCTGAGAAGCAATATCATTCACCTTGATGGAAGAAGTTTCTCTGCCCACAATAAAGAAGCAAATACAAGTCAATGAGTTTTAATGATTGAAGTATTATATTTGTGTGTTGAGGTTATTATATAAACAATGTAACGCTTAATACCTCAAAGGATCAAAATTTAACCAGAAAACTATCATGAAAACATCATTCACTTAAAGAGAGTTCCAGTCACCTTGCTGCAGTAATTTCCAACCAAACTGTCAGGCATGACAATGGGGAGGCATCAGGGAAGCATGAAGCAATCATTGCCAATATAGACCAACACAGTTCTTTTGCTTTCATCAAGAGAACCTCTCCAGGACTTTTGTGCTTTTCACACTCTGCTAATATTCGGAAGAGTTCAACAGGAACACATATGTTTTCATCAGGAAAGGTTGTCTCACAGCCTTTCTCCACCATATCTGAGCATGAAGAGCTTGCCTTTTTCTTTGACTGCATTCCTCTCAAAACTGTCAACATATGAAGTCTGAGGCGTGGATCACTAAACTCCTTTGATGCCTGACATATATGATAACAAGGGGTTTACCAAGTGGAGTAATTTCCGCCAAACATAATTTACACAGCTTACACTTTGAAAGTGAATTGGAATAAGAAAGAATACTCACTACTTGGGCTACTGTGTCATATGAATATCCCCCAATCTGAGCTTCAGACAAGAATCCAATCTGATAGAAGCAGTAGACAACATGCAATTATAACCTGTGATGTTAATAAACATCTTCTAGAACAGAAAGAAGAAAAGAAAAAACATACCCAGTCATTATCTCTAGCTAATATTGCAAGGTACTTTGTGCTTAATGGAAGTAGATGCATCCTACAAAAATTTGTAACCAAACTCCAGTGCTGGCTAGCAGACTTTTGTTGAGATCTTAACTCAGATCCATCACCATTGCCACTCAAAAGCCAGGACCCACAGGTATTTCCATCAACTGCTCGCAGAAGGCTTGCCTTTTCCAAATGGTGCAGAACAAGCATAAGGGCTCGGGAAGGTCGTTTACTTGAACCTCCAGCATCATTAGAAATTCCACAGGTATCCTTGTGCAAATATTCATCAGCTAGAGCTCGGGCAAGAGATTCTGTTACATCCCCTTCATGGGATATTGCATGAAAAATGGATCCCTTAGGTGATAATTGTCTGAGATTTTCATTACGTTCACTTGACTTGTAGAAAGAAGAAATCCGTTTTAGTGCAGCAATATCAACATGCAACATGCTGGCAGACAAACCACATAGCTCCAGAAGAAAAGTACATGAAGCAACCAGCATAGAATCCTCAAAATGCATAATAGCAAGGGGCAAAATCTGAAAATTCAAGCACAACAATTTTTCAATCTATCATTCAAAATTGTTTCGACCGGTCTTCTTAGTGCATTTCTTTGTTTCAGTTTCATCTCTTTCACTTCATATGCACATTAAAAATAAAGCAGTCCTCACCGATGAAAGGAGATTCTCTTCGCTCTGTGCTAGTGGTGAAAAAAGTGTCTGAACATCTGATTGAATGTTAGTTTGCCCATTAGCTGAAGCACTGGCTCCCCCTCCTGATTTTAGTTGTTGAACTCTATTGATAAGAATTTGGTTAAAAGCTGCCAATGCACGTCCACGATGCAAATGGTGCTCAACCCCAAGTCCTGTTTCCTGAATTTTTTTATAATAGAATAAGAGAATGAATGTTAGAGAGAAACAGTAGGCACAAAAAGAGAGGATAATACAAACTCCAAAGAGCAAGAAAACAAGAAGCTCATGAGTACACTAAACCTAAGAGAGGAGAATAGAATACCCTCCCAAGAGCCACAGGCCAAACATTAAATAGGCCATAGAGACTGTTCTCTCCCATAACAGATCAAGAGGAAGCACAATACCTTTGAAAATACAAGTATCTTGCTCTAACTATATACACCAAATAAAAGCATAAACAGCACAGTGCCATAATGCTTTGCACTCCATACTCCTACCAAATCCTCAGACCTCATAATAATTTCAATGCAGGAGAGAAATTAGGTTGCAACTAATGCCAGTAAAATTGCAAATATATGCTTTAACAGGGCAATACACAATAAAACATAGTCCTTATCACTTTCCCCTGACAGAAGAAAAAATTATTACAGCAAAGAACAAGGGGAAGAAAGAAATCACTCTAAACAAATAGAACAAAAAAGAACCAGTAATTAAATTAAATTTCCATACCTCAGGTAAAGAATTATATAGTTCTTCTTCAATGTGTTTTTGGATAGTTGCTTCCCAGGAGATTGCACTTATCTCAGCATGCACATCAGCATTTATAAATAAATCAATGTCTCTATGCAACAGAGTCTCCCCTGTGGGAAATCCTGAAAATGATTGACATCCCAGAGGACCCTGTAACATCATGAAAACTAAATAACTTGGAATGCATAGATACATACGAACTGTGTTTGTCAGTGTTATTATGTACATGCTGAGTATCCAGCAATAACATGCAAACTAGATGAAAGCAAGGTATTTTAAATTTGGCACACTGGGCCAGAACAAAGTAGCTGCCAGGGAGCATAAATATGTAATTAAGCATCAGTATGACTGTGTAACTGTGTACGTATTTAAATTTATGCAGACAGACACACAAATAAACAAACAGTAATAGAAAAGGAGAGATCAGCAATGAAGCTATCCTGACATGACATCTCAAGCATACAGTATCTATAAAAGAACTAACAGGTTAATTTGAATTAAATTAAGAAAAAAATACCATAGAAAAGAGGGTATAGGAAGGAATGCTGTAATTTAAGGAGGAAAATAAAGCAGACCTGGACATAAAGTTGTATCAATCTCCGCACAGTCTTAGGAAACCAGCATGGAAGCATCTGCAGAAGTGAAGTATCACGTCCGGTAGAGAAGAAAATATCATCACGCCAACTAAGATAGTTTGATAAAGCTACAAAGCCAAATTGCAAATTGAATTATTCATTAGAAAAAATATGATGCCAAAAAAAAAAAAAAAGACAGTTAGTTTAAGTGCCAAAGTAACACAGAAGGGTGACTCCATCCAATAAACAAGGCTAATAGCTAACCTGTCTTTGCTTTAGGGACCAAAGAACCCATTGTGTCTTCTCCAAGACATGCTCCCACTAGTGTGCGCCACAATGTGGGGAACTGCTGGAGAGTCGGCTTAAGATTCTCCAATGTGCACTGGGCAGAGGAATTACTATGCCTATTTACACCACCACTATTCAAGCAACTTTGAATTGGAACAGCAGCATGCATCAGGGTTGCCAGAGCTGCCATTTCTCCCCCTCCTTCAGCAATGTCATCAACAGTACGAATTATTTCATCTAACTCCAGAACACTGAGGTCACTTCTAGGAACTGAATGACGTGACATTATTTCACGAGCATTGGCAAATGAGGCCTCATATTCACGCCCCTTAACCCTAGATAAGAGTAGCCATCTTGCCCATTGACAGTCAGCCTGTCAAAATGCAATATTATAAAACAAGCAAGCAACAGACATAAGCACATAAGAAGAAATTTCATCACAACAACCAAGTCTCCGTAAAACTTAGGAACTATATGCACAAATATCTAAGATTTAGTTTGAACCTATTCAATGCCAATAATTCATTCTCTCATTCTTACTCCAATATTTGTCCGCTGCAAGATGTCAGAACATGATAGCAACCAATTTGGTTTACTCATCAGTCTGACAACAGTTACAAAGGTTAGCTTCCGAACTCACCTTCTGATAGGTCCTTCCATAGATGAGATTTAGTTTAAGAAGCTCAACTGGACACAACCCTTTTACAATGTATTTGTCAATAAATAGAAAAATAGTTAAAATTAATTAGGTTTTAAAGGGTAAAGACATGTGGTTCTCCTGAAAAAGATTCAGAGTTACCAACTGCCAGAAATTTCATAATACTACTTTAATTGGAGAATGACTTTTCCATAAGGAAGTTGTTGACATCAACACTACTTACTATTAAAAAGGGATATTCCAGCAATGTCCAGAGCATCAAAGCATCTCAAAACAACATAAGTTGATTTTTTTTTTTTTTTAAAAAGGCCCTTCATCCTCAGTTTAAATATTTAGCACATTAAGTTTATGGTGTAAACTGTGGTTAACAGCAATTGTTGCTTACTTGCATAACTATTATCATGGACAAATTGAAATCCAAAAAACTCCCAAAAAATTCAAAGCAAGGGAACTAACAAACTTCAGTATATCAAAAGCTAACAGAAGTGATTTGGATAAATAAAGACCAAGTACAAACAATCAGAATATATTAAATAAAAAACAATAAGTCTCAATGGACAGAAACTTACTGCAGCTTCCAGTATTGCACAAAGTGAATCATTATCCAGGACCAAACCATGATGATCAAGGTAAAGGTCCAGAAGATTTGGTAAGTTATAGTGTGCACAGTGATGTACAATCACTTTATGCAAAGCCTGTACTGTTCCATCTTTAACTGATGAAGTTTCAAAACAATCATCCCCCAAGGGGACTTTATCTCTGCCAGATATGAAGCCTGAACGAGCCAAAAGAGATACGATCTCCATTGTTCCTTCCCAATATTCCTTCAGAAAGATAAATCTTTTTGCAAGCTTCTCCTGCATGAGCATCCTCAACCACACAGAAGACATATTGGGTGAAATTTTATATATTTGGACATCTGAAACTTCCATACATACAGAATCCAATTCTTCAAGAGAGCATAAGAAACTTCCATAGTTGGAAGGTTTCATATTGTATCCTAAAGATGAGGTAGGATGTAAAACATCTAAATTGAGTTGAAGGCTCCCAGCAGATAGCACAGATGTAGGCATCAGGTCCAGCAATCTAGAGACTTCCTTCCAATTATTGCGGCAGACATGGTATTCAAGCTGTGATTCCCACAGCAAAGAAATGTCTGAAGAGAAAGATTGGCCCAATATCATCTGTACACAGAGATGCAATAATAACAAAAGTGGATTACTCATACTTAAAAAAAAAAATGGAAAAAGGCATCTGTCTTCAGAAAGAGATACAATACACCAAGTAGATATCTAATTCAAAAAAAAAAAAAAAACCATTTGATTTGAAGTTCAAATCAAAAAAGCTTGAGCATCCATAAAGAAATCTTATACAGATACAAGTAGAGTGCTCAAATATAAAGAAACTGAAGAAATAGGAACAGAATGATGCACAGGTGGAGAAGACGCCTTTCCCCTGTTTTAGGCGTTCTTATCTTTTTTATTCCATAGTAAGTAGATTTAAAGTACAAGAGTAAAGGGAATATGGTCACAGATTCGGTTGACCAATTTTATCCCTAAGATCTCAGAAACAAAACCAAATCTTGTTTACAGGATAAAGATGGAAACAAAATAAAGATGGAAACCAAATAGTGCAGCTAAATCCCACACAAATAGGAAGCAGAACAGAACTGACAGAAACAAATAGAGATAAGAGGACTTAAAGCATATCAAATGCAAATCTCTAAAAAGGCATAAGTATATTGCTTCCATCCAACCCTATAGAACTGGTGCATCATAAGAGATCCATTTTTTACAAACTACTAGTACCACCACTTTCTTCATTTCTTTCTTTCAATTGGTAAATGTTGGTGATTGCTGTGTTTTCTCCCTGTATCATTGGCATTAATTCCTTATTTCCTTATCTGGTTTTGTGGGATTTAACCCCAGATTATTTGGGATTAAGTCAACACTTTATTGTCATTTATTTTTCCCCTTATCTGCACCTATTTATTTCTAGATTATTAGGGATTAAATCAACACTTTATTGTCATTTATTTTTCCCTGATTTTGTACCTTTATTTCTTTCTTTTATAGTCAGCAATAATTATAGGATTCTAGTGGTAATCATGCCACCATAGTCCCTTTAAATTCAAACTCTGTCATTATAACAATATAAGGCATTCATATTAGTTTTTCTCTCTATTTTCTTCATGGTATGAAAGCCTCCAAATACCTGATACATCCACTATCAATTTGGCGACCTCAAGGCCTTCAACACTGAGATCCTTGATAAGCAAAGCTCTGAAACTAGAGTAACCCATACTGCTCTAGCCACTCAAGGAGTTTCAGTCACAACAGTGCTCTCATCTAAGCCCACTCCAGCCCTCATCACTAGACATAAGTTCAATGGGAGTAATTACCTACAGTGGTCATCTAGGGTCCTCATGTATGTGAAGGGGAAGGGAAATGCAGGCTATCTCACAGGTGATACACCTTACCCAAGCATTTTAGATCCTTAATTTCCTATCTAGGATGCAGAAAATAATATGATTACGTTATGGCTCATCTACTTCATGACACTTGATATTGGGGAAAACTACCTTTTTTGCAAAACTGCCCAAGAGATCAGAGAATCCACTCATGAAACCTACTCCACCAATGAAAATACAGTGGAATTGTATAAGATTGAAGGTGTTCTCCATGACTCAAGGCAAGGTGATCTTACTGTTGTTCAACACTCTTCTCTACTTTTCAAATATTGGCAGCATATTGACACATTTAAGACTATCACCTAGAGCTATAGCACTGATACAACCATCTACAAGAAAATAGTTGAGAGGAAACACACATACAACTTTTTATTCAGGCTCAATGACAAGTTTGAACAAGTAAGGGGGAGAATCCTTGTAACTAAACCATTTCCTTCTCTCTGTGAAGCCATTTTTGAAGCACGAAGAGAAGAGAGCAGCAAAAAGATGCTAGACAGCCCCAAAATGCTTAGGTGAGCCTTTAGCTCTTGCAGCCCAAGGTCCCTCAAATCAGACCTCTAACAATTGGCAAAAGAAAGAAAGGAGACCATGATGTGACCATTGTCACAAATCAGGTCGTACTAAGGAAGCTTATTGGAAATTGCATGGTAAGCCTCCTAATTGGAAGCCACCGCCTCAGGGAGCTACAAAAAGATATAATACTACAACTAAGGAAGCAACCACAAGAGAGTCAAATTTGTTCGATCGAGAGCAACTCAACCTTTTGCAGAAACTATTTGTTACCCAAAGCACTAGTAAAAATAACATGGGTATTGTAAGTAATAGGCATATAGCCCAATCAAGTAACTTCCCATTTGCCTTGAACATAAGATCTTTAAATGACCATAGATGGGGGTGGACTCTTGTGCATCTGATCATATGTCCAGTAATCCCTCTCTTTTTGACACTATTAACCCATGTAACAACTCTTTAAAGGTCAAAATAGCATATGGAACTTTAGCTACTCTTACTAGTTTAGGCATAGTGACAATTTCTAAAAATCCTATTCTGAAAAATGTCTTGATAGTTCCTAAACTTGACTGCAACTTAATGTCAAACAGCAAAGTGATAAAGGATAATGGTTGTATAACTAATTTTGTGATGGTGAATGTATTTTTCAAGACTTGGCATCCAAGAAGATGACTAGCAATACTAAGAAGGTGGCTAGCCTCTATCCTATAGGCATGACTACTCAAAATAAAGGAGGATACACTGCTGCAGGTTATGATTGAGATTTGCTATTGTGGCACTATCGTTTAGGCCACCCAAATATAAAATACATGCAAAGAATGTATCCTAATTTGTTTAATATAAGTACTGCCCTCTTTCATTGTGATTCATGCCATCTTGCTAAACACACTAAGTCCAACTACCTTTCTCAAGGCTATAAACCTTCCCATCCTTTCCATCTTGTCCATAGTGATATTTGGGGGCCATCTAAAATTAAAGGTAATACAAGTGTGAGGTGGTTTGTTACTTTTGTTGATGATCATACAAGAGTGATGTGGGTGTATCTCATGAAAGAAAAATCTAAGGTGCCATCTATTTTCAAAAACTTCTACCAATTTATCCAAACTCAATTTCAAACCCCCATCAAGGTCCTTAGAACCAGTAATGGTGAGGAATATTTCAATAGCCAGCTGAAAACTTTTCTGGTTGAGAAGGAAATATACCACCAAGGTTCTTGTACCCACACCCCCTACCAAAATGGGATTGTTAAAAGAAAGAATAGGCATCTTCAAGAAGTGGCTAGATCACTTATGTTCACTATGAATGTCCCTAAAAACCTTGGGGGGGAAGCCATTCTCACCTCGGCATGCCTTATCAATAATGCCAACCAAAGCTCTTAAATTTCAAGTCCCTTGCAATATTCTCCTAAATTTTTTCCCTAGTACCCATGCTATTTCTACCTTTCCAATCAAAGTGTTTGGCTGTACCTGTTTTGTGCACCTTTCTCATAGTAACAAACTTGATCCCAAAGCTGTTAAATGCGTATTTGTTAGGTATTCTGCCTCTCAACAAGGGTACAAGTGCTATTCTCCCACTTTGCACAAATTTTGTGTGTCTATGAATGTTACTTTTGTGGAAGATCAACCTTATTATACAAAAACACTCATTCAAAGGAAGACCACTGTCCAACAACATGAATGGAGTTTTTGCATTGACAAACCATGTGATTTTGAGTCCAATATTCCTAGCCAGCAACCTACTACTTTTACACAGCCCCCCTACCACTGTTTCTCCTGAAATCACGCCTGACATAGCCAATCCAACCACTGAACCAAAGCCCAAAGAAGTTGTTTTAGCTCTTACAACCATTGAAATTCTCACCTCTGATATTGAACATAAGAAAATAATAAATCAGGATCATGAAGACAAAGATGTGGAGAAACATCAGAAAGAAAAAGGCTCAAGAGGTAGAGGCTAGCCCATCTTTTGAGCAAAACCAATCCTCAATTCCAAGTCCAGATATGGAACCTCAAAGTAATATTGATTCTTTAGATATTCCTATTACATTAAGAAAGTGAATCAGATCAAGTACACAACATTCTATTGGCCAATTTGTTGCCTATGATAACTTCTCTTCTTCTTATCAAGTTTTAGTAGCAAATATGTCTAATGATGCAGTGCCTCAAAACATCTTTGAAACTTGCAAACAAGAGAAATGGAAGGAAGCTGTATATAAGGACATGAATGCTTTACAAAAGAATGACACATGAGACTTGGTCGAATTACCTAAAGGGAAAAAAGCAGTTGGATGCAAGTGGCTGTTTAGCATCAGTCACTATAAAGCTAGATTGGTTGCAAAAGGATTTACTCAAACTTATAAGATAGATTACCTTGAGATCTTTGCCTCAGTCGCCAAATTCAACTCTATCAAGGTTCTTCTGTCTTTGGCTACTAATCTAGATTGGCCCCTATATCAATTTGAAGTAAAAAAGGCCTCCCTAAATGGAAATTTAAAGGAAGAGATGTATATGACAGCACACTCTGGTTTTGACGCTCACTGGTAGCGAAGTTTGTAAACTTAAGAAATCCCTCCATAGTCTTAAACAGTCTCTTAGAACTTGGTTTGAGAAATCCACCATGGTTGTTAAAAGACAAGGCTAGGCTCAAGGGCAAGTTGATCACACCCTATTAATCAAGTTCTCTATTGGTGGGAAGATAGCTATCCTGATTGCTTATGTTGATGATATAATAGTCACTAGTGATTACACTAGTAAGATTGAAAACTTACAAAAAGCCTAGCTGAAAATTTTGAGATAAAGGACCTTGGTTTACTTGAATATTTTCTTGGTAAGAAAGTTGCAAGATGAAGGAAAGGAATTGTTATATTCCAAAGAAAGTACATTCTTGACCTCATTAAAGAAATAGGAATGCTGGGGTGTAAGCCTCCAGACACTACTATGAAAGCTTATTACAAATTAAAATTCTCAACAAAGCCCTCCTATTGACATTAAAAGGTATCAAAGACTTATGGATAAACTCATTTACCTAACTCATTCTAAACTTGACATCAGTTTTCTTGTTAGTGTCATCAGTTAATTCATGAGCAAAACCATTAAAATTCACCTTGATGCTACTTAGCTTATCTTAAGGTACCTAAAAATGGCTCTGAAAAAGGGATTTTCTTTCAAAAGGGCAACAATTGTGAAGAGATATATTATGATGCAGATTGGGCTAGATCTATCACTAATAGACGATCCACCTTAGGCTATAGTACTTATATATAAGGAAATCTAGTAACATAAAGAAGCAAAAAAAATAGTTAGTTGTTATTACAAGTAGCGATGAAGCTGAATATAGAGCTTTAGCTCAAGGAATATGTGAAGACTTGTGGTTGAAGAGGCTATTATATGAACTAAGGGTCAAATATGAAGAACCTATCAAGGTACTTTATGACAACTTGGCTGCTCTAAATATAGCCAAAAATCCTATCCAATATAATAGAACTAAGCATGTTGAAATTGATCGTCATTTCATTAAGGAAAAAGTAGATTCTGGTTTACTGGATCTCTCTCATACTCCAACCAAATCTCAAGTTGCAGGCATCCTCACTAAACCTCTAGCACAGGTCAGATTTGAAGAATTAAGAGTCAAGCTAGAGATAATTAACATTTACTCCCTGTCTGAAAGGGGAGTTTTGGTGATTGCTATGTTTTCTCTTTGTACCATTGGCATTAATTTCTTATTTCCTTATCTAGTTTTGTGGGATTTAATCCCAAATTATTTGGGATTAAGTCAATACTCTATTGTCATTTATTTTTTCCTTATCTGTACCTATTTAATGCCAAATTATTTGGGATTAAGTCAACACTTTATTATCATTTTTTCCCCTCATTTGTACCTTTATTTCTTTCCTTTATGGTTAGCGAAAATTATGGGATTCTAATGGTAATCATGTCACCATGGTCCCTATAAATACAGACTCTGTCATTCAAATAAAATAAGGCAGTCAAATTAGTTTTTCTCTCTATTTTCTTCAATAAATGACAGGACAATGTGCACAAAACCCACCTTCCACAGTGTCACTAAGAAAAAGGAGGTAATCACCATTGACATGATTAATATTGAATAACAAAAATAAATAACATCATCAACACAACACAAACATGGACCTCCATCCTCTGCTGTGGGGGCTCACCACAGCAGGGTGCTGTTGTTATGAAAAATATATAGATATATATATTTCAAACAACTCCGCTGGGATAGCAGGCTGATTTAAATTCCACAAACACACATACACAAAGGAGAAAAGAAAGAGAGAGAAGCAACTTACACGATCAACAGTTTTTTGATCCCAGGCATCAAACCAGACAGCAGCAGCAGCCCAATACCCAACATGAGCATCATCTTCATCAACTTCCAGAGTAGAGGAAGTTTCATTAATATTCATCCACGACTCTAAGACAATTCCATCAATCTCACCACATTCAATTATAAGATTGTCAAATTTATGGTTATGCAAGAGGCACAATCTATTTTCTACTGGCAAAACAGAGTTCGATGGAACACCAGTCTCATTCAGCCGGGAATGATATGTTTTCCAGAAGCTACTGCTGGGATAAAGACTCTTCTCGAACACATGCACAGAGACAAATAAACTTACAAGTCTTAGCTCATGAAAATTCCTCATGTCAGATCTTAAACCACAACATATTTGACCACAAAATAAGACAAGTAACTTCAACATACCTCAATGAGTGACGTCTCTTCCAATATCTTCCACTCATATGGTCCTAAATAACCATATCTTTTCATTTCCTCAGCAACCTGTGCTCGAAGAGATCTACTTACTGTGCCAAACAATAGTTGCTTCAGACAGGATTCAATGTTCTCTCCAAGTCTTTGGAGTGTTGCAACAGCAAGATCGATTTCACCCTGTATAATCACATGATTGTATTTTGAGGAAGGTTATTTCCTAAAACCACTAATAAGTCATATTGTTATTTTCATGTAACAAATAAACTGGTAAGTAAAGTACATTACCTTCAGAAATAATTCATAAGCAATAGCTCTGCCAATGTCACGAACTTCAGTAAAAGTATCATGAGGGTCTTTGTCAGTGACCAAATCTTCCAAATGATGAAGATGCAGTTGAAGCACTGCCAAAGGAAGACGACCAGAAAGTAGAGCATCTTTAACCACAGTCTTAAGGTCTAAATTGTCTATCTTCCAGCGTGCCATCATCTCTTTTGGATTTTCTACCGGCAAAATCTTCTTTTCAGTGATTTCTTTTAATGGAATAAAAGGAGATACTTTGCTAAATTCTTCTGGGACCATGTGTGACTTAAAATCCACAGGCATCAAAGCAAGATTCCCAGTATCATCACCCCCTGATCCAGGTAGAGGAAAAGAAAGTTCATGTTGGTTCAACAAATCCAATGACACTGAATCTGAAGGAAGAACCAAAAGCTGAGATTCCTCCTGCAACATTTCTGCACTCTTTAAAGATGATTCATCCCCACTATCAACCTGTAATTTACCAATAAAATGTCACTTAGGATTCAGGAAACACACTCATACACACAATGCAATCAACTCAAGTACTGGTCTAAGTAGCAGAACCATAGGGCACCATACCAATCCTTGATTAGCCTTCTGAAATTTTGACCTAAGTCTACATTGCAGATTTCTGATTATCTCCAAGAAATGAGCCATCTCACGAAGTTTTCGAGTGAAATCCACTTCAGTCTGTAGATTATCTGGTTCAACTGGGGGAACAGAAAGTAATCTAGTCTTGTTAAACCCCTCCATCATGAATGAATCTCTCTTATGTTGCAGCAACCCATATTTACGTAGCATCTTGGTTGCAAAGGAAGTAGCCAATGCAAGCAGCCTAAAGATGTTGAACACATAAATATTTTATAATAATCCAGAGTCAAACAGAAAAAATTGATTAAGTATGCTATCCATTGCTTTTGTCATAAGTACTGATTTTTTCTTTTTTCTCTCCTCTCTTTCATGAGTATTTCTGCTGACATAAGAAAAAAGCACAGGGGATCCAACAGAATGGTTAAGAACCAAGTTATGTAGTCAAGTAAATAGCAAGCTGATATAATCTCATCACCCAAAAATCATAAATGTTATATAAATTTATTGAGGATCACATCACAGAAGTTTTTATTTCCTCTTTTGATATGTATGAGTTGAATAACTAGGAACATCAATAGACAGCAGACACCAGTTACAAACCTATCATCAGCCAATTGAATCAGTTTATAAATAACTGGAATAACAAAAAAAGTATGCCATCGATGATTATGTTTAAAAGTTCATTTAACCAATTAATTAAAATAAACTCAAACTACACAACAATGTTGATAAAAAAGAGATGCATGTAAGTACCTTAAACTTTGAAAACAACATCCAGTGTCCAAGCAGGACATATATGAGCCTGTCATGCTCACATGGAATATTTACACGTTGCATGTAATAACAAAATTAAAATTGACAAATAAAAGTTCCCATAGTTGAAATCGAATAAAAGTAACTGAAGGCAATTTTACAAGGGGACCCAATCAACAGTACTAGAAACACTCAAAGGTGAGCTTGGTTAACCATTGGATGGAACGTTTTAAGATTTTCTGACTTCAATATGCTCATCCATGCCAGCCTAAAACCAAAGTCAACTGGTCTAACTGGTCAGGTTTTGAATAAGCACAACAAGGTAATCAGGTTTTTGATAAAACAGTTCTTAGTTGCTCAATCGTAATAATTATGGATAAATAAATATCAGCCACTTTAAAAATTATGAAAAAAATGCTCCATAAAGATATGCAAAGGAGTAAATTCAAAAAAAAAAATTACTGACACATGGGGAAAAAAAGATTTTAGACTTCACGCCATATACATAAGATTGAGAACAAAAATTTAAGTCCATTAATGTTACATACCTTTTTAAGGAATTTGAAGTAGTAAACTTTCATGATGTACAAAAAGATTAAATAAATAGATCCACAAATAGCTGCGAATGCCATAAATGCACAATCAGGAGCTTTATTCATCCCATGTACAAGTAGTTATACACTGTTGCTGTTGCTGATTAAAGCAGTATATTAATTGCAATAGTTCTTCCCAATGTAGCCTCTAAAATCAGAACAACTACCTACAAAAATCTTGTCCTAAAAAGTTCTCCATGGATTAATTTCTATGGGCTCCAAAAGAATAAAAAATTAATATAGCTAGCCAAAGAAGCAAAGAATAAACTAGATCTTAGTAGTACAAGCCTCTTCTACTGAAGAAAAGTGTCATCACAGCAAATATTTTGAGTATTCCCACCAAATATCCTTTTTCCCCTTTATATGTGTGTGTGCTAGTGCATGTGCATATGTATGTGTGGGGCATAAATTTTTCTTGCAAGCAGCCAATATCATATTTAGCATTTGCTTTAAAAATGCTACAGAACTCAAAATACAACAAAGAGATGGAATGAAAGAATAGATCTACCTTGAAGCAGCAGAAGTTTCACTATCATTGCCACTTTTATTAAGCATAAGATGAACAGCAGCAAAAAGCAATCTCACAATACCCTCATCTGCTATGTGCACATCGACAAGCATTTCCAAAGATCTGTTCAACAATAAAACTGGAAAGTGAATTCCATTAGATAATATTTGCCATAAAAACCTAAATACTACTTAAAAAAAACCTCAACATAATCCATCTCATATACAACTAGCAACTAACCAATGTAATACACAGGAAAAATTAATTTGAGATAATCTAAAATTTATATTTAAAATAAAATTACGAATGGATAAGTTACTATTGAAGGAATTTAGAGATTAAGGGCCGGTTTGATTCTGTTTTAGTTTTCATATTTTTAAAACAGATTTTTTTTAAAACAAATTTTGAAAAAAAAAAATTAAAAAATTTGTTTGAATCATTATTATGCAAAATTGCTGTTTTGTGTTTTTTCTCTAATTCTGCAAAATAAAAGTTAATAAAACATCTAAAAAATGTTCTAATTTTTTTGTTTCCGAAAATACAATTCTGTTTTTATGTTTTATAAAACACTTTATTAAAACACATTATCAAAAAAAAAATTTTATTTTTAAAAACAAAAAACTGTTCTTAAAACGAAAAACCAACCAGGCCCTAATACTCTTATTCTCTTATTATTTAAGTCTAATACAAAGGTACATTTATAACTCTGCCTATGACGAGCCTTGATGCAAATTATTTTTCATACCCGGTCTCAAGGTCGGAAAAAAGAGGAGGGTTATATTAGGCAATCGACAGCCAACGTAAAACTTTGTCGAATCTTTATGATATGGACAAAGGTACATTTATAGAGAAGGACAGATAAGCCTCCAAAAAAGGAAAAAGAAAAAAAGAAAATAAATGCATAATAAAAATTTAATTAATGGACAGATTCACACCCTTTAGGAAAGGGAAAAAACATAGAAATAAAAGCCTAATTAAGGTCTAATTACAATCACTTAAAAAATAAATAAACGTTGGCCCAACTAGCAAAATAAAGAAACAAACAAATGCATTAAAGCCTGAAAATAATCACACGATAAATGTGATTTGCAATGAATAATCACCTACTAAATATGATTTCCAACACTCTCCATAAGCTAGGAAGGGCTTAGAACTACCATTGCTATTCTTCTTTCTTAGCATTTAGAGGTTGTCTTAAATTTTCTTCTTTTCCCTTGTCATAGAAATAAAGACCTAATTAAGGTCTAATTTTCTTCCTTGTCTTCTTCTTCATTACTCCTTGCTAAGGAGTCTCCACAATTTTTCCCCCTTTTCTTACTCCACTTTGTAATAAGGATCTTGGTTTTGGGCATCCTCACCTCACTTTTTGTGAGATAGAGGTCTTAATTTTCACGTGCTAACAACCAACATATGGTTTTTCTCACACTAACAACCAATGTATGGTACAAGGAAATAAATGCCTAATAAAAGACCTAATTAACAAATAGATTCATACCCTCTAGGAAAGGAAGAAAAAAACATAGAAATAAAGACCTAATTAAAGTCTAATTACAATCACTTAAAAAAGAAAAAAAAATATTGATCCAACTAGTAAAATAAAGAAACAAATAAAGGTATTAAAGTTTGAGAATAATCACATGTTAAATGTGATTTGCAGCAAATAATCATACATTAAATATGATTTCCAACCACTATTTTAATAAGTGAATTGTTTCATAAGCAAGGCACCAAGGTGCCACTAGGTTCAATAGCTGCAGATTAAAATCCATGGCCAAAAAACTGTTATGAACAAAATTTCCTATTTAATTTTTTTAATTAAAAAGAAAGTTAATTTATGAGAATGAGAGAACAATACAAGAACAAAGGACAAGTAATCCCTCCTAAAAAAGGGAAAAAAACCAAGACTTCAAGAGAGAAGGGATAATAAAAGTTAATCAATTCCCTTTTACCCCCATGACCAAGATAGGCCCTTTGTTAATCTTTAACAAAATATTCCACACCACACCCTGAGAGGACACACAAAATCTGGCTAAAACCATCAATTCTGCCACAAACATGACAACTGGCTCAATGATACCATTAGAGGTCATGATGAAAGCATATCCCAAAAGACTAATATGTTGAGAGGGAAAGCCTCAAGGCTTAAGTACCACCTTAAGTATTGATGTGCCTAGTATGGAACATATTATTGCACACCCCTTTGAAAGCTAGCATCCACAGCGACCCACTCTAGTTGCCAACTCTAAGTGGCTTTCACTCTAATGATCCCCACCAAGTAGCCTTAATTTGAGTAACTCCTTCCAAAGTTGCCCCTTCCATGTTAGGCAGCTCTCCATGAAGAGAGAACATCCCAAAAGACTAGCTTCTCAAAAGGGAAATCCTCAAGGCTTAAGTACCACCTTAAGTCTTGGCATTTGCCAATGTGGAACAAATCACCTAGATCTATATAAAACAATATGATTCATAAATAAACCATCATTCTCTCCCATAATTTTCCTTTACATTAACCCACAATAGATAGAATCAGAAATAAATACATTAGAGAGAAAGTTGAGTTGCACCTATTATAGAAAAAATTGTGAAATCACGTCTTAAATGATTTGAACATGTGTAGAGAAGACCTATACAAGCCCCAGTACGAAGAGTAGATCAGATGAAGAGTAGTCTAATAATTAGAAGTCGAGGAAAACTACGAAAAACTATAGGTGAAACTATTAAGAAAGATTTAAATTTAAATGGTTTATCTAAAGATAGGATTTATAATAAAATTTTATGACGTCATTTAATCCATGTAGCCGACCCCACCTAGTGAAAAAAGGTTTTGTTGTTGTTGTTGTTGTTGTTGTTGTATTAACCTACAATAATTCTTTAAAAAATATAGAAAGAAATCTACATGCCTATAAGACAATTACAAATCTACACAAATCCTCTAGAATCAATACATAGAACAACAAACAGGACACCTACTTTCATCAATGTATAATAATTTCAGATAAGATCAACACAACTATTTAGTATTAGATGATAAAGTCTTGTGATGAGGATGATGTTTCCTTTAAGTAATTACAAAATATTGAGTAGATATATATCCTTATAAGGTTACACCCTAACCTTCAAATGTGATGCATTTCTTATATACTAATTGATCTTTAATCTTAGTTAGTAATCAAGTTATTAAGATTTATAGTGTTAATTTTGTGCATTTTTTAATAGGAATTTGATGGGTACTTATGAGAGAAGGAAAATGCAAGAAAGACCAAGCTAATGCATATAATTAGAGGCCCAATTCATCTAGTATATAGTGCCTCAACCCAAATTGGAAAGGAAGAAACAAAATAGGAAAGTTCTTGCCCAAAAAAAAAATTCCTAATGCTAAAAGGAAAGTGGAATAGGAAAGTTATTGCACATCAAAGATTATGGCAGAAACAGAAAACCCTAGCAAAAGAAAGAAACAAAGAGATTCAAGGGGTCACACCTCAACTAAAAAAAAAAAGGCTCTAAAAGTTACTAATACCATGGGAGACTTGAAGGATCCTTTTTGAAATTGTTGTCAACAATTTGTTTTATTTTCTACTTTTTTCCCCCCTTTATGAATTCTCTTAGAATTAGTTCTAGGATTTTGTTGGATTTGGATAGACTTGTTTATGGATTGTATTTGATTTTGGAATATGCTTTTTCTTCCAATTAAATTATTATTCAATTTATAATCACTTGCAAATTGCAGACCACTTTTTGAGAATTCAAATTTGTAGTGAGAAGGACGGAGAGGTAAACATGTTATAAGGGATCACCTAAATAATAAACTTAGGTTACCTAAGTGAAATTGTAATTTGCATACATGCCAAACTGCTACATGCGAAAATACAGTAAGATCCATAGAACTTGATAGATTTGTGTTAAACCATATGATTACGAAAGTAAATGTAAGATTAATATAGATATATGTGTTCTATCTCGAGAGGGAATTATATATGCATTAAGGAATTGACCATTAATTACGATAGAAATTAATTACATGAATTGTTCTTTAGTAACTATTGAAATCCAAATTTTAGAGCCTTTTATAAATTAGGAATCTATTTTTTTCCCTCCTTTTTAGTTGCATTAATGAATTAATAATTATTTTAATTTGAATTTTTATTTTTCTAGATAAGAGGGATAATGAGATAATTAGTACTTAATTAACCTTCCTCATGAGAATGATACCTATATACTTGCAGAAAATAATCACCACCTTCTTTGGCATATTCTCCTCAAGATAACATGTGCATCACCCCTCAATAGTGGGTGCAAGATTCATTCAACTCAAAGACTGCTATTTCAAAAAGCATGAAATATAAATCAATAATGCAATAACTAAATTTGGACTAACCTTTCTATTTCATCAAATTTCAAGTAGTCCAATGCTACTTGTAATTGACAGATACGAGCAATTTTTAAGTCCCATCCTGACAAAAGCAATAAATAAATCAAGCTCGCACCTCAAATATGATCTTAAGATATCCAAAAGTTGCATGTTAATCATCCCATTCCATATCAAGAAAACTCACATAATTTCAGAACCAAATATAAAACCAATATATATTGCCATCATGTAGACAACATAAGATAAACTACTAAAAGTAGCAATTCAGGGATAATAGGTTAGCAATGGTCCAAGTGAGAATGCTAACAAAAATTATGCAAGTCACCTCCCACTAATTCACCTGGCTCTAACACTTCCAAACACACCAAAAATCAAGTTGAGAGATTGATAGAAGCCTTTGGCAGCACCCAAAAAATAAAAAAGGTGGCAAATCACAGCTGACAATTAAAAAAAAGAAAATGGAGCACTAGATAAAGTAGAAGATTGAAAACACACACATATAAAGAGAGAATTTGTTGAAGATAGAGAAATAAGATTAAAAACAAAAGTTAAGCAACAGTGCCTCCACCCCCACCCGAAAAAAAAAAACACCAGGGTTCCTTTGATTAAATTAAGAGGCTTTGGCGGGAATGAACAGAACTTTATGGCAACTAGCAGGATATGCTGATCTTTGGCATGTTTGGTATGAGCAAAAGACTTATAATTTGAAGAATACTTCATTTTTCACAGATCTGTCGTGGGATAAGACTATTTTTATGACCTTTTGTTAGTCAAGGGAGATAATTTATCATATATACAGAGGGATAAAAAAGTTTTATTTTACAGGTAAACTCATTTGTTTTTCCTGTAAATAATTACTATTTTTGGGCTTTTCTTAAGGAGTATTTCTTATCCTCCTCACTGCTCTTACTATATGTCTCTTAGAGGAACTCCCCTTTAACAAAGCATATCAAAAACATCCAAACAAGTGAAATAAACTATTCTAATAAGCAAAAGGAAGACAAGTGATGCTACAAAAATTATTATGTGCAATGGCACTATAGCAGTTTACTAAATGATACATCATCTTGGTAACACTCACCATTTTCCAAACACAATCGATCTGCCTCTTCAATGCTTTCATACAGAAGAACTCTGTCCAAAATTTCAATTTTCCAAGGAGAGCATCTAACTATTGGTTCTTTCATTTCCACATTGCCTTTTACATGAGATGAAATCCATGTATCCTTACTTGATTGGTGATAACCAATGTATTCAACAGGAAGGAAATTTGATGACAATGAAAGGGATGGAAGATACACAGATAAACCATCTTCTCTAACAATATAAAAACAACCTTGGAATGTGCAACCAAGTGCTTCTCCAATAACTATCTCTTCCTTTCCATTGAATTGGTACAAATCATATCCACTATTTAAGAAGTTATCATCATAAATAGCTGATTTCACTAGCAGGTTAAAATGAACAAGTTGAGAAACTACTTGATTCTTCACATTCTGCTTTTTAGAGAAACAAGTAATTCCCAAAGGAGAAAAACAAATAGAATCGTCCTCACTGAATCTGAAATTAGGAAGGAAAATCTTTCTCATAACATGTGACTCAACTTCACAAGCACAATATTTGTAATCATTAGATACTTTAGAAGCAGCAGAAAAGCCACTTGAATACGAGTCATACAAGTCCCCTGTTCCTTGAAAAGTGGAGTCATCAATGTTTTGAAGCACATTATTACCAGCTTTATTGGCACGATAATAGCTTGAAAAATTAGAGTTTACCATTTGGCGACCTATATCAGAACCAGCAACTCCCCAATTAAGCAACATCCCCAGCCCAAATTGCTGACAATATGGCAGTGACTTTTCATATGAAGAATTCTTTTCGCACATATAATCACCCACGCATATCACATAGATCACACCATTTTCATCAACCACAGCTAAAAGGGAGGTATGTGAAGCAACAACTAACCTTTTGAATGATCTTCTAAAAGGATCACTATGTTGATCAGACAAATTAGCCTTAACATCACACGCTTGCTTAACTTCTATATCATTAGCTAAGGGAAACTTTTCCAGCCCTCGCAAATCAGAATAAGGGTTAAGTCCACAAGCCTGTGCAACATCCAAATGTGTCACAAACTCACCAGACATTGCAGCATAAAGAACAATCAAGCCAGAAGAATTAAGACAAACAAGAAGATTGTCAGAAAATTGGAAATCCATCCACTCAATAGCCAGGTCTATATTTATTCTTTCATCAGGCTTCACCAACGAAACCCACTGAATACCTCTACTGTCTAGCCTGGCAACAAGAAGTAAATTTCTGCTCTTGTCTCTTTTATTTGCATCACCAGTATTGAGAAACACAGGGTCCATTAATGTTAAAAAAAATCCTACCAAGTGATATGATGCACTGGAGAACACATTCAGGCATTCGTGGGACCTGTTTATCTCAACACCAAATAAACTGGACAAAACATTAGATGGAGTATCTGCTCCACATGAGCTCAAGCTTGGATGGTCAGACATATCTTCCAATGAATTCTCTGTATTTTGGACATGTTTTTCTTTATAACAAAAGTCCCGACCTGGATTGACATCAAATATGTTGAACGAAATCACTTCTGCAGAGGAAGGAAATTCTGTATTATCCGGGAACTTAGTCCAGGCAGTACCATCACATACAGTAGTTTTAACTTCAGTGAAAAAAGATTTTAACCATTTTTTAGAAGCAGGGCCCCTTGATAATTCATCATCCCCAATAACTTTACAATGATCATGAGGGATTTCACCATCTCCACCAGTCCAATCTATGTCCTGAGCCCTAGAGATTTCACGACTAAGGCTGCAAGACTCATCCACTTTCACATTTTGAGTTAATATGCAAAAGGGACCCCATTCTACCCATCTGCCTTGCCCAAAGTCCCCCTCTATTGCAGCCTGAACCAATCCTCTAGATTTATTCTGTTTAGAGAAAGCATGGACTGTCACCCCACATCTTCCAGACACAAATAAAAATTCTCTAAATGAAGCATCATTGTGCCGATCATAGCTGTCCCCACACAGACCCCAGGCAAATGAGATCACATCACTAATGAAGGGGTAACTATCAGATCTTGAACATTCAGTTTCAGCAGAAACAGAGCCAAACTGAATTTCTGATCCTGAAGTACAAGGCAAATCATTCACCAAATCTGATCTACCAGGTCTTGTTAACTCCTGCGAGCAAATAGTTGATGAACCTGGATTGTGATCACTATAATGATCATAGCTACTTTTTGAATCACTACCATGTGAGTCCCCTGCAGACAACAAAATATATGCATATACCAGAGCAGATTATTAAAACAGATCATAGATATCTGCATGGACGCATCACACAAATACTAATATCCAGACACTTACATTTGGCCAAACTATAATTATGAGAAAGGAAAGCCATAATCACCTCTAATCAGAGGAAGCAAAAGAGCTTCACGTTGATATGAAAGCAAAAGCAGTATCCGTCTTGTAGGAGAAAGAAATGCTTCACGAAATTCTGAAAGGTTGAGTTGGGCCTCAGAGGGCCCCCATTTGTGCAACTGAAGTATAGCAGGATCCTCTCTGCCCATGGGCAACTCCATTCCGCTCCTCTAAATCAACCAGAACGCATATTCAACAAAAAGAAAAGAAACCATGATGAAAATGTTTAAGAAATAATTACACTTGTTCAAATTTCTAACACTGTTCACATTATTGAGCAAATACGATCTCTTAAACACTCACAGACCACTCAGAAGTGCAAGAGCGGCAGATAAAATAAAACCATCACTAAGAGAAGAAAATAAGAAATTGCCAATCATACATCCTTTCCTGTATGCAGCCAAAGTGTACAGAAACTAGGCATGAGTCTATAAGCGAGGGACGTGACTGTGTTATTTTCTGCAACATAACGATAACAATTACTAGCTAAGTCTGCTGTCCTTTCATTTGCTCGATTTTCCAACAAATGAAAAAGAAAAAAAAAATCACCAGTTCAACTGAATATAACAAAATATCACGAACAGCGAAACCACTCAGGATTCAACAATTACAGAATCATCCAGGAGCTCACAGAATCGGAAGAAAACATAATAAAATTAAAATTAAAAAAAAATTGAGGAGCACGCAATCACTCGAAATAAATAAATGAAAAAAACAAAAAAGAATTGCTGCGTTCAATGAAATTCAATTTAAAACTTGAAGCGCGCGGATATTTAACAGATTAGAATCATCGTATCATCAAAATCGCGCCGGCGTTTATTTCCCCACTCTAATTCCTCTAACTACACAGTCCCGAAGTCTCTTAGTTGGAGCGTAGAGCTTACCGGTGAGGCTGAGAGTGATTTCTCTGAAGGGAAACCGGAGTTCTTGAGGCTCAGAAATAGAGCCAATCACAGTGAACACAATTACGGAAGGAAGGGGCTTAATGGTCAATTAATTCGTCGTCTTCACTGTTATATCCAACTCCAGCATTTTCTTCCCCTTTTTCCTTTTTGGGTTAATGTTGCTTTCAGACAATTCCGCGAAGAGAATTCTCCGTGCCTTTGGCTTCTACTCCTACTTATAGCCCATTCAAATTAGTTTTCTGTTTAGAGCTAGGTCTTTGTTTTGAGAGAAAATTAATTATTTTATTCCTATAATTCATTTTGATTTTTAATTTGATTTTTATAATTTTTTAAACTATTCGTATACTTTACAAACATTTGAATATTAGTCCCTATCCAAATGTTAAAAAGTTACTCTCTGTGATGTCCATGTGGCATAATACTGTCAAAATTTTGCTAAGTTGTCAAACTGTGTTATGATGTGGCTACCGCGTATACTGGTCTGCATTTGAGCAGGGAACAATGTTGGACAAAATTGAAAAAAGAGGATACATGAGAAAAACGCAGCAGAGGATTGAGAAGAAAAATGCAACAAGAGCATGTAGCAAGAGCAAGAGCACGATTAATTTTTTCAACAGTCAGAGAATTTGGGCCTGTTTGGTTTGTTGGATTTGGCGTTAGGGAATGCAAAAAGGAATACATTTACAACTGCAATTATTTTGCCTACGACACAAAAGAAAAATAAATGCTTTTATATTTTTATGTTTAGTTGGATTAAGATATGTGAAGAGTGGAAAGATTCAGGGGAGGAAAGGACAAAAATATCCTTGGACAAAAAAGAAAGTTTCAAAAGTTTTTTATCAAATTGATCATATCAAAATATTATATATTAGTCAAAATCTAATAGCAAAAGACTTTACGAGATTGATTAGATCAATTCCAATAATAAAACAATCAAAACAAGGGAGAAAAAACCTTTAAAGATTCGTTAGATCAACTCCAAAATATTATACACTAATTAAAATCCAAAACAATCAACATGAAACTTATTGTTGAAATTACTATAAAATCTTTAAGATCATGAGAAATTTTACAACTTGCAAGACAAGTTATATATATATATATATATATATATATATATAAAGCTCCAAATTGATGGCAACTTAAAAGCTATGTATCACAAAGTCACCATCTGCTATCATAATCAATGGCTTCAGAGTCCGTGAAAGAGTGAGAATGTTGAACTATGACATGACTAATGGAGTTGATCCATTCCTTCTCCTTGTTGGTGTCAACAATGAAGTACACAGTGGTGTAGGCAGTGGAAAGCTTAAAGGTGTAAGGTTTAAGGATAACATCCTCAACTGCCTTAACGATGAGGCAAGGGTAGACGAGGATGATGCAACGAGGGGTGAAGGAGCGCGAGACGCTATAGGAGTCTTTGAACTAAAAAAACTTCCTTTGCTCTAGGATAAACCAATGGCAATGCCATAGATTTGTTTAAACGAAAGGTAGAAAGGGATTTTCCACTAATTGGCTCCAAAATTCACTTACACTCCTACCTTTTAGTATGAAACACCGAGTTACCCTTGTTGAAAACCCTTGTAGCTAATTCACTAAACCAAACACCCAAATGCAATGAAATGCATCACATTTCCTATCTACATCGCTGAACCAAACAAAGCCCTAGAGACACCGATCTTCTTCTTAGCTATAGATTCTCCATTTCCTCTTCAACTACCATCTTTATTCTTCTTCTACCTTCCTTGTGTCCATTTCTTAAATCATTATCACTATTTTCCACCTCCTTATTATTTTCCTTTGCATTTTCAATGATTTCCATTTAAGTTTCTTCTAAGATAAAATGCAAAGCAGATTTCTAAAGCCCTAACCAACCAATAAACCAATTTCATGAATAAGGCAATTGGGAAAACCAGATTGAGAAAAAATCAAGATTTCACTTATGTTTCAATGCTTCCACTATCTTAAACCTCTTTTCTCATTCTATGTCATGAGCTAAAAAGAAGCATTTCTATGGGGGAGATTTTACCTAAATCTAATATTTTTTTTTTACTCTAGTAGTTAAGCTCAACAAAGTGAGAAAATGTAAGAAGCAAAGAAGCTTTAAAGGTTTTCCCTTTCTTTCCTCCCAGCACTGAACCACGAAGCCTATGGAAGTAGACGAAGAAGAAGGTTCAAAAAATATAGGAGGGAGTGAGTATTAAACTTGAAGAAAAATCTTAACTCAAACCTAATCCAGATATGACTAATGTAATAGCCAAATGATTAAAGATTTTAGATAAATCGAAGCTGTGTGTGTGTGTGTGTGTGTACCTAATCCAAATATGACTAATGTAATAGCCAAATGATTAAAGATTTTAGATAAATCGAAGCTCTGTGTGTGTGTGTGTGTGTGTGTGTGTGTGTGTTTGTGCGCGTGCGTGAGAGAGAGAGAGAGAGAGAGAGAGAGAAAGAAAAAGAGAGAGAGAGAGGATAAAAATTACATTTAAGAAATGAGAAGCCAGTCCTCATGATTCCTTTTTATACATAATAAAGGAGAGAAAAACATAGAGAAAGAGAGAGCATGAGAGATGGAAGGGAAAATTTTGAAGAAAGGGCAACCAAATTGAGAAGGAGGAAACTAAGCCAAAAAGGAATAGTTATAGGAATGTCAAAACACTCATCTATTTGCATTTTAAGCCAATTTTATCCTTTATGTTTTATTCCCTTTTGTAACATAAAGGATTTTTGACTTAATTTAAATCCAGTATTTTAAATAAAGAGAACCCTATAGTAATGTGAAATAAGGTTAAATAAGAGTAGAAAAATAATCAAAATGTTAAAAAATGGGATTCAAAGAGCATTTATAATGCGAAAATGACACCAAAGTGACTATATATAGCTAAACAATGAACTTGTGGCAAAATCGTAATTTAAAAAAATTAAAAATACAAGAAAATAAGTTTTAAATGCCAAAATTAAACTTATTAAAAATTTTAGAGATCTTAAAAATCATAAGAACTATCAAAATTAATTAAAATCATTATAATATGTAAAATGAGACAAATAGTAATGTAACCGCAAGTAAAGCCATTTTTCACTCTTTTAAGCCATTTAAGCCCTAAAAATAATATTTTTACGTGAAAGAGTACTTCAAATTGTGTAAGAAGCTATTAGATCTTAAAAAGCTCAAAAAATAAGCAAAAACAAATTTAGTACCTAGGGGTAAAATCGTCATATTAAACAATTATACAAGAGACTTATAAAGGAAGCCACCATGTCATCTTCTTCTCCATGCCACTTCAGAAGCTTGGAGAACTCTTTAATGGCGTCATACATAACAGAGGAGAAAGAGATTTTAAACTCTATTTTAGGCAAATGAACGACCCCGATTCACCCCACGTCTATTAGGAAAACTTGATCTACTTTTTGAGAATTATCTAATGGTAGTTTTATTTTCATGAAAAAGGTGAAATTTGAATCTGATCCCACATAAAAAAAAGAGCTACTTTCAAGAAATTGTTCGATAGAAATTAGTCTATATGTAGGGTGCTCCACATTGAGGTATAGAGCCAAAAAGAAAAAGAAAAAGAAGCAAGGAAAAAGTAAGAAGGTTAGAGGTTTTATTAGCTTTATTTTACCTATAAAAGACAGTTTACCCTTCCTTATCTTTTATGCATGTTGACTTGTTTAAAATTGATGTGTATTATATGTATTGGTTGCTTTAATAACATGCTATATAATGTATTAAACTAGTTTCTAAGCTATGTATTATGAGTTATGCTTGTGGCTTGTAGCAAATAGCTAAGGGGCATAAGATTGAATGCAATAGTTCACCCAAGGCCCAACATGAGCCTAAGCCAAGTTAAAGTGTTATGGCCATGATAGAGAAAGTACGAGTCCAAATAAGTATGATATGATAGTTTTAATACTTGAAATGCTTAACATTGCATACTTGCACTATCTTACCTAATTATCTCATGTATATATTAGTAGTTGAATATAGCTATTGGGATTCTCTTCAAAATCTCACTCTTCCATTTCTATTGACTTATGTCAAGTATGAAAAAGTTTAGTGCCAAAGATAATAAGGAGACATGCTAAGACTAAGGACTGCACCAAGTATAACTTAACTTATGTGTAGTTAATAAAATTATACATGATTTGTAATGCTATATGTTGTTTCATTCATAGGCCTATGATTAGTAATGCCAATTAAGTTTTATGTCTCCTCATTTTTACATGTGATTTAGAGAGCTATATAGTTTTAGTGATTATGTTACATTTGAGAATAAATATGTGAAGTTGCATGGGTTACATGCACTAAGATGGATTAGCTGATAATTGAACCCTGAAGTCCTAAGTTAGAAAGTTAAAGTAAGGACATAGATGTGTATGTTAGGGATTAACAATTCAAACTATAATTATGATCGTTACATGGTCTGGATTTTTAAAATTTTATGAACAAACTCTGCCAGATTTTCCTTAAAAATTTATGAAGTCATACTAATCATTAATATATTCGTTAATTAGTAAAGGTTATTGCCAATAATGAGAGAAATAAGTTCTAATGTGACTTATAAATCAAGGATGAAATGTATTAGATATAAAAATGTAATAGAAATATTTTAGTAAATGTTGGATTCTTATCTACATGTATGAGTAAACCAAACTCATAAATGAACTCAAATAGATAAATAAAGAGTTACTAAGCTAAGGTGTTACATTTTTTGTATCAAAGTAATCGTTCAGGCAATCTAGCTCTATAAAAGGTTCAAGGATAAAGATTAAGAGTAAAGGATGAAAGTGTCAAACGCCTACAAAAAGACATTTACCCATAGTTAAGAGATAAAAAGAAATGTTCAAGGATAGAGAAAGTCTAGTATGCTTTGGATAGCAACCATAAGTTACCTGAAAAGATCTATAAGGATTGTGTTTATAGGCTAGGAATAGGCATTAGAAGATAGTATTTATCTTTAAAAGTCTTAAATAAAAGTATTAGTAATCCTAAAATAAAATAAAGTAAAATGGGCTTGACACATGAGTCTTTCCTAAGAAGCCCGAGTATATGAGATTCAAAGAGTACTCAAAGTGAATGTTCAAATACAAAGAGGTAGCATGATTGCGAGAGGTCACTCTGAGGGTGTTGACTCCAATCTCAATGACTACCTAATACAATGGCAATGAGTGGGGTTGAGGGTATAAGCCCTAGATGTAAGTAAAAAAAAGTTGTAAGTACTAAAAGATGTCCTAGTCAAATTGGTATAGACATGTTAAGGATCTAGTAATGAGTATAAGATGTGTAATTACTAAGGTTTATGTTTAAGATTAGTAAAAAGGAAGAGATTAAAGAAGAAGAAAAAACCTAAGGATCCAATGATAGTTCTGTTCTAGGCCAAAATAGGCTTTTTGGATTAGTAGTGAGTAAGCATAGAGAAGTTTCAAGAAAATCTTAGCAAAAAGAGTACTTAAACTCACAGGTGAGTCTAAAGCTAAGTAGGCATTGGGTAGGAACCTAGTATCTGGATAATAAGAGCATGATGTAAGTCAGCCAAAAAAGAATCTCAATTCATCTGGGAAGTAACTTAAAAGTTGCTATAAATATTGTACCATCTAGTTCAAAAAGAAGTACAAAGGAAGGGTCAAAGAAGTAAATAGGTAAACTAGTACTAATGGCCTAAACAATACATGTTAAATTTTTGAGAGATAGTTAAATTATCCTCCTGTCTACAGGCATAAAAGGTGGATTTGAAAAGACAAAAAGGATATAAAGAGCTAAGGAACCATCAAATGATAGTTAATTAAGTCCTCTAAGAAACAAATCCCCTAACTTGGGGTTTAGAACAGCATAAAGAAAAGAAAGAGAGAGCTAAAAGTTAGAATAGAAGAGAAAGGTGTCCTAGGCCCAAAAAATGTCAATAAAGGGTTAGCTAACCAAATATTAGGTAATAATAATAACAAAGTAGGTAGATAAGCTCAAGTTAACTAAAGTGATAGGAAATCCACCATTAAGCCACATAAACTTCCCTTACATATAGTATATTCAATGAAAAGATGCTATAGTAGTGGAGCTAACATAATAAAGCATAAAGCTACTAATAAAGAAGATTTAGGACACTTCTAAATATGACCTTAAGAGGGTTAGTGAAAACCCCAAGATGAAAGATGTATGATCTCAATGTGAGATCAAGAGCTTTAGAGTAAACGAGGCTCTATCATTGTCAAGAATAAAGGTAAAAGTTGAGGAAAGCAATTAGAATCAAGAAGTTCTTGAAGGAAGTTAAAGGAAGTTAAGGACCAACCTAGTTGGTAAATCCATAGTACAGAAAGGCAATTAAGAAATTTTAAAAGTCTTAAGATAAGACAAGTTATGTGGTTCACTTATAGCAAGATATTTCCTTGGAAAATGAGTCTGTCAAGGGATTAAGGATGTCTAAGAGAAACCCCTTATCCTTTTTATGGATAGTGAGTTAAAGTGAACCAACAAAAAAACATGAGTAAAGCAACAATATAGGATAAATAAAAAGAAAAGAAAAGAGATAGCTTTAGTACTAAAGGCACAGTGAAGTTTATCAACCAGCATAGGATAATAAGGAAACGCATGCTAGAAGGTGCCATAGTCTTCATCATGATTGTTATTAAAGTGTAGTCAAGTGCCACAAAGAGATGTCATTAGATGGATGAGGATAACAACCAAGAAGTCATCAAAACTATTGACATGTTCTAGAAGGGGTATTTCATTATCCCATTGTCATATGACATAGAAAAAAAGTCTTATGGTGAAGTGAACAAAAAGTAGTTGAGCTAGTCAAGGCAAAAAGTAAATTAAAGAAAAAGTAGTTAAAGGATTTCTGAGTGACTGATCTTAAAAAGAAATCTCGGAGAAAGAGTCTAAAATATAAAGATGATGTAGATTAAATATGCCTATAGCACAAGAGATTAGATCAAAGTAGCATGAGTTCATTACATCCATTGACATAAGTCCCTTATAGAATCTAGTTGATGAGAAAGTAGTGATGTCTAAGGGGATTAGCAATGGTAAGTATCCTATAAGATTAATTTAAATGCATTTTGGCACAAGAAAAACCTTTTGGTGTAAGGCACTTTTATGCTAGATGCACTTCGGTGTAGAGACCTAGCTTAAAGTTGCAAAATAAGAGTTATGTCAGCTTAAAGACATACTAAGTGTAAGCCAAGTTGCACATCACTAAAGCAAGCAAGCAAAGTAAGTCAATAAGAATAGAGGTAAGGAAAGCTTAGAGGAATTTAAAAGTTGGCATCTAATGATACCATAGTTAAGCAATGAGCAAGTGCTTTAAGAGCATTATAATTATGGGACAGAAGAGAAAAAGAATGCCCTACAAGTCCCATTAGGCATAGACTATTTTATAAAAGTTCCAAAAGAGTATAACAAACATATAAGCTTAGCCTTAGAGACTTTGAATGGTAGTTGTCAAACTTAGTAAGTGTAAATTTTATTTTACAAAAATTGTATTCTTAAGCCTTAAAATCTCCAAGAAATATATCACAGTAGATCCTAACAAAGTACAATAGGTCATAATAGACCCTAGTAAAACTTAGAAGAGGTCGCAGTAGACTCAGGGATCACAATAGATCCCACAGAGCTATAAAGAGCTCAAAGTTACAGTTACAGAAGTTCTCTTAAGAGATGATGGTCCAAAATAGTTTTTACATATTAGTTCAATTTCAAATATCAGTATAGTTTCATATAATTTTTAGTTTTGGAAATCAGAGATCTTCTAAGTCTAGCAGGCTGTTACAAAAAGAGTTATCAAATCCTTTCTTAAATAGCTAAAGCACTAACTAGACTTCACTGACAGATGAGATGCAGTATAGGGGGTAAGAAAAGTAAGAGAGCAGCTTTCCAGAGTTACTATTAGATAAGCCACTACCCAATCTTAACCATACATGACCCAAGAGAAAGATACTTTTATTCACATCAAAGATACTTTTAGAGAAAAAAAAAAAGAGGCCTAGGTATATTCTTTTGTAATAAGGTAAATAGTAGTATATGCCTTTAACAGTTAAAGCTAGATGAGGAAAAAAATCCCATACAGTATATAGAGCTAGTTTCAGTGGCATTGCTCTTAAAAATTAAAAATGCAAAAACCACAAAAAGTGGTAAGGACTAGTATAATACAAGTACTCAGATAGAAAATTAGTTTAAGAAAAAGCCCTGGCCTAAAGGACACATTGAGGGTATTAGCAATAAAAGAAGAAGGGAATTGTAGGTCACTCTAATAGGCTAAGCAATTGATGATTAGTATAGTCCCAGTACCTAAAGGTGTTATTCCAAGGCCTTGTATAGGAAAAGGCAAGAATTTATTTAATGTGGGATAAGTTAAGTGAAAAAGTTTACTAGCTAAACATGTGGACTAAACTTCTTAGTAGATCCAAGGAATTAGTAAGGAGCTCTTGACAACTAGTAGTAACCAGAGAAAGATATACAAACAAGAAAGAAGGCTATAAAAGTTAGAGGTTAGAGACCGTGTATTCAATAAAGTGTCTCCAATCACTAGTAATAGTAGGTCTATTAAGACAAAAGAACTCAATCCCAAGTGATCTAGTCTTAGACCAATCATTTATAAGTTGACCTTGCCTCCTAATATGGGCCTGAACCCAGGGATTAACCCTATGTTTAACAAAAGAAAAATGATAGGCAAATCTTTCACAAGTTAGAGATTATAACAATGAGAATCAATGAATAACCTAAATTGCTATAACACTAAAAATAATAAGTTACAAAGTCTTGTAATTCAGTAACAGAAATGTTCCTCTCATGTAAATGATTTAAAAGAGGTCTTATCTCTAAGGCGAGTAACCTAAAAGATGGAATGACAAACTAAGAAAGAAGTAATATCCTTTAAACTATATTTAAATTTTGAAGATGAAATTTTTACTTATGGGGGGTGAAATGTAACATCCAACATCTTGATTTAATTGAATCTCATATTTCAAATAAAAAGTGACCCTAAAGTAATATGAAGTAAGATTAAATAAGACTAGAAAATTAATCAAAATGTTAAGAAATAGAATTTAAAGATCATTTATAGTGCAAAAACAATGCCAAAGTAGGTATATATGACTAAATAGTGAATTAATGGCAAAATTATAATTTTAAGCAAAATTTTGAAAACTTAAATAAAAGAGCTTTAAATGCCAAAATTAAATTCATTAGAATTTTCAAGGGTCTTGAAAACTATAAAAACTATTAGAATCAATTTAAACTCTTACAACATGTAAAATAAGATAGATAATTATGTAATTATAAGTGGAGTTATTTTTCACTATTTTAAGTTATTTAAACTCTAAAAATAATGTTTTTATGTAAAAGAGTATTTCATATTGTGTAGGGAGCTATCAGATCTTGAAAAACTCAAAAAATAAGCCAAAATGAAGCTAGTTAGTACTCAAGGCTAAAATGATCATATTAAAAAATTATAAAGAAAGCTTATAAAGGAAGCCACCATGTCATCTTCTTCTCCATGCCACTTTAGAAGCTTGGAGAACTCTTTAATGGCATCACACATAAGGGAGGAGAGAGAAATATTTCAATCTCTATTTTAGGTAAGTAAATGGTCCCGATTCACCTTACGCCAGTTAGAAAACTTGATTTATTCTCTTAAACTTATTTAATGGTGATATTATTTTCATGAAAAAGGTGAAGTTTGGATCTAATTCCACACAAAAAAAGAGTTCCTTTCAAGAAATTGTTTGGTAGAAATCAGTCTACATAAAGAATGCTCTGCATTGAGGTGTAGAGCTAAAAAAAAAAAAAAGAAGTAAGAAAAGAGCGAGAAGGTTAGAGATTTTATTGGTTTTATTTCAACTATACAAAGTAGCTTACTCTTCCTTACTTTTTATGTATGTTGACTTGTTTAGGCTTGATGTATATTGTGTGTATTGATTGCTTTAGTAACATGCTCTATGATATGATAAACTAATTTTCAAGCTATGTATTATGAGTTATGCATGTGCCTTGTGGCTTATGGCTAATAGCTAAAGGGCATGAGATTGAGAGCAATAGTTCACCTAAGGCCCAACAGAAAGAGCCTAAGCCAAGCTAGAGTGTCATAGTCATGATAAAGAAAGTATGAGTTTAAGTAAGTATGATATAATAGTTTTAATGCGTGAAATATTTGATCTTGCATACTTGTATTATCTTGCTTGACTATCTCATGTATATATTGGTAGATGAGTGTAGCTACTAATACTCTATCAAAAATTTCACTCTTCTATTCCCATTAACTCATGTCAAGTATGAAGAAGCTTAATGTCAAAGATAGTGAAGAGACATGCTAAGGCTAAGGACTACACCAAGTATAGTTTAACTTAGTGTAGTTAATAGAATTTCAAATGATTTGTAAAGTATGTATATATTAATGATATGTGTTATTTCCTTCATGGGCCTATAATTAGTAATGCCAATTAAGTTTTATGTCTCCTCATCTTTATATGTGATTTAGAGAACTATATAGTTTTAGTGGTTATGCTATATTTAAGTATGAATATGTGAAGTTGCATGGCTTATATGCACCGAAATGGGCTAGCTAATAACTGAGTCCTAAAGTGCTAAGTTAGACAATTAAAGTAAGGACATAAATGTCTATGTTAGGAACTAAGAATTTAGATTGTAATTATGACTATTATATGGTTTGGATTTTTAAAATTTTAAAGGGAACCTGTGTCAAATTTTTTTAGTGACACCAATCACTAATATATCCGTTAATTGACAAAGGTTATTGCCAATAATGAAAGGAATAAATTCTAATGTAACTAATAAATCAAAGACGAAATGTATTAGATTTAGAAAAGTAATATAAAGTTTTCAGTAAATTTTGAACTCTTATTTATATGTATGAGTCAACCAAACTTATAAATAAATTCAAATAAATAAATAAAGAGCTACTAAGCAAGGTGTTACACCTTTAACCTCTACTGCATTTTTCTCATTAATCCACTGTATTTCAATTTTGTCCAATGCTAATGCCTATTCAGATACGAACCTATATATGTGGCAGCCACGTCATAACGCTGTTTGACAACTTAATAAAAATTCAACGCCATCATGTCAAATAGACACGATAGAGAATACTTTTTAACATTTACATAGTGTAGGGATTAACACTCAAATGTTTGTAAAGTAAAGGGTTGGTTTATATATATATATATATATATATATATAAGGATCAAATTAAAAATAAAAAAATATATATAAGGACTAAATGATTACTTTTCACTTATTTTAAAGTAATTTTTCACACAAATAAAATTAAAAAAAGTTTATAAATTGTATCCTTGATTTGACTCGAAATAATTATTTTTAATTCAACTCATTTTTCTATCTAAAAGAATATGCTATTTTAAATATTCCACCCCCAAAGCTCAAGCGCCATTAGTGTCATTTATGGCTTGCCAGTGTGGCAAAGGCTCTCAATCCTCAAAATTTCATACTAAATTTTGCATATAAAATTGTTATAGATAAAATAAAAAATAAGAATATAAATAAAATAAAATAATCACATTTGGTATAATATAAAAATAAATAAAAAGTAAGAAAAAATAACTTTTATACTTTTATTTTAAAAAATAAAAAACAATTCATGTATTCATATTTAAAAAATAAAAAAGATAAATATAATTAAATAATAATAAGTACATAATAAATATCACATAAAATAAATAATAAACAAGATGCATTTCATCTCATTTTTCATACATTTCATTGTGGTAACATACTATCAAACCCGTCAGAACTGCACTTTCTCAATATGCACAAAATATTTGTTTGATTCGATCGGTATTTGGATTCCTATAAATTCTCTTGAATATCCCACTTTGTTTGGCCCAATGAGAATTTAGCAAGAGCTTTTAAAGATTGTTCGAAATTTAGGGTTCTCAAATTTGAGAAAATATTTCAAAATAAATAGTGACATGTTAAAATATATATAAATATATATATATATATATTATTTTAATCTCTTACGAATAAAATATATTTTAATTTAATTCTTCATAAAATTATTTTTTAATTTATCCCGTAATAACTAAAATATTTCTTAATTTAATATTTCATAAAATTATTTTTTTAATTTGGTCTCTCAGATTTTTTTAAAGTTTATTCTTCACAAATAAATTTTTATTAATAATGATAATTCACATATAGATATTTTTTAATTTAATAAAAAGATATTATTGATAATAACTTTATTTGTTGTAGAATTAAATTAAGAAATACTTGTATGTAAATAATTAACTTAAGAAAGTAATTTTATAATAGATTAAAGTTAAAAATATATTTTTTGTAAGAAATTAAATTAAAAAAATTTATAATAAACTAAATTGATAAAATACACTATTTATGAGGGGCTAAATAAAATTTTACTCCATATTCTATGGGATGGCATTTATATCGCCAAAAAAAGAAGTCCTACCATTGGCAACCTCAAAAAAAAAAAAAAGCAACAATTCCATTTGAAATTGAAATTTCCCCACGCTGATTTCAGATAACAAATATACATACATATACATATACATATATAATATTCTTGAAAAAAAAATCATTGATAATACGGAAAAGAAGAAGTTACCAACGTATAACACTCCCCTTCTCCACCTTTTTGAAAATGTGAAAGTGAGCGTTATATAAAATTATTTTTAAAATAAAAAGAAGAACATTCCAGAGAAGCATATCAAGCCACTAGTTATTAGAAAAGCATTGAAATTTCTTAAAAATTTGTTGGATAAAATTGATATAAATAAAATTTAAAACGAAATTGATACTCACTCTAAATTTAATAGAGTAAGAGGAAAATTTTACCTTTTAAGTATTTTTTATTAATTTTTCAATAAAAATAAAATAATAAAATAATTTTTACAACTCAATGATTACATCTTTAAAAATAATTTTCTTTACGTTATGTCTTTGTTTGGGATTTAATAACAAACACTTAATAAAGTTTATATTCTTTTCTTCTCAACTGTTTTTTTTTTCCTTTCTTATATTTTCAATTGACGTTTTTAAAAGAAAAAAGAAATCATGATTACTTTTTTAATTAAAACAATGGGAGAGATAATAAATACCAGCTAGCCTATTAGAGCACTCATGTAGCACCTAATAAGCCCATTAAGACAGTGAAATCTATTGAAAAGTAATTAGGGTTATGTTTGGTAGCCATTTTGAGTATAATTCATGATGTAATATTTTTTTAATGATAGTTATAATATATTACAATTATTATTTAATAGTAATTATTATTTTTGATCTTAATCATTTAATTTTTTAAAATTAGGGATAAAAATATAATTTATTTATTTATCTTTGATATTCTTTTATTTTTTTCATACCTATCATTATATCAAACCAAACATATATGATCATATACCTTTGTTAAGAGTATTTGAGAAACAGTGCATGCTTCTTACATGAAAACACGACCAAAAACATTGTATGTTGTGTATGCTTCTCACTAGCTTTTAATCCTGTATCATATGAACGTCTTTGTTCGTTACTTCTAGCTGTGAAGGACTGACATCTTGATATAGTATCATGCTCCTGTGATCACAAATACTTCTCAATGAATTCAAAGAGGACCCTCCTACCCGATTGAATGAATTAGCTCCATTAACGTTTCTATTTAAGCTGAAATTGATTGAGGGTATATTCCTTCAGTACGAATCGAATATTTGAAATCAAATCACACAGACCAAACAAATGGACATTATAAAAATAATTGTTCCAACGTTTTCCTGCATTCGTAATGAAAAGGATATATACCTGCAATTCTATAGACTTTGTGTGTTCAAGTTGCCTCTAATAAGAGAAATGACATTATTTTCATGGAAAAAGGATTACTTCCTCTGGAATGTTTAGCTTTTGCAAAAGCTTCATAAAGAAGCCTCATATTTGGGCGGTGTAGGATTTGAATTTTGTTGCGAGAAAAATCTATAATCTTCTTTCACTGTATATTTGCGAGAAAATGTCCCTGTCCATATAAATTGAGTTGCGATCATAGTATCTCGAGATAAAATACCTAATTGTCAGTTATAAAATTAGTTTACTGCATAATATTTTGTCATAAAAATACTCTTTTGGGTCAACAAATACTATTAAACAATTTACATTTATTCATACTAAATTTAGCTGATCTGACCTTAAATGGATTATTAGAATAACTACTCAAATTTGTGGCTGAAACTTTACTCGTATACAAAAAGTTTGTAATGTTCAATATGAATTATTTATCAATGTAAGTTGTTGTTGGAGCATGTGTGTGTGTGTCAAAAGAGAAAAGAAAATAAATGATGAAGTCCTATATTACTCAAATAGGAGAGGACTTTGGTAACTCATGCTATAAATAGAGGGCTCGAGCTCAGTCTTCAATGCACCACAGCTTTGACATCCTAGCTATTTCCTCTCTTTCTTTTCTTGAGATTTTCTTATTCTGAGTTTTATATTTTCGTAGTTTTGGTCCCTGCGAATTATGCAGAAGAGCCTGTTTAATCTTGGGGAGTGCCGTTCAGTGATGAAATAATTCTTAAGGACAGTGTCCCTGACATGACTCAGATCTTTTGCTTCTAATTTTTTTTACTTGTGTAGACAACAATCTTAAGAGTTATGGAGTCACAAAAGAGCAATGATGGTGTTTCCGATGGTCCTGCAAGTGCTACCGTGAATGCTCCATTACCGTTGTCGCTTTCTAGACTACTGCCAGACGTCTCAAAAATTGAGCTCTTTAATGGGAATAATTTTAGAAGGTGACAACAACGTGTTTATTCTATCCTTAACTTACATGGAGTTGCTGCTGCACTCACACAATCTGAGCCTCCATCAGATGCTGATCAAAATCAAAGGAATGCTTGGGATTATGCCAACAAGGTATGTAGGAATACCATTATTAACACTATTTAATAATCTCTTCGATGTGTACTATGTGAACAAGGAAGCTAACAAGATTTGGGAATCACTGAATGCCAAATACACTGCTGAAGATGTTGGGAAATAAAAGTTCGTCGTTAGAAATTACTATAGATGGGAGATGATCGAGGACAAAAATATTAAACTCCAAATTAATGAATATCACAAATTGCTGGAGGAGTTGCGTGCTGAAAAAATCAACCTCCTTGATGAGTTTGTTGTCGGAGTATTGATCAAGAAGCTACTAGAATCCTGGAAGGACTACAAGCAACAATTAAAACACAAACAAAAACAATTGTCGCTGTCAGACCTAATTACCCACATCATTATTGAGGACACTAATAAAAAAGAGATGCAAGCTGCAAAAGTCAAGGTGATAAATTTAAGAGCAAATCTAGTCAAGGCAAAGCCGCATGGCAAGAGGTACAATTCTAAAACAAAACCTGAGTACAAACCTAAAAATACTAACCCCAAGTTCAAAAAGAAAGGTAGTTGTTATGTTTGTGGAAAACCAAACCACCATGCTGCTCAGTACAGGAAGAGAGCTAGAAATGACAATCCTCTTAAAACCAACCTAGTTCAAGGAGATGAAGAAATCATAGCTGCGGTCATTTCTCAAGCTCTCTTTATGTCCGATGTGAAGAAATGGGTGGTAGACTCTGGGGCTACCAGACACATATGTGCTAACCATGAGATATTTTCCTCTTATAATCTGATTAAGGAAGGAGAAGACAAAATCTATCTTGCTGATTCCCGAACTACAAAAGTTCTAGGAAAAGGAAAGGTTGAACTGAAACTCACATCTGAAAAGACTCTGTTCCTTAATGATGTCCTTTATGCGCCTGATGTTATAGCTAATTTGATTTCTGTAGCTCTATTGAGCAAAGTTAAGGTTAAAGTGTCATTCGAATATGATAAGATTGTGATGACAAAAAATAATGTATTTGTAGGAAAGGGTTACTATACTCAGGGACTGTTTGTTCTTAATGTTACTGATATAAATGAAAATGTATCATCTTCCACTTACTTACCTATTTTTATGATTGATTCTTTTGATATTTGGCATGCTCGATTAGGACACATTAGTAAATCTTATTTAAAGAAAATGCAAACACTTAGTTTAATTTTAAAATTTTAAAAAATAATTTTTTAAATAAATGTGAAATTTATGCAGAAACTAAGTTAACTAAAAAAATATCATTCTCCGATACAAAAAGAAACTGAGTTACTTAGCTTAATACATACAGATTTAGGTGATTTAAAACAAATTATAACAAGAGGTGGCAAAAGATAGTTTGAAACCTTTATTGATGATTTTTCAAGATATGCAAAAGTATATTTATTGAGAAATAAAGATGAAACTTTCGATAAATTTCTTCTATACAAAGTTGAGGTAGAAAATTAACTAAATAAAAAGATTAAAAGAGTTAGGTCAAATAGAGGAAGAAAATTTGTTTTATTTAATGACTTTTGTGAAAAGGAAGGAATAATTCATGAAATAACCCCTCTATATTCACTTGAGTCAAATGGAGTTGCAGAAAGGAAAAATAGAACTTTAAAGGAAATGATAAATGCTATGCTTGTAAACTCTTCTACACCTGATAATTTATAGGGTGAAACCTTCTTATTTGCATGTTTTTTACAGAATAAAATACCTTATAAGAAGACAAATAAAATACCTTATGAATTATGGAAAGGATATACACCCAATTTAAAGTATTTGAAAGTGTGGGGGAGTCTTGCAAAAGTTTTATTACCTGATCCTAAAAAAAAAAAGGAAAATTGGTTCTAAAACGTCTGACTGTATGTTTATTGGATATGCTGAACATAGTGCATCTTATAGATTTCTAGTTTTAAAAAGTGATGTTCTTGATCATAATACTATTATTGAAACTAAAGATGCAAAATTTTTTAAACATATTTTACCGTTGAAAATTCAGCATATGTCTCAAACAGTTAAAATTTTTCTTTCTTCTAAACAAAATGAAAGTGAAAATTTTGTTGAAAATCCAAAGAGAAGCAAAAGACAAAGGAAAGAAATTTCTTTTGGAAATGATTTTTATACCTATTTGATACAAAATGAGCTATCAAATTTTTCTGAAGCTATTTCATCTTCTGATGCCTATCTCTGGAAAGAAGCAATTAATACTAAAATTGATTCTCTTAATCAAAATAAGACTTAGATTTTGGTAGATTTACCTCTAAGAGCAAAACCTATTAGTTATAAATAGGTTTTTAGAAAGAAATATAATCTTGATGGATCTATTGATAAATATAAAGTGAGGCTTGTAGTTAAAGGATTTACTCAAAAACAAAATGTTGATTATTTTGATACATTTTCTCTGGTTACAAGAATTTCTTCTATTAGAGTCTTGATTGCTTTAGCCTCGGTTTATAATCTGTTTATTCATCAAATGGATGTTAAAACAACTTTCTTAAATGGTGATTTAGAAGAAGAAATTTATATGGTACAACCTAAAGGTTGTATTGTTCTTGGACAAGAAAACAAAGTCTGTAAACTTATTAAATCTTTGTATAGATTGAAACAGATGCCTAAACAATGGCATGAGAAACTTGATCAAGTTTTAACAAGTGATGGTTTTTCCAATGTTGAAGTAGAAATGTGTGTTTATACAAAAATTGTAAATGATAATTATGTAATTATTTATCTATATGTTAATGATATGCTTATTTTTTTGTACCAGCATGAATGTTGTGATTGAAACTAAAAAGTTTCTATCTTCAAAGTTTGATATGAAAGATATGAGGGAAGCAAAATTGATTTTAGATGTTAAGATTATAAGGAGTGAGAATGGCATTTTGCTATCTCAAGAGCATTATGTTGAAAAAAGTCTTAAAAATTTTAATTATTTCAAAAATATATCTGTGAGCATTCCATATGATACTAGCACTAAATTGGTAAAAAATAAAGGTGATTCTATGGCTCAATCTACATATGCACAAATTATTGGGACTCTATTGCATTTAATGAATTACACCCAACTTGATATTACATATGCTGTGTCTAGATTGAGTAGATATACTCACTATCCAAGTTCTGAACATTGGTTAGCTCTGGACAGATTAATGAGTTTTCTAAGAGGTGCCATGAATTATGGTATATTCTATAGTGAATTTCCCACTGTGTTAGAAGGATACAGTGATGCACACTGGATCTCAGATTCAAAATAGACCAAATCCACTAATAGCTATATATTTACTCTCGGTGGAGGCACAGTAGCCTAGAAGTCAGCTCAACAAAATATTATAGCAAGATCCACTATAGATTTAGAGTTTATTGCTTTGGAGTTGGCTAGTAATGAGGCTGAGTGGTTGAAAAACTTCTTGGCAAATATTCCATTAGGTGAAAAGCTGACACCGTCAATGTCATTACATTGTGATAGTCAATCGACAATAGCCATTGCTAAAAATAAAACCTACAATAGCAAAAGTAAGCATATTCGTTTGAGATACAATATTATAAGACAGCTGTTGAAAAATGGAGTTATATCGATCGATTTCGTAAGGTTAGAATTAAACCTGGCAGATCCCCTAACTAAGCCTTTAGGGAAGAAACAAAATTTGGAAACATCGAGGGAATTGGACTTAAGCAAATTTAAAATTAACAATGATAGTAACCCAACCTTTATGATTGGTGATCCCATGAAAAATGTTCATATGGGTAAAAATAAGCCATTTATTAATTCTGCTAGCACTTAATTAAATATCAGTCCTTTCCTATGATGTGAGGAAAGTGCTAGAATGCATTTGTGGATAAGGCTGAGCAAAAGCTCTTAATGATTTCATATTCTTTGTGGATGGTGTATTCATTGGAGATACACTTGATGAAATCACCTATATGAATATGGAGTGGGGCCGTTCTTATGAGATTGTAGCTAAATCTCTAGAGCATTCATTAAAACCAGGCACTCGCATGGCCGTTTAAAGCACAAAACTGCGATAACAATGGAAATTGTGAGGGTATAAACTGACTCTTAAGGCCTCTAATACACAACAAATAATTGTTTGTTCATAGAAGCTATAAGTTTCACTGACAACTTTGTGTACCAAACTTTATTGGTCTAGATTTGGTTTATAGTCTGAAAGACACTAAATTCAAAATGTTTATATTTTTAACTCAGATGGTCTTTTGACACATATGTGGGGGATTATTGGAGTATGTGTGTGTGTGTGTCAAAAGAGAAAAGAAAGTAAATGATGTAGTCCCACATTACTCAAATAGGAGAGGAAAATAAATAATGAGGTCCCACATTGCTCAAACAGAAGAGAACTTTGGTAACTCATGCTATAAATAGAGGGGTCGAACTCAGTCTTTAATGTACCACAGCTTTGACATCCTAGCTGTTTCCTCTCATCTTTCTCTTAAGATTTTCTTATTCTGAGTTTTATATTTCCGTAGTTCTGTTCCCTGCGAATTATGCAGAAGGGTCTGTTTAATCCTCGAGAGTGCTGTTTAGTGACAGAATAACTCTTAAGGACAGTGTCCCTGATACGACTTAGATCTTTTGCTTCTAATTTTTTCTATTTGTGTAGACAATAGTTGAAACTTGATTTAATAAATAAATGAAATTATTTTTTTTCATAATCTTGTCAAACACAGAAAATAAAAACAGTGCACATTTCTCCATCAAATTTATGACAAAAAAATAAGTATAAAACATCATTCAAATATAAATTGCATAGACCACGTGCATAGCTCGCAGATTGAATTTTGACATTAAATTTGAGACTGCAATTTTATTTTGGACCCTTATAAGTTGGATTTTTTTCTAATTTGGTATTTTATTGAATCATCTTCTTAATTTGGTAATCCACATATTGGAGAAATTTTTTAATTTGATCTCTCATTAAATTATTTTTTTAATTTAATCCCTTACATATAAGTACTTTTCAATTTAATCCCTCAAAAAATTGTAATTAATAATGTTCTTCTATTGATCTATCCTATATGAAAATAATATATATAATTTTATGTAACATATTTTTTTAATAAGTTATTTCTTAGTCACCATTAGATTGTATGTGAAATGATGTTATTTATAATTATTTTATTTATATAGAACTAAATTAAGAAATATCTCATCAATAAGAAATTAAATTAAAAATATACATATAAACTATATTTAAAAAAATTCTATTTGATGGATGAAAAGAGTTTTAGTTTAAATTTAGTGATCAAACTTCCTCTATTTTGGGCCTAATGACTGGTTCAAAAACCCGGAAAAGTTACGGACTTGAGGCCCATTATGGACTCCACCTTGGATTTCCTTTTCATTTTTGCCCCAACACTTGACCTCCGCCATTCTCGTGCCTGTACATATTCCTCTTTTTCATCAGTATTCCACAAAGCTTCTTAACGTTAACCAGAGAAAACGTAAATAGTTTATTAAAAGAAAGTAATTCAATTTTTTTTTAATTTAAAAAAAGTAGAAAGCAGGAAGGCAGATGTGCCATTTCTTCTCGCACAAGAAAACTCTAACAGTCTAACTATCTAAGAAAAAAATATTAAAAATTAAATAAATTATTTTAAAAAAATGGATTGGTCGCGTTATCTGTGAATGTTAGGTCCGGCCAGGCCTTGACTTGCTAGTATATATAACTTTCTAGTGACTTGGGTTTGAAGCAATGACTGAGATAATGTCATAATGGGTATCTGACCAATTAGCAAAAATGCTTGTGTGTCTGTAACAACCATTCACCAAACCAATTAGGTCTTTAGATTAACTTCGAAGAGACAATCAGTTATATGCATATATTTGGCCAATGCATTTAATAATCCAAATATGCTAATATAATCTTATGGGGAAAATAAATATCAAGGGCTGTCTGTTATAATTAGCTACTTAAACATGTTAACTTGTAATGGCAAACATAAGTAATAATAACATGGACTTTTAGGACATAAAAATTCACCTATTTGCGTAGGTGAGGTCCCTTATCTCACAACCGAATTATGTGCTCAATACCCACAAATAATAATAATAATAATCACGCTCTACGATTGTTAAGCTATTACTATCTAATTAAGAAATTTTCATTATCTGGACATGAAAAGGATTAGAAAGTGAAAGCTTACTAGAAAGCATTCTTTAAGATGTCACTTTTTAGGCCAGCGGTTCCCTCCTAGGGGAAAAAACAAAAAGATTAAAGTAGTCATGATTACTATTTGTTAATAAATCATGATTCATTGTATGAGAGTCGATAAATTCATAGAAATGACTGATCATTATGTTTTCAATTCACTAAAAAAATGGAGCCTAATATATATTGGTTTACATCCTCTTCTTTTTTGTGTGAATAAGATATTATTTTATTAGAGAAAAATAAAAGAATTAATAAAAAGAGAAGAAATATGAAAAATAATTCTCCTAGTAGGACAACAGATATTATAGCAACAAAAGAATGCCAAACTTTTCAATATATATATATATATATATATAAGCTACAATTCCCCTATTTGGGGGATTACTTCACCTTTACTGTGGTATTGTTGCTATATTGTGGCCCACAGCAGAAGATGTGATTTTAAGAAATGAATTCTATATATTCTTTCATTTTTTCTTTATTTCTTTATAATAGAATAGTGTATTAAGGAAAAAAAATTAAAGTATGATATATATATATATAGTGCTTTTATCATCAAGCAAAAAGATATAAAATAACTGGAATTGTTGTTTATGATAATTCACTATCGATATTTATTTTATTTCTTCTATAATGACGTCTTCTATAATAAAAACAAAATACAACTTGTGTTGATAAGCATATTCATTCATTTTTAAATTAATTTAATTTATTAAAAATAAAATATTAATTTTGTTTTTTGATTAATAAATTTTGTTTTTAATTTAAATATGTGAAATAATAATATACCATAAATTAAAGATATTGAGGGGGAACTTCTGACGTAACAAAAAATATATATAACTGTGCGCCATTGCGTTCATTTGTCAAACAATATTCAATAGCATTAGAATTGATAAATACTGTCGTATTTGTTATATGAGTAATATTATCCACAAAGTTGCCGTGCACGCTGATTTTTCATATTATGTTATTAAATAGACATTTTTTAATGGAATTAGTCTTTTTTCTAAACATGTATATACGATAAGTTACCTCTATCTCATACATACTAGCTAGTCATTATAGATTGAAGAGTCCCTTCAGTTAAATGTATAAGATATTATAAGATTTATTATTCATAAAGTGTAAAATATTAATTATATGCACAATAATATATTAATCTTTTTATTATATATATATATATATACACAATTTTTTTTTATTTTGTGATTCTTAATGTGATATATGACATTTACTTCCATATTCCACCAAGATATCGATTATACAAAATATAAGAAATACCTTAATACTTATTTAATATTTTAAATTTTTAAAATTTTATTGATATAATATTTGAGCTTAATAAATGTAAAAATTAGGAATTTATATGTTGTATTTTTTTTATGTATTTCATATTAAAAAAATTTTAAGTGCATAAAAAATTAAATATATTAATGTATCAATTGCCACATATTTATATTATTCAAAATATATAAAAAAAAAACATAATATCCAATTGCAAAGAAAATGCATCAATAAAACTGACATTTTCGATGGGCAGCGATGGTGAAGTTCAATGGCAGAGTCAAGATTTCGGATTAGTTGAGATAAAACAATTTTCTCCTAAAAAAGTTTTATATCTTATTTAAAAATTATAATTTTATAATATATTATTTAAATAAAATATTTTCCTTTCAACTTTTGAATTAAGTAAATGAAATCAATTCACTAATAATATCTTGAATTTTTTCTCTCAAATTTAAGAATAAGTTTGAGTAAAAATAAATAGTGTATCAAAAGTCAATTTTCAAATTAATATCAACAAGGACTTGAATAGATTCTCTGCTCAACCTTTAATTAAGGATGATTATAGTGCTCATTATTTTTGGATGGTTCAAATTTTATTTTATTTTTATTTTTTAATCTCAATCATTATTTTTTTAAGTTGTCAATTAAAAAATTATATTTATTTTGCATTTTTCTTTCATCAAAATAAAAAAAATATAAATATAAATTATCCAAATCAGAATTGGACAATCTAGAACTCATCCTTAAAGGATGAGTAATTGAGTACCATACTCATCCTTTAAAGATAAGTAAGGACTATTTTGTTATGAAAACATAGTTATGCATATATTCAATACTTATGTAATGCACAAAAAATATATACCAAACAAAATATACCATTACTTAACAATATTATAATAGTTAAATGAATAACTTAAAAAAAAACATTTAGAAAGGCAACATATTTATTTGGTGAAGAAAAAAAATTTGAAATTGTTCATTTGCAATATATATATATATATATTTATAAAGCATTGCAAATACTATTTAAACCAACAAATTTTGAAAAAACTTTTTAGTATTTTTAAAGACAATTGTTTTAAATTCAACTGAAAATAATATATTAAAATTTGAATTTGATTATATTTTATTCAATTACCATATAGTTATTATTATTATTATTATTATTATTATATACATATATATATATATATATATATATATAAAAGAAATATTAGATGAAAGAAGGTAGGAAAAAAGAAAGTAAGGAAAGGATAAAGAAAATAAAAGAAATGAAAGAGGAAAAAATACATGTATGCATTTATTTAGTTTAAATTAAAATATTAAATAATAAAAAATATATTTGCAATTTTAGTGAATTTAGTGGGTTTAATAGGTTTAAAATTTTAGAAAATATAAAAATATTAATATTTAAATTTTATATTACATGCATACCATTTAAAAAAAGTATTCTTGAGGAGGCATGTGCCCACCTCCAATGTATGTGACTCCACCCTTGGTCAAAGTTGTCTAAGAGCTCGACTCAAAATTTCATTTTCTCCGTTAGGGTTGTTGATAGAAGTAAATTTAATTTTTAGTCTATTTTTTCTTTACTCTCCATTTTTTAAGATTTTTTACATCTTTAAAAAAAAAGAAAGTAAATAGTCAAATTTTGGGATGAAAAGATAATATTATACCCTAATATCGGTGTCTATTTTTGGATTGATAAAAATAATAAAAAAAGAAATAAAGTGTTAAAATAAATATAAAATTTTTTAATCATCTACTTCATTCAATTCAGATATACATTTTTTTTTAAATAGTGTTAAATTTAAATTAAAGTAAAAAATTTAAAATTTACTTTCTTTGTCCCCCCCCCCTTCTTTTTCACCAATCTATACATCAAGTAAGCCTCAATCCAGCACTAGTAACAGAGCAACAACATGTGTAGGAGGAAGAGATGGCCTTTGGATCTTCTTTTATCTCAAGTCTATCAATTTCATGTCAATTTTGTTTCCAAATTTGACCATTATTTTTACTCACAACTTTGTTTTTCCTATCACTATTTCTTTCTTTTTTTTGTTTTGGATTTTTCGAGCATATCCCTTTACCTAATTGAGTAAAAATTAATTCCTTTCGAACTATAAAATAGTTAAAAAATGCCCCTCTATAAATTCGCATTTTCGAGATTTGAACACTTGACTATCCCGTGGTTCAAACAGCTATTGTTGCTGCGGCCAGCCAATGTTAAATATTGTTTCATTTTTTAAGACTATTTTCAAAGTTAAAAGCAACTAAAACTCATTGGTTTATTAAATAAAACAATACATTTGAGTAAATAAAATTATTTTCTAAAAACAAAAAAGATATGAAATTAGTTTTTAACGGCCTATTTGGTGACATGAAAAAAAAATGAAAAATAAGATTAAAAAAAGTAATTTTAAAGATAAAAAAAATTCCTGCTTTGCTTTAAAAGAAAAAAAAATGATAGGAATTTTTGAATAATACTTAGAAGGCATAATAAATATTATAAACAAAAATTTCCCCTTACCAAACGGGTAGCAACAGTGGAAGCTAAAAGATTAACAAAAAATTTAAAAAAAAAATCTGACGATTCATTTGGTATATAAAATAAAAAATATAAAAATAATAATTTTATAAATAAATAAAATTTTATATCTGCATTCTAGTTAAAATTAAAAATATTATTAAATAATAATTATAAAAATATAATAAATATTCGACATATTATACAGAAAAAATTCTTCTTCCTTACATAAAATCAAACGCAGCTGGTTCATAAGAAATGTGGGGCGGAGTGTGTACGCATGTCAGTCTATCTTTAGAAACCCTTATCCTTACCCACCCACTACGCCTACCCCTTGCAGTTCCCATTCAACAGCTTCCACACACTACTTACATCACCATCATTCCCTCGTCTCATGCTTTATGCTATTGCTTCACTCCTTCTTACATATGCAGGTAGCTTCTTATACCCTATAGTATATACACACACACACACATCGCCTGCAAATCCCATCTCTGTAAGTAACTGTATACATCAGTTATTCGTCATGCTTTCTCCTGCGCGTGCACATCAAATCACTACATTAACATTTAACAACGTAAAAGTTGCCCTTCATCGTTGGCATCCATATTCAACTACTTAGCTTACCTACTACCTACTACTCCCATGCTCCTTTTTCTTGATTTCAATTCACTATTTCTCAAATATGTTAACAACATCATCATTATTTCCATTTCCAACATCAATAGCGGAGAATAAAAAAATTAACCATTGCAGAGTATATATACATGGTGCTATGGTTTTGAAAAGGAGGATATGATTTCTTAGATATTATTAGAAAAGGTTCAAATTTAAATTTGTAGAACAGGACAGAGGAAGCAGTGTGTTGTCACAAGAGCTTGTTGTTGATGTGTCTGGCAAAGGCAGGATCTTATCTTATTCTAATAAAAGCAGAGAGAGAGAGAGAGAGAGAGAAGAATTTACAGAGTCACGCACAGACAATGGAAGGGTGATTGGGGTGCGTGGGGTAATCATTTCGTACCACTGGAGATGATTTAGATTCACATTCAAATCTGTCTCCACAACCCCAAAGCCTTTTCTTTTGCTCCCATTTGCTAATTAATATCCTGCAACGTAATGCGTGTATAATTAACATTTTGAAACAAAAGTTCCCTTGCCTTTATATATATATATATATATATATATATATGTATATACAATGTTTTTAACCGATGTTTTCATGAGATATTATTTTTAATATATTTTAAATAATCTATCTATCTATCTTCTATATCTATATATATAATTTTTAAATTAGAATGAACACTACTTATCAATAATAAACATCGTTCATAAGAATTGTTACATTATTTTTTCAATTCGTCAGTATATATAATAAAAGAAGGTTTATTTTTTATTATAGAATTATTATTTTAAACTATTTATGATATAATCAGTTTTTTTTTAATTTCAAAATTTATTTTGTTTGCTTCAAGCTCCATGCGCAAGCCTACGAATTTTATTTTATTTTAATTTTAATTGATTGGCACGAATTTATATATATATATATATATATATATGCATGGGCCTCCCTCTAGTTTTAAATAACATTTCTAAATAACAAAAAGAATGCGTGCTATATCTTATTGTAAAAATATAAATATTTTATTAAATTTTAAATTAATTGTAAAAAAAATTGAAATTGAAAGATAAATTTTATAATTGTTATCTTTCAAGAAATAAGTCCAATCTATTTTACCTATAACATTATACATTTTAAACTTTTTTATAATGTCCTAAATTGTATATATATTGACATTTGAAATAAATGAAATCTTACCATGTCAATTATATTGTGACCGATAAAATAATGGGGTTAATTATGAAATATACAAAAAGATTTATTATTTTTAAAAATGTGAGAATTGATAAACTTATTTTTCTGATTTTGAAAATTGATAGAGCTATTATTAATGATCCAAAATTTAAGAAAAGTTGTTTTTTTCATTTTTCGATACTTTAGGGTTTGGGCAGCTAATTTTGTGCTTTCACTTTCTTGTGATAAAAAATAAAGAAAAATAAGTTCAGACTGTGGAGATCATAATAGAATAATGTATTCTTATATAGTTCGTGTAAGGATCATAGTCCTCTTGCAGTAAAAGCAGTATTCTTGTAAGAGAAGGTTAAAGTAGCGAGGTATAAGAGAAATATTTTGAGTGTGGCTTTAAGCAAAAGTAACATAGAGATTGTGCTTAAGTTATTGTCTCTTTTGCTGTTGGAGATGAAGCATATATTATTGAATAATTTGTAACTGATAATATATTTTTTTTTAAAAATGATTTCTCAATATTATAGTAGTTTTTTTGATTAAGTAGTTGAAAGTCGAATCATTATGACCTTATAAATTTCAAATACAATAATTTAAAAACAATTAAAATGATTGGGTTTGATCAGATGTATCTTTATTACGGCTAATCTCTCAATTAGTAATTTGGCCTCAAACTGCAGAAAGTAACTTTAGCAAAACATTAAACAACGTTTGTGGATTGCAAAGAGAAAAGAAAAGCAAAAAGAGAAAAGTGAGATGAAGGTGAGGAGGGAAAGATGGATTACCAGGAGGTAATCTGAATGGCATAATGGGAGAGTATAAGCAGAGACAAAATGGAATGATGTCGCTTGCCCCCGCATTCTCTTTCTCCATTTTACTTCAGGTATTTGAAAAAAAAAAACAAAAGATAAAGCATGATTATTTGAAATTTACTTTTTTTTTGTTGGTTAAGCACAATAAATCTCAGTTGTTTGATTTTTTTTTAATTTTAACTTTTTTTTTTGGGTTTGCATTCTTTGCTTTGAGGCTTTCTACAATAAAAATGCTATGACCCCTCCAAACAATGATCGCCTCACTTTTTATTTACTAAAAGTAAAAAGTAATATGAAAATAGTCTTTTAATTTTTACTAGACATATCTTAAATTATATTTTTGTTATCGTAATTAAATTTTTTTGTCTGATAAAAATTAAAAAAAATATTTTTTTACTTGTTTTTAGATGAAAAAATAAATAGTTGAGCTTAAAAGAAATAGATCTAACAGTTGACATTTGTGAGTAGAGGATTTTCATCCGAGAGTATTCTCTTCACACGTACTCATCTGACATCACCACTACGTCAGCCTAACGCCAGCAAAAACCATTTCATATGAAACCTGACTATCTCTTCTTGAATATCTTCCTAATTTTTTCCCAATAAATTTAAGAAAAAAACACTCACACACACACAAACACACACACACACACATATATATTCTTAAACAAAATTTTAGAATTTGTGTAATGAAAACCAACCTGCCGAACGAGCCTCGCTTCCTTTTTTTCCCCTAGACTCACGCCGTTTAATTTTTTTTTCTCGTGATATTTCCATATATTCTTTGCACAGATTTTTGCATTTTGTTTTATTTTATATTTCATGCACCTAAAAGTAAAATTTCAATATCCAGATATAAACATCGGATTCCTAGCTACTCCAGAGGAAGTAGATCAATCTGTTCAATTAATTCTTAAATGGCAATTCGCTTTATCAATAACTTTGCGATCATCATCCATTTATATGGGTTCTTTTAGTTAGTATCTCACCAAAGGTACTTTTGATGTTATCATTATTCAATATATTGTAAATTTCTGGTGTGTAAGAGAAACTGAAGTATTTAGTAATTAGTAATATGCACTTTACAGTGTGTGAACGCAAGGTTTAAGACTCGAAGTTTTTCTGCTTCAAAGCTATAAGGTGACACATATTTTACTGATAATAGTTTGTTTTCTTTATTACTATCTTGTACAATGAAATATTCAATCATTCCTAAATAATTTATTAGGGTGTACTATTATGCAAGGGTAACATTTTAATTACTTCTTTTATTATTATTATAAAGCAAGCAAAAGTCTTATAATTTGGGAGAGAAAAAAATAGTGGAGTAGATTATATCAAAATTTTTTAATACTTCATTATATCATGAAAAAAACAACAACACTTGAACCAAGATTATTACTATGTCTTTATAGGATATTGAATGTTGATTATATTTGTGACCTAACAACAAGATTTTATTTTAATGATTTTACTGAATGAAAGAGGTTTTATCCTAAAATACAAACACAATATAATCACCTTAATGTTTCTCAGCATCTTGATTTTAAAAGCTTGTCAATAATATTCTAATTATGCCAAGTATTGAAAAAATCAATAAAATTTTGTATTTGTTATTTGATTGATCCTTTGCTTCACTTTATTATTAGCTCATCCAATATTCAACCACAATGAAAAAGGTCATTTTAAGTTATAACTATCATAAAAAAAAAAAACAAATTTAGAAATAAGATGAAATGTGATTTTTTGTAAACTATATAGTTACTTATATTGATAAGAAAGATGTTAAAAAATTTGATACACACTCGATTAAATTGATGAATTGTATGAAATAAAAGTATGTTCTACTCAATTTTAATAAATTACAAAAAAGTATATTATATGGATAATTTTTAGCATAAAAATTTGGTCTACATTGAGGATGTTAAGTTTTTTTTTTTTTTTAATTTTTGCACTCTAATAGTTTAATCCTGGATTTGTCCTTAGATTTGGTAATGATTTTTTATTTTTCATTCAAATTAGAATTTTAACATTCTATGGTGAAAATTTATGATATTTTATATATTTCACCCTATTTATCTCCTATAAATTTGCTATTATATACAAAATTTGTTAATTAAATTTTATATTTTTAAATATTTATATTTATTAACATATTTTTTACAATATATACATAGTAAATTAATTGTAAAATATCTATTTTTTATATTTTTATATATATTTAACAAAATAATTTGACTTTTATTTGGTTGCAGCTAATTAAGTTATTGAATTATAAATTAATTTTTATTTTAATTTAATGATTGGTTTAATTTGTATGACATTGGCCAGGCCAATAATGTTAGTTGACAGAAAAGGAATGAAAGCGACTTCTGACATGTTCCAACTATCTGGGTTAAGAGGGATCTAGCAAAACTACATGTAACAGTGATGCACTCCTTGAAATAATGTAACACGTTAAAATTATTTACTGCATTGTAATTTTTCATGGATTTCATAATTAAATCAAACATTCCTCTTATTTCAACACAGTCATTCTTAGTAGCTACTTTTTATTTCATTCATTAATTTCTGGAAATGAAGTTCATCATTTTATCTGAGTTTAACAACTAGATGAAGTACAAAGAACACATAATTGTTGAATTATGGTAAATTTTAGAGATAGAAACTATGCTTTCAATAGCCAGTTTGGTCCACAATTTTTCGACATAACAAATTATAAAGTTAAACCATGATTGTCACACTTAAATTAATTTCAAGCGATGATAACGATATTACAAGATGGTTTGGAATTTGAGATGATAAAAGGTAGGTGGATGTGGAGTTAGCTAGAGCTTTATAAGAAAGTTAAATATAAAAAGAGAGTTGAGAAAAGGCGATTCACTTTTTTGCTGCAAAAAAGTCAATTGGGCCTCTTTCACTCATCATAGTAATATCTTCACCGCCGATGCAGAGAGATGTGTGATAGATATGCATCCAAGATTCTTCATTATTATTGATGCTTTTTTAAAGGCGTTTTTTATGATGCTATACAATCAATAATGTCTTCGTGTTTTTGTAACGTCTGTTTAAAATATCGGTAATTATGTATTATTACCATTAATAGTTGATTATGCGATAGAACCTTAACAACACATTAAACAATTAGTATAATGAACAAATATTACTAATTAACTAGTTATAAAGCCATTACGAGAAGACATTATTAATTATATTGATGCATTTACTTTCTTAACATGCACAATAAAATTTTTTAATGGCAATGTTATGGAGAGATTTTTTTAATTAAAATTTAAGCCCGTTAGATTTAAAAAAATGTATAAAAGAATTTTATTTATTTATTTATTTATTTATTATTATTATTATTATATCTACAGATTTTAAAATAACTCTAGAATTAAAAAAATCATCATTTCTTAAAAATTCAGATTTTTTTTTCATATCATGGTGTCCTGAGAGACCATTTCTCTATATTAAACGACTCAAAAGAAAAAGAAACCCTAGAAGGTGATAGATATACGAATGTATATATCACCCGCTCTCTTTTTTCCTTTTTAAAGAAGATCTTGTGGTAAATAAAATGAATTGAATCATAACTCTCACTAATTATATTTGATATATCATGCAATATCTGTTTCTATGATTGTGCACTCAACAGGTTTCGCTTTTGCCCATTTCAAAATAATCATGTGTACAGTAACAACGAGTTGTTGCATGGAAGTTTCATACAACTTTAAGGGCAAATTGGAACACCAATTTCAATCCTTTTCCATCTGTCGTGTATTGTTGACCTCTACGCTACAGTAAAATTCCACTATCCATGAAGGACATGGAATTTGCAAGCTTTTTGCAGCAGATATATCACTCCCAAGTCCAAACAACCAGCCTTGGTTGAAAATTGAAATGTCACAAAAAAGTCTCTAACCTTAACTTTTCACACATTTTTGCTTCCTTTTTGAAGTAACAAGAATTAGTTCGTCGACTCATCCCATTCCTACCCTTGCCCCCTTTCACATGTTTATTATATATAAGAAGACAAGGAAATTGAGAGCAACATTCTCGTAGAAAGGAAGAGCTAGAGAGCCAAAGCAAAAAAAGGTAAAGTGGTTTTGCGACGTTATAAGTTATACTTTCCGTTCGTGGTGTCATATCGATCTCGATCGTCGCCGAAGTTCGAGAGAAATCCTTTCATATGTAATTTAGCCTTTGCGCCTCTTGCCCTAGAAAGATCAACTCATATAACTACAGATCAGCTTGTCAGATCGAAAGGGATGTCAACGATGTCGTCTCAAGCTATTTTGAACCAGAGCTTGTTTGATCAGGAGCAGAATCAGATGGGGTTGCTTCCTTACCCAGTAAACCTGAGCTTTAATATTCCTTCTGTGGGTACTTGCCATCAGTTATCATCCTTGAAAGCCTTTGGTGGCATAGCTGCTTCATCACTTACAATATCTGAAGCAGTTTCTACTACTACTACAACTCCAAATCTGATGGAAACCCAACTCCCTTTTACACCTCATAAGCCAATCAGAGAAGACATCACCCAACTCCTTTCCTTGCATAGATCCAGTGTAAATCCTTGGTAAGAACGTTTATTTTTCTTCCATCCTTTAGGATTAGAATTAAACACACTCCTTTGATTTTTGTCGTCAGATTTTTTTAATATAAATATGACATATGAAATCTTTTTTTTGAAATATCTAATCATATGATTCTAAGTTGTAAAAATATTTAATTTCCATGTTTTTAATGAAGAATTTGATAATAGAAACATAGAAACTGTCACCAATTTTTATTACGTTTTCATATATAATAAGATTTATGATATAGCTGAAGAGAGAATTGGTGTGTGGGTGCACGTGATAATTTAGGGCATGGGGAGAGGTAAGCGATTGTATGAGGAGTAAGAGAAGTGGAGGAGACGACGAAGAGCATCATCAACTAGGGGTTTCTGCGATGAAGATGAAGAGGTCAATGAAGGGAAGAAGGAAGGTGAGGGAGCCCAGGTTTTGCTTCAAGACCATGAGCGACGTGGATGTGTTGGATGATGGCTATAAATGGAGGAAGTACGGCCAGAAAGTCGTCAAAAACACCCATCACCCCAGGTATATTCATTTCCACTCTACATTTCAAAATTTTCCTTTCTCTTTTTCTTTTAATTAATGAGTATTGCGCATCAACCCAAAAAAAAAAGAAGTTGAAAGCATGTGTGTACTTGATTCATTAACCCTCTGGTTGTATCCAAACACATACTGCATATTTTCCCTCTCCCTCCCTCATTAGTTTGATCATGATTGTGTTTTGCTTTTGTAGTACTGGTTCCGGGAAATTTTAATTTAGTAATATAGGGACGATTACCATCACTCAAGAAGTAATTAAAGATCATGTCAAAGCTAGAATCACTTTATGTTAATATATAGGTTCAAAAAATAAAAAGTTGAAGAGCTTTTTGTTTGGGCTGGTCGGAAAGGTAAAAGTACAACGTTAAAGAATAGATGGTGAATTACTAATCTCGTATGTTACAGTATTCAATTTAATCTATAAGTAACTAGAAGGCAAAATCTAGTAATTTACAGTCAGGCAGACAGGTGTGCATCAGAAACTGCACTTTATAGGATTTCGTGCCTAGAAAATTATTACGGACATGCTATATGTTAACACCAAAAGAATGCCATACTATTCAGTACTCTTCCGTACTTTTTTGCTCATGATGTTTGAAATTAGATGTTGAAGATCTTGCAGAATGCATGATGAGTTCAACACCGCTCTCTTATTATAATTAAGGACATGTAATTCTCTGAATTACATATCCTTTATATATATGCTATTTATGTATTATCATGGTTATACTTAAAGCACGGACAATAATTCAAATTACTTGATAGAAAAGAATATAAAGTTAGAAAATGGGCCTGTGTTTGGTGGCATAACAAAATAAACCTTCTGCGCATGTTGCCATGTTTTTGTGTATTCTAGCTAGGACTACGATATGTGTTTGTGTGTGTGTGTGTGTGTGTGTGTGTGTGGTGTGTAATTAATTATACACATGTTGTGGGTGCATTGAGTGTAGGAGCTACTATCGTTGCACACAAGATAATTGTAGAGTTAAAAAAAGGGTGGAGAGGTTAGCAGAAGATCCAAGGATGGTGATAACCACATATGAAGGGAGGCATGCACACTCTCCTTCAAATGATCTTGAAGAATCACAAACTCCATCTCAGCTGACCAGTTTCTTGTGGTAGTCGGCCCTGTACACAAGCCTATTAATTGATCTTATTATTAATTATAAACTAGGTAGAGGCGTGCTTTGCGGAGATGAAAAAGAAAGAACTTGGAGAGAGAGAGAGAGGAGTGAAAATTGACAATATTATTGTGTCTGAAAAGTATGAATTTTGAACATGATATATATTTTTGTCAAATTTCTCTCTTCTCCATCCATTCTCATTCCCATTTTCAGCCTTTCTAAGCACGCCATATATGTGTTTGTGTGTATGTGTGCGCAAGCACGTGTGTACTTTGCTTACAATTAAGTTCTTCCATGTAATTGCTACTCAAGTTTTTTGATGGTCATGGTGTCTCATATAAAAACCAACAAGAAATGAGTAATATAGATTGTGAGTTTCCCTACTTTGCTAGTGGTGTTGGTTTGCTTAATTATAAATATGATATTAGTTTTACGTACATAAGTACTCCAACCAACGCTTTTAGCATCTCAAACAAAGTGTGTGTGTGTATGTATATACTTGTCTTACCATGGTGAGGCCTCGTTTTCTCTTTTTAAGATAGATGGGGCAAAGTTGTTTAAATATTCCTAGCTAGCCTGGTAAGACTAGAGTACCTGGCTAGTTAAAATCCCAACCTTATCCTGTCGATTTGTGAGCATGAGAAAGGATGAGTAGGTGAAAGAAACAAAAGGGTTAACACAAAAAGAATTTAAAACAGTGGAGTGAATAAAATGAGGCAGAATCTGTATGTGCATTAGTTTGATGACATCCGTTAATTCCCTCTAAATAGAATTTCTTGAACGTCTACTTTTTACAATTCAGAAGGGCGCTACTATGAAAAGTCAAGCGCTTGTCCTTAGAGATAGAAATTTAAGGGTGTTCACAACCTTTAGATGGGAATGGAGAAAGACAAGTTTTAATTTAGGTATTTCAAAAAACGCTTTTCGTCGAGCAAAAGGGCACTAATATGAGTACTTTTGCTTTTCGAATTTCTAACTTGAGTCTAGTGAACTAACTAGACATCCACTAATATTTGAGAAGAAGAAACAGCATAGAGGAGCACAAAGAGGAAGCTTCATGTAATGCATCTATATAACCATTAACTTGAAGGGTTAACAATGCACGTTCAGCGTATGGAAAGAAGAAAACATGAAATTGAAGAGATTGATGGAAGAAGAACAACAATAATTATAGAGAGGTGGCAAGGATTCTCACGCTTATGGCGAAGAACAATGAAATGCATAATGAAAAGGTGGAATGGAATGCGAAAGAATCGAGAGGGAGTTATTTTATTATGCTGCGTTGACCATGAGAACTTCGTCAGGGATTTCTTTGTGTAAAGCGCATGGGACCCTAACACACTGGTTGGTTTAACTAGAGGGGAGGAGAGAGGTTTTAATGATACCTTATTCAATTTATTTAAAAAAGATGAGGAAATAAAATTAAATGGACAACTATACTTTTATAATATTATAATTAATTTTTTTTGTTTTTAAGATATTTTTTTAAAAGGTTTTTTCTTGCTTTCTATTATAGAAAATATTTTTTCTTGATTTCTATTCAAAAAAAAAATTATTTTCATAAAAAATTATTTTGAATCCCACTGAAGGAAAATAAGATCTGCATTATATTTTTAATGAAGACAAAAGTGGGATATTAAAATTATATTAGGGGTAATTTAGTCAAAATAAAATACAAAAATTTCTCTCCCCTCCAAAAACTTTCACTTTTGGAGAGAAGGGAGATAAAGGGAGGAGAGGGGGTATTTTGCCTTTTCTCCCCTCTAATTTTTCATACCAAACAAGGGCAAAGAAGGCAAAATCCTCCTCTCCTCTCCCCTCCCCTCTAAAATCTTCTTACTAAACAATGCCTAAAAGGTAATAATTGGGCCATATAATTGGTCCATTGAATTAGAGGAATTATTGTGTTCCATTTTATTTTTGAATCTTTATATATATATATATATATATATATATATAAACCAAATAACCACACGTACTAGTTACAAGTACAACCAAAGCATAGATTTAGAAATAAATACCCAAAAAAAAGAAGAAACACAAAACTAAAAAATATATATAACAGATAGAAGAGTTTCAACCACTTCCTTTATCGCAACAATATCCATAAACTAGAATAGATTCAGAAGAGGATGGAGAAGAAATCTCCCAATTGAAAGGATACATTTAAGGAACAGTAGATTTGGCAATCCACTTAGATGCCTTGTTAGTGGTCTTAAGAACCTAAACAAGAGAAAAGAATGAGAAACTCCTTTTCAACTGAAAAAAATCATCCGCAATAGTTTAACTCCTCTAGTTTGAACAACTATCACCCTTGTTAATCAGAGACACTAAACCTTATAGTCATATCCAAAAAAATCACATCAAAATCCCCTTTTCAATGCAAATACTCTACTCATAAAAGCAAAAGCAACAATATAAAGAGCTTAACACATTTTGAAGACACACACATTGCAATATTTTATATGACTCCCATCCCTGCCAAATTCCTTGCATCATTAAACATGCCATCAACATTAAAATTTAACTGGTTTACTGTAGAAAATGACCAACTTTCACTTTAAACTCACTATTCTCTATTGGGATAAATTAGTGTCCAACCATCAATGACCTAAAACTCATTAAACATGCCAATACTTCTCTTAAAAGTAATTATTAGATTAGGGAGTACATGTTCAGAAACCCATTCACATATGAATTTTCAAATATAATAGCAAATCATAGTTGTCAAAGATTTCTCAAAGTCATTTGACTTTACTTCCAATAGCGTCTAACATATATAGCCATCTAACCATTTCAGTCACATTACAATTGGTGGATTTAAAGGCAAAAAAATTACTAAATCATATCTTTTTTGCCTAGTCACATAATAGGAGCTTATATTCAATTGTTTCCACTTCTCCTTGATGGCATAACGAAAAGCTACACTATCATTTGCATAAATTTTTCTTAGTAGAAATAACAGTTACACCATATTGCCTTCCATAAAGCCTTAAAGGTTTATGGATGATGTACCTACATAATTATAGTTAACAGAGAATGTAAGTTTCCTAGCTAAATGACAACCTGATTTGACTGTATAAGCACCTTTCTTTCCAAAGGTTTACATGAGTTTATCCTCATTGTTGCAAAGAGAAATGGCAATACTTTATGGCTATGAAGTGATCTTGTGATAACTATTTGTTATGAACTTAAATAATATAATGTTCTCAACTAGATTTATATATTAGATAGTCCAGAATCAACATTACAAACTCAAATTCAGTATAGAGAATTAGAAATATCAACGGCAGTATGAATAACAGAATTGCAGAAAGAACAAGAAAGAAAACCATTAAGGTCCAAAAGTAAGAGAATTGGCAAGAAGAGAGAGAAAGAATCAGAGAAAGGTATAATACACTCTTCACACCTCCTTCTCTGGCTCTAACTGAATTTTATCAGTTCAGGTATCTTTCAACTTCCACATAGCATGCCTTTCACGTATGCTACAATGTAACCTATTAGTAAGAATTGCTTGATCTATCTCAGCTTTTCCTTCCTTATCATTTGTCAACTCAGTGTTCTCTTTTCCTTTGTCATTATGAATCATAACATTACCCCCCTACAAGATTGACCTTGTCCCCAAAGTCAAAGGATAGATATAGCCGTGGAAATTCAGACAAAAAATCCCAAGTATCTTTAGGTAACCCATCCCTTCAAACGAGCATTTAAGTAAGCCAAGTACCTTTTTGTTGTACTGATTTGGTACTCAAAATCTCAATGGGTTATATAATGGGACCTTCTAGTTCAGTGAGTAGCGGCAGTAGCAGATAAGCTTCAAAAGGAGAACCTTCACAACGCTTTAGTAGGTAAACATGAAACATAGGGTGTATGCATGCAGAATTGGGCAAATCCAAATGATATGCAATCGACCTAATTCATTGTGCTATTAGAAAAAGGCCAAAGTAATGACAACTAAGCTTATGGTGTTTGAGTAATGAAACAAAGGGTTGGTAGTACGATTGTAATTTCACAAACACCAAATTGCTCACATCAAATTCAAGCTTGAACATTAACAATTCGCAAACTTCTTCATTCTCATACGGGTTTTAAGCAAATTAGCCTTCAACTGATTTAAAATTTGGTCCTGATCTTGGAGTTGCTCTAATAAATCTAGTGGCAGACCATATAAATTGGAGATTGATAGTAAAGAAAGAGGATCTCGACCATAGATAGCCTTAAAAGGTGTCATTCCAATGGCTGTATGGAACGACATGTTATACAAGTATTCCATCCATGGTAGGAACTCCAGCCAATGATGGGGGCAATCAAATACGAAGCATCTCAAATTCATTTCGATACACTTGTTTAAGGCCTTCAATTGCCCATTGGTTTAAAGGTGGTAAGAGGAGCTCATGTGTAACCTAGATCCATGTATTTTCAACAAATGTTGCCAAAAAAAAGATGTAAAGGCTTTATTTTTGTTTGAAACAATAGTGCGCGGGAACCCATGGAGTTTGACGACATTCTGCACAAAAGCTTTCACCACTTGTTGACTAGTATAAGTAGTCTTCAAAGGAATAAAATGTCCATATCTCGAAAGCTGATCAACAACCACAAAGATAATATAATATTATTGTACAAGAGGTAGTGCGGTGATGAAATCTATTGCAATGTCTTCCCATATGCATTCAGGAATGGGTAATGGATTTAAAATTCCAGCAGGGTGTACCTGACTCACTTTAGAACATTGGTAAACCATACATTGTTGGACATAATTCTTGACATCCTTTCTTATTAAAGGCTAGTAAAATAGAGCTATAAGGTTATGAAAAATATGTAAAGTTTCAGCATGTCCTCCAATGGGTGAAGAATGAAACTCCATTAATAAACAATTATTCATTATGTGGCGATCCGATGGAATGACCAATTGCCCCTTCCAATATAAAAGATTATCATTAACAAAGTATCCCATCATAAACATAGGATTACTCTGATATTGACTAACAAATGTTTAGACCATTGTCAAAGAGCAAATTTCTTGTTGGAGTTCATCCAAAAAAGCTGATCGAACCTAGGTCATATTCATACATGTCACTCTAAACAAGGCATCAGCGGCCAAATTAGTCTTCCCAAGTAGATGTTCAACAGTATAACAATATCCCATCCGCTTTGATAACTATTTTTCTTACTCCAGTATCTGAACAACTTGATTATTCAAATGCTTTAAACTTTCTTAATCCGTTCTAATTATAAAATGGTGTCTAAAAAGATAATGGCAAAACTTGGCTACTGCTTGTGTAATCGCATATAATTCCCGAACATAGGTAGAGTGATTCTGCATCCTTAGTGAAATTTGTTTCGAGAAAAATGCAATAGGGTGATTATCTTGGCTGAGCACAGCACCTATCTCTGTGCCTGAAGCATCAGTCTCTAGCATAAATGGCTTAGAGAAGTCAAGCAAAGTTAATACAAGAGCATGAGTTAAAGTTGTTTTAAGTTGGTCAAAAGCATTATGTGCTTTAAGGGACCATTAGAAAGCATATTTCAAAAGTAATTTGGTCAAGAGGCTAGCTATGTTAGCATATTGTTGAATAAATCGCCTATAATAGTCCATGGGTCCGAGGAACCCACGTAACTGAGTCACTGTTTAAGGAACAGGCCATTGTTGAACAGCTTGAATTTTTGTGGTATTTATTTCAACTTCTAAAGAAGATATTATATGCCCTAAATATTCAATTCTTGTTCTTCTAAAAGAACATTTTGATAGTTTTGCATAAAGTTAGTGAGTAGCCATTTATTCTAACACCTTCTTTATATTCTATAAGTGTTGTTGCCATATGGCACTGTATACTAGAATATCATCAAAAAATATGAGGACAAACTTTTGAAGGAATGGTCCAAAAACAAAGTTCATGAGTGCCTGAAATGTTGTCGGTACATTTGTGAGCCCAAAGGGCATCAAAGGCCACTCTTATGGTCCTTGATGTATGTAAAAAGTAATTTTCTCTCGGTTTTCCAGGTTCATAAGAATTTGATGGTATCCTGCACGTAAGTCGAGTTTAGAGTAATAAACTAGTCCCCTTAACTTGTCTAACAATTCATTAACAGTTAGCATTGGAAAAGAGTGTTTAACAGTCACCACGTTTAATGCCTTGTAATCAACATAAAATTGCCAGCTGTTGTCTTCTTTTTTACTAATAAAACCAATGCTGAGAATGGGCTCGAGTATGGTTGAATCATGCCTCTTTCAATAATTCAACCACCATGCTCTCAATTTCTGTTTTTTAACTGAAGGGATATTTGTAGGGTCGAACCTTCACAGGCCCAATTCCAGGTTCTAAAATAATATGGTGTTCATGAATCTCTCACTGGTGGTACTCCATGAGGCTTTTCAAAAATTTTATAATACTTCTGCAATAATGAACACAAGTTTTTAAGGACATCCTTAACTAAATCAACTGGCATGCTCTCAGGATTAGTAGTAACATCCAACTGTAATAAGAAGCAGTTTAAAATGGCATGAGTGTACACTAACCATTGGAGACAATAGAACTTAGCTTGTGTCATAAACGGTTGTATTCCCTTCATTATTACAAACTAACCATTGTGAATGAACTTGATAGAAGAACTTCCAGTAGTATAATCAGCCACATGGGGCCTTAGTGTAGTAAGCCAAGCAGTGCCAAGTACCACATATGATCTTGCAATTGGTAGTACAAATGTAAGAAAAATGAGTGTTTTACCTTGGATCTAAATTGGACATTCTTTAATGATCCCTTGACCTTGTATGTTGTGTCCATCCCCTATCATGACTCTTAAATCCTTGACTGGTTCAACTGGTAACTCTAAGTGTTGCATAATTCGAGGATAGATGAAGTTATCTAAACTTCCCTCATTTAGTAGCACTTGGACGTCTGTCCCTGTAATAGACCCAGCAAACCTCATAATAGCCTTCCTATTAGAACCTCGATAAGCATGCAACGACAAATGACGTATTGTAGGCGACCCCCCTATCGTCACTTCGGTAACAATTATGTTTGACTGTGATTGTTCGGGCTCCTCTTCTTCATACCTTTTGCATTCCATAATCATATATTATTTGTTTGCACATTGATGGTTGGGTGAGAATTTCTCATCACAAGTGTAGCATAGTCCATTCTCTTGACGAACAAGCATCTCAGCAGGTGTCATTTTCTTTACTAGCCTTTATAGTATTTTAGGGGGTGCTGGCAGTAATGGGGATAGATTCTATTTAATTCTCGATGCTGATGGAAAGGTAATTATTTGTGGCTTTGTAATTGGAGTATTCATTGATGCTTGGCTTCTTGACATAGTGATCATCAAATAATTTGGCCAATTTAGTTGCTCACAATAAATTCAAAGGAGATTGAGCTAGAACATCTCTACAAATCTCCGACTTCAAACCACCAATGAAACAATCCATGAAAGCTGCGTCTGTCAGTCCCTCTATACGATTTGTTAAGTTCAAAAACTGTCGATAATATTCTTTAATAGAATTTGTCTAAACCAGCTTAAACAACTTTGCTTAGGGTTGTTCAAATCACGATGGTCTATATTATTCTTCAATTGCTTGAGTTAATGACGCCCAATTAGTGATAATGCAGGTTTTTTGCAACATTTGAAACTAGGGGACTACATTATTGTTCATGTGAATTGACACAACTACAAGTCTTTGAGGATCCGGTGTTTTATAGCATGCAAAGAATTGCTTTGCATGAAAAATCCAACTCAGAGGGTCAGTTTCATCAAAGCGTGGAAAGTTGAGCTTTACCTGGCGTACTTAGAGGGGTTAATGATTCTGGTTTATGGAAGATGATCCCGACTCTAAATTAGATACTCCAATGGCGGGGGTTAGTGTTGTTCGATCAAAACGACGGTTCTAAAGATCCACATTTCGACTGAGGTTTTCAATGGCAACCTTTAATCGATCAAATCTAAGATTGGGTGTACAAGCTAAAGCTTTTAAAACAATTTCAAGTCTGTCAAATCGAGCGTTTGTATTTGCTTCCATTCGATCCATACGTGCATTAGAAGTAGCTTCAATCTGCTCAACATATTTAGTCATCTTCTTCATTTTTGCTTGCAACTCTTTAAGTTTGGTATTCTCTACCATCAAAGTCTTTCAATGAAAGCACCTAATTGTTAAGAACTCAAATAGTATAATAATCTCAACTGGATTTATATATTGGATAGTCCAAAATTAGCATTACAAACTCAGATTCAATATAGAGAGTTAGAAATATCAAAGGCAGTATGAATAATAGAATTGTAGAAAGAACAAGAAAGACAACTACTAAAGTCCAGGAGTAAAAGAATTAGCAAGAAGAGAGAGAAAGAATCAGAGAAAGGTATGACACACTCTTCACACCTCTTTCTCTAACTCTAATTGAATTTTATCATATCAGGTATCTCTCAACTTCCATGTAGCACGCCTCTCACATGTGCTACAACGTAACTCGCTAGTAAGAATTGCTTAATCTTTGTCAGCTTTTCCTTCCTCATCATTTGCCAACTCAACGTTCTCATTTCCTTCGTCATCATGAATCATAACACTATTCCTCCACATTTGAGAGATTTTTCATCTTCCATTTACAATGAATTCTCTCACCACACAGTTTTCAAAGATTTACTTAAGGGCATTAGACTGAACTCTTGATAATGTTGGAATCCAAGGATCATTCCAAAAGTTCATGCTTTTACCATTTCCTACTCTCCAGCAAAGTTCATTTTCATAGAGCTTCCTTCCTTCTAATAAGCTTGACCAGAGCTATGAAGCTCTTGAACCCTTCTTGGCTTGTAAAAAAAAAGTGAACTTGGGAAATAAATCCCCTTTAAAATTTTAATCCACAAGTTATTTGAAAAAATCAGGATCCTCTCCCCTTATTTCACTGCTATAATTCAATGATCTTAAAATTACAATGTAGATGTTACATTTGTGTAATTAATTTGTCTCATTATATAGCAGATTATTAAGGATATTTGATTTGATATATCAAAAATAAATAATTTATGATTCAATTATTTAATTAAAAATTAATAGATAGTTGTATTATAGAATTTGTGATGATGACAAAGTTTTATATTGGTAAATGAAATATACATTGAGGAATGAGTTGCAAGTCCAATATGAACATGGGAAGTTGGTGAAAAAGTGAAGGCTAAAATAAGATAGAAATAAAGATTTGAGAGGAGGGATTTTAAGAGGTGATATTTTGGGAAACAAAGAAAGAAGCAAAATAGTAAGTGATGGGTTCATCTATGATTAAGATTAAAGAGGCGATAATCGTAATAATGTGAAAAGATTAGCCTCAACCATTTTCTCAAAAGAATAAAGAAATGGATGTATATGAAATAAGATATCAGCTTTACACATATGAAGAGAAGGCAATTGTTGCACAGATTAGATTACTAACCGCAGCTTATCATTGTAATGATTTTAGAGAAGTCTTTTTATGTTGATATAGTTTTTCAAGTCTTTAGACCTCTCATATCACCAAAATTTAAAAAAAAAACTATACATACTATTTCACCAAATATCTTCAACTTTTAAATTAAAGTCACTTCTCAAGTTTTCTGAAGTAAATATTAAAAATTATAAACAAAACTATTCATGAAGTTAATAACAGATAACAGGAGAGAAAATGAAATAGAATTGTAAGCTTACTTTTGGACTGGGCCAGTAATCTTCTTTCAATCTTTTACACAGACATAGGGTTTGGATTTGGAGCCCTTTCCATTATTTCAACGGACCAATGACCCCCAATTCTCATTTTATTTAAGCCTTCAACGGGCCTTTACTTTTCATTGGATAGATTGGGTATATAGATGTATGATGGGCCTAATAATAGGCTTCCGCTTTGCAAACTGTTCAAACCTTTATCCATTTTAATTTTAACATAATTTTATGATTAAAAAATTTTAATAATGCCAGGTCCAAATATCTTTTTCTTTTTTTTTATCCTCATCCAGTACTCTTTCGAAATAATGTATTATTTTTCTATATCTCATTGTTTTTTTTTCTTTCCTTCCGTTGGATCACACATTTGGGTAGGCGAAGTAAGAAACCTACTTCAGGCCTTAGGGACAGTTTATCGTTAGAAAAAGGGACAAAGTTTTATTAAATTGCTCATATGTTTTTTTTTTTAAGAAAACGACTTTTAAAATGAGAAGTGTATATGAAGAAAATTTCAATGTTAATTTTATTCTGCGCAGAAGTCTTAATTAAACTAAAATAATAATAAAAGAGGCCAACTATATATATATATATATATTGTATATACTTCACTCTCTCTCTATATTATATATATTATTTCGCTTGAGTTTCAGACTGAGCCGTATTCTATCAGAAAACAGCACAATATCATTATAGACCCTGAAAAATAATGATAAATAGGGAATAATTCAAGGAAATTATTTTGGACAACTCAACACGCTTGAAAACTTGTCTGACCCATCGAAAACCTGTATCATGTATCTGAACCCAGGAAAATGAATAAAAGTAGGACCAAAAATAAAAAATAAAAAAGGAATTTTTTGAGTTGGCAAATAAATAAAAATTAAGCTGTAAATAAACTGGCACCTGTAAATTATGCAGTATATCATTTTAGGAAAATTCAGAAATGTACAAGTTTAGAAGTTACTGCATCACGCGACAAGATTCAGAGTGTGCGATAAAGCAGCATTTTTAGAAAAGCTTGTGTAAATACATGTATGTCTAACAGTTCAATTACACATTAAATTGCACAAACTTACACCCAAAAAAAAAAAACCCACTGGAATAGTTTTTTTTGTTAATGTCATACCAGAATAATGATTTTAACCCATTTTCTTGATATAAAAAATAAAAATCAAACTTAGATATATAAATACACTTTATAGACACAAATCTTGAATGATTACTTCTTGATGTAACTCCGGAAACAAGTATGATGATGATAATGCACACGTACAAGTTATCGTGTATCACATACAGAAGAATTTCATAGTAAAAATCAAACGGTACATAGGAAATCCCAATTTTTTTTGGGGGGGGGGGGGGTGGGGGGTGGGGAGGATTAATATGCTATTGCAATCCAACCTTCTTTTCGAAGTGCTTAAACAGAAGCTTTCCTTGAATAAGCTGATTCTCATTGACCGAAACCCCCCAAAAAAAATTAAAGAGAGTTAATTAAAGACAAACTTTTGTTTTGAAAAAATGGTAACGTTGTTTAAGGATAAGACATGCACGTGAGGCCCCTCCTAATCTCCAAGATTATCCTCACAATTTTGAATAAAGATTTAAAGAAACAATACGCATGGATCTTATTCAAATGAGCACCAAAACACCCACGCAAAAAGCTGGATCCACCTCGAGAATATGGGCAAGAGCCTTAAGACTAGGAATAGGGTGTCCCATAGAGAGAGATATATATATAGAGAGAGCTTCGTTGAACGCACACACCGGTGCTCTTGGGTACCACCACGTGGTCCCTCGTGAACCGCACGTTCAAATCCTTATTTCAAGGATTTTTCTTCTCTCTATCTCTCTCTCTCTCTTTTCAATTTTTTACAATTTATTTATATGCTTTTTTTTATAATCTCGATTTTTATGGGTTTCTTGTATTATTATTTATTTTTAATGGGTTCAATTATTTGAAGGAGCTTAGAGTTTAATAAATGAGACGCGTTAGACTGTAGAGATCAATAGAAGGAAGTGCATGGTCCAGATTTGAATCTAACACCAACTTCCACTTTTAGTAGACATACCAAAGGTTTTGTGATGAAGGCTGTCTGGTGAATGAGGAACCCTAAACTCGTTTTGTGCGGTTTTAATTATTTGTTTATTTCATAACTGAGCTGTGCTCTGCCCTATGTCTTCCATCCCATTACTCAATGCTACTCACCAACCATTTATACCACCAACTTGTATCTTTCATTTAACACTTGGAATATATTCATTATTTATTAATACTTTTTTAGAACAAAATTATAATAGTCTTAATTTTTTTTTTAAATATCACTGTTTGTTAAATTGATTTAAATTTAACTAAATTATTAATATAATCCAACAAAATATTTATATGTTCAATGAAGTAGTTATATTTAGTATCAAGAAAAGCTAAAATAAACTCCAATCACAATTTATAGACTTTTTGCAATTATTATGAACGTTAAATATGTTTATTTTATCATATGAGGATCATATAAGCATTCTGTTACTCAGCAATGCAATTAAATTAATGCTAATTTAATAAATAGAATGACTATATTAATTGAGAACAAAATTATTAGAAGATGAAATTAAAACATTTACATGTTGAGGAACTCAATTAAAGATTTTGTAACCTTTTAGAAAATGAAAAATGTAATTCATTCCAAATGATTTTAATAAATATCACAATAATTTGGATATAACGACGTCAATTGTTGGTGAGGTGGGTGAACGTGTTTCAAGAAACAGGAACAAATGACTTAAAAATAAAATAGTGAACAGTGAATGCTTGGATTCGAATAATAATTTTGGAACCTTTTTTTTCTTGTGCGCATGGAAATAAGAAAATATTATTGGAAAATGGAAATGGGAAGTTGTGAGGAAAAATATAATAAAGAAGAAAATGGTGAATGAGGGGCGTCACTTTTTGTTTGTTTGTCGTATGGTGATGTTTATCCAGATGGAAGATGGGGCCCAGGGAGAGCGCACGTGGGTAAATTTAGTCAGAGAGAGGTGCCCTTAATTAAAGTGCCTCAATAATTTCTTATGCCCCACTTGTCCCCATGCATTAACCCCCCCTTCCTGTCTAGTACCCGGAGCTTATTTAGGTAGGGTCCCACTCCCACGTGTGGAGGCATAACACTGCCAAAAATTTCATCCTTTTCATTAATTATTATATTTTTTATTATAATATTACAAATTTTAAAATAATCTAATTATATATATATATTTATATCTACTTTCTTATATTTTTATTATTAATTTTATAATTAAATAATATTTATAAAAATTATACATAAGTTTTTATTCATATTTTAAAAAATATAAATACAATTTCTTATATATGTATTATTAAATTATTTAAATTTAATAATAAACATATAAGAAATTATAGACGAATCAATTCTTTAAAATATAAAAAAAGAAACCTCAAGTTCTAGAGAGTTAAAATTCTCTACATGTCTAACTTTTGTGATATTTTATTGGTCGGCTAGTTTGGGCAACATATAATATTAACCTTCATTGATTCATTCATTTTAATTAATTACCCATATTGCAACACTAATATACTTCGCAAGTTGCCAAGTTGTTTTTTTTTTAATTCGAATTTTGTTTAAAATTAAAATTTTAAAGAATATTTTATGAAAATAATTTCTTATATTAATTCATTATCTAAAAAATAATATTAATTAATAAAAATATATTCTTTTATTAATTAAACTAAATATTTTTCGGTAAACTAATTAAACATATAAGTCGAGCTATTCATCTCAAAGTATACTATTTTGGAGAATAATTGTAGAAATTATAGTATTAGCATTCATTTCCATGAAACAAAACAATGCACTGTATAAGGTCCCCCAAAAAAAAAAAAGAGGATTGTAAATTACGCAAATTGGTTTCCCTTGTCTAAAATTTCATATTGGAGAGTATGGCTTTGTGACTAGTCTTAAAATAAATAATACTATTTGACCGCACACGCGTCACGTTAGAATCTTTGTTATTGAAGTGTGCAGCGTACCCGCTTATATGCCCAGGACCTCCCCTCTTCCATCCGATGTGGGGTGTAATAGCTACCACACTTGCATCAATACTATTAATGTCGCCACTAAATATCAATTCTCTAAATGAAATGAATTCATGGCTTTTTTTTCCTAGCCTAGCTTGTGACTCTAGAGGTTTTGATAGGTCAAGTGCAAGTGAAACAGGTTGAAAAACCAGCATATCCTAATATTTGCCTAAGGCACATAGCATGCTTTGAATATCACTGCTTACCTCTGCCTCATTTTGCCAAAGCTAAGTGCTAGAAGGTCAATGACAATAAGCATACATAAGTCTTCCAATACATCAACTTATGAAATGAAAAATCGATAATTAAATATTTAAGTAACATAAATTTATATAGAAAAGAAGGAAATGCAAAGATAAAAAATAGGTAAAATCATAACACAAAATCCTATGAATCACTTGTAAAATAGATCCACTGTTGCCTATGTATTTAATACCAATACATGTAGTGTAATGCGTAATCTATGGTCTATCCCTATGTTGTTTTGGTTCACCATTTGAGGCCATGCATTCCATGTCGCAATGTACATCATGTGCTCTCATCACCATTCTTTGTGAACATTTCCTCTTAATTGTAGTGTATATAACGATTCTATATTTAATGGCCTCGGTACAATATGTTGTACCCTGTAAAACTAGCAGAGAAGGCGGTTGGCATGATGCCACTTGACAATCCAAGAACACAATAAAAAGACAAATGCATGCCACGCATTGAGTATCGCCAAGTAGTACTCAAGAATTAATTAGAGAATGACCAATTTTGTGCTATAATCATAATATTAATAAATAGATAAATCTTTGGCGACAAATATCACTAACCTTTATCTGATCTAGCAGCATCTTATATTGTTATAGAGCTTCTATGGTCAGCTATGGATGCTGTGAGACATTTCACCACTTGCAGGGGATGTGAGAACACGTGTTAGTCTATGTAATATTGACAAGTTCATATTTATACAAAAATATTAGTTCATATCTAAAACCTAATAGTGGTATGAGAGAGTAGATATCCATCTACGGGTCACGTTGTGAGACTTTTTGTGGAGCAAGGCGAAGGAATCTATCCCAAGCCCATAAATGAATTTTGAATTAAAGTTCGACAACCATCAATATTAATATTGTTGTAATATGTGACACTACACATCTCTTTGTATAGGTAGGTCAACACCCCTAACCATTAACTATAGTGGCTGGCCTCTTCAAAGTTAGCTAGTAATGATAGTACATCAACATCACTTTGCGTCCAATCTTATTTAACATTAGATATCTCAATCATTGTAAGATATATGCCCATGTAAATTGTTGAACAGTATTGTCATCTATATTGTCCAACAAGTTTGAAAATGTTTGGGCGAATCAGGAAATGCTTAACCTCTATTCATCTAGATTCTCCTATGGAAATATGACACCTGGCAACTCATTGCATATAACCTTCCAATTGTAGTTGGTGCATCTAGGTATTATATTCTTCGTGCATGGTAGACTCAACTATATTACCATGTCTTGTAGAGTAATTGTATACTCACCTCTAATAAGGTATAAAATGTATGTCTCTAGTCGTCACCTCTCAACAAAGGCCTATACCAGTGCCCCATTAAAATAAAAATATCCAAGTTGGGAGACATTGTAGAAACGAATTTGTATGAGGTATGAAACAATAGCAAGCGGAAGATTAAATATATAATCTTCCTGCACAATTCCTCGTATGCACAGAATTTTATCATCCTGTATTATTAAACTTGGTTAATTTGTGCTAAGAAGATAAATGCCTGATTAGAATACTAGTTCAATGGAGTATCAGGTCCCTATCAGCATCATCACCCTCGACATTGTCATCCACATACTTATTAGTATTTGAAAGAGTATCATATTCATCTTTAACCTCATATTCATCCATTACATCTTATGGTGCATCTTTAGGACTCAGAGGGCTAGTATTGCACATTAATAGTCTAGATGAATTCAACTAATATATATGGTCATCTAGTGGCATTTGCTAGATATTGAAAGGCTAGGTCTTACATAGGTGTACATCTCTTAAGTATGAGCTAAACAAAGAGGTTTGTTCATTATATTCATTAATCTAACTTGTAAGTGGTATCGTCAATGATTCACATACGTCATTTTCCACCATACTTAAGCTTACATCATTAGTTGAGATGTGCACATGCAATTCCAGTGCCCCCTAGCTAGATTAGAAAGTGCTAGTTTGTTGGCTATATTGATTGGATAACTGAGTCATCCTCTATAGTATATGAAAAGTACTAAATTAGATTAAATAATCGTGAATATTGATATACCAACTTGAACAAAAACTACATTAACTCAAGTTGTAGGCTTTTTTTTCAACTATAGCCTTCAACTATTTGAAATTAATATTAGAATCGACTCTTAACAATTTTAGTTTATTATATGCAAAGGTTATCCCTCCATTGTTGTAAAAAAATTATTTCATTTGTATAAATACATATAATTTCTTTTCTTTTGATCATTATGATTCCTATCCCAATGTTTGTGTACAAATACATATGAAATACTTTTATGTTCAACATATAAACATTTAATAATTAAACATTTTATTATACAAAACATATTAATATTTAATAAATTATGATTTTATATATACACAAGGTAATATAAACAATTAGTAATAATAAACAATAACATTTTAAATTTACCCATAGTGCTAAAAAGTTGATCTTTGCATAAAAAAAACTGAATATGATAGGTCCATACAATCTATTTAAGCAACAATTAGATGGGAATAATCAATCAAAATGAAATTTCTTGAATTAGAAACAAAAAATATGATGTGGGACCATAACTATAACATACAAAAAAGCAAAAATTTTAAGCTTTGCATAACACAACTTGAAGAAGATAGACCCACACAATATCTATTAGCAATAGTTATATTAAAGTAATTTGTCAACATAAAATTTGTCATATTAAAAGTAGAAAATATAATATATGACCACAATTATATTTAATACTTACTATGATATAACATTGTAGTGTATTGCTGAAGAAAATAAAAGGGAGAAGATGAGAGCAAAAATGGTGTGGGCTAAAAAAAATAAACCAGAGATGAGAGAATGCTATAAAAAAAATTTGTGGGAAAAGATGAGAGAAGCTGTGAAAAGAGATAAGGGGAAGCTAAAATTGTGAGAAGATATGAGGAAAGCTATACGCATAGAGAGAAAATGAATCCAAAAGTATGAAAATGAATCCAATTTTATAGATAAAGTGCAACTAAACATGGAACACTGTGTCCCGCATTCAATGGTTTAAAAACTCGCTGATCCTTTGGCCAATAACTCAAGTTAGCAACACGTTTAATTGATCCTAGAATCACTAACACATCATTAAATCTCAAGTTAGTGGCATATCACTGACCCTGAGGTCAATGATGTTTGTATTAAATGTGGAGGGTGGACCTTTGCATTTAGTATATTATGTGAAAAAAAAATGGACGCAAAGGTCCTCTCTTTACATCCAATAATGTTAAAAAAATAATTATTTTTTGAATGTGGAATCACTGGGTCAACATTCAGATATTTAAAAAAAAATTATAATGCCGAGCTACATGTTCCACATTCTTACAAGAAAAAAAAAGTTATATATACAAAAAAAGTGTTTTGGCATCTATTTATAGTAAGATTTTATATGTGTATGTGTGTATCTGTTTTTGAGTGAAAAACCCTACAAATATGTGAGCCACACAATTCTTAACCGTTGCCCATTTCATTTTCACTTACGAAGGTACGAAAGCTATATTGATCCAAAGGCTACAAATTTAGGTGAAACGATTCCCTCGCGTACTACCCCAAGTTGTACATTGTTGTGACATTTTAGGAAGTGGTTAAATTCATTTCAATCAATCACAAATCAAATATATAAACTTTTCTTCAATTCTTTAAATTTTCTATACTTCTTTAATAATTGTTTTTTCTGTCTGCATTTTCTCTCTAATTGTAGTTGAAACCATGAACAAAATCATCAGAAATTAAATACCAAAATATAGTATTATTTTATATTGGACATAAAAAAGAAAAAAGAGAAACATGAACCTAGTTTTAATTAAATTTTATAAATTTCAATTTTTAATATTCGATAACTGATGATTGAGTTTATTCTTAAAGACTTCGCAAAAGGGGAAAAATAGTACAAAATTCATACGGAAACAGGCATCGCAACATTTAAATTCTTCAGAATTAGTTATTAAATACTACGACTATATGTACTTTCATAATTACATTAAAGAGTCGTGAAGCCTAAATATAATTTCATAAAAATATCCACTCCAATAGTGCAATTATCTAATCAAATAACAAATTAGAGGACTAAATTGTATTTCCAACCATAAACAAGTTGTAACCCAAACAGTGGAAAAAGGAAAGACGTGAGATTTATTAAAATAAAATAAAACTAAGATCAGAGAAAGAAACAATTATGTAACTTAAATTATATCAATTCAAATTTTCTGTTGTGTTTTTGCATAACAGGAGATATTGTGTCTCTTAAATAGGAAGTAGATTAAAAAAAAAAATTTAGATCCCCCACACAACACAGACTGCACAATAAGAGATTGAAACTGAAATTCTACCAACTTATTGAACACAGAAGGACAACATATGAGGATGGCAAATACTGCTAATCATTCAATTACAATCTTATTTTCAACAAATTCTTCTCTGTTCTCCTCATTACCACATATTGCCTTCCTGATATTATTATTAAAAATTTGTTGTTCGATTTTTAAGTAATCCTTTGTCTTAGATACTTACTAATTATATTACGTTATGTCTTAAAATTGATATAAAAAAAGGTTGAATGTCATCAATTAATTAAAAAAAATCGCCTACATATTTCAAATAATTTAGATTATTAAAAGAAAATACGAAACAAATGCAAAGACAGACGATAGAGGTAAGGGTAAGGTACTGTGCACATGTAAGTTTAATACATTCAAACACTTCGTAGTTATACAATCCAGAAGAAAAAAAAGATTTATAATTATATCAAAGGTGATATAATCAGATTTAAATGTGGGTAAAATAGTAAGGTGCTTTTTAAATAAAAAGAGATAAAGAAAAAATAGAACTTGGTGAAAAGAAAAAGAATTAAATTTATATATATTTTCACTTTTTATATTACTCCCTTTTCATGTGCGAGACACTTTAATTAAAAAAAAAATCCAAATTTCATATAATCAAAATGTTCGACTTCGTCTAATGCAGACAAATTCTTTACTCTTAACCACTTGATATATTTATATATCTCTATATGATGCGGGATCAAGATTGACAATAGGGGCTACAATTAGGTGGCCACTGGAGGGGGCACATTGCCCGGTCAAAGAAATTAAAAAAAAACAAAAAGTAATAATTTACTGCTGCTGTGACCCAGATCACGTGCAAAGCACGACGTCCATGGAAAACAGACAAAATGCCATTGATATGCCTCCTTTCCTATGGATCAGAACCGAGCGATAACGTACGGGCTGAGGATTCTTGATACTCATGAAATTACTAATTCGATATGTAAGAGGTTTTCAATTATGGGATTGGGATTTCAATCAAAGATGGTCCAAACTTTTGGTCCGAAGTAATTATTGCCCCAAATCCATTGTCAATATACAAGTTCATTTAATCTTTTTCTCCTTTTGGCTAAAAAAATAAAGTTGGATGAGTTATTTAATTTTACGGAATTGAATCCAAGATTTTATGCTTTAATGTAACTCGATCTTACAAAATGAATCAATTTTTGTTAGCATATTATTTTTTTCTCAATTTATTCTAACTCTCTCCTCTTGCAAAGGAAGAGATTTTCAAGCATTTAATTTTGAAATTGATCCAAGAAACGTGCCCACTTACATTCCTGGAGTCCCGTATCAGAAAGAAAGACACAAATGGCGAAAACAACTAAAAAAATCAAGGCACCTTGCTTTTTGTTTCTACCTAGAAAAGACCCTTATGGCCTTAAAATTCGTTTGCAAAAAAAGAAAATATGGAAGAAGACCCTTGGCCTTGTTGGGAAAGGAATCTAGAAGTAGAATGGAGATGGGTGACAGATATAGGCAGAACATGATATTGCTAATTAACGCAAGGCCACATTAATAAAGGGTTAAGATAGAAATATGGAATGGCAGGAAACAGAACAAGATGGAGGGCTAAATAGCGAACATAGATATTGCTAATTATCTAGGCTAAAAGTTCAACGTCCAGTTGGAGAAAATTTTGCAGTTGATAAAATGGGGAAAACAATTCGCCAAAAAAAAAAAAAAAGAGGGGGAAGAAAAAACAAGAGACAAAACTGCCTGCACTGAGTGCCAAAAGGTTATTCACTTAGTCACCATCAATGGGGTCGTTAGATGCAACAACCCATTTTCAGGATCATCTGAACTTTTAGGAAACAAAAAATGGTAACCACTGAACTGAAGCTGTTTATATACAAATTTATCACAAGTTAAAACAACCTCAATGTATAAAATAACAAGACTACATACATCGAACGGCAGAGACTAGAGACATAACTAATTTTCCCTTCTATCCGCTTCCTCTTTCCCGAAATAATCTGGAGCATTAGAGAAGAAGGAAAAAATTTTGAGGAGCTGACGGCATCATCTCCTCCTCCTCCTTCTCTCGAGTGAATGTTGGCTGACATTGTTTTGCCTACGGCTTGCTGAATTCAGGGACTTCTTTTATGCTCATCTCTCCCATTTCAACTTCACTAAAACCTCCATCTTCAGTGGTTATGGTGGATTGGGAATCGATGCCAGACCCGGCTTGGATTTCCTTGAACTTTGCCATGACTTGAACCATCGTGGGACGCCGCCATGGTCGATCATCCAAACAAGCGAGAGCAACCTTTAAGTGCAGTTGAAGCTCAATCTCAAGACTAGGATCCTCTTTCATGAGCTCTGGATCAAACGCATCATTTATATTCAGTTTGGAATGCTGTTTGACCCATCCCACAAGATTATTATCGCCAAAATCAGACGAATCCGTTGGACGCTTTCCTGTTAGCAGCTCCAGTAAAACTACACCATAACTATACACATCACCTTTCGTGGAGCATCTAAAGCTCTGATAATATTCAGGAGGAACATAGCCAGGGGTGCCTGCTAGTGTACTGACACTTAAATGGGTATCCATAGCACTCACAAGCCTAGCCATTCCAAAATCAGAGACTCTGGCTTCCAATTTTTCATCAAGCAATACATTACTTGACTTCATGTCTCTATGAATGATGTGTGGGTTGCAACCGTGGTGAAGAAAAACCAATCCTTTAGCAGCCCCAATGGCGATTTTCCTTCTTATTGCCCAGTTCAGCTTGATCCCAACCTTCTTCTGGTGGTGCAAAACATCTTCTAGACTTCCGTATTTCATGTATTCATAAACCAAGAGTCTTTCTTCTGCAACCTTACAGTAACCCAGAAGGGGAACTAGGTTATGATGCTTGATTTTCCCTATGGTTTCCATTTCAGCTGTGAATTCCCTGTCACCCTGCCCACTAATATGTTTCAGTTTCTTGATGGCCACAACACTTCCATCCTTCAATTGAGCCTTGTAGACATCACCGAAACCACCGGAACCGATAAGACTGTCATTGTGAAAGCCGTTAGTAGCTTCAAGAAGATCTGCGTAAGTAAGATTCTGGATGGGCGTCTCGAATGTTGCAATGTTTATGCTAAGTGCTTCTCGGGGACTCATGAACTTCAAACTCAGATTGTTGGCTGTACCTGAATGAGAATTGTTGTCCATGTAGACATCAAGTGTAGCTTCCTTCTTCATCCTCCTCTTTCTGGTCTCAATGGCAATTATAATGAGACCAAAGATGCAGAAGAGGGAGAATAGCAATCCCATGGCCACACTACCAGCAAGAGACGCTTGTCTCCTGTGAGACTGCTGATGTTGGGCATTTGCACTTGATCCTGAGTCTGCGCCACATTGAGCAAGAGGGTATCCGCAGAGACCAGAGTTATTCATGAATCTGTAAGGGGAAAAGGTTTCAAATTGACCAGATTCAGGAATCACTCCTGATAGATAGTTGTTTGACAGATCAATTTCTGTGAGGAGGGAAAGGCCTGTCAAGGTTTGTGGAATTTGTCCTTCAAGCTTATTCCAGGAGAGATCAAGTATGTTGAGATTTTTCACGCTTCCAAGCTCTTCAGGGATATATCCAGATATGTTGTTGTGACCCAAATTCAAGATGTATAAATAGTACATGCTCCCAATCTCCTTCGGTATGCTACCCGACAACATATTGTGTGAAATATCCAAAAAAATCATAGACCCATTATATTTAAATGTAGGTTGGAGATTACCACTATAAACTCTAGTGAAGTTGCAGGGGTTCCTTGTTGAAATTCTGTTCAACTGCTCCGGAGTGATCCCAGCAAACTCTAATAAATTCCCAGCTCCATGGCACTCCTTACTGCCATCATTCTTGATATACACATAAGTTTTCCCACTTATGAAATTCACTGCAATTTTGCCAGATTGCTTAAACAATTCAGGAGGAATTGACCCACTTAGGAAATTCGTATTTAGATCCAACCATATCAAGCTGTGACAATCACCGAGCTCCGGCGGAATCCTCCCAGAGAATGAGTTATTGCTCAGTTTCAGGATTGCAAGATTGGAAAGCTGGCCAATCCAAGCAGGAATCACCCCGCTCAGCCTGTTATTAGACAAGGAGATCCAATTCATGTTGGTGCAGTTTCTTAAACCAGAAGGAATGGTTCCCGTTAGCTCATTGAAGTCCAAAATCAAATTCTCAAGGGTCTTGATGTACATGAGCTCTTGTGGTATTTCGCCTTGAAGCTGATTTAGCCAAATAATCAAATCACGAAGCTTCGAAAGAGACCCCAAACTGGAAGGGATAGTCCCCTTCAGGTAGTTAACACTTAAATCCAACGAAACAAGCTGAGAACAGTTGCTGAGTGTGGGTGGAATTGAACCCGTGAACCGATTATTCTGCAGGTATAGTTCTTTCAAATTGTTCCCAGGATCTTGACATAACCCTGGAGGTATTGACCCTGAGAAGTTATTGGAACTCAAATCCAGCGATTCCAAGCTCACAAGCTTTGACAGAGTCTCCGGCAAATTACCGACGAAATCATTGATTGAAAGAACGAGCTTCTTCAAGCTGCTCATCTCCATGAAAATTTCAATCGGTAATTCACCGGAAAAATTGTTGTGAGATATATCAAACAATTCCAGTGAAGAACACGCGCTCAAACCACGCGGAACCGTACCGGAGAGGTGGTTCGAGGAAACATTGAGCTCGACTAGAGTGGAGCACATATCGGCGAGTCGTGCAGGAATCCGACCTTGGAACTTGTTGCTAGCGAGATATAGGAACTGCAGAGAGTCCACAGGAAGTGACGGAAACAGACCGGCGAACTCGTTGCTTGAAATGTTTAGGTAGCTGAGCTGCTTGCAGGGAGAGAGTACGAGGCCAATGTCGCCGAAATACTTGTTAGCAGAGATGTCAAGGTACTCTAACGCCGAACATTCGCCGAACGAAGGAATAGCGACAGAGAAATTGTTACTGGAAAGGTCTAAATGCTGCAATTTCTGGCAATTCGAAAAGTTGATTTCTCCAGTGATTTTGTTTCCCCTGAGAGCCAAGACACGCATACCGTTGCAACCTGGAGATAAGATCCAAGGGAGAACGTTTGGACCGGCAATCTTATTGAAAGAGACATCGAGGACTTGAAGATTGAGCCTCAAACCGGTTGAATCTTTCCCAGAAAACTCAAAAATATTATTCGAAAGGTTGAGAGATTTCAAACTTGAACAGGAGCCCAGATAGGATATGTCCGAAAGAGAACCAGACAGAGTGTTCTGAGATAGATCTATGCTGCTCAATGAGGCACCACACTTGAAGCTAGGTGGGAGCACAGAAATGGTGCCAGTAAGATTGGTGGCTTTCAGGGTAAGAGATTCCAGGTGGTTGAGTGTGAGAAGATAGGCAGAGACAACGCTGAAATTTGTGCTCAAGGGAATGAAGCTGAGGTCTATGGAATAAACCTGGGTTTGCTTGCAGGAAATCCCAGTGAAAGAACATGGGTTTTGATTTGGAAGCCAGTTTTGGAGTACGGAATGGTCTGGGAGAGAAGCTTTGAAGTTGATCAGTTGCTGAGTGGAATCTATGAAAGCTGAAAGAGCAGAGAATGAAGGTGGAGATTGGAGAGAAAGAACGGTGAGGGAGAAAAATAGGAAGAAAGAGCAGTGATAGCTAATGGAGTATTTGTGTTTCATTGTTGCTGAGGTTTTGAGAGAGATAGATGGATTGGGTAGCTTTCTTATGGTATGAGGTATGCCATTAGAGGGGGAGCTCAGAAACTCTGGTTCAGTTCAGACCCGAGAGAGAGAGAGAGAGAGTATAGAGCGTCAAAAGTTATAAGAAGGGAGGTAAAGAAGGGTATTTATCAAGTCCAAGGGTGGACACAGCTATTGCTCGCACGCCATGTGACTCGCTCTAATTTTTATCCGAGTTTTCTCTTTTTCTTTCTTGAATTTTATTCCATTAAAATTTTGCTTTAATTTTCTCACCTTTTCGCTCGAGAGTGTGAAATGTATTTATTACATTATTATAATAAGATAATGTCTATCATTTTTTATTATTTATTTAAAATAGAAGCATATTAATTATTTTTTATTTATTTTTTTATATGTTTAACATTATATCTTGTAAAGTCTTCCTTATAATTTTTTTAAATAAATAGAAAGTGCATATATTAGAGTTTAGATTTTCTAAAATTTTTTATTATAAACATTTTGAAGATTTTTGAGGGAAAAAATGAAAAAAAGAAGTAAAATAAAAGAGAAAACACACTTATACATTTTGGATCGTTCTTTATTTCAAATTTATTAAAATTTCATGATAAAAAACTTTAAAAAATTTTTACACGTATAAATCAAATTTTTACTTAGGTTGTTGAAAATTATTTGTTTGTTACATTTAATTCACGATATAGATCCAACCAAAAAATATAATGATTAATTTTATTATTAAACAATAATTTTTATATTTATGTGAAGTCATATTCTATCTAGATTTGAACAATGTAAAATTGATAAATTTAAGTAATTATGTCAAAAAATTATGAATAAATAAATTTATAAAAAATAGACTAAATTAATTATAAATTATACAAGTAAATATATCTCATATTTTTCTAGTTATATTTATCTTATATATATATATATATATAATAGATTTGATATATTTATTTTTTACTTATTAAATTTATTTAAAAATCTATTTAATTAATTAAATTTCAAACTTTCCTTAAATTTAATGTATGGAATGATTTATTAGGAAAATATATTTTATTCTTACAGTAAAGTATACATATCTTCTTTAAATTTTGTTAAAATTATACAAATTTTTTTTTTTTAGAATATATATTTTAGTTTAATTATAAATTTTTTAACTAAAATGCCCTTCATAAAAAAATACATAAGAGAATATTTAGTTAAAAAATTATATTTACATTAATGGAAAATATTTTTTAAAAAGCTTAAAATTAAAATAAAGTGTAATTTAATTAATTATTTTAAAAAAATCTATATAATTTAAGTAAAATTAAAAAATGTATAATTTAATTTTAATTTTATGAACAGAGACTTATTTACAAATTCAAGTATATAGACACTAAAGCATAACAAAAACAACATTCTTAAAAAAAAAATCAAAAGCATTAATTCGCAGTCTCATTTAATGTCTAGGTTTAAATTTTTTTAAAGTGTAAATTACAACTTAGTCGTCCCAAATCAATTTACCTTATATGATTTAAATTGTCTTGTTCAATTCCCAATTATTATTTTTTTATTATCATTTAACTATTTTGTGGTACCTTTTGTCTTAATTTTATTATATGAAATTAAAATAATAAACAATTTTCTTGTCGTATGTATTTTTTACTGGTATCCTAAACATTTATATAGTCTTTCAAAACTATTACTAAAATTAACCTTATATTTCCAAGTTAAAAATGTCGACGTAATTCCCAATAATAATCTTGGAATACTATGAAAATATTAAAAACATAAGTGAAATAGGCATTTAACAATAAAACTAGTCATATTTTAATATTCACACTTTTTTTTAGAATTTAAATATAAAATATCACATGATTGTTAAATAGTAATTAAACACAGTTTCAGTTACAAGAAAATTAATTAATTTTTTGCCCAACTACATAGGAAAATTTTAATTTAAATTTTTTTAAATAATTACTAGATGTTTTATTATTTTTAAAATTAATCCACTAAAATTATAATTAATTTTTTTGAAAAAAGAAAACATAATTTCAATTATAATTATATTAAAATTTTCAAGAATTTGTTACCAAATTTTTCATAGAAATATGACACATAAATAATATTTTTTTAAAAAAATTAATTATGTGATGTTGAGGTATAATAAATATTTTTATCTTTATATTCTTTTCACCAAAAGTTAATAATAATTGTACTTAAGTGTTTTTTTTCTTTTCATATATTTTCTATTAATTTATTACTGTATGTTTGCATGCAGGATAATGAGTTTAGATGAGTTGGGGTCAAACGGACTTGTTTAGTAGGAGAGTAGTTTCTCTCTTAATTTAGACGTAGATGTGATGAAGGGAACTATCACACTCAATTAATGGAGATTCTATCTATTAATTAAATAGCTCTTTTGCTCGCAATGGTTTTATTAAGTAATTTTGGCGATTTTTTTAACCTTCTTTGTAGTGTATTAACTATTAGAATCTGAGAGGAAAGTGTAAAAACCAACTTGGCCAAATTTTTCTGAGCAAAAGAAGTTGTTTGTCATCTAAAAGAAATTAATTTTTAAAAAGTCTTTTAATTTTAAAAAAAGAAATGTTTAAGTGATAAAAGATAACTTTTTTATTATAAGAAATAAATAAAAATTAAACTTCTCATTTGAAATAAAAATAAGAATATAAAATATTTTTTAAAGCGAAAAGACTTTCATTTAAACCATTAATTATTCTTAACTAATTTTACCCAACTTCCTATGTAAACATTTTCACTCCGCTTTTTGCATCCTTTTACAAATATTTAGTGAATGACGTATTTTAATATATTTTTTAATTTTGTTTTATATATTGATTAAAATATTTATATATTTATTGTGATTTTATTTTTATGTTTTGAATAAATAACAAATTAAAATTCTAATTAAAACTAATCATAATAAATATTGAATTTACTTATTCAAATGATATTAATTACAAAGTTAAATATATGCGTCATTTTCAATAATTTAACCATGAAAAGTATTTTTCTCAATTTACCAACTACAATAATATTAATAAAAGTGTTCTTATATAACAAAAATAAAAAATTATATGTAATTCTTTCTATCTCTGTTATTAAGTTTTATGATTAAATCTATAATTTTTTAATAATAATATGATAATAGTATAATTTTTTGCGCATACTTTTTTAATCAAACTATACAATCATCATATTTCAATTAGCCTATACACTTATTATATTTTAATATAAAAAATCTAATAGTAAAAATATAAAAAACTGCAACTAAATTTAATTTATAAAACACTTTGAAGAAAATAATTTCAAAATAAAACTCTATTTAAAAATAAATAATTTCAAAATAAAATCAATTAAAAACCACAACAATCCTGGACAAAGCCCCACGTGGAATACTCCTCCTGGTTGTTGTGTACATGTAACCTGCTTTAGTGATATATTCAATCATTTTGCCATATCATTATTTGTTTCAAAGCAAAATATATAAAGATATATAAAATATTTATGTTTAATACGTTATATTCAAGATGATTACACTAGCCTATTTTAATGAGATTCCATATTTACAAAGAGACTTCTCAAAACGCCAATGTTCATCGCCTAACGGATCCTTTTCTCGCATCACTCGTTTCAAACTATTAAAAAGAAAAAAGAAATCACGCCAAATTACGAGTTTACAACTGTTAAAGCAAACCAAATTATAATATTCTGACAAAAATTTCTTTTCTTCTTTTTCTTGTTTGGTCCATACACAAAATTTTTACTCACTTCTCACTTTTCATGTCTAGCATATTCAAGCAGTGTTAATCCAAGAGACGGATTTTTATATAATTTGTTGAGTATGTACGAAGCAAATATTTTGTGACTTAAATTAAACATATCAATATCTTACGTACTTAACAGTTAGTATTTTTATTAATCTGATTTATTTATTTTGAGGGTAATAAATGTACCGGAAGATCTCTTATGATCCTGACTGAAAAATAATGGAGTGGCAGCAGCAGAAACCAGAGGGGAAGCAGCAAGCCCTCAGAAAAAGGGGCATATTTTTAGAGTTATGTACAACTTTTTCCCTCAACCAAATGGAAAAAAGGTGAATCGCTGTACTAACGACAACGGAAATTAATTCCTTTTATTCTTTTCTGGATTTCTATTTCAACAGAAACATTTTCCTCCCACTCGCTCCACGCTTCCATAACTGTCGCACTCGCCAGGTTTCACAATATTCACTCTTCTCACTTTTTACTTCATTTTCTCCCCATAAAAAAAGCCTTCGTTTAAAACATTTTGTCTGCCACGTTGGCGCATGTAAAAAAATAATTTTATTTTTTTCACACAATCTAGTGTACGGTTAAAAAAATCTAATAATGAACTTCATTCATGTGTCATGCTGTGAGACTGACGCGACTGTCAGTTTGTCACTTTCTCTCTTTATACGTATGAGAGAGAGACCAAAGTGGGAAAAACAATTAAGTAAATTACATTAATTTTTTAATTTAATTTAATTATATTTAGCATTTTTAAAAATATTATTCAACTCTTTTAACATTTAATATATACTATAAAAAATTTTACTCTTATTTAATTTTTATTAACTAAATTAATTTTATATATAATGTATATCTTAAAAATAAAATTAATTAATTATTTTTATCCTCATATTAAAAATAACATTATAATTTCATACTATAAAAAATTAATGTTTATGACAAAAAATTAAAATAATAATTTTTTTAAATATATCAAATATTATAAAGATAAAATATTAAAAAGATTAAAATAAAAATAATTTGTACACTTAAAAAAGGTTTCATCCATTCTTGGTGATTTCGGGCCCCACAGAAGATGATTGCCCAAGTGGGCCCCACCCAAATGAATAAATGGGCACTGAAAATGGAGGTAAGCGCTCAATAGGGTTTCTGATTGAAAGAAAGAAACTCTTTTTTTTTTCAAAGAAAAAAAATTTTGATCACAATGATGATGATGAAGAAGAAGGAGAAGAAGAAGTAGCGGAGGGACCTCAAGCTGCTATCAACACGTGCTTATGTCCAGAGTGATGACGTGGCCCAATGTGCACGTATTGTTTATTTGATCATGGATCCTAAAATGAAATTTGTGAAGTGTTCTTCAAGTCTTTTAAATTTTTTATTTTTTTTAACAAATCTTTTTAGAGGAAAAAAAATTGAACTTTATAAACTTCACTTAAAGACAGTTTACATATTCTCATTTCAGAAGTTTCGTACTCGTGTTTATCCATCGTCCATTGCTTTGAGCTGTCACTGTTACTCTAGCTCCATCCCCCGTATGGTTATATCCATTCTTCACTGGTCTCTGAATTTCTTTTTAATTTGACAGTGAATTTTAATAAACAGTAATTAACATATTAAGAATTATATTTAGGACCCGTGTGGTATATAAAATAAGAAACAATATAATAAAGAATTAAATAAAAGTAATAAAAAATAAAAGTTATTAAATAATATTTATAAAAGTATAATAAATATAACACAATTAAAAGAAAAATCTACCTTTTAACCAAATGAACCAAACGTTCTCTTAAAATCATTTTCAGAAATAAAAGAGCGAGAGGGAGAGGTGGGGAAATCATAAGTCAGAAAGAGAGGACACCACACGTGCACAAGCATGCGCAAAAAATAATTGATGGGTTGAAGGGCCCCACTTTAGTGTAATGGAATGGACCCACTACATTGGTTCATTAAGGTGCGAAGGGATGGGTGCGGGAAACAGGCACTTCTTTTTTTAATTAAAATATTGAATTTAGTCTAAGTTTTTTTTTCATCAAATGATTTTCTCATACATTAGTTTATTACATTAAAATTATTATAAGAAATAGTTTGTATGAATTGAATATTGCTATGTATATCTTACAAGTTTTAAATCATTACATATCTAAAACTGCTCAATTTATATTACTAAGATAAAAAAACATACTGTATGAAACAACAAATTATTTTTAAGAATGCAATTCAACTAATAACAAGTTATTTTAAATAGTACAATTCTATTAAAGACAACTTACTTTAAACAAAACAATTCAACTGAGAAGAATATGCTAATATAATCGAAGTCATATTTAGCTTACGTTTCTTATAATTCGTATGAACATTTATATTTTTGTTCAGACACCTGAAGTGTTGGAACACTCTTGTCTCTCAAGTAATACAACTATTTCTTTTTCTAAGCCTTCTCTTTCTTGATATTATCATTCTCCATCTATAATAAAAATATACAAATTTATTAATTAGTGCTTATTATGTATAATTTAAATAAAAAATTATTATATGAAATTCATGATTTTATATTATTAATTCTTTGCTTATTTATAACTAAAAATTAAGAGAAATGTAATAGACTCAATTTATCAAAAGAAAAAGAAGAATCTATGGGATCAGAGATGAAAGGCGTGCGCAATTGGGCAAGGCGATTGAAGTCTAAAGTTAGAAGAGATTGTTAATGAAAGTTGTATGATTATTATCTTTTGCTTTTATAGTCTGAGATAAAGGGCGGGTGGGCCTCACACTCTTTTTGGTCTTTATTTGGATCAAAGAAGTACGAGAGAGAAATGGGAATGAAAATGAATGCCACACGAGAGCGTAGACCTTTTGAGGGTGACCCTGCAATTATTTTGGCAATCAACATGTAAGTGCTAGAGAGAGAAGATGGATTTCCAGTTTAACTTTAGCTTTATTACTACCAAAGCACTAGAGTTAGCAACAACACTAAAGGGTTTAGAGGTAATTGAATGTTTGTGTTTTAGTATGATGAATTTCGATGCTAAGAAAATGTTTTGTGTGTCTGTGTGTGTCCCATGGAGAAGATGAGAGAGGTGCATCTAAAACATCTAGATGAAAATTATGGCAGAAGTTGCAAGAAATCTTCAGATTCAGAAAAGAAAATTTCAACTCTAGAAAGTTGAAAATTTTAGGGTGTTGGTGTATAGCTATAGATACAGAACACAAGAGGAAGTTCCAGTTGTAAGTTCATCTAACAATGTTTTCCATTTCGCACCCAAATGTTAGGCCAGGATGGGCTTTGTTATTCTTGCACAGATGAATTCAATAAGTGGGACCCCATAGCAGCTGCATTAGAACCTAACTTTTTGAAATTTCATGAGCTGAATTATCGGAATTTTTATCTATTTTTCAATCTTTTTATGCCCCCGAATATTTTAGATATCACAATTCAGTTGAAATTCTTATCATGGTTGCCATACGTGCCGGATTAATCTGCAAGAACTTTCCCTTTTGCTGTAACTATATATGGAAGGAATAATGAATTCTTTGATGGAGAAAAGCAAGGGACAAAATCAAGTCATAACTAGGTCATTATGTGTGATTTATTGATGAAAATTTTAGATGATTTAGAGATCTTAAATTTAATTTTTGATGTCGCCATACATAAAAATAATTGTATAACCATTTTAGATTTGATAACAAAGAGAATAAAAGAAATTGTGCTATAATCTTGAATAATTGTCAATTGAGCTTGAAGAACTCTTTTACTGGACAAATCTGAACACTAGCTAGCAAGCCTTATAGTTTACGTTTAACTTTAATTTACAGGATAATTACCCAATAAAAAGAAACAGGTTGAAAGAAAGGAGTGAAGGAGACAAAAGAGAGAAATTTAACAAGAAAGAAGGGGAAAAAAGAAGAAGAGAAAACTGATTTTTAAGGCCATGACAGAATCAACCAGGTACTGGCGTGCTGCTACAGAAGTGCTGGTACCTGATGCCTTAAATGTCAATTTTTAACCCTATTTTTACTGTTTTGTATGAATGCGTCATTCCCCATGTCTCAGAAAATCAGGCTTTTATTACAGATCCTGCTTCCCCAGTGTCGCTAAAGGGTTGGGGTTAAATACGGAGATCTAGCTGTTGTTGGGACCATCAGGGAGTGAATCTTACAATAAACTTCCAGAGAGGCAGTTCAATTATTCAGTGATTACGTTACTTTGAACTCCACCTAACACAATGTTTGGCATTTACTATGCTCTTTTATTATGCTCTAGGATAGGGAGTAGTACAACTTTTGTAAAGGCTTAGGATCCAAAACAGTGTCCTATAGAAAGATGATCATTCTGTTTGTGAGCAATTCACTTTCCTCGTTAGTCCATGTAGTTTCATGTGGAGGCAACCCACGTATTGGGGGCTTAATGCTAACCTCCGAGGCCCGTGTTTTATGGTAGAGGCATAGGCTTTGAGGAAAAAAGGGGTCACATATAGAGGCAGTGGAATGGGTATAAACTGACGTAGCAGTTGAATCAGATTGCAAGAGACTAGCTGGAGCTGTGTTAGGCAATGGCAACGGCTTTTGTACGTTAAAGAATTCTTGTCATTTGTTGAGAATATATGATTTTGATGCAGCATCTTGATACAGTAAGAAGCTTGGTGCTATTCTAAGGTACAGAAGCCCAATGGTGATTCTGGTGATTTGAGTAATTGTTTAGTGGAGGTTATAGTTGATCCTGGCTAAGGGTTTGTCTTTATCTTGATTCCCAGACAATCCAAAATAACTGCCAGCAAGAGGATGTGCCTCATTGGCTGGGTGAGCTCACGCCCTTCCTCTTCGGCTGGAATTTTGAAGATGGATTCTGCTCCAGATCAACATCGGCAGAGGAAGTTGGCTAAGTATTTGTATTCCGTAAATCTGATGTTTGCTGGTTTCTGTTTTTGTTTTGTTTATTCAAACAAATGACTCTTTCGGCCCAACAAGAAAAGAACGGGCCACAGGCTGCAATGCTGGATCCACATTTCCCCAATGGGCTGTGAGTGGCTAAAAAGAGGCTCATTACTCATGTCTATTTTGTCTTTTTATTTTTTTTATTTATGCGTTAGCTTTTTTTCTTTTTTTGGTTTAAAACAAACTGTTTGAATAAAGAAAAACATTTTACTATAAAAAGTAACGGTGTAACATTTTCTGTGTAGAAAAAATGGAACATAATGGAGATTACTTTTTTTTTTTTTTTTGCCTTCATTCTTTTAACAGGGAGTTGCACACAAATAAATATGCCCTTCCCCCGACTCAGCAACACAAATAAAAAACAAAGAAATAGGATTTAGTATCTATAAATAATTAAGGGATTCCTTTGAAGTGTAAAGAAAATGAATCAGCCGATCTAAAGGTCATGGAGACATCAAGCGTAGCTTCCCTTTTCTTCCTCCTCTTTCTGGTCTCAATGGCAATTATAATTAGACCAAAGATTCAGAAGAGGGAGAATAACAATACTATGGCCACACTACCAGCAAGAGATGCTTGTCTCCTGTGAGACTTCTGATATTGGAAACTTGCTCTTGATCCTGATTCTGCCCTACATTGAGCAAGAGGGTATCCGCAGAGACCAGAGTTATTCATGAATCTGTCAGGGGAAAAGGTTTCAAATTGACCCGAATCAGGAATCACTCCTGATAGATAGTTGTTTGACAGATCAATTTCAGTGAGGAGGTAAAGGCCTGTCAAGGTTCGTGGAATTTGTCCTTCAAGCTTATTCCAGGAGAGATCAAGCACGTTGAGATTGGTCACGCTTCCAAGCTCTTCTGGGATATTCCCAGATATGTTGTTGTGACCCAAATCCAAAATGAATAAATAGTACATGCTCCCAATCTCCTTCGGTATACTACCCGACAACATATTGTGTGAAATATCCAAAAAAATCATAGACCCATTATATGTAAATGTAGGTTTTGAGATTACCACTATAAAATCTAGTGAAGTTGCATGGGCTCCTTGATGAAATTCTGTTCAACAGCTCCGGACTGATCTCTGCAAATTCTAATAAATTCCCAGCTCCATGGCACTCCTTACTGCCATCATTCTTGATATACACATAAGTTTTCCGACTCATGAAATTCGCTACAATTTTGCCAGATTGCTTAAACAATCCAGGAGGAATTGACCCACTTAAGAAATTTGTATTTAGATCCAACCATATCAAGCTGTGACAATCACCGAGCTCCGGTGGAATCCTACCGGAGAATGAGTTATTGTTCAGTTTCAGGATTGCAAGATTGGAAAGCTGGCCAATCCAAGCAGGAATCTCCCCGCTCAGCCTGTTATTAGACAAGGAGATCCAATTCATGTTGGTGCAGTTTCTTAAACCAGAAGGAATGGTTTCTGTTAGCTCATTGAAGTCCAAAATCAAGTTCTCAAGGGTCTTAATGTACATGAGCTCTTGTGGTATTTCGCCTTGAAGCTGATTTAGCCAAATAATCAAATCACGAAGCTTCGAAAGAGACCCCAAACTGGAAGGGATAGTCCCCGTCAGGTAGTTGACACTAAAATCCAACGAAACAAGCTGAGAACAGTTGCCGAGTGCGGATGGAATTGAACCCGTGAACCATTATTCTGTAGGTATAGTTCTTTCAAATTGTTCCCAGGATCTTGACATAACCCTGGAGTTATTGACCCTGAGAAGTTATTGGAACTCAAATCCAACGATTTCAAGCTCGCAAGCTTCGACAGAGTCTCCGGCAAATTACCGACGAAATCATTGATTGAAAGAACGAGCTTCTTCAAGCTGCTCATCTCCATGAAAATTTCAATCGGTAATTCACCTGAAAACTTGTTGTGAGATATATCAAACAATTCCAGTGAAGAACACGCGCTCAAACCACGCGGAACCGTACCGGAGAGGTGGTTCGACGAAAGATCAAGCTCGACTAGAGTGGAGCACAAATCGGCGAATCGTGCAGGAATCTGACCACGGAACTTGTTGCTAGCCAGATATAGGAACTGCAAAGAGTCCACAGGAAGTGACGGAAACGGACCGGCGAACTCGTTGCTTGAAATGTTGAGGTAGCTGAGCTGCTTGCATGAAGAGAGTACGAGGCCAATGTCGCCGAAATACTTGTTAGCAGAGATGTTAAGGTACTCTAACGCCGAACATTCCCCGAACGAATGAATAGCGACAGAGAAATTGTTACTGGAAAGGTCCAAATGCTGCAATTTCTGGCAATTCGACAAGTTAATTTCTCCAGTGATTTTGTTTCCTCTGAGAGCCAGGACACGCATATCGTCGCAACCTGGAGATAAAATCCAAGGGAGAACGTTTGGACCGGAAATCTTATTGAAAGAGATATCGAGGACTTGAAGATTGAGCCTCAGACCGGTTGAATCTTTGCCAGAAAACTCAAAAATATTATTCGAAAGGTTGAGAGACAAACTTGAACAGGAGCCCAGATAGGCTATGTCCGAAAGAGAACCAGACAAAGTGTTCTGAGATAGATCTATGCTGCTCAATGAGGCACCACACTTGAAGCTAGGTGAGAGCACAGAAATGGTGCCAGTAAGATTGGTGGCTTTCAGGGTAAGAGATTCCAGGTGGTTGAGTGTGAGAAGATAGGCAGAGACAACGCTGAAATTTGTGCTCAAGGGAATGAAGCTGAGGTCTATGGAATAAACCTGGGTTTGCTTGCAGGAAATCCCAGTGAAAGAACATGGGTTTTGATTTGGAAGCCAGTTTTGGAGTACGGAATGGTCTGGGAGAGAAGCTTTGAAGTTGATCAGTCGCTGAGTGGAATCTCTGAAAGCTGGAGGAGCAGAGAATGAAGGTGGAGATTGGAGAGAAAGAATGGAGAGGGAGAAGAATATGAAGAAAGAGCAGTGATAGCTAGTGGAGTATTTGGGTTTCATTGTTGCTGAGGTTTTGAGAGGGATAGATGGACTGGGTAGCTTTCTTATGGTATGGGGCATGCCCCCAGAGGGGGAACTCAGAAGCTCTCTGGTTCAGTTCAGACACACGAGAGGGTCAAAAGCCAGAGGAAGGGAGGTAAGAAGGATATTTAAAAAGTCCGAGTCTGGGGTCCACCAGGTTTGGTGTGTCGCACTCTGTTTCACAAATTGAGTTGGGCCCGAGAAGAAAAGAAAAAGAGTTGGGCAGGGTTATATAATCGTGTTGGCCCTAAAGATTAATATGTGCCGGCCTAATTCAATAATTTAAATAAAAATAATTAAAATATATTTTATAAATATATATTTTACTTTTTAAAGTCAAATAATTTTATAAAAATTTATATAAAATTTTTGAATTATTTTATAATTTTTACAATAATTTTTTAAAAAAATTGAGTTGCTTGGTATTAGTTCGGCCTTATTTGATATTAGATTGGGCCACATGAAGATTGCACAATAAATTTTAATCTTAAAATCCATCTAAAATTGGACCAAATATCAATCACTCCAAAACTCAGCCCAACTTATATACACACCTAAATGCAAGGTTGGACACAGTTACTCGATTGCCATGTGACATGCTCTAATTTTTTTTCTCAATTTTCTCTTTTCCTTTTTTAAATTTCATTTCATTAAAATTTTGCTTTAATTTTCTCCCCTTTGGCTTCAAATGGTGAATATGAAAACTATCTACCTTAAACTTCATCATAATTCTTTAAAATAAATAGAACGTGTATTGATAGTGTTTGAATTTTCTAAAATCTTTAATCATAAAATTTTTGTAGATTTTACAAAGAGAAAAGAGAAAAAAGAAAGTAAGGAAAAAGAAAATAAGTGAATCTCATATATATATATATAGTTTTTATGTTACTTTCTTCTTGAAATTTACAAAATTTTTATAATAAAAAACTTTAAATGATCTTTATGCAAATAAATCAATTTCTTTATTAGATAGTTGGACATTATATGCTTGTTATATTTAATTAACGATATAGTTCCTATCAGAAAAATATAATGATATAATTTTATTATTAAAATACTTTCTATATTTATGTGAAATTATATTTTATCTAAGTTTGAAAATTGATAAATTCAAGTAGTTATGTCAAAAAATTATGAGTCAATAAATTTTTTAAAAATAAATTAATTAATTTACTTATGAATTGTACATGTAAATACATCACATAATTTTTTGTTATATGTATCTCTTTTATATATATATATATATATATATATAATTGATTTGATAGAGTTATTTTTTATTGATTCAATTTATTAAAACATCTCTTTAATTAATCAAATTTCAATTTTTTTATAAATTTAATGTATTAAATAATTTATTAGGATTAATATATTTTACTCTTAGAATAAATTGCACAAGCCTTCCATAAGTTTTGCTAAAAGTACACAGATTTTTCTTCTATTTTTAAAATATAGAGTTTAGTATATTTTTAAAATACCCTTCATACAAAATATGTAGGGGGTATTTTAGTTTGAAAAAAAATGTAATTAGGTTAATAGATCATATTTTAATAGAAAAAATTAAAATAAGAATAAAATGTAATGTAATGTAATTTTCATTTTGTAAAAATTCATTTAATTTCAATAAAATTAAAAAAAAAATCTATATAATTTAATCTTAATTTAATGAATAAAGACATAGTTACAAATTCAAATCTGTCAATTTTAAAAGGTAACAAACATCACATATTGTTAAAAAAAAATCATTAATTCTCAACTCATGTAATGTGCAGGTTTGAATTTCTTAAAAGGATAAATTACATCTTGGTTATGTTTGGTCCGAAGTTAATTTACCCTATGTGATTTATATTGTTTTATTCACTTTTTTATCATTTCTTTTATTATTTTCAAATAATGTTTTATCGTCGAATGTATTTTTACTTGTATCTTAAACAATTCTATGGTCTTTCAAAGCTATTACCAAACTTAACCTTATATTTCCAAGTTAAAAATGTCTATGTAATTCCTAATAATAGTCTTGGAATATTATAAAAATATTAAAAACATAAAAGTGAAACAAACATTTGACAAAAAAATAGTCATATTTTAATATTCACATTATTATTATTTTTTAAATTGAAATATAAAATATCACATATTAGTTAAATAATAATTGAACAATTCACAAAGATACTGAATAACACAATTTAAATTACAAGAAAATTAATTATATTTTGGCCAAACAGTAGAGAAAAATTGTAATTTAAATTTTATTTAAATAATCACTATATGTTTTGTTATTTTTAAAATTTATCCACTAAAATTATAATTAATTTTTATTTAAAATATAAGTATAATTATAATTCTATTAAGTTTTTCAAGTATTTATTACCAATTTTTTAATGAAAATATGACATATAAATAATATTTTAATAATAATTGTAGCTAAGTTGTTTTTTCATATCTTTTCCTAATTTATTATTATATGTTTACATGTGGGGGTAATGTGTTAGATGAGTTAGGGTTGAAAGGATTTGTCTAGTAGGAAAATAGTTTCTATCTTTTTTTCTCTTTTAACTATGAACTGAGCCATGACTATCAATTAATGGATATTCTATCTCTTAACTAAATAGCTGTTTTGCTCACGCAAGTTTTATTAATTAGGGGCCAAATGGAAAAGAAATTAAAAATTTATGTGTAATATTTATTATATTATTATTTAATAGTGTTTATTATTATTATTTTTAATACTGCACAATAATCATTTTTCATCTGTTCTATTTTTAGTTTTATTTTTATTTTTATATTTAACATTTTATGTACTAAATGTCTCCTTAGTGATTCTGGTACTTTTTATTTATTTATTTTCCTTCTTTCTAACATATTAAATATTAGAAAGTTAGAAGAAAATGTAAGAAATGTATGTGTGGTTTAGACCATTTATATAGATTTGGATGATTCATATTTTATTTTATTTTTCATTCAATCTTGCATGCAGATGCTTTGCAATTGATCAAAGGGCGTTGATTTGGATTGTTCATACAAATTTAGACAATCTAAATTTTAGTTTTTTTTTTTATTTAGTTCCAATCATCAATTTTTCATTTTGATTTTGTTTAAGAAAGCAAAGTATAGGATGAAATATGGAGTATGCCGATTTATATGCATAAGAACCAGCTTTGTCAAGCTTTTATGAGCAAAAGAAGTTGCTTGCCTTTTAAAAAATTTATTTTAAAAAGTATTTTAAAATTTTATTTTTTAATTTTAAAAAAATAAAAAGTCAAGTGATAAAAGATATTTTTTCATTATAAGGAAATAAAAAATTAAACTTCTCCTTCGAAATAAAAAAAAAAAACTTGTAAGACAAAAATACTTTCACTCAAGTTATTAATTATTATAATTACCCTTAGCTAATCTTAATCATTAATTATTATAACTACATAAACATGTTTACTCCGCTTTTTGCTACTAGATTGCAATATTTAGTGAATGATGTATTTTAATATATTTGTTTCAATTTTAATTATATAATGATTAATATATTTTATATATTTCTTGTGATTACTGTTAAATAAGTAACAAATTTTAATTTTAATTAAGACTAATCATAATAAATATTAAATTTATATATTCAAGTAATATTAGTTACAAGGTTATATATATATTTCAATAATTTAACCATGAAAAGTTTTTATTTTTTCAAAATTTTGTCAACTACAATAATATTGATAAAAATATTTATAAAAAATAAAAATTTATATGCAATTTATTATATTTTTACTATCAGATTCTTAATTAATTGTGTAATGTTTATAGACAAATATATGACTATTTAATTAAATTATACACTTACTATATTTTAATTAAAAAAAGTATACCATTGTTATATTTTAATTAAAGAATCACATAATATAAAAAATTATATCTAAGTCTAATTTATAAATCAATTTGAAAAAAAAAACTACTTCTGTTTTAGAATTTTTTTTATAAAACTCCAATTAAAAATAAATAATTTCAAAGTAAAATAAAACCCACAACGATCCTGACGAAAGTCTGACATGAAATACTCCTCATAGTGGTCTGTGTACATGTTGCCTGCTTTATTTAAACAAACTTAAAAATATATAAAATATTTATGTTTAATATGTCATATTCAAGATCATCAGTGCTTCATTTAGTTCACAGGATGAAAGGGAGAAGGCATTGTGAAAAGAGGATTGTATTGAACCACAGCAACAGTTATTTGGTTCTACTAATCCACCATTTAATCAAACTTAATATAATTTTAAATTTATTGTTAGAGAGGCCGTTTGGTTATTTTATATCAGCATATCTTTCTATTCTAAAATGATTTTTTGTAATCAAATATGCAAAAATAACGTATTCCGTTTTTCTTTATATAACATATCAAATGCAAGCAACACAACTATTTTTCTTTTAACATTTTTTTTCCCAATTATATTACTAAAAATTTACTAACCCAAATGAATCCTAGAGTAGTCTATTTTGATGAGATTCCATATGTACAAAGAAACTTCTCAAAACGCCAATGTTCGTGCCCTGACGGATCCTTTGCTCGTGTCACTCATCCACATTTTACTCTTACAATGAGGGATTTTGTTAAATGATAGTCTTTTTCAAACTCTCTTTTTTTAAGTCATGCAAAATAACACGTTTACAACTGTTAAAGCAAACCAAATTATAATCAGAGGGACAGATTACATATATATATATATATATATTTATTGAGTACGCATGATAAAATATTTTGACACTTAAATTAAACATATAAATATCTTAAGTACTTAATACTGTTATTAATCTGATTTATTTATTTAGTGTAATAAATGTACCCAAGAGTCTCTTATGATTCTGACTAAGAAATAATGAAGTGGCAGCAGCAGAAAGCAGATGGGAAGCGGTAAGTCCTCAGAAAAAGAGGCATATTTTTGGATAAGAATTTTGAAGTAAGAATGGCTAGTGAAGTATTTTATGTATTTGTGTTTTTTTTTTGTAATATATATATATATTTTTTTTTATTTTTAAAAATATGTCTTCTACCTCTTATTTCATACATTTTAGGAAAGTCCTTATTTCAGAGGATCTTATCCCATATTTTTAGAGTTAAGTATATCTTTTTCCCTCAGTGGTGAATCTATGTAATAACCACAACGGAAATTAGTTCCATTTTTTTTTTTTAGTTTTATTTCAGCAGAAACATTGGGTCTGTTTGAAATTATTTTTATTTTAATGTTTTCAAAATATATGTTTTTAAGAACAAATTTTTAAGAACAAAAAAATTAAAAAAATCTGTTTGAATCATTATTTTAAAAAATAATTATTTTCTGTTTTTTACTTGATTCTGTAGAACAAAAATTATAGAACACTTAAAAAGTGTTTTGAGTTTTTTGTTTTTGAAAACAAAATTTTATTTTTTTTGTTTTACAAAACACTTCATTAAAAACACATTATCAAACAGGTTTTTTTATTTTTTTATTCTTGAAAACAAAAAAATTGTTCTACAGAGTTAAATCAAACAGGGCCATTTTCACGCTACTCTTTCCACGTGGTACCATGAAAAAAAATTATTTTAATTTTTTGAAACAGTCCTAAATATATGGTTAAAAGAATCATGTGTCATGCCGTAAAATTGACGCGATTGTCAGTCTTTCACTCTCTGTCTTCAAACACACTATACGTATGAGAGAGAGACGAAAGTGAGAAAAACAATTAAGTAAATTATATTAATTCTTTAATTTAATTTAATTATATTTAATATTTTTAAAAAATATTATTTAACTCTTTTAATATATATTTAAAAAAATTATTGTTATTTATTTTTATAAATAAAATTAATTTTTAAATAATATGTATTTTTAAAATAAAATAAAATAATTATTTTTACTCATGTTAAAAATAAAATGATAATTTATATTATAAAAAAATTAATATTTATGACAAAAAAATAAAATAACAATTATCTAAATATATCAAATATTATAAAGATAAAATATTTAAAATAAAAATTATTTGTACATTTAAAATGGTTTCACCAGTTCTCAATAATTTGGGAGCACTAGGGGTGTACATCGGCCCAATAGAGCCATTAAACCATTCCTGCCTTGCCCGGCCCGGTATACATATAAAAAAACAAAAAACTTAAAGTTGCCCTCCCTGGCCTTTCCTTTTGCTGCATCTCCAACGGCCTAGCCCATCTCTATCTTTAGCCTTCATCATATATGCTGCTTCTCTCTGCATCTAGCTTTAGCTTTCAGCCCATCTTATCTGTCCTCACACTCTCACCTCGCCTTAGCCCCTCGCGTCATGACACAAGTAGTCGAGTACGTACGAGTCAGTGTGATGCTCTCCTTTTTCTGTTCTTCATCTTCACTTTAGATCTAGACTTCTATTTCGATTTCTCCTATTCACTCGATGCCCCGGCCTTAGCCCCTTTCACGAGTGTTGAGTACGTATGAGACGAGTCAGTGTCTGTGTCACGCTTTCCTTCTTCAATCTTCATCTTTAGATCCAGACTCCTGTTTATTATTCGACTTCACTTTCGCCCATCAGCTGCTGCTTATTACCACTATGATCGAGCCACGCCGGCCAATATCCACGGCATTTTGCTTATTCCAGACTACCTTGTGTAACACAGAGCCACAAACCACCTCGATTTTGGATCTATTTTGAGCTGTTCTCATTGACTTCTCGCATAGCCCTCGAGCTCGAAGCTAGCTCCATTTTCAACAAGCCTTCTGCTCTGTGTGAGATCCTTTTCCCCCTATGCTATGATATATGCTTTTCTTTTTTTGCTGCAATGGACTGGATTATTGGACAATGATACATAAATAATGCTCTCCCTTAGGTTTTTTTTTGCTGTTCTGTTAATCAATTTTATGGTAGATATATATACACCATAAAAGTGTGCAAGGTATCTTATACAAATATAGAAGCATTAATCTTTATTCATCTAATATATATACCATAAGCAGGGTATGGGAAAAAGCTAGCTACGGATATATATATATATATATATATATACCATAATTTGAATCAATTTTAAGAGCTGGAGGGAAGGAGAAGGTGATACAAGGTTGCATATATAAAAGTAACATGATGCGTTTTATACAATAACATTCACTATTTATGAAACTATACTACTATTATTTATGTTATTCTGTTTAGTTAGATATGAAGCAATTGACATATAATATTGTGAAGCTCTTTTTTTGTTTTTGTTCTTACATTCCGTTAACTTCAAAAAGTGATTAAAACCCCATTATATATAATATGAAGCTCTTTTTCTATTTTTGTTCTTACACTGGTGAACTGCAATGGAGTCTGTTCTATTTTTTGAAATCCTAATTGATAAAATCAATGCAAACTTCCTCTTCTAAAAATTTGAGTGTTGAATGTTGACTTGTATCATGTGCTCTTTCAAGTTTAGTGATGGTCTATTCTACCACCTTCTTTAATATATAATTTTTGATTACCAGATTCTATTGTCTTGGGTCTTGCAACGACTATGTTAATTTCATAAAGGGATTGTCAAGACTATATGAGTTGTATATGTGGTTATGAAATTTTGATCACATTTCAAAGTTACCCAGAAACTAAAGGACTGTGAACTGCACATATGGTAGAGTTTTGTCTGGAGGTGCTGCTAGAGAAAGGTTCATTCTGTTCAACTTTTTATCAAAACTAGAGCCTCTTTATTAAAATTTCATTGTGAATTTGTTTAGATTAACATGCTTGTATATGTTGGTTTTGTAGGATTATTCAAGCTTTTTTGGTTAAAGAGCAAAAGATTGTGAAAAAGGTCTTGAAGATCCAAAAGGCAAAGGAAAAGCAAGCCTTGAAGGGTTGAGTTTGTAGAACAAAGTATGATAAAGATATTTTTGGGGGCATTTTAGCGTTGAGTGATTATAGTAAATCACAAAATTTGTTGTAGTTGTTCCAATGTTGATTGTGTTACTTTGGCTTGTTTGAACTCATTGTCCAGTGCAATTGCTAACTTTGTAGACAACCCCCATTATGATATAGTTTTGTTTTTCTCAATTTTTTAATGGTATATGTTTCATCTCTTTTAATAAGGATAAGACTTAAGGTAGAATTTTTAAATATTTTTTATGAAATTCTTCGATGAAATTATAACTTGTGGACATATTTTCAAAACCCATCGATATAGTTCTACTATTTATTAAATTGTTTATTAATAGAACTTAAAACAAGATTATATTGATTTATTTTTAAACATTTTTAGATTCAAATGATAGTGATTATTTTTCATAGACTAAATTGGTGAAAATTATATCTTAGGGGCCAAATGGAGGCAATATAATCAAACAGCATGCATCCAAAACAAAAGCATTTTTATCATTTGATGAGAATCATTAGATTTTAATATTTGATATGGATGTAATTATTTTCTTCAACTGTTGGGAGTAGTGTGGCATTACTTTTTATTTTCCATGCTTCTTAATTGGCCCCTATTTTGATATAATTCCAATGAGATATATGAAACTTTTAGCATTAGATTGTAGAATGATTTCTTGTTTCATCTTATGCCTGACTCTTTTTCTTCTCTCTTTTATAACTTTCCCCCCTCAAAGTAAATATGTTGAAAGCAAAGGGCAGTATTTCCATGAGTGATGATAGTAAATTAAGGATGTAACTTTTATGATCAGAATCATTACCTCCACTTTGTGTCTAATCTAAGCATGTTCAAATGTTTAATACTTTAATTAATGTAATTTAAGTTTATGTTTAAGTTAGAACAATTAAACTTTGAAATGCTATGCTAGAGTAGCTATTTTCTTCTCCAAATATGTTTGCTATTTACTTGAATTATTCAATTATCATATGAATTTGAAATTTTGAATAATTATTGTAGGGATAAAAGCATATATGGCAGACAAGAGTGTTGAACAAATTGAAGGTCAATCCCAATCCCAGCCTCAGCTCTAACCTAGTGATACCCAACACTCTTCAGCTTCAGATGTTGCTACTGCTGCAGCCTCTGCTGCTACACCTTCTACAAATGTAGGTGGAAAGAGAAAACCTCTTATAAATAAATCTAATGTTTCAGAGCATTTTAAAAAATTTTCACTGGATCAAACTGGAGCTGTATGCAAATACTGTTAGGCTTCATATGCTTGTTACCCAACAAAACATAGAACAAATTCATTGAATAGGCATCTGAAAGCATGTGTGAAAAACCCACATAGGACAAAAAATTAACCTATTTTAGCATACACCCAGCCCTTTAGTGGAGATAATGTTGGGGGGATTGCAAGAACTTTAGTCCCTCATACATATAGTCTAGATGAATGTCGAAAGGCTTTAGCTTAGTTTGTAATACGTGATGAGATGTCGTTTCGGGTTGTTGAAGGGAATAAGTTTCGAGAGTTATTGAATCACCTTGAACCTAGATTTCCAATTTCTTTAAAAGTGATGGTTGCTAGGGATTGTTTAAAACTCTACAAGGAAGAATGCAAGAAACTGAAAGATTTGTTAAAAAAATCATATGCCCGTGTGTGTTTCACTACAAATACTTGGTTATCAAGTCAAAATTTTAATTACATGTGCCTGACAGCTCATTTCATTGATGAAGAATGGAGATTACAAAAGTGGATTTTAAACTTTTGTATAGTTGAAAACCATAAAGGTGACACCATAGGAAAGACAATTAAGAAGTGTTTATTGGAATTGGGTATTAAAAAGGTATTCACTTTAACTGTTGATAATGTAGGCTTTAATGACACCGCAATGGCATACTTGAAAAAATGATTAAAAAATTAGAATGGTTCGGTGTGTGATGGAGATTATCTCCATGTGAGATGTTGTGCTCATATTCTGAACTTGGTAGTGAATGATGGGTTAAAGGATTTGCACAACTCTATCTCTGCCATTCAAAATGCCATTAGATATGTTAGATCTTTCCCTGCAAGGTTACAAAAATTCAAGAGTTTTGTTGAAAAATAAAAGATAGAGTCTAAAAGTCTTTTGTGTTTGGATATTACGACTTGGTGGAATTCCACCTACATGATGTTGGAGCATGCTATGAAATTTCAGAAAGTATTTAAAAGAATGGAAGATGAAGATGAGGCCTATAATGCTTACTCTAAAGAAGATGATAATCGAATTGGTCCTCCTATAACATATGATTGAAGTAACGCTTCTATGTTTATTGACTTTTTAAAAGTTATTTATAATATTACATTAAAGTTTAGTGAATCATTATATGTGACTTCAAATACATGCTTTCATGAAATTGTTCATATTCAGACTATATTGCAAGCCAGTGCTGCATCTACAGATGCTCTTGTTGGGGACATGGCTAATAATATGCAGAAGAAATATGATAAATGTTACACTCGAAAATGCGACCGCATGGTGCTTTTAAAAGAAAATTTTTTGAAAAGAAATTCGATTCAATTTTCAAAGAAAATGAAAACTGAAACTAAATTAAAATAAGAGTAAAGTCGCCATCGAAATTTTATTTTTTGAAAGATAAAACTTTGGAAAGCCTTTTTATTTGGAAAATAAGAAAAATAGTCTACGAACCAAAAAATGAATTCGGGAGTCGATTGTGAGTGGGGAAGGTGTTAAGACCCCACTACACCCGTTACTAAGAACGGTTACCCTAAGTCAGTCGTGCAAAATTATTAGGGCCTTTAGTTTATTTTAATTCTCCTAATAAATCACATGTAAAATAAGAAATAAAAATAAAAAAAATAAAATTGAAAGTAAGAAAGAAAAAAAGAAATTAAAGAAATAAAATTAGAAAAATAAAAGAAAAGAAAAGAAATTAAGGAAATAAAAATTAAAAAGATAACTTTATTTACAAGGGCAGACTTGACTTAGGATGAGAACCTACGACTTCTGTACCTTTTAGATGGATCAAAGTTTACGTAGTTCAAACCAAGAGTTGTGTTGGTCTGTTTTTGTTTTTTATTTTGTTGTTTTCGTTGTTGTTGTTTTCATTTTTGTTTTTGTTTTATGTTTTTGTTTTATTTTTTTCTCTTTTTTCTAAAGCCTATTTTAATCTTTAATTTTCTTGTTCAAAAGAAAATTTGGGGAAAAATTCAAAAGTTTGAGAGGGGAATTAATTTCTTGCTTTTCTTCTTCTATTTTGCTTTCCTCTCTCTCTCCTTTTTTGGTTTCTTGAAGGGAGAAGACTCATTTGGCTTTTCTAAAAGGGTTATGTATTTTTCAATTAATCAGACCTTTCCTTTTTTTTGTTTGAGAAGAAACCCATTTTAATTTCTTAAAAAAAACTATTTATTCTATTTTGAAATCCTTTCCTTTTAAAAATTAATCCATTTTCTCTCTTTTTTTTTTTAACGTGTTACTTTTTGAAATTCAAAAAAAAAATCAAACAAAAGGTTTGATAACTCGATTAGGCGATTGGGGAGATTTATTATCACACACAGCTAGAATGCCTCTTAAATGCCTGGGAAGATATAAAATTTCACACGGCTACTCTAAAAAAAATAAGAAAAATAAAATATAAAAATAACTATGTTTACGATAATACAATAACTTGTGATCATGTGTGCTTGTGTAGCCAATTAAATATTATGTTCACATACGTTTCAAGTACAGAGAAAAGTAAAATAAAATAGAAATAGGACATTCGTAAAGTAACACACAAGACCACTCTTGTTTTCATGAATGTGCATTCATCCTTTAGCTCCTTTATGCTTTCCTTGACATGAATTGTTTTGCTTACACCTCTAACGTGGCTTGATTGGTCGTCTCCATTTAGTTACCTCTCCATGGATTCCATGATTCCCATCCGAACCCAAGAAAAAAGAGAAAGAAAAGAAACAAAGTAGCAGAACGTATTCACGCCCAAATTTCATTAGAGACAAGTCAAAGTTCAAGTTAAAAAAGCAACATCAAATAAAGCCTATTCAACTCATAAGACCAAAACTTTTCAGTCTAAAATTCTCAACCTCAAATCTCAACACACAGCATCAGGACTTTGGCATAAAACCAAAAATCACATCCCAAGCACAATATTCGACGTGACCCTAATGTCAAGATTCACAAATTATGGTTTTTTGACACTATGGTACCATGGTGAAAGAAAGAGAGGATATTTTAGATTTGAACTAACAAGGATATCATTTTAGCAAGAGTCTGCATATTTGGATGGAAGTTTAATAACAACATCTTTGTCAAAAATTTTAGCACACTTGAAACCACCTTAAAGTGCAGAATATCAACCTCAACATGCAATCCTATTGACAAGGTTTTAGGCCAAAACAGAAGCATACAGTTTAATCACACAAATTTGTACAGAACGTGCACTATCTCTCAAAACGACATCACAAGTAGTGCAATGATTCGAACATAAAATTCTATGCTAAAATGCATATTTTTAAACCAATCTGAAGCTCAAAGCAGATGGAACGAATACATAGCTAACCGACTACAGGATTTTTACATAGCCATGTGCAACGCTTTAAACCTAATTCTGAATCGCAATTGACAGAATTCTAAATGCATACCTTTACAAGATTTTAGCCATTTACAGTAATTATTAACCTAGGGACAAACTCATGCTTTATCAGGAGATTTAACATGATTTGGCACATCAATTTCAAATTAAATTCAAATCACATAGGTAGAGGTAAAACTGAGAGCAAGCCCCAAGCAATGCTCATATAAACAAACCAGAACCATTATTCACCAATCTATAATATCCAATTAAGCAACATAGTAAAGTTAAACAAGAGAGTTACGAAGAACTTACATCTATTTGCTCAATTTTTATATTCTCTTGACCTATATCCTTCTCCTCCTCGAATTGCTCTACACCCCCTCGAACCTGTCATCTTGCTCTGTCTAATGGGAGGTTTGAATGATGATGTTCCTATCATTTCATTGCCTCCTCCCCTCGCGCTCTCTCTGTTTCTCAATCTCAGGCTGTCTCTTCTTTCAATCTCCAACCTTTTAAGGCTCTTCCTCTCCTTGGGTCTGCTTCTGTTCAGGTATCCATCTGCTTTTTGTTCTCCCTCTCTCTCTTCAAGTGGTTGACTCCTACGTATGAAGGAGAGAGACCATCTACCAGAGAGAACTCTCAAAATCCATCATCCACTGCCGTTTGTCTCTCGGCCTCCCTCTCCATCACGCTCGTTTTCTCCCCTCTTTCTGTTTCTAGTCACTCCCTCTTCCGAAAACCATTTTTGATAGAACCCCCCTCCAACTCTCCTCTAATCTCTCACTCTCTCACACCTCTTCCCCCTTTCTGTTTCTTCTTCAATTCTCTCTTCTAATCCCTCCGATCTCTTGTCCTAATCCCTTTTTATCTCTTCCCCCTTCCACGTCAGAGCTTTCTGCCTTTGATGGTGAAAGGACGCAAACGAAGGCCAACACCTTGAGCCCGTTGTTGCCTCCCTCGTTTCAATCCTGTTCTACTGAATCCCAGCAACGCGTCTGTGTATGCTGCCTTGCATTTTCCTGCCATCCTCAAACCCTTTTACATGTTTCCTTTTTTAGAGTCGTCTCCATCATCTCTGTGCATTTGCTGTTGTTGCATGTCCTCTCCCTGCCTATGAGCTCTCTCCTCTGCCCCGTATGGTCTGTGTTTTCTTCGTTGGTGGCAGCGATAAAAGCCTGAAAGGAATGGGCTAGGTCAAAACGTAGGGTTCTTGCGTTTTGAACCCTTTTTTTTGCATTTTATTATATTTTTTTTATTTATCTCTTTTAGGTCTCTGAGTTAATAGACCGGACTTAGGAGGATTGGGCTGCATCTCCTTTCAAATCTCTGAGTTAATGGACCAGACTTAGAAAGATTGGGTTGCAGGTTTCTTTTTGGATTTGGACCATTTTTCTTTTCTTTTTTTAATTTCTTCTCTCTCCTTTTTTCAAAATTTTCCTCTCTCTTTTTTTTTTCTTATGTTTAATTTTTAATCTCTCTTTTTTGTTTTTACCTATTATTGTTTCACCTATTATTATTGTTATTATTATTACCTTTTTTTTTCTTTTGTGTTTTGTTTTTTATTTTTGTTTCGTTCTTTCTTTTTCTATTTTTTCAAACTTTTCGTATTTATTTTGTTATTCGGGCTTTAGGAATTTGAGAGAAAAGCAGGCTAATACTTTTTTTTATGACTTTTCTTTATTTTTTATTTTTTAATATTTTTTGCTAATTTGATTTTGTTATTATTATTTTTTAAGTTTGTATGGACAAAATATGGCGTTTACAATAAATATTGGGGAAAGCCAAAAAATATGAATCCTTTGTTGGTGATAGGGGTGGTATTAGACCTCAGGTATAAATTTGCATATATGAACACTACTTTCGATGATATATATCTTGATCATAATATGTGTGTGACCATGAAAAGAAAGATCAAAGATGCATTGTATCGTTTATATGAACAATATTCTGTGGGGATTGTTAATGAATCAAGTGAAAAAAATGATGATCGCTGTGGATCCGATGGTAGGGATTTAGTGGAGAGAATACCAGCATATATTAATTCAAAAACAAGTGGCTTGCATCAAAAAAATTAAAATTTACTTGTGACCCAAAAATAGAGTTAAAAAAGTATCTTGCAGCTGACTTAATAGAGGAGGTGGGGTCTTTTGATATTTTAGTATGGTGGAAAGATAATGCTGGAAAGTATAAAGTACTTTCTTTAATTACACGTGATGTGTTAGTCGTGCCAGTATCCACTGTGGCATCTGAATATGCTTTTAGCACTGGTGGACGTGTGCTTGATGTATTTAGGAGTTCATTATCACCAAAGATGACTGAAGCATTTATTTGTACCCAAAATTAGCTATCCTCTTATGTGTTCAATTTTAATGATAATGACTTTGATCAATACGAAGAGTCTGAGAATATGATTGAATCAGGTAAACTCCATACTTTGAGAATAAATTAAGTATTATGCATTTTTTGCTTATGAGGTTAACTTTCTAATTTTCTATTATTTTATTTTTTATAGAGATTTCAGGAGGAACGAGTGTCATGAAAGATTAAGATGCATTTATTTATTTTTCTAATTTGCAATTTATGCCTTGTATTTTCTATTTTATGACTCTTAGTGTGATATATTTGAGATATTGTGGTTTTATTGGTTGTAGTTTGTTATTAGTTGTCCACTTGTTATCACTAGAATTTGCATATTGATGTGTACAAGGATTTTTGTTTAGCTATGTGTTCAAGAATGTCTTTCCTTTATTTGATTCTTAATTGATTGATTTAGTGATTGTTGAAAAGATTGTAATTAGCATTTTAATGGAGATGGTTATTGCCGATACAATAAATAATTATTAGTCTTATGAGATTAGTTAATATTTTCATTCTTTTTTATTTTTAAGTCCTTTTTATTTTGGTAGCTTTAATACTTTAGATTCTCTCATGGATGATTTGCTTCTTATAGGAAATGTTATAAATATACACTTTGTAAGGGATTGTAACTTTGGCAAAGCAATAGTAGAGGTGCCCCTTTTATTTTGAGGTATGTTATTGTTTTAAGTTTTTGTAATATTTTTAGTAATTTGTTTTTAGATTTTAGTTTGGAATTAAATCATTGAATGGTTGATGAGTGTCTTTGATAAATATTTATTTAGGAGCATTAACTTTTATTTTTGAATATCATTGTTTTTTATTGGAATTGGTTTTTTATCCTTAAATAATTGATTTGTTGTTTGCTGGGAAAAAAAATTTCAAGCTTGTTAGGGCCGCTCTAACTTGCCCTAAAATCGAGCTACTTTGGATCGGGTCAGGCTACGGGCATAAAATTACTCCCAATTCTTTAATCGGGCAAGGCTTCGGGCCAATTAGATGTCCGGCCTGGCCCTGCTCATGTACACTCTTAGAGGGCATTGTAGAAGATGATTACTTACCTGGACGGGGTCAATGGGTGATCAAGATCAATAAGATGATTACTCGAGTGGGCCCCATCCGAATAAAGACATGGGTACTAAAAATGGAGGTAAAGTTCTCAGTAGGGTTTTTGATAAAAAGAAAGAAACTCTTTTTTTTTTTCTTTTTTAATTTTTCAAAGAGGAAAAATTTTGATCATAAGGATGAAGAAGAGGAAAAAGAAGACGTAGGAATGCACCTTAATCTGCTACCAACATGTGCTGATATCCAGAGTGAATATGCACGAATTGTTTATTTAAACACGGGTTTTCTAAAAAAAAATTTGTGAAGCGTTTCTTAACAGTGCGTTTGGATGAGGAGAAAAGTAAAGAAAAGAGAAAGGAGGGAGAAAAAAATAGAATTTTCTCCTATTTGGCTTAGAGAGAAAACTTGGGAGAAGAGAAAAAATGGAAAGAAAAATACAGTAAGCCCCACGCAAAAATTTTCTCACCATATTTAGAGAGATTATGAGGAGAAAATGACAAATTTCTTTTCCTGCCTCGTCCTTGCCAAAACATATATATATAATATTTATAAAATTTAAAATAAATAATTATATTTATTTTATTAAAATAATAATTTATAAAAAATTTAAAAAATAAAATGTAATTAATTTAAAAATATATTTTCTAAATTTTTTAAATTTTAAAATCAATAAATTATATATTAAAAAGAAAAAATAGTTATAAAGGAAAAAAGTTAATTTAAGAAAATTTTTATATTGTAATTACTTAATATTATAATTAGTTATTTAAAATTTTATTATAAAATTAATCAATAATAAATATATGTTATAAAATATTAATATATTTTTCAAAATAAAATTAATTAATTATATTTAAAAAAAAACAATAACCGACTGTATTGTTGTTGCCAAAACACAATCGGATGGGATGAATTGCAGCAATATAGCGTGGCAATGCATGTATATATATATATATATTAAAATAAAATATTTATTATATTTATATTATATTTAAATTAATTAATATATATTAAAATGATATTTATAAATTTGAAAAATAAAAAATTATATTTATTATATTAAAATAAATATGAATAAATAATTTTTAAAAAAATAAATTTAAATTATGTATTTTTAAAAATTTAAGCTTGATTGTTTATAATAAATTATTTTGATTATATTTTTGAATAGTTTTTTATTTTAATATTTTTTACAATTATTTTTTATTTTATTATTTAACTAAACTTTTTTTAAAAAATTAAAATATAATTTTCATAATTTTTTTTAAATTCATTAGTCTTATTTCTTTTAAAAAAATGTGTCTAAATTTAAAGTAATTAATTTATATTTAAAACATAATTTTTAAAAATGTAAAGATTATTATCATTATAAATTAATAATTTTTTTTTCTTTTCATCCATCCAAACGCATTGAAAAAAACATTTTCATTTTGCTTTTCTCTCTTCTCCCTTCTTATACTTTTCTCTTCCCCCATCCAATACTGAGGGGTTGAAAGGTCTAGTTGAATGTAATGGGATGGACCCAGTACTTTGGTTCATTAAGGTGCAAAGGGATGTGCGCGGGAAAGAGTTATTTTTTTTTTAAATAATACACTTTAATTAGATCTATTAATGAATTTAGTCTAAGTTTAATTTTTTTTTTCATCAGATGATTTTATCATACATTAATTTATTACATTTAAAATTATTATAAGCAACAGTTTGTATAAATTGAATATTATTATTAACATCTTATAAATTTTAAGTTATTACAAGTCTAAAATAATTTAATTTACATTCCAGATCAACAAAGGCAGATATGCTGGTCTCTGTGTATGTTTTGTTTATTCAATAAAATGACTCCTTAGGCCCAAAAGAAAAGAACAGGCCACAGGCTGTAATGCTGGATCCATATTTCGCCATGGGCGGTTAGAGGTTAGAAAGAGGCTCAGTGCTCGTGTCCATTTTGTATTTTTATTTCATTTTATGCGTTAGCTTTTTTTTTTTTTTCTTTTAATCGATGTTGTTTGAAGCAAACTGTTTGAATAGAGAAAAATATTCTACTATAAAAAGTATCGGGGGTAACATCTGTGTAGAAAAAATGGAACATAATGGAGATTAATCTTTTTTTTTTCTTCATTCTTTAACAGGGAGTTGCACACACTAAATATGTCCTTCCCCCAACTCAGCAGCACAAACAAAAAAACAAAGAAATAGGATTTAGTATCTATAAATAATTAAGGGATTCCTTTTAAGTGTAAAGAAAATGAATCAGCTGATCTATAAGGTCATCTGATTTTCCCATATGATTCGCCGAAAGTCTAACCCCTTTCTCTTGTTGCTAGCTAATTTCTATACTTTTTCATCCGGTTCAGAGGATACCGGCACTGCACTATAATCTTGTGATTTGGTGGTAGGAATTGACAAACTACGACGCTCCTTCCCTCCTGGCTTAGAAGAAGCGTTGCCATACCACATCATTCCCCCTATCGCAATGATCATGCCTACAACTACATGAAGATTGAGACCCTCCTTTCCGAAAAAAAGGAATCCCAAGATGAGGACCAGAATAGTTTTCATGTGGCCAAGGACTTGGAATGATACAGCTGTAAACCTGCCGATGCAGATGAATTGGCTGAGGTTTGTCCCTACTGCGATACTGCAAGACAGAATGATGAACAACTGCAGACAGCAAGAACGGTTCAAACATCAGGGGACAAAGGCATGAAATGAGTGCATACCATACAGATCTGGTTAGATTATGGAAGCTTCACAGGAAACTTCAAATGGAGTGCCAAAAATACAAAAGGAAATTGGTCATGCAAGTGATACATGCCATGCAGAATTAGTCCCTCTGTGTGAACTCAAGCTAACAAAATAGCAGTGTAAGCGTATGTTGATAAATTTCCTATATCTTTGTTGACCCGCTCTACCCAACACAAAACACCACACCCCCCCCCCCCCCAAAAAAAAAGGGAAAGTAAGAGAAAAACTTACAATGGATGTCAAACCATAGCTGTAGGCATCAACTCGTTTATTCGTCAACCAATAGTCCACAAAGGGACCTAATAACAGTAGACTTGCTGCCTGAGCTGGCGCAGTATGGCCCAACAAGTTAAACGATCCAAGAGAATACTTCCTCTGAAGAAAATGTACATACTGCAAAAAATATAACGTAAAATATCAGCTTCATACAATCAGATTATGATGCCAAATGAAAGAGGAAGTTACTAATGCAATGAGCTACAAGCTACCTAGAAAATGTATCTGGTAACATTTTCTAGTCAAAACCCATATATTAAAGAAGAAACTGCAAATAAATCCCTTGAACTTAGCATAGTTACAGCTTGAATACATGAAACTTAAAATGAAAAGCTTTATTTCCCTAAATTATCACAAAAGTGGAAACATCACAAATTAATCAAAACTCATGTTTAAAAGTCATGTAATTGTTGTGTGATACTTTAGGCGAGGAGGAGAATTTGAGAAGATGATGAAGAAATAAAGGATCACATGACAATTATGAGGTTTAGAGAAGTTAGTTTTAACTATGTTATCTTTTTACTTTTTGGGATAGTTTAGGGGGTATATGTAGTTTCCCCTATTTTAAAGGATAAAATGTTTCGTGCTTCCCATTTTATCATTTTTAAATCAATAATACACTAATTAAACTATTATGTAAGTTTCAATATGAAGTTATGAACATACATGTTAACAAGCCTCATGAACATGAGATTTTGCGTCCACCAACTCTACAACCGCCGTTATAAACATGAATTCATTTTGATCCAATACATCTCTCTAGTAGGATTCTGGATTTAATTAACCGTTACTTACATATTGCTGCAGTGCGGTGCTCCAAACTGCCACTACAGCAGCTATAAAACCCTTAGCATTGACGCTCACATCAGTGACTGTACAGACAGCAACACCAAGGAGAACCAGTGTAATGCTAAGCTTTGTGCCCCTTGAATACCGCACATTGTCCAAGACAACTTCCAGAAAACAAGACACTGGAATCATACTCAACTTAGCAATCTGAAAATTTCAATCAAAAGGCAAGAAATACTGTTACTTCTGAAATCTGTCACAGAGAGTCCAAAAACTTATAGTTTACCACAAGTTACCTGATAGAATCCAACAGAGTTCCACATTAAACTCACATTCATTCCGACGATGGAGAAGTTTGCAAATATGACAAATTTGATAAGATCAGGTAATGGAAGATGAGAGGTCTGGATATATCCCAGCCACTTAAGAAAGATCGTCAACAAAGTTGTCATGGCAAAATGCAGGCCAGTTAACGTAGTAGCTGCATAATAGCATTATATAAAATGTAATGTTAGGAATGGTGCAGAAGTCTAGAACTTAAGAGGCAATTTGTTGCCATCCATCAATCATCCATCTCTTTTTGCTGCAGTTTAAGGCTCTTGTTTTTGTGGGACATATATGATTAATAATATTTCTGTCCTTATCAATCTCAACCAAAACCATACAAATGAATAATTGTTTTAGTATAGATTTCCCAGTAAACCCTTTTTAAGTGCCTCTCATGTAAAACAAATTTCGTATATGTTTTAGTTATTCATTGTCCACAAGCTGCATATAAAATATGATAAAACAGATTTCTGAGGAGTGTACATCAATGTGGAAACTGAAAGCATACATCATTAACCTTTGGTTCAGTTTTTCATTCTGTCTCTCTTTTTCACTTAACCAGTATTGTTGTTTACTAGCAATATTGATACATTGTCCCCTCTTCAACTGCCAATAAGAAATATTGGATGCTTCTTCTGGATTCTAAGAAAAAAAATTGCACTGGACACAGGGAATCAAGGCCAGACATAATCTATTCATTTTAACTTGAAGCAAGTAATTTCATTGGCACAGAAAGGGTAATCAAATTGAGGAATAGACTATCCAAGGTCTACTCATAGTTTGCCCTTCAACTTTTAGGATCCTTCCTATTCCATTTCCATGCTACATCACATTTCTGATTTCATTTAGGTGGTTTATATAGTTAGCACATGGCACAACAGGACCTCACCCACAAGTGTCAACCAAGCCGGTGGGACTAAAGTTTAACCATCTAAAAGAGGCTAATTGCTAGCACAAAGGTGAAATTCAACCCCAAAACTAGCATTGCCTATTAGATATATTATGCCAAAAAGGAGCATAGCATTGATATTTTATCCAAATAACACATTGATAAGAAGCATGCAGCCTTTTAAATAAATAAAGCCATGATCAATCAAGGATTCAAAAGTGGAATTAAAAATGGAAAAAGTCAAGATGGGACCATACCAAAAGTAAAACCATATGTAGCCATCAGGGCTTTATTCACCATGATTATTCCTACAGATGTGACCACATTGAACAACCATGACGCTGCATCAATAGCAGCCTTCCTATCACCCTTGCTTGCGGAAGACATAATGAACTAGAGATTCTAAAATGTAAAGTGGATTCTTCACTCGTCTGTCTTCATGCAATGTAAATCCCTAATTTTTAATTCCGACGGCCTTATCTGTACGGAAAAGAAGACATAAGAATAAGCTGAGAATTCAAATAGTAATATTCTCTCACTGATCCACTGCAAAATACCCATGTCTAAATTTCACCGCTTGTCAACAAGATGTAAAATTAAGCAACAAATCCTATACAAAATTAAAACATAGTTTGAGGTAAATCAACTGCAATAACCAAATGGACCATACGTGTTTTTATCTCATATTCAAGGAGACTTGAACGCCAACAAAAAAAAAAAAAAAAAACAAACAAAAACAAAAAGAAAAATCCAAAAAAAAAAAAAACAAATCAAAACAGAAGTAGAAAACAATATATGAAACATGATCCGCCATCCTTGATTGATATCTCCATCCAGAGGTCAGACATACGCAGAAGGGAAGAACCATATGCTAATATTATTTGTTAAAAAATAATTCATTCAGGGATTACTACGATAAGCTCCATGTTTCATTCCCTTGGTCGAAGCCACAAGCACCAGGACATGACCATTAGATACTGAATTATCCTTAACTGCAGTTCCAATATGACATCCTAACATTGGCGGAATCTTCATAATTTAAATTTAATTAAAAAAATGGAAAAAAAAGCAAGAGCCATAAAATCAAAGCGGAATTGCACAATTCCTATCAGATCCACAAATCCTTTGTATGGTAATCAACAGTAGATTTGAAGAGTCAGAACCATCAAGTTGTCATGATTCTCAACTCGGAAATAACTTATGGAAAAAGTAACACCCAAACAAAATTCAAACACGGATCCACGAACCGCAACCAAGAACTGCGCAAGCAATAATCCATCAAAATCCTCAAAACACATAAAACTTGCTAAATACGGCGTTTTCCCAAGGAAAACGTGCTCAATCGATAAACAAAGCTTGTGAAGCCATTAAAAGACGCACCTCCGGGACGAGGAAGACGGTAATATGAAACTAATGGGCGAAGCAGGAATCGAAGAGGAACGAGGTTGACATTAACAGAGAAGAGAGGTGGTGGATTCCTCAGAGAGAAAGAGAGAGAGAAGGAATCACCACCTCAATCTTTTTGTAGTTTCCCTCTGGATATGGGGTTTGCTTGATCGCTTTACAATGTGAAGTTCAGGCCGCTTTATAACGCGTCCAGATTCGGTGATTGCACGACCTAGGAAGGTGGGTTGCTTTAGGTTGGGGATGAAAGCAGAAAAATAAGCACACCACACTGAGTAAACGGAATGTCATGAAGAAAAGTCAATGTTACACCACCAGAGTCACATTACATTTTCCCAACTACTGAAAACGGATTTCTAAATAATAACATTTCTATCAAAAAACAAAAATAAAGTGTAAAATACTGTATTTTTAAAAAAATAATTACCTTCCTCCTCTAAAATATATATTTTTTCTTAATTTAATTCTTTAATAATATCTTTTAATTAGTTTTGTCTTTGTAAAAGAGTAAATTAAAAGGTTACTTCATTGACTCTAATCAATAGAGAGATGAAAATTATTGATGGATTAAATTAAAAATGTTAGGTTTTGGGTGATCAAATTGAAAAATTAGACATTTTTAATGGATAAATCAGTAATTTACTTAAAATAATTAACAATAGTAATTATGGTTGATTCCTTAAATTCAATGAAAATTGTGATGTTGTTCTCTACTGTTTTGCAGTCTGGGGAAAAAATGATTCTCCATCTGGAATACAAAACTCTACTTGCTGGGGCTTTTAAATGGGATTTATCATTGTCCTTTTCTTTCTCCATTTATGCCTTAAAATGTCAATTTTAGGTCATTTTCTGATTTCCCATGCCTTTCGTTCTTGTCCATATGGTCTTTATTATCGAAAAGAAAATTTTCTTTTTCTAAAATATAATAAGTAGTTTAAATGAGTTTTCTGATGATTAATAATAAATTTTGAGGAAAAAAAATTAAGTTATAAAGTGTCAATCATGGAATTATTATTTTTTTGGTTTTTGAACTATTGATGCAAAGACATAGATAGGTAGCTCTTGAGAAAACTATATCCCGTCAATAATAAATTGACTTTGCCTCTGTAAATTATTAATTTTCAGTGATTGGGAATTTCCTTTTGGAAAGGATAATAAGAAATAGATTTATCCTCAATTCTTTTTTTTTTAATTTTATTCGTTACCTGACTTTTTCATATAATTAACCTAATCCTTTAAGTTAATGTAATTAAATAATATAAGGTAAATAATGGTGATATTGAAAGTTAAAAGAGTACCCTCGCCCTCCATATTTCAAACAGTGAGGGGAGGGAGTATAAAATCACTCATTGCCTCAAGAGAATATTCCGAAGGGCAGCGCAGCCCCCATTATATGTCAAAATTGAAAATAATGACCTTGTATGAAAATTTATTGTCACCTTAGAGCTTTCTTTCCCTTAAAAATACCACTCATTAATCAGTCATAATCATACCTAAATTATTTTAACTCCGAGAAAAGTGACACCTACTAAATTTATTGCTTCCGCTAATCTCGTCAACATTATTGCTGTGTTCTCATGGTCGTCAATTCCTAAATTGATTAATACTACTAAAATTCTCCCCAAAAAAAAAGTGACGTATATTTCCCATATATAGAAATAGTTTAGAAAATATCAAATATGACAGTTTAAAAGTAAACAATTAGAATAATGAATATACCAAGTTTGAATCTTCCACGAGCCGAAAAAGAAGGTATACATGAAGGACCAATCAAATTTCAACCCTATGGTTGTGTTCTTCTGATTGAAACTCCATTTTGGTTTGATTAGCATCCATCTTTCTCAAATATACGTATACTTTATAGCACATGGAAGTAACCTAATTGTAGGGTTAGCAAATGGGAAGTGTAGATTTCTCCTTTTGAAGCAAATGGTACATGTGGATGCTTAGTTTTGGATCTATCGTCTTGTATTTTATTTAGAATCGTTTTAGACATGGCATGTTGATCGTGCAGATTAATTGCGATCTCATTAACCTTCAAACTTCGAAGTTCCTTTTTTAGTTTGTTTATTAATAATTAACAATGACAACAACAATGATAAAGATCATCCATCTTGTTCTGACTTCTGTTTTATACGATTTTTCCATCCATCTTATTCTTCTTTTTGTTGCAACTTATATGCCATGCATGCATCTACTCTTGAACCTCAAGAAATACTTTAATATGTTTGATTCTTTTAGAGATAAACATGATCAAATTGGATTTGTCTATATACCTAATCAAGTTTTATATTAGATTTGTTTTTTCAAACGTAGTACTTGACCCACTTTAAGTATGGCCTAATCACATATTTAGTTGGACTAGTTAAGTTTAATTATACTTTTTTTTTACTTTAAAGCATTTAGAAAGTTCAAATGTTTATATCTTTGTAACCTCTTGATTATTTTGTGCATATAATAATTTGTTTTAATATGTCTTTGCAAACTTTATGCAGTAGAAATAAAATATATGAGTTTAAAAGAGAAAATAAGAAAAAAAAATGCAAGCATAGAGGATGAAATTTTAAAATGTTATAATTCAAAATCTAGTGGTTCTATTGATTTTTTTTATTTTAGATAATTTTTTAAGATGAATATGATGCAAATGCCAAATGTAATTTGACCACTTATTTTTTTTTTCAAGAACACACATTTCTTATCTTAATTTTGAGACTTTTCTTTTTAATCATAAAAATGCATGTTTTAATTCTAAAAATACATATATTTTTATCTCATCTTTTGTTATCTAAATATGACAATAATATTAAATAAGAAATTGGCAGGGCTTTGACTTTATGGTTTTTTATAATTTATAAAATGTGTTTAAAAATTTTTAGCCAAAATTATAAAAGACCTTAAAAAAATTTTATTTAAATCCTTATTCTTTATTCTTATTATTATATACGGCCAGTTGCATTGAGCACACCATGCTAACTAGGCCATTATGCACCCCTAGACCTTCTAGTTCTTCTTTTCTTCTCTGATAAAAGTTGGTTGTTATTTTTTCTTTTTTTGGATACATTTGAAAAACCTAAAGAACTAGTGCATTATATTGTAAGAACCAGCATGTAAAATCTCGAGATCTTATTCTGACGTTTTCAAAGCTTGTCACAATGAGTCATCCATGATATCAACCTTCTTAGAGACAAATTAATTGGCTAGATTCCAAGAGTTATCTTGAAGCATTTGTATTCTTGTCGCAAAGTTTTGTCTAACCACAAACCACCTATAATGCAAAGGAGAAGAAACAACGAAAACTAAAAGGTAGTAATTTGAATCAATTATAACATTCTAATCTAGCACAAACTTCAAAGAGGCTCTTGTTGCTTCCAGTAAGTATTAGTCTCATTGAAATTGTTGGATTTCAAGGGCAAAGCAAAGTGAAAGAATTTTAATTTTTTGTGAAACCCACAAGGATCCATATGAAAAAGCATAAATCAGTGGTAAAGTTCATACTTATTATCGTAAAGGATGTTTGGTCTCTAACCCGCGAGTGTATGTGGGGATTACCAAAGCAGATTGATGGACATGCATCTTTACGTTATCCATACAAACAAGACAAAACTCTAATTCCTGAAGGATTCAAATAGAGCACTCTTCCCACTATCTTTGCTAGGAAACTTAATCTCTTTAGTTTGTAGCTTTTTGATGTTTGATTTATAACCCTAAACGCTATTATTAAATAATACTAGGGTTTAGTCAAGTTCATTAAATAGGTTCTAGCTAAATAAATGAAGAGTAAAGAGAATATTGGGATTAAGTTATTCACCCAGTCTAATAACGATTTCGGTCAATAATTTGCTAAAAAAATATAATATCATTTTAATAAAGTATAAAAATAATAAAATATTGCTTTAATGTTATAATATAATTCTAGTATTATATTATATATATTTTGCTATATTTTTATGATCTCTAATTTAATTATGAATCTTAATTATATTACATTAATTCTAATTTAGACTTACTTTTTGTGTGCAACACTATAGGTTTTATTACATTGCTAGTAATTCTTATAAAAAAAAAATCTTATTTTAGAATCATAGATAGTAAGCAATATATTGCTACCTAAGTCATAAAATGGTATGTGATTCGTCATATCTAATTTGCGACTAATTTTCAAATAGTTTAGTTCTTTTTGTTTGAATATCAAGATTGAATTCAAGGTGTAGAATGTGTTATCCTTTTTATAATTCAATCTATGTGTTTTTTTATTCTTAAATAGAGTTAGTTAAAAAAGAACAAATAAATCAATATTACATTTTGATCCATATGAGTATAAACATGCATTTGTTAGTCTAAATTAATCAAAAAAATCTACAAATATCACTCTTTCTATAAAAAGATAGACAAAATCTTATCTAAATCACTCACATCTCTTTGCATAATTTATGATATATCTAACTACTGACTTTTAAGCCATCCTTATTAAATGTGACATTAGATGACATTAAAATATATAACTTTTTTATATAAGAAGTTACGGTGATTTTAGGTCAAAAGACCACATACATCATGGTCATTATGAGAATTACTTATGACATTTACTTAGTGATCCATGTAATATTCTCATAACAAGTTTATCCAATATATTTGTTTTTTAACGTGTACTCATATAATGACCTAATATCTCATATTTATGACTATGATTATCAGCTACTGTATATGCTTATCTTGTTAAATTATTACTATCATAATTTATAATAATATTCGATTAAAGATATTTTAAGAATAATAAATTATTCTATGGACAATTAATATATTTGTTTATATTATACAAATATAACATTAAATATAATAAATAAAATGCCTTAAAAAGCAATGAGTAAAATAATATACGTAAATACAATTATTTTATGGTTGGTTTCTAAAGTGTACATCAATAGAAATAACAAGAAATTAATATTTGGGGCTATTTCCTTTGTCTGGACCTTTAAGATATCCATATTTTAATCACTCATTTGCAATCCTCAAATTCCCACAACCATTTAAAGGGTGTGGCAGTCATTTGTGAAGTTAAAGGAACACTTTGGAAATGCCATGCCAAACGATACTAAGTATGAGTTGATTAACAATTGACACAGCTTACCCAGGGGTTACATTAGAAGTCTAAAAAAATTTTCTTATTCCGACAATACCATATAACATAGAGAATAATGCGTAGTATATAATCTTCAATTTGTCATAGATTTGCGGTCGACTGTGAAGCCATGTTTGCAACTATTGCTAAATATCTACAAAAACTAATGTAAAGTTGCCTACTGATTATGCATAGTCATATTGTGGCTAGCTGCATTTTTAAACCAAAAAAATTACATTAACTCCTTTAATTAATTTATTAGTTATATAAAAAGGTCATGACTTAGAATAATGGCTAAGTCAGCTAAAAGTATAATTCAATATGAAATATCACATTGACTCAAGTTTTAAAAAATTAAAATTGGGCCAATACAAGTTAGGTCAATGACAAATTAAAAGAAAAGCTATAAATTTATGCTACTTAAGTTTCAATTCCCCTAAAGTTAGGAATTTATATTTATGGTTATTCTTGTTGTGAAAATTTTTTACTATCCAATTTTGTGGTGAACCTCTGTGGATAATCGACTTGATCTTCACATTGATCCTCTTACCAAGAGTACCAGGCATAAATATTGTGAAATTGACATATATAGATGTAGGGCTGAAAATAAATCCCAAACATATAACTAATATCTTGATTGGTAATATTAAAGTTACTTATGTAATAATCTAAATTAAAATAATAATATTAAAATAATTAATTAAATTAGAAAAAAATTATTTTTATGATAAATATAATATTAAGATAATTTTAAAGATAATTCTAGAGTTTTTAAATTATTTTAAGGAATTATTTTGACATTTATCTTAAACCTATCAAGATATTTCTATGTCCCAAAATTTTAAAATATGTTGACATGAAAACTCTAGATAATTATGGGGTTCTTATTTTCACTTATTCCATGAGTTTTAAATAAATTACATTAGAAAAATCTTAGGTGCTTTTTGTAATTTTTCCTTTTTCCCTTTATAATATATTTTTCCTTTCTTATCACTCCTAATTTGACATAGAACCCTCCTCTTCTTCTTCTTATATTTCTTCGACATTCTAAAACTCCTAGTACATAGCCTTTCTTCTTCACCTTCTTCCATTTTTTTTTCTTTGTTCTATTCCTTGCTAGTTGCTCTCCACCACAAGATACTACTGCTGTCATTTTGCTGGTGGCCAAAAGTGGATTGATAGCATCTTTAGTTAGTTGATGCGTGGGAAGGAAACCATAAATAGTTAGCTTCCATTTTTACTCCATTTTCGTCCATCCTTTTTTTCTTGTATTTGAGTTGCTTTTTCTTTAATTTTAACTTCTATTCTTGCTCTATTTTTATGCCAATGTTGATTCAAAACTTTGGTTGCTAATTGCTTCTTCATTTTCGCGATGGGAGAAACTTCAAAATTGGAACTTTTTAGTTTAAACCACTAAGGTATGAATTGATACTTCCAACATACTCATTTAAGCTTCTTAAAATATATTCTAAACTCAAATTAAATTTTAGAAGCTTAAATTAGATTATGGTAGTTAATTTGTGAAATTCAAAATTTAAGATTAATAATAACATTAGAAAAGTTAAGTTATAATTATGAGTTTAGGTATTAGAAGGTGAAATTAATTATATTGAATGTATTAAAAGCTATTTGAGAAATTAAAGCAATGTTTTTATATTCAATATAATTATAGGTTAATGCTACTCATTCAATTGGGATTCTCATAAAAATTGTAGGAATTTGGGACATCTACTATTGGCTCCACAGGTAAGTGTATAAATAGTAAAGTGATAGTTTTTTTTTTACTTTATGTTTTTGTATTGTTAGCCCACTTCATTTAGTGATTTACCTTGTTTGCATTATCAAAAAAAACAAATATTGTATTTTAAACTCTTATGTGGGTTGTAAATCGCATGTGGATATATATATATATATTTGTATATGTGTGTAGGTGGAAGGAGAGTGGAATCATATTTAAAGGGAAGTAGAAGTGAGGAGTATGAAATATAAAAGTGGTAATATTATCTATCTTTACACAATAGTGGAAAAGCGATAAACTTTCAAATTTAAAATATGTTATTTTTGTGTTTTATCTTCTTATTTTATTTTATTTTTAAATAGTGAATCTTATTTATATATATATAATTTTGTTGATATATTATTTTTATTTTATTTCTCTAGCTTACCTCAATTACTTGATTAAATCTTTACTTGTTAATTATTTAGACTATTTAAATGACTTTAATTAAAAAAAATTGTGGATAAGAATTTGACGAGAACCCCGTAGTCATTAGTAGAGATAACGGCTTAGGTGCACCTAATTAAGATAATGAATATTCATTATGTGGCGACACTCAGTGAAAACTTTATTAGATACATCGTGAAGTGCACACTAGGTGGCGATACTCGATGATGATAGTGATGTTGTGATATAATGCAGTAACATCAATTGTAGTATTGGACCTTGTGTTGTGGCATTCAAGGTCGATTATGGTTTTTCTTTGTGAGACCTATTTAATGTTATTTTCTTTAATCCCAAATTATACTTTTGTTGATGGTGTGTAAGATAAGGGAACTATTGTTTATATGTACTGGTTATTTATTTGTCAAATTACATTATTGTGAACAACTCTTAACATATTTGTATTTTTTTTTTTTGCTTGCTTTATTATTTATATATTCACTAAGCCAGTGATATGTTTACTCTTTTTTTTTTTTAATTTAGATTAGCAAAAAAATAAATTAAGGTGCATTGGGAATTTTATGCCTCCCAAACATGAATGGTATGTTATTTTGGTCTATTGATTTGTGTTGGGACTTCAAGACATATTGGCTATAGGTGGTGGATTATTTTGACTTTTGTAGATATTATGTTTCTTTTATAAGCCTTTCGGAGGTCATTGTAATTACAATTATTTATATTTTAAAAACTTATGTACAAATTGTGTTGTGATAAGATTTTTGAAGTATATGATAATAGTGAAATTTTGATAATAAATATATTGGGTTGTGCTGATATTGTAGGGTTAGAATATCAATTTTTTAAGGGAGGTGTTGTCAAATTTTTGACAACTCTGGATAATATATATATATATATTTATTCCTATAGATATTATAGAATAGACTAGGGTAATTGGGTTTGCTAAGCTAAGTTAACTTCGGTTGGTTTAATTTAGACGGTAGTCATAACCTTGGGTTTTGAGTCATGACAACTTATTTATAAAAAAAATTCATAAAACATAATATTAGGAATATCTCTTGACTCGTTAAAATTTTTTGAGTAAAATGATATCTTGACTTACGTTATATTTTTATAATCTTTCTTCTCCATTTCTGAAATTTACATATACCTCATTTATGCACATAATTCCTATTTAAGAAATTCTAACATAATTGCCGAGAGTCGATGGTTAACTTCTGGTTATCTATTTGAAAATTTCAAAATGGCCCTAAATGAGTTATATATTTTTCAATCCTATAATTATTTCTTTTTTTAAATTACACCCATAAATCTAATTTAAGAATAAATATAAAATTTATTACGTTAATAATCTATAAAAATAATAACTATATATGCATTAAAATACCATTACAAAATTTACAAATTAAAAGGTTCTTTTTTGTTTTAAAATCAAAATTATATAAAATACTATGTATGTATACTATAGGATATGGGTCGTAATAAATCATTCTACTTAAAAAGTTATGTTTAAAGAATAAAAAATATATTTGAATTTTAAGACAACCAAAAATCTTTAAGCCCAATAGATTTTAAATTTAATGTGTAAATTTTATGATAGTATGTTAATGCATATAAAGTTATTATGTTTATAGAATATAAATACAGTGAATTTTATTATTAATTTATAAATTAGAGTTATGGATGTATTTTTTTAAAAAAAGTGAAGTTATTGTGGGTTTTAAAAACATAGAAAAAATTATTCAAGAGCTTTTTAAGATTTTTAAATAAATAACAACAACTTTTTAATTTCGTGCGGATCACAACAAGATAATCATTGATTTTTAGCAAATTGTAATAATTTTTAAAATAAGATTTATGTATAATTAAAAAAAACGTACGAGAGATATGTGTAAATTTTAGAAGTAAATGAGGTGTTCGATTAGAAAAATAAAAAGAAAGTTGGTGTATGTTATTCAATATTTTTTTGTAAATTTTATTTTTATTTCAAACATATCTTATTTTAAAATTTAGATTATCTATTGAAAATGAGAATTTTAATTTTTAAGGAATTTTTATCATTATAATTAATAGTTTTCATAATCTTTCACATGATGTAACAAAAATTTGACATTATATCGTCTTGATAACTATTCATGCTCATCACCATCATACCACATGCTTAGTAGCTTATGTCTCATTTTACTCCAATTACTAGTTATTTATAGTAAAATTTATCTGCCCGCATTAAACAAAAAAAGAGTAGGAATTAAAGAAAAAATTTAAATATGATTTTATATTTTTACTATTATATTTTTAATAAAAACATATTAAATAAAATAATAAAAATAAAACCAAAAAAATAAAATTTATTTTCTCAACTTAACTCAACATGATTAGTTATATTGAGATTCGTTTTTTATATATGTCATATTTTTATTAAAAGATTTGATAACAAAAATATAAAATATTATATCTAAATCTAGTCATTGTTTTGAAGTTTTATCCTTTCCTTAAAAAATTTTAAATAAATTAAAATGATTATGCTGTATAAACCTAAAGTATTAAATGATTATTCTTCTTAGAATTAACATTATTTGTTCCCCCTCTTTATTTTTTTTCCGAAAAATTTGCATTGAATTATAAAAAATGAGAATAAAAATGACATATAATCCTCATTCTGGCCACTAGGACCGATGCCTATTGGTCTGAATGGCTAAGAGTTTGTTTGTTTTTTTAAATAAGCGATGGTATCGAGAAGATTAGTTGACACTCAAGTAGCTTTCGAATATCAAGAGCCGGTTTGGTAGATAGAAAGAGAATTATAAAAATAAAAATAAAAAATAAAAAAAAATTTATAAATAAAAAATATTTATAATATTTTTATTTTTAATAATTAAATAATTATTATTAGAGAGTATTAAATAATAATTATAAAGATAAAACTAAAATTTGCTCAAACTTTTCTTTTTCTCTCAAATTTTCTCTCTCCAATTCTTGCTACTGAGTGGGCTGCAAGAGTTTCAGGCCAAAAAAGAAATTATAATTTAATTACAGTTTTTATATACAAATTTTAAAAAGAATCACATTATCCCTTAAATTATGATAAATATAAATATTACATATCAAGTAAAACTAAAATCTAAAGATCATATAATTATTATGATATTCTATGTCTCCATCATTTTTTCTAATTTATCGGAGGAATGTTAATTTTAATTGACAAATAAGTAACATAAAAGTAATGTTTTTTACTTTTTGTAATATTATAAAAAATTAAGTATTATGTATCAAAATTATAATTAAGCCATAATTTAAAAAACAAAAGATTATATGTATTTCATTAGGAAATATTTTTGGATTAGACTTAAATATAATTTTTTATATATTTGTTATTAAATTTTTTAATTAAAATATAATATATATTTTTGATAATAATATGATAAGTCTATAGGCATAAATAATTGAAGAACATAATAATAAAAATATAAATAATTAGGTATAAAGTTTTTTGAATGTTTTTATTAGGCTTGACTGTTGAATCTGTTACTCTGTTGGCTTTGAACACAATGCAAGAACGAAATCAAATCCTTTGTAACCAATATTATGACTGCACAAGGTGCATTCCAACCTTTGTGTCACGTGTTTATTTACTTCTTTTTTTTTTTGGAAAGAGACAAAAAATTTTAATAATGAGAATAAACTTTTTTTTTTGTCTTCCAAACTTTTAAAATATTTTTAAAATTTAATATCCTTTATAACAAACATTTTTAATTTATGATTTTAAAACATAATTTTTCTAAAAATTTAATTATAAGAAATTATTTTTTGAATAACAATAAATAAGATTGAGAAGAAACAATAAGTAAATTGTAAAAAAATAAATTTTATAATATAAATTATAATTTTTTTATATAATTTAAATTTTTATCTTCACAATTAAAATTTTCATCAATTAAAATTTATAGTTTCTAAATAAAAGAAAAAGAGAAATTGCTTAACAACACCTGTACGGCTGTGCCTCACAATATTGACTGCCGGAACCAAATATGTATGCTGTTGGAACTTGTATTGTGGAATATGGAATGAGCCTTAACGGACACCGACAATCACGCGCTTCTGTCGAGCCCATACAATTTGAAATGCAACTAGTTCTTTGCCATCATTCTTTCATACGTTCGAATTTTCAACATTCATTTTCGCCCTGGTTGGTCGTTCCGGCATTGACCTCTTCTCCCATAGCAACTCAGCCTTCGTAATTCGATCGAGGTACCCCACCATCCTGATTCCTGGGCTTCTAGAACATCAAACTAGCTAACTTCAAGTTATACATAACCTTTCGTTTCCTTGCTTCTTCGCCTCTTCGGTAAATTTGAATTAGTTTTCGCCAACAGATTATCATTTGTCATTCCGATAAAACCGTTTGATTTAATTTACGAGAAACTATCTCGCATGACTTGCTTGAGTTAATCTTATTCCCCTACCCTTTTCCTGCTTCAAAATCCCGCGTTTTGATTTTCTCGATTCTGGGGTTTTATGTTATTGGCAATCAGATTCATATAATCTAATCAGGGTTTTGGGGTACAGAGGAACTATTTTTGCTAAACTTACTTATTTAGTTATGATTGAAATCATGTTGAGATAAAAAAAAATCATGCTTGGGCTTGTGGTCTCTACAGTCTGTCTGTGTAACTGGCTTTTGCTAGCTCGAAATATAAAGTCACGCTATCACGGTGCTAATTTTGGTATTCATTAAATAATGATCAATATTTCTGGAACTCTTTGGATCTGCGTTTCTTTGGGACTCATTATGTCACTTCATTGATGTTGGTATATCCACAAGAAAGTCTGACATATTCAATTATCCAAGTTAACTACGAAAAGTAAAAAGGTTGCATTTAGTACATATCTCCTTTTCCAATTTATGATTGTGTTGAACTGCTTTACTGGTTTGTAGCTCATAGGCGCACGTAGCATGTACATTTCTTTTTAATGTCGTTAACAAATAGTGGATGGGTCTGTTTAGTTGGCAGTTGGAAGCATTCTTGAAAGGTGACAATTCATTTTATGTTTGGTTGTATCAATGATTCTGCCATAGCTTCATTTATTTGCAATGGAAACATCTATTTAAGTAGTGCTTGAATTGAAGCTGCACAAAATCAATGACATTACTTTTCTTCGTGCTGAAGATTTCCAGTACTCAAATCCTATATAACACTTACATGCTTGTGGTCAAAATTTTGACGTTGGGACTTTTTGGGGTGGGAGAATGGGGGAGAGGAGTTAATTATGGTTCAATCATTTCATTTTGTTTTACAGTGTCTTGGAATTAGAAGTAAATGTTAATCCGACAAATTACCTTGCGCCTTTTGCTCTAGTGTTATCTGTTTGTGTCCTTTTTGCTTTTATGATGCTCCTAACAGTAGATATTAAAAATAAGCTCAGATTATGCTTATTTGATGAACTTCCTGGTACTTGATTTTCATTATTCCAGGAGCTTCATCCATAAAAATATATAATGTTTCTTTGATGTTTTCTCTAGAAGAAAGATAATGACTAAGGTTATTTATGACTACCAGTTTCAGGAAAGTTGAACTACCATGAAAACAGGTAGATTGCTTGATAGCAAAACTGTGAAGCCTTTTAGAAAATGCGGTCTAAAGACTGGATCCATTGAAAGTTCTACAAAGAAAACTAATAGGTGATTCACAAAGCACGAGGTGATACATCTTCCCTCAATCTGCCAATTGTACTGTTTTAAATTTATCTTGTCTTCTTTAATGCTGTGCTGGAGTCACTTTGTGCCTGTATCACAAAAGAAACGATTTGGATATAACTCTGATTGAATTACCCTGTTATTATTTTCTAAGGCTGTGTATTGTTTAACTTACTTGGATTAGAGGACACCAGTTCAGAAAGTTTATACAAATGTTCACTTGCCATTATATTTTACATTTTGGTTAAACTAGTTGAATTTCTTCTTTATAGGGTTTGGTGAATAGTAGTTGGAAGAGGACTGACATTCACCTTTTAACGAAGTTGCCAACAAAGATACAATTGTTACAAGTGACAGTTGAACTTTATCTTGGACAGACACTTGTTTCTTCCCCAGAGATCAAGTTACAGCTTTTTCTCATAAATAAAGGCACTTAAATAGGATTGGAAAAGGTCAGATGGTGAAAAAGGAAGCATTTGGACAAATTATAAATGCTTTACATCTGTGTGAGTATACATGCACCATGCACTGTGTTGACATGTTTTACTTTCAGGATGGACATAATCCGTATTTGGAACTCACACTAAGAGGTCAAAAGAAAATCTCCTTAGTGTTGAAACACCTTCAAAAGAAGTGGGGAAGTTCAAGGATAGCTATGGGTGAGTCTATGCTTTTACCATACAATGTAACGGAAAATCTCTGACTGCAGAAGGTGGACATCGGATGATAATGACATAACAGCAGAAGCCCTGCAATTTTCTGGTTGAGGTACAATATCTGATTAATTCCTCTTCTTTTTTCTTTTTCCTTTGTAGAAGTTAGGTAGTTCATTTCATGTAGTGACTTGACTGTTCTCTCTTTTAAGGTATGGTTGGTTCTCTTTATATTAACCTAGATCTTTTCGTATGCCTTCTACATCAGTTCCCTTTGAGGCTGGTGTACAGTCTGAAGGAATACAGGGAGGTTTAAATACCAGTGTTGAGACTTCATATGATGAACGAGGCAACAATGAGGTAGCAAACAAGGAGCACAGAGCAATTGATATTGGTGATGTGACTAATGCCGTTGTGGCTCAGAAAATGTACAATGTATCAGTTGATCCATTGGTAAAATGTTATTTGGATAGTTTGCTATGCACTTATGCATTTCTTAATTACCATAAGTTTTAGATGATTGCATTAAATTGCATAATCATTTTTATTATTGGGGATGCAGGAACTGGGGACTGCTGGTGGATTTAAAGCTTATATTAGTTTTAGATGTGTATATTATGGAACACTAAAATGATTCTATGTTATGATTATTTTTTATGCGACATGGTAGCATTATGTGGTGAATTTCGGTATAAAATAGAGGGAGGTTTGCATAAAAGCATTAAAATGCTGTTATTCAGTCACTCTTACAATAGAATAACTACATTTGGATTTCTTTAGTGTAATTTCTTTTTCCCCCTAATGGTCCTTTATGACGCAATTGAGTGATCTTTTGGTGGTTGGCCCTGAATTCTATTATGTCTTTTATATGCCAACTCTTTAGTTTAGCAGTTATAATGTTAATAGTTTTCTATGCAGAACAAATTTCCGGCACATTCCATTACCAATCTCTGTTTTATAAGATATGCATGGTTTATTCTGACTAGGATAATGAGCTAAGAACAAGTAGTAGCCTGGGACAATCATCATGACGTTGGGTTGATAGTATATGGCAGCAATGCAGGCATACAGCCAAGTCAAATAATACCTGATATATTGCATGCTTTTATTGCTGTCCAAATTAGTCATCCTCAGGTTTCTAGACATTCTACTGAAGAGTGCGCACATCTATACTGGATGCTGAAGAAACATGTCATGCATTTCCTCTTTTAAAATTCTCTTCTCCAGGAAAAGATGTGCAGAATGTGAGTTGAAAGGCTTGCAGTCCGGATGTTTCTTCCAACTTATTCAAGTTGCCAAATGCGTACAAGGTTCGTTGCTCATATTCCACAGCTAGAATCTGTTAGAAAACTATATGATAGTTTCATGAGTTGCTCATATCTGCTATGCCAAGCTATTATTGTATATTTGGATAACCTGTTCGTCTGCTTCAAAAAAACTTCGTGTCTGTACTCTGCAGGGCCTTTATGAGCAGGATATTTTTAGGTTTCACATGAATAGGTGGCAACATAAATTTGTCTTGTCGATGAAACGTGTTTATACATTAAGTAGGCTTTGAATTTCTGCGGGATCGGCATTCTGTTTGTGTGTAGAATAAGAGTCTCATGCAGGCCTTGTTATTAGTCTCTACTTATTATGTGATTTTACTGTGTTATTAAGGTCCACGATCAAGATTGCCACCAGATCCTGCTTCCTGGAAGGCTGAGACAAATTTATTGCTTTCTTTTGGTACATATGATGATGAGAGAAGCCTTGGGTTAACAGGCATCAACTGGGTATCTAATTGGTTTTATTAAAGCATTTCATTGGTCGTTATTTGACTTCCCATATGGCTGATTTATTCATTATAATTTTTGGAATACAGAATGATTCTTTGGGACCATTTGATCTTGGCATGCCAACTTAGGTTATTGCGGGGGACAGTATTGGTATCGGTGGATTTGTTAGATAGCCGCTTCAATGCATATGTTGGAGACCAAATGAGTGACACCTTCTAGATAAAAAAAATTGATCATAGAAATACATTCTGAACAGACAAGAAAATAAGCACGAAAGAACCTGACAGAAAACCGAGCTTTGTTTGAGACTGTTTTTAGCATGGCACAAAGAATCGTAATGGCAGTTTCAGCTGTCCCTATTTGGTGCCCCTTCTCATGTCCCTCCAGCGATATCAATCGCGACAAATAAAAAGCTAATTAATGTAGTGCACATTAGACATAACGTTGAAAGAATTCTATTCACTAATCAAAGTTAATTAAGGGGAAAAAAAGAGATTAGGTGGATGATATCACCTAGCATAGCTTTCTAACCCGTTTCCTCAAAGTTGAGGTTCTTCATTAAAACCTAAGAGCGCAAATCAAGATCGGTGATTAATAATTGCTCAATCAAGTATAAGAGGTGGTTATCTTGACTTTACTATTTTTATCTTTATTTATAAATTTTTTTAAATATCCTACTAAATATACACATATTAAATATTATGATATTTTATGCCAATTTTATAGTATTTTAAGTACTATAATATGTGAGATGATAACATACCAAATATTTGCATGAGATGGGAAAAACATGTGGTGCACTTTGGATTAAATTACGAGGATTTTGTGTTCTTGGAACAGACGAAATATGTCACTGTGTTTCACCATGGATTGTTGGTGGGTTTTACCCGAACTTGAAGTCCAGTTAAACTTATAATGTATTTCTAAAATAATACTAAAACGTACGGAAAATGTCTCCTAAATGTTTGTTGTAGGGCCTAAAAATCAGAGCTCATAGGGAGATTTTTCATGGGCGATTTTTTGTCTTCCTTCTGGTCCTTTTACTTTGGAGAAGCTTTTGTCATCAACTACTTCCTAATATTGTTGCTGTCTTCTTAGGTAAATGTTTCCATGTTGATGAGTTCACTTGCGATAAATATTACGTACTTGGGGTGGATGGTTTTGTACTTGTTATCACATGTTACTATTTTTATTTTTTATCCAAATTGATGGCACGCAAGTAAGCTTTGATGGGGGAGAGAAAAATGATTTTAACTTCAAAAGCAGGATGATTAACTTCTCCTTATAAACTCAACAACTGATTGACCAAGTTTGAGATCCATAACTACACCATATCATATAATTATAACAATAGTACATCAGAAAAGAGATTAACATGCATCACTTGTTGGTGCATTATAGACATAAAATTATCCGCTTATGCAATTTCTTGCTGTTTATGAGCGAGTTTTGTTGTGCTGTTTCCACAAATTTCATATAAAATACAGAGAATGACCTCGATTCTCAGTCTTTAAAAAAAATAAAAAAAAGACCTTGCTTTGTAATAATAATTCTTTTATTCTGTTTTAAAGTGATCTAATATTTTAATTTTTAAAGTTTAAGTATTTCATTTTAACATTGTAAAGTATCTTATATTTTTAATATTACCTTCATAACAAGCTTGTTATTAGAAATAAACGACGTGGGTTAATATATAAGCATGTATTCTTCTACTCGATAAGCATGTATTGGTGCTTTTGTTTGTATCACGGATATAAGAACCATCCTTTGCAGTATTACTAAAGCAAACCGTTTATACTGAGCAGTAGTTTTGGAACAGTGGAGGAGTACCCTGAATATTAGATATAGAAATAAAAATAAAATAAATAAATAAAAACTAATTGTTATGTTCTTATTTTAAAAAATAATTAAAAATATTATTAAATATTGTAATAAATTTTTTATTTTCCTTTTCAGTTGACTACCAAATGGGTTGTGACGGTTGGTTTCACAAGTTTTTTTTTTGGGCTCTATGTACCAAAGGTGGGCATGTGAGTTAAAACAGTTTTCCTTTTTTTTTTTTTTAAATATTACTCTCTTTTCGTGAATATGATTTTGAACGTAGCACCCTTGGATACAAACATCTGGCTCACGAAACTCATTAATAAAGAGTTTTTTGGTGACTAAATATAAATAGTGGAATCATTTTAACACATTTTAAACTTAAAATATCAATTTAAAACTTTATTTAAAGATTAAAAATGAAATAGAACTGGGGTATGATTATAAGTGTATAGATTTCACACGTAAGTATATAAGTTTTATATTTTTATATGATATGGTTGAGTTTTTTTAAAATTTTTTTAGATATATTATATTTTTATTAAAAAATTAATAATAAAAATATAAATTTAGTAAAAAAACTAATTTACCAAATGTAGTACGTACTACGTGGGTCCTAAATTCTTGATAATATTGTACATTGCACAATTATTGAAATGAAAAAAGAAAAATTTATATTTAAAACCTAAATTTTATAAAATTTATAAGAAAAGAATATTAAAAATTAAAATTATTTTTAATAACCAAAATTATTATAAATTTTAAGAAATTTATTATTAAGTTTAAAAAAATTACTACTAATTTGTAAGAATCTATTAATTATTTTAAATTTAACAATAAATCTCCCAAAATTTGATAATAATTTTAGTTTTTAAAGATATTTTTAATTTTTAAAATTTTTTATTATAAATTTTATAAAACTTCAATCTTTAAATGTAATTTTTTTTTAAAAAAAAGCTAGTATCCCCCTTTGTAAGGGACCCACAAACCTATTTCTTAGTTTTGAGTAACTGTACTGCTCCGGATTAACGGAAACTAGTCGTTAAGACCAGGCCTCACACGTTAGTAAGAATTCGGGATATATCCAAATATAGTTATCGAGTTTCTTCTTCCATCGTCGTTGACGGAGAAAGCAGAGGTTCTGTGAGAATCATCTGCTTCTCCACCATAATTCCAAGATCCAATTCACGCCGGCTAATTGGGCGTTTCCTCTCATCCCCATTTTCACCTCATTCAAAATCTCTCCGTCTCACGCTTTTTCTTCCTTCCTTTTCTTCCATTTTAATCAATTTTCTATCTCATATGTCACCTGATTGTTTCCGAAACAGAGATTTTCGCAGTTCCGAGTCGTTGCCATGGGATGCATTCTCTGCAAGGACTCTCCCTCTCCCAAAACTGACAGATCAAAACAGGGAAATAGGAATTTGCGGAGAACAAGTGTATCGAAGCCAAATAGCGAGAAAAATTTGAGGACACAGTCCAATAATAAGTCCAAGAGTAAGACTGTGAGAGTTGGTTGTAGGGTTTCAAGTACTGTGAATAATGCAGCTGATGGGGCTGTAGGAGTAGGAGGAGAAAGGGCGGTTTCAAGAGAAGAAAAGAGTCAAGTAGGGAATCCTTCAAAGAGGTTGGTGGAGATGAATTTGTGGATGGCTGGCCAAGGTGGCTGGTTGATAATATCCCCAGTAACGTTTTGGCAGGTCTGGTTCGGAAGAGTGCTCGTTCGTACGAAAAACTCGCCAAGGTAATAATGACAACCAAGATTTCTTTAGCAGTTTTATGAAATTGGGTCCATCGCTATTATTGAGTATTTCGTGCTTCCTATATTATGATCCTTGAGTAAAATGCTTGTATTGTTAATTTACGTATACTAGAACCTTTATGCAATTTTACCTCACCAAGCGAGTTCCTGACCACCAGACTTTTGTTATTTCATTTTCTATATGTTTTGTAATAATAAAAATCTTCAATTACGTCTCTCTCTCTATTTGAAAATAGCAAAGGATCATTTCTGAACATGCACTGGATATATTCTATATCAATTCTCAGAAAGCAGTGGAACAATACAGAATCGGAAAGATAAAGCTATTACGGAGTAAATAGGAAAACAGTACTGAAAAGGACAAAAACTTCTGGTTTCGAGCACAGGAAAAGACTACAATTGCGAAAAGCAACAATTTCCAGGAACTTTTCACACCCGATACACTGACCTATTTAAAGTGAGGTACTAACATAAAGGACAAAATAACAAAATCCCAATGCTCAAATATCCAAGTGACACCTATGAATTGAACGGTTGTTATTTTCCTGCTCATGCTTCCTTCTGTAACAATCCCTCACTCAAGGGCAAAGTCACGCGCCCAAAACAAATTCTTCTACACTCCATATTCTGAACTTCATTTTCTTTGACTCTAAGCTGCTGGTCCTTTTCCTCTCGTCATGACCTCTTCATTGCTTCATCATTCGTATCACTATTTGTTGAACTTCGTGAGTAGAGGATGGATTGATTAGTGCTCAGAAACGTGTGACAACACACTATCCTTAAGGTGTTATTCGCCCCCACTAGTTTGCTGCTGGGTTTCAGCGAACCACTCCTAAGATTTATCCTAAGCACCAGAGATTTCTATCAGCAACTACAGATATCTCCTTTGTGCAGTACGAAAAATAGAGAGAGTTCTTTTCTTTTTGATCTTGGAAGGGAGATATTAAGTTCTGTCTGTCTGCTTTTCTAATCTGCCTCCTTTGTATGAAACTGAACTTTTAATTGTGATTAAAGAATAATCAATTTTTAAACGTTGGCAATTAAACCGAAATCAATTTCTAATTTTGAAGATAAAAAAGGTATATAAATTAAATTGAAATCGATTTTTTTAATTATTATTATTAAAAACAATTTGACCAGATACAGACTATTAGATCTATTTTGATCCAATGCTCACGAACGTGTCATGTGCCAAGTGCTAAGTGCTAAGTGTTTAAATATTAATTATATAATTAATATTTAAATCCACTTCATCCTTCAAAGCACTATTTGACATGTGTTATATCTCCTTTCTTATATAGGCTTATGGGTTGTTGTTTTTATTCAATGTGGGACTTTGTCCCTTTAGTTTTCTTTTCAAACTACTCCAACAATCCCCCACTTAGTTTAAAAGAAAACTAAGTATCCTCTCTAATTCATAAGAATATGCATAAAATAGGTGTCTTTCAACTTGAACTTATTATTAGTGTAAACACTTCAAAGTATTAACAAATTGATGGTTGCTTGAGCGCATTGAACCACAATTCTAGTGTTAATACCGGAAATACCACACACATATCCTTATATTTATCTGTACTGCACGTATTTATTCTCCGCACTTTAATGGCCATGTGCTCATCCTAGGCTTTTCATGAACATTTCAAGAATTACCCCCAAATTCTTGTAAGAGCGGCACCACTCTTTATGTTCATATAGGTGAATTTCCTTTAAGCCTTTTAGGCTTCCTTGAATTCATTAAGAGTTTGACTCACCCTGAACACTTAAGTTCTTATATATGCACTAGACCTGGAATGGTTATACAAATTCTCTAGTGCCCAGTCACTTATCAGTAACTTGTTTTTTACCCATTGAACCTCTAAACAAGATTTGGTCCAGTTAAAGGTTGGGTTTCTATTACTAGTGACTGATGTTAAGGGGTTTCAATCCCATTCCTTTTGATGTTTTGTTAACTAACTCTTTATTAAGTCCTTTTGTAAAAGGATCAGCCAAGTTTTCACTTGTTTTCACATATTGAATTGTTATAATTCCATCAGAGATAAGTTGTCTGACATACTCATGCCTTAGACTTATATGTCTAGATTTACCATTGTAAACTTTATTAAAAGCCCTAGACATAGTAGCCTCACTGTCACAATGTAAAGATATGGCTGGCATCGGCTGTGGCCACAGCTTTATTTCCAGTAACAAGTTCCTCAGCCATTCTCCCTCTTTACATGCAGATGCTAAGGCAACAAACTCTGATTCCATTGTAGAATGACTTATACAAGTCTGTTTCTTTGATGCCCAGGAGATGGCTCCTCCTGCTAGTGTAAATATCCACCCTGAAGTTGATTTATTATCACTTACATTAGTTATCCAACTAGCATCAGTATATCCTTCCAACACTGCTGGAAAATTGTTGTAAAATAATCCTAGATTGATTGTTTTCTTTAGGTATCCTAGGATTCTTGTAATTGCTTTCCAATGTTCTGTACCTGGATTACTTGTAAATCTTGAAAGTTTACAAACTGCAAAAGCTATATCAGGTCTAGTACAATGCATTGCATACATTAGACTTCCAATGGCACTTGCATATTCTAATTGTGCTACTGCCCTATTGTCATTCTCATTTAAACTATGTGAAGAATCATAAGGAGTGTTTGCTTCTTTTACATTTAAATGTTGAAATTTATCCAAAATTTTCTTAACATAGTGAGATTGATTAAGAGCAAAACCCCCACTATGTTTCTTAATTTTAATCCCTAAGATAGTGTCTACCTCTCCAAGATCTTTCATTCTAAATTGTGAGAATAGAAACTTCTTAGTTTCATTTATTGCAATCATGTTAGTTCCAAAGATTAACATGTCGTCCACATACAAACAAATAATGACACCATATTCATTTGTGAATTTCAAATAAACACACTTGTCTGCACTATTATGATTAAAACCATGAGACAAAACAACAGAATCAAACTTTTCATGCCATTGTTTCGGTGCTTGTTTTAAACCATACAATGACCTAATCAATTTGCAAACTTTCTTTTCATTTCCAGGAAGTACAAACCCTTCTGGTTGTTCCATATAAACTTCTTCTTGCAAGTCTCCATTTAAAAATGCAGTTTTAACATCCATTTGATGCACAAACAAGTTATTAATTGATGCCAAAGCAAATAAAACTCTGATAGAAGTTACTCTAGCAACAGGTGCATATGTATCAAAATAATCAATTCCTTCTTTTTGTTTAAATCCTTTGGCAACCAATCTTGCTTTAAAAGTTTGTATAGACCCATCAGTATTATATTTACGTCTGAAAATCCATTTGCAACCAATAGATTTAGACCCTTCAGGTAAATCAACCAATTCCCAAGTTTTGTTAGACAATAAAGATTCCATTTCATCATTAATTGCTTCTTTCCAGAAACTAGAATCTCTAGACATTATCGCTTCTGTATATGTTTTAGGATCTTCTTCAACATTTAATACAATAGGAATTTGTCTTATTACAATATTCCTATCACCTTCTACTAGAAAAACAATTGCTTGACTATTGACAAAATCAGAATCTAAATGTTTTTTTTTTCTAACTCTTTGACTCCTTCTTGGTTCAATTTCTAATTGAGACTCTTCTAATCCATTTCTAACAGATGGAGATTCATTATCTTCATGACTTGAAAATAATTCTGTTGATAAAGAATCTGTAATAAATTTATCTTCAAAAAATTCCACATCTCTTGATTCCATAATTACATTAGAATTAATATCCAAGAGTCTATATGCTTTTGAATTTTCTGCATATCCCACAAAAATACTTTTTAAAGCTCTTGGTCCTAATTTAGTTCTTTTATGTTCAGGAATTCTATAAAATGCAAGACATCCCCAAATTCTAAGGTAATTTAGATTTGGTTTTCTACCTTTCCACAACTCATAAGGAGTACAATTTATTGGTTTTGAAAAAACTCTATTCAAAATATGGTTAGCAGTTAACAAAGCTTCACCCCACAAGTTTATAAGAGTTTTTGCATTCAAAATCATTGCATTTACCATTTCTACTAAAGTTCTATTCTTTCTTTCTGCTAAGCCATTTTGTTAAGGTGTATAAGGAGCACTTGTTTGGTGAATAATCCCATTATTTTCGCAAAAATTTGTAAATTCTGTAGAGAAATATTCTCCTCCTCTATCACTCCTTAAAATTTTAATTTTCTTTCCTTTTTGATTTTCAACAACAGACTTATAATTTAAAAACATTTCAAAAGCTTGATCTTTTGTTTTCATTAAATAAACATGAGTAAATCTTGAAAAATTATCTATAAAAGTTATGAAATATCTATTTCCTCCTCTTGTTAAAACGCTGTTCAATTCACAAATGTCAGAATGTATAAGTTCTAAATTTTCTGAACTTCTACTAACAGAAGGAAAAGGTTTCTTAACCATTTTAGCTTGCACACATATTTCACATTTTTTATCTTTATTATTTTGGCATGAAATTAAACCATTTTTAGTCATATAATTCATTGTTTTATAATTAACATGTCCTAATCTATCATGCCACAAAGAAAAAGAATGGTCAAGCATGTAAACAGAAACTGAATAATTCTTATTAATGCTTAATTTGAACATTCCATCACAAGCATAACCCTTGCCTACAAACACCCCATTCTTAGAGACAATAATCTTATCAGATTCTATAACAGCTTTTAATCCTTTTGCAAATAGCACACTTGCAGATACAAGATTCTTCTTCATATCTGGAACATGAAGAACATTCTGCAAAATTAGCTTTTTTCCAGAGGTGAATTGCAATTTCACACTGCCTTTTCCAAGTACACTTGCTGTATTACCATTGCCCACAATGACATGTTGTCTTTGTTCAGCAATTTCATAATTCTTGAACTGATTCTTGTCATGACAGACATGAATCGTTGCTCCAGAATCATACCACCAGTCAAATGACTTTGCAGTAGCTGTCATATTCACCTCAGAAACAATACTAATATGCAAATCAGAAACCATGGCAATTATTTCAGTAAATTCTGTATCCACCATGTTTGCACTATTAGTATTTTCGTTCTTTGCCCTTTTCTTGTATCTGCAATCTTTCTTTAAATGTCCCTTCTTTCCACAAACAAAGCAAGACTTTAAAGTCTTGAATTGCTTTCCTGGATTAAAGGCTGAAGAATCTGGGTTCTTCCTTTTGCTACTGTTATTGCTCCCAGAAAAATTCTGGTACTTATTCCCTGCAACAGCCACATAATTCACTTTAGATTTAGATTCTGAATGCTTCTTTTGTAAAACTCGGGTTTCTTGTTCAATCCTTAAATGTTTTAGAATCTGATCCAGAGTAAAGCTTTCTGTGGTGTGCAGTAATTTTTTCCTGTAATCATGCCAGCTTGGGGGTAATTTGGCAATAATGGCACCCACTTGCACAGATTCTGGAATGTCCACTTTTATATCTTTCAATTTTGAAATTATAATCTGTAGATCATGAACTTGATCTAAAAGGTTAATAGCATCTTGTAATTTATAATCAAAATATTGCATAATTAAAAATTATCTGTCCCTTGCTTTTCTGTATTGTATTTGGCTTCCAGTGCGTCCCAGATCTCTTTTGGAGATGTCATGGATGAGTACAGGTCATACAGCCGGTTGGATAATGTGTTGAGGATATGGCCACGACATAGAACCTCGTCCTCTGATCTCTTCCTTTGAGCATTCTTAACAGCTTCACTGTCGTCATCTTTAGGAGCATCAAGAGGCTTCAGAGTAGGATCCAACAAGTATGAAATTTTCATGGTTGTCAGTAGGAATGTCATCTTGTCTTTCCACCTGTTGAAATTCGTTCCATCAAAACGATCAAGCTTGATGAAATCCTAGTTCATGACCCTGAAAGCTGATTCTTGAGCAGTTTCCATCTCTAGCAATAGCACCTTAAGATTGTTGAACTTCGTGAGTAGAGGATGGATTGATTAGTGCTCAGAAACGTGTGACAACACACTAACTTAAGGTGTTATTCGCCCCCACTAGTTTACTGCTGGGTTTCAGCGAACCACCCCTAGGATTTATCCTAAGCACCAGAGATTTCTATCAGCAACTACAGATATCTCTTTTGTGCAGTACGAAAAATAGAGAGAGTTCTTTTCTTTTTGATCTTGGAAGGGAGATATTAAGTGCTAAGTGTTTAAATATTAATTATATAATTAATATTTAAATCCACTTCATCCTTCAAAGCACTATTTGACATGTGTTATATCTCCCTTCTTATATAGGCTTATGGGTTGTTGTTTTTATTCAGGACTTTGTCCCTTTAGTTTTCTTTTCAAACTACTCCAACACTATTCCTATATAAAGATACATTGTAGGAGTCTCTGATGAGTTAAGAAAACAGATAACAATGTCGGAAATCTCATAAGCTTGAACTTCCTCCTGATTTTCGAAGTCTTCCATTGGATGATCGTCTTTCCAAAAGTCAAACAAAGGCGGCAGAGGTAAAGGAAAGGGGTTTATCTTCGTTTATTAATCCTACCAGGGGTAGCCGTTTTAGCTCTTTATAGTTACCACACGACCACGAGCTAAATTGGTTCATATTTTGGGTTACAGGTAGGACGCGGAAAATATAGCAATGTGTACAAAGCCAGAGATAAGGACACAGGAAAAATTGTTGCTTTGAAGAAGGTACGCTTTGACACATCGGATTCTGAAAGCATCAAGTTCATGGCAAGAGAGATCATGATACTGCAAATGTTTGATCATCCCAATATCATCAAGCTTGAAGGACTGGCAACATCTAGGATGCAGTATAGTCTTTATCTAGTTTTTGATTTTATGTAGTCAAACTTAACCCAAAATTATCTCCCGCCCTGGGAAGGGACTCACTGAAGCACAGGTTGGAGTTTTAATTTTTCCCTAATATCTTTTACATCTAGGAAGAATTGAAATCTTTGTGATTTGTTTTCTCTTAAAAAAGGTTAAGATGTCCTATATTGATCAGAGAAATGCCAATAAGTCCATAGTTGAATAGTTTGCGAAAATTATTTTCGCAGTGGAAAACATGTAGCTTATTTATTTGCACATTTTGGAGTTGCAGCTCAAACTTATGAATTTATGCACTTGCCTATTTATAAGTGGTTTATATCTGGTTAAGCACTAACAGTGGCTTGGTTGTGTTTTGAACAGATCAAGCGCTATATGCAGCAACTGCTTTCCGGCCTCAAGCATTGCCATGACAGGGGAGTTATGCACCGTGATATTAAAGCTTCTAACTTGTTGATAGACAAAAGAGGGGCGCTGAAAATTGCAGATTTTGGGCTTGCAAATTCTTTTGCTCTTATACCTAAAGGGCCTCTAACTAATCGAGTTGTGACACTCTGGTATAGAGCTCCTGAACTACTTTTAGGTTCAACAGACTACGGGTTTGGCATTGATCTCTGGAGTGCAGGATGCAATTGGCTGAGATGTTTTTTGGAAGACCAATTATGCCTGGGAGGACAGAGGTAAATGTTTAGTTGGACTATGTATGAATTACCTAGGGATTTTTAGTCGGGCACTGCAAAAAACGATGATTGAGCATTTAACATAATGAAATTAAGTTCGATTGTTTAATCCTTCTCATGATTTGCGGAGGATCTAACTCCTGCTTTTCTTTATCATAATATTCTTATTTTCAAAAGCTGTTTCTGGATTCTGTATTAGACTCGTATGAATCCTCAATCTGTGAGAGGAAAAAACTTTCTCCCTTTTGTTTTCATGTCACATCCACTTTTTTCAGGAAAGATAGAAGCAGTGATGCTGCTAATAGCAGTTTTCCGAGTCTGATGAGCAACTAAGCATTATGTTTATACAGATTGAACAACTTCACATGATCTTCAAAATTTGTGGTTCTCCTTCGGACAATTACTGGAAAAAGTTGAAGCTAAGGACAAGTTATCGACCACCAAAACATTACAAACCTAATTATGAACAAGCCTTCTGGGATTTTCCTTCCTCTTCCCCTGGTCTCTTGACTACACTTCTTGATCTGGACCCTTCCTATCGTGGCAGTGCTGCATCTGCTCTTCAAAGTGAAATAAGCTCTTTTCTTGCTAATAATGCATTTTGTTGCTTTCCTGGTCTATTCATTTTCTTGTTTTTGATAAATTTTTTTTATCAGTATCAACACAGATATGGAAATTCTGCATATGCCTATATATGCTTCTCAACTCATTCTAAATTGTCAGCATGACCGACTATGAATTACTTAAATGAATCTTACCAATTTTAGGGGAAGGAAACCTTAATGATATACAGATGAAGAGGTTGGGTTTGCCATTGTTCATCAGTTTTCAGCAAGATTATCTCATCTGACATTACGATGATATCCTGAATTTGCCATTTCATATATAGCATTAATCAATATTTGCTAGTAAAATTTTCAACCATCATCTGGATGCACGAAGTGTATAAATATTCAGAACTTTGAAGCAAAAACAGAGAGAAAAATTATTGTACTCATTAGACAAAAATTGTTGATCTAGGTAATCTTTCATACCATTTCCCAAATTATATGAATTTCATGTGTACTTGGAATATATTACTTGCAAATATGCTAAATAGTTTACTGCTTTCAATTCTTTAAAGCTAGTCCATTAGTATATGAGCTTTCAGCGTTACCCGTAATCCACAAGGATGAAGATGAGCGCTCACAAACTAAAAGACACAAAAGGTAATCTATAATTTCAGAAATTTTATTTCTTTTTTATTTAGTGAACCAAATCAGTTTTTCTTTTCCCTTCAATGTAGGCGTAAGTGATAAAGTGGAGAAAACGAAACCTGCTATTTGCTAAGCAGCATTGATTTAAGTATGATAAAGTTGCTTGTTGCTTTTCATGATAAAGGCCAAGGGCTTTGAAAAGAGGTCAATCATCTCAAACAAGCAATGTACGTCAATCAGGAAAGGACCAAATTGCTGAAGACCTCAGGAGAGGTTCTGAACCGTTCAGAGAGGTAAGAATGTGGATTTCTAAAACAATCTTATGTTACGGAAGGGAATTTTATGTGAATTTCACACTTAGGTATTCATTAGTGGTAATCCCTCTCCTTCATATCAAAGAAAGTCATTATGAAAGCTAGGATCATAAGGTCACATTAAAAAATATGCTTATCATTCTGAAGTTTTGTATCTTTGACAGGATAAGAATGAGGAACCAAAGATGCATGGGCAAGAAACAGGCAATAGCGGAAGCAGCAGTTCCTCAGTTTCTTTGTGTTTCTTTGTCAAGGGCCCAGAACTGAGGCCTATCCTAATGCTCTCAAGAACATAAAGAACAACAGAACCCTCTTAAGGGCCTCTGTGATAGATATCATGAGTGGCAAAGGCCATGAATTTAGTCAATCGCGCAGGTCTTTTTCTGCGTTGAATTTTCGACTTGATCCAGACAAGTTATCAAATCTCCATGGATTAAATTAAATGTTGGATCATCCAACTGATTATGTTTAGCGGAAACTGTTATATGACGTAATATGGAGAAAAATTAAAAAAAAGATGGCTAAAGCTTTCTGTTAGTTACAGCTTGCAAGGAATAGCTACTGACCAGTTTGAATCATCAATACTCCTACCCGATGGGAGATGGTTCCTTGGCAAAATGGGGCTTGTACCTGGTTATCCCGGCACCTGTATCCTGTTTTTCATCTTCGATAATCGTATTTAAAAAAAAAATTCTCATCAAATTTGATCGGCCTAAACGGAAATGCCATCAGAGCTCGAGGATATCCACGATGACAGAGTTGGAAATCACACTACAATTAATTTGGTAATTGGTACATCATCGTCATTAAGATACATCCCCCCCCCCTCCTTTTCAAATGTTCTTATTTTTATATTTTGGTTGATAAATATGATGCAATTTGGAAATGATTTTATACATTTTAACAGTTTAACAACACTTTCTCAAAAGCCATTTACATACCATTATGAAGCTGTTAAGATGATTGCCGTCCAAAGAAATCAGCGCCATCCTCGACATCATCTGTTCTAATGCATCCCCTCTGTGCCATTAGAATCCTGTATACTCTCTTTGAACAAACTTCACCTAGCCTTCTGTCACCACCAATTAAACCTTCTGTTTTTAAGTCTTTAAGTAGAAATTCCTTTTCATGCTCCTGCCGTGATAAAGCACACACTTATTTGATACGCAAATTCTATCATGAAAGAAAGGACAATGATAACCAAAATAAAACCTTCCAGCGTGGTCAATCAGGAAGATCAAATCATCAAAGTGAACAAAGGCAGTGACACATACCGATTTATTTGGATCCATATAAACGCTCAACAGAGACTTCATGCTCGGATATTTCTTCCAAATAGCAATAGCATATCGTGGCTGTACCTTAGGGATGGCAACCAAAGCTTTTAACCTGGTCATAGAAGCCAATGTGAGGAAGACAACTCTGACGCAAAGTAGAATGGAATAATTAGTAGGCTCATCCACTCCACATGTAATTGTTTACAGTATTAACACATAAAATTATTTAAAACATTGTTGGTTGAGTACACTAAAGTCCTACTGGCCTCCACACCAGCAAAATATTGTCTGTGTTTACCATGTTTAAATTAAGTTTTATTATCACACCACAAATTCAACAGACAATCAATTTTATGTAACAAAAACACCATGAATTTATCATTAGATAAAAGATGGCATATGTTCTGATAAACGTAAACAGAAAAATGGAGAAAAACTTCTTGCAATTTTCCCTTCAACACATGTATGCTAGGGTCAAGGAATCCTCTGTCCTTTGTGCCACAACATTGAGTCTGAAGGCAAAAACAAGGATGTAGTCAAATACAAACAATAGCTTCCTAATTACATGTCATTGAACAAGCTGCATTGGTTAGACAAGTTAGCATCTTAGAGGACACGGCATCTACAATCATGTTCAATTTTCAAGCTGTGTCAATATGAAAATTAAAAAGATAAAAGAAAAAGAAAAAGAAAAACTAACGGGGGATTATTTCAGATATCTTTGGTATATGCTCAATCAAACTCTAAAACATGCAAGTGGAAAAGAATCAAACGTTAAGACCTTGACTGGATAAAATAAGCTACATGAACTCACAAACTGCAGCAAGGTAAACAATAATAGAAGATAAGTAATAGCTAATGAGACATAGAGCCAGGCACTTATTCCAAATATTTTATGCAATATACAATTATAAAAATCATACTCACCACAAATTTTTCTTAATTAAATTGCGGTCAAGAGTGTCCTTTGGGATAAGAGATCCATTTGCATTTACAGACAATCGAGTTAACTTCTTTCTGCAGTTTAAATGCACAACAGCCGTAGATTCAAATGAAATAAACTTTAAAGGCAAAAACAGATATAAAACATATTCATAGTGTTAAAACCACGTATGAAATGTTCCATTTGATTTGACACCAAAGCTTAGTACAAGTCTTAAATAATCTTTTCTCACAGTCACACCAGAAAGCAGATAAATTGTTTCTTTATAAATCTGTTGGGCAAGTAATTGTATGGCTGTGGAAAATAGTTGTAACAAAAAGTAGATAAAGTAAACTGGGTCCAATCTTTTGATACGTGTAGAAAATAAAGCCATAATAATATAAGTAAAACAAAAAGGAAATAACACAGCATTTAAACAAGCAGTTGGAGAGAGCCTTAACCAGATCGACACCTTTATTCATCTGCCTTGTTTAAACAATTTGAATTTTTTAGGAAATGTACATTTACACACACATAAAATAGTAACATTGGAAAAATGTAATAGTTAGTCAACTCTGCAGTGACTTCAACACATACATATCATCCAGAAAAGAATAGACTTATAAGCAATGAGTTTATGTAAAAAGATTTCTGGGGAAAATAAATAAGGCATAATGAATTCCCATGCTTAGTTATGCTTTTCAGTTTTTTTTTTCCCTCTTTTGCTGCCTTACATACTTATATTTAATTAAAAGCAAATTGCATAGACGTCACTTGACTTCAGTTGAAATTATACAAAGCTCTCTTTATTTTCAAAATATACACTATAGTCCAATTTTAAATTTTTTTATTAAAATACCCTCCATAAAAAAATATGCAATAGTGGCTAATGGAGAGTATTTTAATAAAAAAAAATTAAAATTGGACTATAGTGTATATTTTGAAAATAAAGAGAGCTTTGTATAATTTCAACTAAAGTCAAGGGACGTCTATGCAATTTTAGTAAAATTTAGGGGAAGTTTGTGTAATTTATCCTTTAATTAAATATGCCTTTTGTAAGTTATATATAATGCCTACTGATATCTTTTCTCTAATCCTTAAAAAAAAAACTTTGCTTTGTTCGATAATTTATTAGTGGTAAGTATCCACTTGATAGCCACTCAACTAATTCATCCACAAAGCATAATGCTTTCTTGCAAGCATTAATAAAATTCAAATTAAATACCAAAAATATAAGCATCAAGTACCTAAACTGGCAAGATGCCAGGCTGCATGTTAAACCAACAACATGTTCGGCCAGTTCAGCTTCATCTACACATTGCCTAGAATGTACTTTCGTGAAATGAGTAGTTAACTTTGCCAGCACCTACAATATAGTTCAAAATACAAAATATAGATATTTTTTAATACAGACTAAAAGATTAAAAAGAGTTGATAATGTTAAATATTTAAGGTCAGTTATTTAACCTCCTCAACAGGTGGACGCCTCCAACAACTATTATGTTCTGGGTTCTTGTATTTTTCCTGTTCCCTAATATATCATAAAATCACTATTTCAACCGAAAAACAATAATGCAAAATATAAAAAGAAAATAGACAACTAATAAATTACCCATAAATCAGCAGGATGGCCAGAAACTATTAGCACAACATAACACAATTCACAAAGCCACAAATGTGTGCCCATGCTATTAATATTGAATTGGTAGGGAAGTTTTCAGAAATTACCTACCTTTTATTAATGTAAGCCATTAACCTGTTGGTGAGGTAACAAACTGTATAAGTTGGATAAAGACTTTGAATGCTAGAAAGATGGTCCAAAAGAGATCCATTGGAGATTAGGTCACTAAATTTGTCAGCCTCATAAACAAGTAAGACATATGGAATCTCTATTCTTTCAGTCGAAAGCTGCAATTAATAAATGAAATTGATATCAGTAAATATAAAATACTTGCAGAAATTGATACAGATAAAGTCAGAAAACTACTTAATGATTTAGGTGCCCACTGCACACAGATGAACTACAAGCATTTCTTACCTGTGAAATGTGTTCTGGAACTTTCATAGACCACAAAATTGACCTCTCGATTGGATTTGAAGTAATATGGTATGTAAGCCCTTTCTCGGCAAACCTAGTAAGTAAATGCCCTGAAGAGAATAGAAGTCCTCTAAGGAAATAACCATAAGAAAGAAACCACATGACATACTACTACTTAATTTTGGAAAAGGGATATCAATAAGGATAGAGTACGGACACTAATGATATAGGTGTCCTAGTGCTTTTTTAAGTATTGTGTTGTTTCTAATAGAGTGTTTCACACAAACATGACTTCTTTATAAATTGTCCATGCTTTGTGGATAAGGATGGAGGACATACCTCCAATTGAACCTGATTCAACTACTTTCGCATCAATTTCAGCCACGATAGATTTTAGTGCAAACTTCCCTTTTTCCCACTTTTGCTTTTCTTTTTCATTTTTTTTCAATTCTGCCGCTTCAGCCTTTAGAGCTGCTTTTCTCAACTTCTCTTGCTGTACAACAAACTTCCATGAGCTATTATACATTGAATGATATAAACATTAACCAATGCCATAAATTCAAACATACTTCTTTCTTTAGTTTCTTTTCCTCCATTAGATGAATTCTTTCTTCTTTTGTTTTCTTTGTTTTTCCCACTGGTTTGCTTGTGCTCTTCTCAGAAACTTTGGATCTTTCCACCCTTTTGATATCCTCTTCCTGCTCCATGCTAATATTTTCCTTACCAAGATGGTCGTATACCTTATAACATATCATGAGACAATCCCATATGCATAAGGTGGAATGTGTGAAACTAACAAAATCTTAAGCAAACCCCCTTTTCATTTGAAGGGTATTACTTCCAGAGAAATCAATATTATGTAAATAACAGAAATAATATAATATGAATAAAGAATAAGATCATAAGACATATAAATATAAACACAACCTTAATGAAAGAAACAGAAAAATAATTACCAGATTACTATCCATTAGTGAAGATGTTGGATTAAAAGGGTTGTCCCCAGAGATTTCAGTTAAACTAGCATTGGCAGATGATGTATGTACGTCTGTAGTTTTCAATTGCACAAACAAATAAACAAACCATTTCAGATGATGAGGAGAAAGTAGAACCAGTCCAAAAGCATATACCAGGAGAACTTCTGGAGCCAATAAACTTTGAAGTCCATCTTGAATCTCCAGAAAAATCCAAACATGAGCGCCTAGTTTCAATCTCATTCCCATTGTCCATTCCAGAATTTTCCGACTCATTGTCAGATTCCAAACATATCAACTTGCTAATTCCTGAATAATAAACAGACAATGAACACACTATCAAGTATCAACTAAATGTTCTTGAGGAGAGGAATGAACTCAAAATTAATTTGTATTGATAAAACAACCTAGAGAGAAAAAACAAACTACGCTGAAAAGAAATACTATTCGCAACATGGCAGATTCCACTAAAACCTAGAACTACATGTGAGGGTGCAAACAAGCAGACACCAGACCAAATGGAAGCCAGAACGTACTTAGTCATATCTAATTATTGAAAGAAACCAGTACATGCAGTCCTATATTGAAGTTTACAAAAATAAGTAACTGAGAATGAGTACTGAGCAGGCTGATAATTTGGACGTAAAGACAGAAGCAGCCCAGAAAAAATAAAAATAAAATAAAATCAGGGGAAGGAAATACGAAAAGTGCATTACATACCCTTTCAAAAAAGCAAAGCATAGAAAACCAAGTGCAATGTACTTTCAAAGTGTATTAAATTAAAATAGTCCACCTATAACTCAAGATTACAAATGAACAATACTTCCAACAAGAAATGCAAGTAGACTAAATTCAGCAAACAGGCATCATACTCAAAGCATTTCTGCAGTTGCACAAGCACTCTGCATCCGCTTCATTAACACACAGAGAGAGAAGAAGTACTCAAAATATCCAAAATAAAGAGAGAGAGAGAGAGAGAGAGAAGTCGAGTATCGTATTATTACCAAAAAAATGGACAAAAAGGAAAGGAAATTAACTGACCCGTTACGTCAGGTTCGGAAGTTGAGGCCCTAATGTGGGGATCGAAATCAGACGAAACTCTTGTGCATTTGACAATTGAGACGTCGGAATTGGATGGAACGGACATAGGAGTCTCAGGAACGAAAGAAGGTGTGAACGAACAACGATGCTTGTGTGGGGTTGGGTCATCGTCGAGGACGAGAATGGTCCGGTTTGGATCCGGATCAGTTCGGCGTTTCTTGGAATGGCTTGTGAATGGCGTTAAGATGTCATTCTGGTCTTCTTCGTCGGACAGAATGATCGGCTCAAACATTTTATCCTTGCCAAGCAGTCTAGGGCACCGTTATTCCGCTCAAGTCTGGTGATGTCCTCCTTCGAATAAAAGCGCGGGATCGTCTCCGGGAAGACTTGTTTGGATACCGGGATAAAATGTCTAGAATGAGAATCAGCTGGATTTGAATCAAGGATTTAGTGTGCACTTACTGTTTGGTGCGCTCTTTTGTTTTTTGTTTGGTGGGTCCATCATGCTATCTCTCTTTCAGAATTCTATCTAGGATCCATCTAAATGTCCACTCATGCTAAATTTAGGCCTAGTGGCTCGAGGAAAAGATTAAAAAAAAATTGGTATAATGTTTATTCTATTCAATCATTATTTTAATATTATTTATTAATTATAATCTAATCATTAAAAATAAAAATATTAAAATTATTTTTTATTTTTTTATTTTAAAATTTTATATATTTTTTAAGTATTAAATAAGGCATTAGAGGATCAGATTACCATTAAATTACACCTAATTATGAGTCAAATTCATTAAAAATAATCCAGGTTTATAAAAGAAATTTATTCATAATTTGTGCTTTTACAACCAACTTGAGCTTCACTTCCTTTCTCAATTAATTCTTTTATTTCTTTAAATGCACATGGTTTGATCACTTAGAATGTGGATGCGCTCATTTTCATCGGAGAAAATAAGCTTTCAAGTTGTGAGTGTAGATCACTCTTTTTTTTTTTTAATTTCTTTTAAGTGGGGATGCTGTGCCTAAGTCACAAAGGAAATAACACTCATTTTCCCCTGGGAAAATAAGGGAATCTGCACTCCATCACTTGAATAATCAGAGCATTGGTTTTTGCAGTGGCTTCATCCTTCGATTATGCAACACTCTTATCTTGGAGACCATTTACCCCAGAAGTTGACCAACATAACAAACGAATAAAATCTCAAGTAAAAATTAATAACATCCAAGTATTTTATGAAACAGAAAAGTGAAAAAAATGAGCACAAGTCCTACAGATTGTCTTCTCCAAACATGCAGTCACAAATTCCTCAGCTCACTTCTTCCAAGGGGCTTAACAAGGTAGTTAGCAGCACCTCTCAACATGCGTTTGTAAACTATGCTAATTGAATCTTGTGCGGACGTCACTAGAAATGTATATCAGAAAAGGCAGAAAAGTTCATCATTGTAAATCAGTAGTTTAACAATAATGTAAATAAAAAAAATGCTCAAACTTGAAAAAAGTTCAAACCCAATTTATTTTATATTCAGATTTTTAAAAAATAAGTTTGTTTTTTTATTAGTATTATTTTTTGGTCTCACATTTATTTTTTTTAAAATGGGATTCTTAATATATGATTAGAACTATTTCAAATGAAAGCATACTATGATGAAATTGGCACAGCACAATATGAAAAGAGTATTAATGATAGAATGACCTTGAAAGTATTATATTTTTATTTATAATATAATAATCATTAAATAATATTAAATGTAAAATAATATTTTATTTGTTTCAAGATATTTATTATATAATTATATCTATTAATTAATTAATCAATTAAATTTATTTTGTTAAGAGCTATTAATTAAGTTAATATTTTAAGTTGTTATTTAATAACATATTATTCTATATTTGAAAATTATTACATTGTAAATAAGGAACATAGTATTTTCAAATTCAAAATATCATTACTCATATACGAGAAAGAGAAAAAATACTAGGTGAAAATTCAAGAGTTGGTTGAGGTCTTGCACTCATAGTGCAATGAATGAATAAAAGTTTATTAAAACACAAATATAAGTAAGTCTGACCACTTGACTTATGATAATAAAATTGATGGACAGTCGTTTGAAATACATTAAATTTAATAAGTAAAATCTATAAGTATGGAAAAAAAGAACAAGAATTTAAGTATGCCTTCAACAAGTTAATAAATTCTAATAACAATATAATGTGAGAGGACCTCGTGGTGGTGGAAATCTATATATAGGTTGTTGGGCAGAGCAGCAGCTACTAGTATGTGTTTGGTGGGGCAACGATTAATAACACATTTCTCAAACCCTTAAGGCATTTTTTTTATACAATGGAAACACTGACTGGAATTGGAGAAGCAATAGGAATCCTTGTTTTAATATCGTTTGGTATGCCACATAATAGCAACCTATGGAAGAGCCTTCCCCCTTCATCTATGGAAATCTCGTTTGCTTCATAAAATTGAAGGAAAGAGCTTTAATCTTGGGAGAGGCAAAACTTCTTATCATCTTGCCCTTGAAATCAATGAGAATGCTTTAATCACCAGCGTGCATCTCTTCATCTTCATCCATTAGTGTGTCTTCTTCTGCTCCATTCATCATAGTGTGTTTAACCTATACCAAAACCTTGCTAGAAAAATTGCCACCTTTCGTTCACTCGTTGAAAACTCGCGTGTGTCTCCTCCTCAATTCTACCTGTTGCTATTGCTTGAATTGCTACGCTACTTGGCAGAAAAATGTGCAAATCTGAGGCTTGACTCAGATCAAAACCTCATCTAAAAAACTGCCACCTCCGTTTAGTTGTTCACTCACGCAGAAACTTGCATGTGTTTCCTTCCCTGCTTTGCTCATTAGTGTCGTTAAATTTGCTGCGTTTCTTGGCCGGAAAATATTCATATTTGAGACGTTCCCTTTGCTCGATGATTTTTCTTAATAATTATGAAATATTTTATATATATATATATATATAATATTTTATTAATTTTAACTTAGTGATATTTTGGTTATTCTATAACCTTTCTTTTTCATTCATATTTTATTTACATTTAACCAAACATAAAAGTAAAATTACAATCTCATTTTTTTCCAAATAATATTAAACATAATTTTGGCTCTCAAATTTTATTTTATTCTTATTCTCATTCACATTCTAATTTATATTAAAATTTATTTTACATACCAAATGAGTTATAACAAAATATAATAAAAGTTATGGAGCTCTCAGAAAACTTATTGGAGACTGTTTATGACGGCTACCTTCTAGATGGGCTGAAGGATTGGCCCGACGAATAATAGAGCCCAAGATTTTGGGCTGATCGGCCCATAGCAGTCTAGATTTCTATTTATTAAAAAATTTTATCAGTTTGTTACAGTTATCTTAGTATCAGGAGTAAAGTCAGTAATATTATTTCGAGATTATGCCTGTAGCTAACAGATATTGCTAGTCAAAAGCCAGATTGAATTAAGTTTCAAAATAGCTATCTCATTGACAAATTGCTCTTGATGAATTGTGGTTGACTAACATAATGAGCTAAGTGATTCTATGAAAACTTCCATTGCACAAAGTTACTCATGTGAACTCTTTATCGTCTCTTACCTAAAGAATTTATAGAACGGATAAAACCAATGAATCCTGGCATGGCTTCTCATCAAGTGAGTTATTGGAGACAGACGACAATTGAAATATTTTAATTGATCAAAATAACTAAAAAAATAATGTAACATTTTTATAAATATGTAATTGATTTTGAATATTCAATAAATATCTAAAAATGTCAAACTATTTGACAATATATAATTGTCAGCTGTTTTACATATAATAGGTTTTAGATATTGTATATGCTTTTTTTTTTTTGGTGGGGGGAGTTGAAATATGTTTGTTTATGCGTGCATTGCTTGGGATGTGTACTGTCTGGAGTGTTTTTTTTTTTTTTTGACTATATATGTGTATGTGTAAATAAAAATTAGTGCAATATACAAGGTGTTTAAATTTTTCTCTTTCTTGAGTTGGAATGTGTTTGTGTGTGGAAGACTTAATATGCTTAAATGAGTTGAAATTTCATAATGTTATTTATGTAAGAGGATTATCAAAATAAAATTATTTTAAATATATCTATATGTAATATTTAAAATTTATTGCTTATAAAATACAGACATGTAAGAATAATTTCATGGTATTTTTTATATAGTAAGCTCCTTCTTAGGTTAGCTTGTATGTTAATTGAGATTGGATTTCTCTCTAGGTGATTATCCCCCTTTGTACATTAAAAAAGAAAATTCTTTTATGTGTTAGTTCTAAGGCTTAGTCAAGGTAAATGTAATATTTAATTATTTATTATCAAATTCTTTAATAAAAATATAACAAACTAAAATTATATGACTAAGTCTTTTAAAAAAATTTATTTACGTATTTATTTTTATTGAGAAGTTCAATAAATATGTTATGAATGTCATACAAACTCATAATTTTTATAGGTTCAAAATGACTTGGACCACAATACTAAATCCAAAAATCTTGATTGTTAGGTAATCTTAAGTCATATACAATGTACTAAAAATATAAATTGACAAAGAATTGCGGCTCAAACTAACAACAGACTTTGAAGGAGTAAAAAAATATTCCAACTCTACCTAGCTATAAAGTAACATGCTTACCTTTATTAGAAGTTATGATGATCTCACCTTTTTAGCAAGTATAAATAAAGATGAAAAAAATCAAGTAATATAAGAACTTACAAGTTTAGCATATCATATAAGCGATACAAGCCGTATGTCTCAGAAACTTCATAAGAGCATATAATCATCATCATTAAACAATATAATACTATTTACTCTTTGTTTATTGTCATTTTGTGACCTCAAGAAAATAATGAAAAACTATATCTAATTGTAATTCTTGTTATATTGCCTGGCATCTCTTAATTACAGGCAAGTACGCTCTATGCATGTCTGGAAAGTGAAATGGAGGGAGACGATCCGCCATTAATTGTTTGTGAGGAGGTAATTAGGTTAAGTGGTAGGTTAAGAATAAGATGGTTCATACTAATTAATTAGTCGCATTCAAGCGCAAATAAATCCAAGACCAGGCGTGATTAGTTCGCTAATCATGGAAAGCCACGCGCAATCTGCAAAGCAACATCGCAGGAAGCACGTGACGGACGGACCAGAGAGGGTACAAAACCGAGCAAGCTTAGGGACCACACCTTCCTCATAAAACCAAACCAAGTGATCATGTGCCGGTTGGACACGTGGCAAGATTAGACGAAGGGACCCTACCCCAGAAACCCGGACGAAGAAATGGTCCCGGACGCAAGAGACATGGTCACATTCTGCAGTAACTAGTTGTTGAGTCGGGGGTTCCCTTTGGTTGGGTTTTCTTCGCACCACCCCCTCCTGGTTTGTCATTTGTGCCTGACATCACAACCATTCCCTTTTGGAATTTCGAAACATACAATTCAAGTTTTGGACCATTTCAACTCTTTTTGGATGGCGTCCACCTCTAGTTTTCTCAACTGTCTTTTAATTATTGTAGTCACAGAAGCAACTCCAACACGTTACTTACATCTGTCATTAAACCACAATAGAGAAAAGAAAATCAACAAATAACCAGAGGGCTGAAACTTAAATAAATTAAAATTGTAATTCATTTTATCTAAATTGAATCTCTTAAAAATAATTCACCACAGTATTGTCAGAAACTATTTTATTTTTATTATTATCCTCATATTAAATCAGTAGACAATAATTAGTAAAAATAAATGATGTAAAGTCTATGCAACTGGTAAGTACTCAACATTATCGTGGAAATATGTTGTGCACTAGCAAAAGTGATTTGCTACGACATGTTTCGCTTATAGCTTGACATTTAGTATACGAGTTTAAAGTAAGAACGATGATAAAGACTGAAAACTTTTTAGAGAACCAGATTGGGAAAAAATGTGTGTTCAAAGAACTAAAAAAGGTCTGACTTTTTTAGTGAGTGGAAAAGGGGAATAATGCTCTTGTCAAATCTCTTGAGAATGTGGCAAGTTCACTCATGTGTGTGATCTGAGAAAGAGAGAGGAAGGACACTGGTGGTTCTTTGTACATATAAAAAGAGAAACTGAAACAAGCGAAAAGGGAGTGGGGGTCTGGGGGGCTAACTTTCAGGGACGTATGGAACTTCATTCACAAAGTGTGGTTTGTCAATTGAGCTGTCTGACTTGGCATTTCCATGAACCGGACCCCCTCCACATGTGGGCTCGCTATAATGGGTCTGAACCTGCGAGCCAATGGTGGTCCACCACTGTCTCCACCTGATCATTTTGCAAATGGCTCATGAACTCATTTTGGATGCGATTGGCCTAGTGCTAGTTATGATGCCAAAGATTAATATTTGGATTCTTCAATATTGGGTCATGTATATAGTGTCCAATTCCAGAATTTCCACTATTTTTTTTTAGACATTATTCGTGGATATACAGATTTTAATGCTCTTTTACACCATGGGCGATGCTAAACTGCATTATTGGGTCTCATATCATCATATATTGCTTAAAAAATGATACAAAATCTATTGAGTCTGGTTGGGTTAGGAATTAACTTTCAGTGCCAAGTAGCCTGAATGATTCTAAATTATAATACATTCAGATGTCAAGATATAAAAAGTGCCAATATGTCAAACAAGGCGTGATTGTTTGTCAATTCTCTTCTCGTTAATTGTTGTTCTATGTCTGAAAAGTAGAGAAGCTTTTTTCAAAACTTATCATAGTAGTTGTTCCCTATAAATTGCTTAGGTATATGTCTTTTACTTTGTTAATTCATTTATTCTTAATCATTCTTTTCCATCAGTTGGCCTTTCATCTTAAACATTATTTGGCAAGACAAATGTTTAGATTATGAGCAATCAAGGGACAAAGCAGCCCCACAATGAGATTATGAGCATCCCCCCTTCCACGTGATTTTTCCATACTGAATACATTGTAAATCGCCTTATCTCTGAAAATGATCGAAGCCCCATCAATGTCGGTTATCTACTTTTGTTCATTAATGCATGGTTTCCTTTCTTGTTTAATCAATTAAGCATGATTAAGGGAATTGATCTGGGGAGGAAGACAGAGTAATACGTACTAGATTATTGCTTATATATGTGCCCCTACTTCCTACATATAATACTACTAATTATGTGTATAAATGCATATAGGCCCCCTTATGCATGTTATAAAGGAAATGCTATATATGTATGTGCAGTTGTCAGACACAGGTTCACCTTTTGAACTGTGAAGCTGTAGTCTCCCACTTTCCCATTTGCTCGACTGATCCAATTCATACATGAAATATATATCATGTTTTGAACTCGAGTATTGGCAAATTATTCACTACTCTAACGAGGAAGATGCTTTATACATGCATATATATAAATATGTGTGTGTGTGTGTATGTAAGTATGTATAAATTGTGAAATTCCAAAATCGCACAATTTTTATAGATTAGCGAGGAGGCAGGTGTTTGAATTCAACCCATACACTCTTACAAGTCTCCATCAGAGTATTCCATGGAGGAAATTAAATTACGAGGGAAAGAGTCTTCCCCCACCCCGTCATTATTGTTTTTTCCCCCTTTTTCTTTGGGTATCCTGTGTTTGGAAATTACACTACAATAAAAAAAAGGATTTTGAGACAAAATTTTTCGTGTCATTAGACGTACATATAATTCATTAATAATGCTTGATTGATTTTATAAATAAATTAACTATAGCATGGGATATTTCTTTTTTTTTTTTTTCCTTTGGTAGAAAAGGAAAGCTTAAATTATACATGCTACGCAGATATTTTCAAATGTTATCCACTAGTACTTACAAAATTATGTCTTCATACATAATATTAAATGGAAGAAAGAGATGTGTCATAATTTTTTTGTACGTACGTAGCATCCATATCCGAGTCAGGCGGTCAGTACATAAATGTATCAATTTTTACCTGTCCTTGTGAGATATTGCACAGATTGTCAGCAGAGGATCCATACACATTTTTTATACTAATATACAGAAAAGAGAGAGAGAGAGAGAGAGTGAGAGAGGAGGGGGGACCTTGTAGATGCTGGAATGACAAAGTGTTAAGTGTTAGGGGGTAACATGATGCCAACTGGAAAAGATTGAGGGTTTCTTCTGCTAATTAGGATCCTGTTTTCCAAGCAAATACAAGTGTTGTCATTTTCAAGGGAGGACACAGAAGGAGACACTGATTTGAAACCTTAATTTCAACTATTTTTTTTCCTTTTGTTCTTTGGTATCCTATATATTGGTAAGTACTCATTTCTTTGCCTATAAAAAGAGGGAAATCTAGAGCATATATGCAACTGCAAAGTTTTTCTCGATTATACCAAAGAGTTCAGTAAGATATGGCCATGTCAACTAGCAAGCGCCTTCTTCTTGTTGCTTTTCTGTTGCTTTGCTTCATCTCTATTACAGCCAAAGGTAACCATAATTTCCTTTTATTTTAATTTTTTCATTATAATCAGGTACCTTCGGACTTTGTTCTAACCATTCTCTTTTTAGTTTTTAGATCATCTTTCATCATACATACGATGTATTTAAGATTTTATTTTCAGAAGAATCAAACTCAAGTTTTTAAAAAAAGATGCTATCTTTTCTTATTAATTGAGCTTATCATGTTATCAATATCTTGATTTCCAAATTTGAAATTCCAACTCTTGACATATGGTGTTCATTCCTTGCAGCTCGAAGTTTGCGAGAGAATAGGACTAATGGAACTGATGAAAAGGGCCACAACAGCAATACGTTTAAGCCGAGCCAAGGAGGGCAGCAAGTAGATACCACTAGGGATGACTTCGTCACAATGGACTACACTCCTGCGAAAAAGAATCCCCCAATTCATAATTGAATCACCATGTCTTTCTTTGGGGAAATTAATAAATCACCAACTCAACCACTTCTATATATATATATATATATATATATATGACTTTCAGAGAACAGTTATAAATATCGTTTGAACTTTGAAGCTAGCTAGGGGAATTTATACTTAAATAGCTGGTGTAGTCCCGCTGCTATTTATAGTCATATAATTAGAACTCAACGGAGTTTGATTGTAAACAGTTTTTGAAGTTATATTAGGAGAGTTGGGAGAGAGGGCCATATTGAGAAGAGCTTTTCAAAAATTTATGCAGAACCAGAAGCTGCAATTTGCTTTTTGCAAAGTTCGATGTATCGCCAAAAATATGCTTCATATGTACTTGTCCATATCTTTCGCTTGTGCAAAACATGGTGGAGAGCTAATGAGCTTCAAGCTTTGATCAATATATGCATGTTCTTGTTCTTACTTCAGCATCTGGTTGAATTTTAAATTAATCATGTTCGAATATCAGAAGCCAAATGCATGAAGATAATATGAAACAGTAGATATATAAAAAGTTGAAAGTGGTCCGGTCGTGAAACATCATAAACTACGGATTTCCACTTAGTACAAGGAGAAGGAAAATGTCAACAAGTGCAGTGAAATATCTGAATAAGATTAATATATAATATGTAATGTATAATGCATTGACAAATTTGAAGTAAGAGGAGGACTTTAAGACCCATACTTTAATTAGTTAATTTATTACTCTTTTGTGGGGAATGCACTCTATAGAATTACTATACTTTCATGCTAGTAATGAAAAGTTATTATTTATTAATCATCGCAATTCTTATACAGCCATACGAAGTGCAACCTGAAAAATAATAATTATCACAACTCACAAGCATCCAGAAAGTTAAATATATATTTCCATGGAAATTTTTCCGGGAAACCAAAGTAATTAACTAAGACCATCACGGCAATATGACAGATGAATGAACACCGATCCTTCCCTTAATTTCGCACTCACATAACAACTGGTTTCTGATGGTAATTGCACTGGAATGAGAAACGTATATGAAGTGATCTTTGTGAAATTTCCTACGATTCCAAACAAGCCAGACCCAAATTTTCAATTTTTTAATCGATTATTAAATTTAAAACCCACTTGATCCGGTGATTATGAACTATGAATAAAAGTTAAATTTAATTTGTTAAGAAATAATATGAACAGGAGAAGTACGAAACATAGTTATTGAATGCATTTATAATTCGATAAAGAGAATTTAAGATCAATAAAGCAAATGCCCTTGATCTTGGGATGCATTTCCGTCAGGATCTCCCTCAAAGAAGGCGCAGTGGTATTCCTTTCCCACACTTCGATTGATTCAACAACTAAAATGTCTAAAATATTAATATTTAATTTCACCCTTTTTCTGGACAAATAATATTGTTTATTTAATTTTTATATTTGTCACTTTCCACAATTATATTGGAAAAGTGGCTTGTTCTTTTCTTCTTAACCTTAACCCCATGCATATAGAACAGTTGAATAATACAATTACAGAATTAATATAATGCAACAACATGTGTATATAACACTAGTGCTCTTTGTTCATTAATTATTGAAAACTCGTAAAATGATGTGATCTGAGATACGAGATAGGCAAACATACAATCATATTGTAACATTATATTATAAAAAATTAAATTCTATTTTCTCTATGGTGACTATGGTAAAATTGCTAAGAGAAAAAAGAAAAAAATAGTATAAAAAAAAAGAAAATAAATTGAAAATAAATGAACTATTATTCACTTTATTTAATATAATACAAGAGAAAAGAAGATATATTTCTCTTCTCTCATTTAATTTCATAAAAAAAAGGGATACATACAAACAAAATGTTAAATTATTTTATTATTTTTAATTGATTAAATATATTTATTATGAGCATTCTATATTAATATAAGCATATGTTTTATTTATTTTTATAATTTATTTATAATTACATGATAAGAATTCTTATCAAAATTTTTATTTTTTAATTGTATTGGTAAAATGGAAGGATTGGTGCAAGTAGTATAAAAATTTCAATGGTGCGTTGAGTGGTGTGGGGCCCACAGCAAATTTTCACCAATTTCTTCTTTACTTTCTTCGCTTTCCGCTGCTAGTTGGGAATTTTTTTTAGGTTCACTTGGTGCACCATGCCCCAAATATAATCAATGAATAAAATTTAATTTATATAAGTGAGGTCCATACGTAGTATAGGTGAGATTCACGTGCAAAGTAAATCTTAACTATTGAGTATATAAATAACATAACGCTTTCGATATATGTAAGAATTGCTCACTAGTTGGACAAATTGTATAGGTGTGGGGCCTACAAATTTTCTTTTACTCCTTACCAATTTACCAAAGAAAGGATAGAATCCATCTTTTCTTTTTTCATTTTCTCCCTCGTCACTCCTACCAAACATACCATTAAGGAATATGTTTGTTATGGTTGGTAAATTGACCGTGAACTTCTAGTGCAATGCTCAAAGTGGAGTTAGAGCTTTGATGGTGGTTAAAGTCATTTTTTATATTATTTTAAGAGAGACTGAAAGTCTTTATAAAGCCTCTGATATCTAAGTCAATGAGAATCTTGAACAAGAATTCAAAAAGTGTAAAACATATCTAAAAAGTTTCCAGGCTCTATATAGGCAAGATTCAAGGGGTTACAATGATAATTTCTGAAGTTGATCAATAATAAATAATAAGACATATGTTGACCCTTATAGGTGTACAATACATAAGTGGTCTCCTAATAAGGTGAATAATATTTTTTTTAGCCGAGGTAAACATTTGATTGTTTGATGTGAATTGAGTTTAATTGAGTTGGACTCTTTGGTCTAACTCAATTTTTCAATTTGTCTAATTAAAACTTTATTAAATTACATATTATCTTTGATTAAAAATTAAAATTAAAATTAATATTTATATTTATATTAAGAAAATTGATTGAAAAGAAAAAGAGAATAATGCTTATTGAATTTAAATAAAGAGTTTGTCCAGGTGTTGCTATTGGGCCTATTGGACTAGGCTAAGTTGGTATTTATCATTTTGAATGGAAAAGAATTGGGAGAAAGAAAAGAGGGAATTGAAACTTTATTAAATTAGATATTTAATATTTTATTTATATTGAAAAAATAATTACAAAGAAAAAGAGAAGAATGCTTATTAAATTCAAATAAAAAATGTAAAAATAAAAATACTAATAGCATCCAACTATAATAACATCTAAAGTATCTTATCTATATAACTATTATTTAGCACCAAAATTATTTTTTATATTTTTTGCCTCACTCTTTTCAATTCCTCTCCCCCACCTCCCCTCGTCCCCCCAAAAAAAGGGCAAACAACACGCGCGCGTGCGCGTATATTATTAAAGAATCTGTTGTAAAGACTATGAGGAGCAAATGGTTAAATTATATGGATGTGTGTGTATATGTATCTATATATTTTAGCATTTTACTTATTTAGGTAATTATCTATTTTGTGTGTGTATATATATCTATATATTTTAGCATTTTACTTATTTAGATAGTTTTTTTTTGGAGGTGAATACTCATTTATTTTCATTTCACTTTTTTGGTAAATATTTAGGGTTTTCTGGTAATAGTTTGGCCTTATCACTGGGAACCCAAGCCAATTTGGAGTTGCTTCCCTCATAGAGCGTTTATTAATTAGGTGTTAAGTCATGTTTGGTATGTGCGCAATATGTAAGGGACAAGGGCAGCCCTACCAAGTAGATAATCCCATGTGAAGTATAGGAAACATTGTCTATATTGTCTTACTCTCATCCAAAAATTTCCATTGTCTTATCTGAAAATGATCCTCCCCTCACCATTGTCGGGCTTTTCTCCCTCCATTCATCAATGCCTACCATCTTCCATCACTAATTAATAATTAATCAAATTAATCTTTCTTCTACGTACTTACGCAATCTAACTCGAGGGCAACAAAACAAGCAGAGAAAACAATCTTTTAGATCGAGGCGTTGAATGATTGCTACTAGCTCCGAAATGATATGCACAAACTTTATGTAACTTGTCAAATCATTATTCAATTTAAAATATGCACTTAACATATTTTATCGTTTTTTTGTCAAGGTGTATAATGTCCAGAAATTAAACCCTAACACACGTATAAATATGACCTTATATATATATATATATATATATGCAAATATCTGTGATGATTTTGATATGAATGATTACTCTAAATTTCCACAAGGGCCCTTGATTATCGGAAGAGACGTACCAATATTAGTTTTTTCGATACATATTTCAAGACCAAAAAGTACGTGGCAGCATGGCACTATATTCTTCAAATATTAGATAACTAAAAAAATGCAAAAATTGAATAGAAAATTAAGTTGAGAAATCAAATTAGAGTATGGCCATTTATATTAATGTTCTTGTAAAAGCCAAATGGTCAATTTTTTTTTGTCCTAGGATGGGACATATCATCTCAATCTTTCGGTGTCCGGGATCTGCATGGAACGTTTATTACGCACATCAACGTACCCTTCGATATGCTGTTTAAATTTACATTGTCCCATTGGGCAAACAAAGATTATAAGTGCAGTTGAATAATGGCTGATTAGAAAATCAGAGGTTAATTCGAATTTTATGAGTTTTTGGGTATTCATTATTTATTCAAGGTTTAATTAAAAATATGAAAAGAAAAATCCTTTCGTTTTGCTCATATATAGAATCCAAAGACAAAAGGAGTCCTTAATTTGGGAGTTTCGCGTATGTGACAGAAGGAGAGAGCTCCTTTGCTTTTGTTTTGAAAAATCACCATTTTAAAGTAGGGCATATTGGAATATATTTTAAAATTATAAATAGAAAAAATATTTTTATTATTTTATTATTTTGAATATTTAATAATATTCTATCTATTAGACATATCTTTTAGATAATTCTCATATCTCCTAATTTTTGGAATTACCAGATGTTAATAGGTTAGTAAGTCAGCGGTTGATTAATTTTAAAGAATTAAATACATTGTAAACGTTGATGAAAAAACTATTATGTATTTGACTGACCATTTTGAATTTTCAAAGATAATAAGAAAGACTTCCTGAAAAATTTATCAATCGTTGAGGTCTCTCAAATTTGCTAGAAAAAGGTTCTGACAAAATTGTATTCCCTCCTCTTCTGTTTGTGATTTCAGGAATTGAGCTAAGTTGGGTTCTTGTTCCAAATATGTCTAGCTAGCATAGTGAAAAGTATTTATAATTTTATGTTTCAGTTGAACATAGTCTCAATTGAGTGGTATGAGATTATTATGTGAATTTACTTGTGGGAAAATAGTTAGATAAATTGTTGAATCTATCCTAGAGGGCAAGCCTTATCGAAGTCCAATATGCATGGAACAGTTGGGGACCAATATATTTTTGGCCAGTCCGAACCCCACAACTTACTATGTGATTTGAGCCAAGAAGAGAATTCTTTTAAAAAACTGCTCATTAAGTAAGAATGCCTCATTATTTAATTAATACCATCTTAGATGTTGAATATTGTCCGAAACGTATCAAAGCCTTTCCCCAAAAGCACACATGCCGTCTATTTCAAAGCAGACAATAGCAGACATGTTGACACTCGTAGGCCATATACTGTTCATGTAAATTATACCATGAAGGATACATACCCAATAATCTTGATGCCAAGTTGGAGCTATTCTGCGAATCTGCGTCGATATAAGGGAGTCAGATGAAACTAGCTAGGCATATTTAGATAAAGAGCGAGATAAATTATATATTCAGAGCTCTTTAGTTCATTTTATAGGATGGCTACTATAGAAAACAAACGCCTTCTGATTGTGGTTTTCTTCATCCTCTGCTTCCTCTCCATCCAAGCTAGAGGTAGTAGTTTGTCCCAAACACTCCACAGCCCAGAAAGAGTATATGTTATTATTACTTCTTTATATTTTTCTCTCTATTTTATTGATTTCTTTTTTTTCTGTGTAGGACGAACATTGAAAGAAAGAAGCAATAAAGGGAGCATAGATGATACCTATACAGCTCGCAAGGAGGGACAGGATCATGAAACATTTAAGCCAAAAGAAAACAATGAGGTTAATGCAGACGGTGAAGTATTTTCAATGGATTATACACCAGCCACAAGGAAGCCCCCAATTCACAATTGAGTTATACAGTTTTGTGCAATATATAAACAAGTTTTATGTTGTTAGTTTATAACCATCTAATTAATTTCCAGGAAATTAGTCTCTCAGATTTTCCCATGTAAAGATTATGATATACTACGGCGCTTGTACTAGCTAGCTTAAGATATAAAGTTTTGGCATATATACAATTTCATCTTTACACACACACACACACACACACATATATATATAAATATATCTTCTGTCCAATCTCTCATGTTTACGTGAGAACGATGCATGTAACTGTGAAAAGAAAAGAAACTGAAGTTTTTATATGGAGTATGAAGAAGCAGTTCAACAAAAGAAAAAATAAAGAATATGAAGCAGCAATTTGTTTAATTAATCATTTTTAAGGTTGCATAAAAGTGAACTTGATGTCTGAAAAAATGACTTCTTATTGACAATAAAATTGCCAAAGTCTTCCTCTTCTTTTTTCTTTTAATTATTAAAAACTGTTCATGGGATCTATTATTTTTTGTAGCAGTTCAACAAAAATAGCAACAAAAGGAAATTAAAAAAAAAGAATATGAAGCAGCAATTTGATTAGTTAATCACTTTTAGGGTTGAATACAAATGAACTTGAAGGTCAAGTTTAGCGGATTTAAAAAAAAAACAAAAAACAAAAACAAAAAAGAACTTGATGTCCTGGGGAGAAAAAAAGGGCCTCTTAATACTAATAAAACTGCCAGTGTTTTTTCTTCTTTTCATTATTAAAAGCTTTTCATGGGATCTATTATTTTTGTTTGATAAGATTCATTTTGAATATTAAGATCAGCCTTTAGAAAATCTAATAAAATGAAATCAGCCATTTTTCTCCCATCATAAGTAACAAGCGGTCTCCAGCAACTTGTTTTTACACATGCACTTCTTTTGTTAAGAATTCTTCTACAGCTGAAAAAGTACAAAATATGATACGAAGGCACTGATTTTCTTCTATACCAGTGAACTCAATGTCCTTTCATAACTGCTAATAGCTTCATAGTAATGATACAAAATGGGGATTTAAAAATACAGAGGCACAATATCACTTCGTTTTGTGGCTACAGAGAGAACATGGGATCCTTGCAGATGCAACAATCACTTCAAATTTACCAAAAACCATCTTCCCAAGAAAAATTCTTTGGTATTCGTAATGTACAAATTGATTGTAGAATGAGAAAAATCACTAAAATGAGTGTTCTAAGTAGTGGGATACATTCTCACACTAACTTTGGTGAATTCTTATTGGCTTTGCAATACTTGACAGTGCACAAAGGCCTAAGAATTTGTCTCCCAAGAGCATGTCTCTCCCTCTATTTTAAACAAGGTTAACAAAGCTCGTGCTTTTCACTGCAGCAACTATTGCTGTTGAGATGTCCAGTTTTTCTAAGTTATTGTATCATTCATGTCTAGCACGTTCAGTCCACCATTGGCCTCTTTAGTTGTTAGTTCTGGGGCTGTGGCTTAGATCATATGAGACCCACTCTTCCATATATTATATATGCCCTTTCAGTTCTTTGGAATTCTCTCGTAGAAAAGCAAGCTGGCCTCTGCAGAAAGAACACTTTCCTCTGTAACAGAATGTACTTGAGAATCAGAAACACAAAACCACTGTATTGGAGGAGTCGGATTGAATTGATCATCAGAAGCATTTGATGACTCCATTCTTGCACATCTGTAAACGGTGTAATGCCCACTACCAGCTCTTCCAAAGTGTTCCACAACAGAAATAAGTTGGTACAAACATGTTTCTTCAGAAACTGAATCACTAGAAACACCTACCTGCACTCAGCACATGATAAAAGATTAAAAAGATAGTTTTTCATGGTTCATTGCAAAGTGCATTAATCAGTACCATAAGACTTGGACCAACCTTGTCAGTGAATTGTGTATGTGTGTTTCTATGAATGGTTTCTGAGGAGCCTCCATTGCAGAGAAACATGGTGTCACCAAGAAGTGCCTGTACATTCGCAGAGGAGACAAATCCATTATCCACGTGATTGTCTGAATTTATCTGTCCTCTTCTTGCTCCATAAAAGTCATTCAACTTCAACATACTTCTCTCAGATTGATGAATATATTGACTTGACGTAGGATTACTTCTATCAATTTGCAGCGTTGTTGGCAGTGTTTGTACATCAGCCTCCTGTATTTTTATTCCCAGCTTTCTTGTTGTGAATGGGAACACATCCAAAATCAATGGAAAGGAAATATGGCCCTGCAGTTCCATTGCCATCATCATGATAAAACATCATTGTGTAAAATTCAAAGAATACCCATCTATTATTCTTTTATTCCTGCTCTGATAAAAGTTCAACAGAACTAATATGGCAGTCAAATTTATGTCCACCCCATTCACACTAAATAAGCATCGGGTTACTAGGCATACATTAAGGGGAAGGGCTAAATAAAAGAAAATTGAGGCCTTTATGTATTAAAATCCAATCTGTTGAAGATCCTAATACCTGGAGTTTCACTGGTTCTCCAAGTCCGCTAACAGAAACTCTTTTCAATTGGATGCATAGAATCTGCAATCATATAATCAGACATTTCAGTAGCTTGGATATTGAACAACAAGAGTACAGACTGTTGAGAAAACGAGAGATGCCAGAAAAGACAGTTTGTATACCAAATACCCATTTTGAACATCAGTGAAGGAAGGACAGCTAAAAACAAATTCAATTTTATGTGCATGGCCATGGACAAATGGAGGGACAAATATCTTATCATAAACCATAAGAACCTATCCAAAGCATCAAGAATCAAGAACTCCAATGCAATTCCTGTTGAAACCGTGAGTTCATGAATATCTTGCTGTAATGAAGTCATGAGCACTGGAGATCAATTGATAATGAGCTTTATGCTAAATGATATATTGGTTTTTCACAACTAAAAAAGAATATCAAATCTTGATCCATTCTTACATGAATTTTTAAAATGTCTGGTTGACTCAAGGAATGCATTAAGTCTCTAACAGAAAGTGCAGAAAGAAGATTAAGCATGCATACCCTTGGACACCGCGCAATACTTAGTTGCTTCAAAGTATGAGAAAACCTATTTGACCATGGTAGCTTTTCAAGATCATAAAGCTTTCGGCAGTTGCAGAATTCTTCTTTGGAACATTTACTAAGCTTTTCAATTTCTGTCTGGGTAACAAAGACCAAAAAAAAAGACACATTTGAACAATGATACTTGATTATATGGCATTATGCCCTCAGTAACCCCCAATCTATCAAGCCCTCGGGTGTCTATCTATTTGATTAAATGTTCACAGGGACTACCTCATTCCCTTCCACTAAGGATAGATACTTGATTGCGGCATTATGCCAACAGTGGCTGCAGTGATAGTTCTCAACATGTTCAGCAACAATGAACTGCTTCAGGCAATCCACCAGTGTACAACCAAATGTCTGGTAACATGTAACATCAAATAATCAAGAAGCTATAGAAGGCAATGCTTCCCTATCAAAGAATTAATAGAGTAGTTTGGTACACTGTCATTTTCATCTTGGTATCCAAGATGCTTGTGTTCAGTACACTGGTTGGTATCCATGATACTTGGAGGCATAGGATGCCACCATTTGGGTGATATCACATATCACTCAAAAACCAAAAGGATTTCATATTCCTGAATTTTTAACTTTATCAACTCTTGTAAAATGCCAATTGTACCCTTTTGATAACCTCCAGTCATCATACCAAAAATGAGAATCTTCAATACCTTGTTTTCTAAAACTATGGTATCTAATATACCATAGGATATAAGATAACAATGTACCAAACTATTTCAATACTTTGAAACATACAATGGTGGCACCACCGTTAAGCACAGGGGAAAGTGGCAAACAATCAAAAGATTCAAAAGTCAATGAGATCTGCAAAAAGAACAAATGTTAATTAGAAAAGGTAAAAAAGAACAGATTGTGACAAAGAGACATATAATCACAATCACTTTAAAAACAAGGTAGAGGACTGACATTAACCCTTAATGTTATGCCTTCAAATCCAATAGTTTCAAAGCATATCAGAACTGTAAGTCCATAAAACCTTTTTAAACTGTAGCCCAACTAGTGACCAGTTATAACTTACAAAAATGATTTCAATCCCAATAGCCAGAGAAGTAAAACAGTAAAACTAATTACAGTTTTGGCAGGAGGCAGTCTACACTAGCATGCAGGGACCCTGCAGCATACATGCATATCATTGACCAAAAATCATGTATACTTTACAACAAAAGTTGCCTTTAAGAAAGCCTCATGAACCTGGGCTGAACAGCTTTGACAGGTTAAAATGCTACCAAGAGTCCCATCAAATGGTCCAAGAAAGAGTTGCTGCCATCTTTCCCACTCAGTCTGCCAGACCCTCTGTGTTGGAGTAAGAATCCTACGCTTAGAAGCAAAAATGTCTGCTAAAGAACTCATTTTTGGAGCATAACAATCTCCAAACTCTTCTCTCAAAGAGCATAACAGATGAAGAAATGCTTCAGCAGCATCCTACAAGCACAAGAACTAAGCATGAATGAGACAGAGAGCTAGAGCATTATTTGGTTCTAAAATCATTAAAGAAACATGATTCTACCTGCTGGCTTGTGAGACTAAAGTTTGGAATGTAATGTGACATGGCGAGCATCACCTTTCGTGGACTCAGTATAACCTTTTCTGCATGAACCAAGCTCAGTTCTGCACATACAGAATATTAAATCAACTCAACACAAGCTTATAACACAATGGTTTACCAAATTTGACACAAAACTGCAGCAGGAAAATGTGACGGCTCAAAGGGAGTGTTGCTCCAGAAAATCAATTTCAAGGAACTCAACCTCTAGATATCATACTTTTTATGCACAAATCCTCAAGGGTTTATTCTGTTACACAAAGAATATCATATAAAATTGTAGGAAAAAAAAAAAGAAAAGAAAGAAAATGGGGGTATGAGAAAGGGGGACCTTGTATAAAACTGGAACTTGGATTAAAATTTTTTTGTCCAGATGCAAGCTTAAAATACAAACTAAATTTTTAGACATTAAAATGCAATGAGAGGAAGATGGACCTTACATAAAAGAAGTCAGGCTTCAAAGATTTACTCCAATACAAACTAAAAGAATAGCTTCCAAGGGAGAAAACTTTTAGACGTTAAAATACGATGGAAGCAATTCACTTGATAAGATACTACCTTCCAATAAACTAGCCAAAGCAACTGTAAGAGGCACACGTTCTATCAGGTCCTCGATTCCACATTCTCGGATCACACTACGAAGAAAAGTCTGAAAGCAAGAACAGCTGACTAGAGCCTGCAACGAATCTCAACTTATTATATCATTTGCCTACTCAAAAAACAAGGAAAACGGAAAACTATTGTTTGACTCTGTGGTTCACCTTTTGTACTAAGATCCCATTCAAGATAAATTTCTCAAGAACAAGTGTAACAAATAAACAGTACAAAGGTTTTTTGAATCAGCAAACCTGTAAAACAACATTAAGGAAACAATTATTCCCAAGATTTTGCAACCCTGGTACGAAGAACGACTTCTCAAAGCGATTCTCTCTACCAAACAACCATGGCAAGCTAGTTGGTATCCCCATTTTGCCATCTCTTACTGCCAGTATTGCACCAATGATGCTCACAAGGGCAGCAACTGATACACTAAAATCACGGGCCAGAGGCCAACTGATTTGAGATAAAGTTCGAAACCCATGCCTAAGACTTCGACAAAGTGTAGCCAGATTTATGTTGCCTTCTTTTCTCATTTAAGCGACCAGCTTGGATTTGTTTAAATACTCAGAGACAGCAAGCTGAGCACCTGTGTGCAATACATAGATACAAGCACAAACGATAAAATTGGAGTACTGAAACACCAGATGCAATAGTGCTGAACGAATTAAACTTTGGAGAAAAATTGAGAAATCAAACAGCGGATGGAAACCCTTGGATGATAGCTTAGCGTCATGGGTGCTCCAAATTCAGTCTTTGGAGTCCGGGATAACAATTACGCAAATCAGCCCCTATACAGTGTTAGGCAGTGTTTGGTTCAACGAGTGGGAGGGATTTGAATGGAGAGGAGGGGAGGGGGTTTTAAGGATGCGTTGGTTGGTTGATTTAGAGGAGAGGGGAGGGATTTTAACGATACGTTATTTGATTGGGGAGGAGAGGGGAGAGAAAAGATTAATAGATAATTATGTCTTTATGATATTAGAATTAATTTTTTTTATTTTTAAGATATTTTTATATAAAAAAAGTTTTTTTATTTTTTATTTTTATTTAAAAATATTTTTTATTTTTATAAAAAATTATTTTAAATCTTATTAAAAAAATAAGATTTATGTTATATTCTAAATGAAAGATAATTTAGTCCAATAAAAAAAAAAAATTTTAAAAACTTTCATTTTTAGATAGGAGAGTTTGGAGGGGAGGAGAGAGAGTATTTTGCCTCTTCTTCCCTCCATCTTTTTCATACCAAGCAAGATAAAAGTCTCCCCTCCCCTCCCCTCAAACCAAACAGACCATTAAGTTCTGTTCGGTCGAAATATCATAGGCATCATCTACTAACAAATCAAGCTGAAAAGGACCCAGCTTGTAACTTAAGCGCAGAATGACCAAAAACATGCTGAGATGGTGGAATAGAGAACATTTTGTATATTGTGAAACAAGACTCTAATATGAGGAAGAAATTTCGGAGGGATTAATGAGCAGTTAGCCAGACAAGAAACGATTTGCAAGCCAAAAAAACATGAAGGCAGAGTGAGTGGGACAGCGTTGCGTACGGTGGGGTTAATTAGAGATTACACACCTTGTGTTTGCAGACGATATTGTTCTTCTCACCAGAGCTAATGTGGATGCAAGATCTTACCCTTCATTGAAGTGTCTTGCTAAATATGAGGCTTGGTGAGGTCTCGGAGAGTATTTCCTCTTTCTTTCGTTGCAGCCTCCGTGCCTGGGGGAAATTAACAGAAATTAATACTCTAATACTACTATTTTCAATTTCATTATAAATACTTATTTCGTTAACTAATTAAATTAACAAAAATTAATAACTTATTTACAAGTCAGATTCTGAGTACTGAATTGGAGAGTTCTCTACTTTTCAACCTAAAAGTGGAGTATTTGCTTAATAATAAGGATTAGAGATTTTTTAAAAAAAATAGAAGTTATGATATTAGGTTGTGTAATATTTGTGTAACCAATATTTATCCACTTTAGCATTGCTGTAATGTATAATAATATGTCATAAATTTTCATCAACTTAATTTATGAATTTATTATTTAGGATAAAATTAAGAATTTTGACAAATATATAAAATAAAATTAATACAAAATAAGCATTTAGGATGAAATTAATAATGACTTCTAACTCTTTGAACCAAAAAAAAATTTTGCAAGTGGTAAAACAAAGTTGGAGAGCCAATGTTCATTTACAAAATGATACTTGACTTCTTAATAAAACATAATTTTATATCGATCCCACATAATATAAAAAAAAAAAAAAAACCTTTTATTATTATTGTTGTTATACTTGATTTCCTAATATTAACAATTTAGTTGGGAGTTTAAAGGATGGTAGATGTGATGTTCATTGATTGGGTAAGATAGAGTAGTGTGTAATGAGATAGGATAGAGCAGAGGAGACAATTGATATTGTTGATATATGTTTTTTTAGTATATTTTAAGATTTAAATTTGTGAGATTTCTTATATTTTTATCTTATTTTTACTATTTGTACTCCTCTTAGACATTAAATATAGTGTGGGTTTAAATAGTAAAATTTTTAATATTATATCTATGATGTTAATTTTATAAAAAATGGACAAGTGAAGAGATTAAAAAAGGAAATGAAAATTTATTAAGCACAATCCTCCAATTTTGAAGGATTTGAAAGTTGAGGCTAAAAAATTTAAGATGGTTTCAATCATTAGCTTTTAAACCTTCAATCATTAGTTAAAATGTTCAACTCATCCCACCCAATTTCAACAATTCTCCTAATCATCTCTAAATGGCACTGTCAAGACTCAAACTCGGGGACTATTGCTTAAAAGAGGCATACAAGGCCAAGAAAATGACCACTAACTTTCCTTGTAAAGCTTGAACATCCACTAACCGTTGTAAACCCAAAATGCAAATTTGAAGATTTACATAGAATTTTATATCAACAAGGGCCAGATTCCAATTTATGTTGCAATTGAATAGTGTTCTCTGCTCTTGTACTCTATGGTATGGTGATCAAGAATAGCAAAGGTTAGAGACTTGGGAGTGGGATCATGTAGTGAAGGCAGCGACAAAGTTCTTGCATTACATTATATCCCACGTGCATATGTGGCAATCTAAGCTTTACTTAGTCAGCATTTTATTAGCTTAGTCAGCACAAACAAATAGTATTACAACGATGGGAACTAAAGTCTTAAATGTTTGGAAATTATAAGAATTGTGTTAAGAAAATATCAAAAACTAAATTAAAAATTTAAATAAACTATAGAAACTAAATGATTTGTTTCTTTTATTTCTCAATGATGAAACAATTCTACATTACAATTTAAAAGTTTTAAAGAAATTAATTATAAATTTAAAATTTAAACGAGAAGTTTGCTAAAGGACGAAAATTGAAGAAAATTGTTAATCTTTTAATTTAACCCATTAAATGTTTTTTTTTTGGATTAATTTTAAGCTTTGTTATTATTATCTTTTTTTTTTTGGGGCTTAACTGGAGTTAGGTTGTTTTGAGTTATTTGTTATTATAAAAATATTTTTTAGTCAAATTCGATAAAAGTATTTATTTATATGTTATTTTTTATTTTGTGATTATTCATTTTAAAAAAAATCGTTGTCAGTGGCACTTATTTTCATAGGGAGAGAAACAGACGGGAGGGTGGAGTTGATGAGTTTCAGAAGGGAGGCTGTACATGTGATGAACGTCAAGGAGCGAGTTAATGAATCATTCAACTGTTCTCGGCAAACTCAAATTTTCGAACTGGTTCGATCACTGGCCTCTCTTCTTTTTCCTCAAATTCCGACTATTTTCATCAGCTTCGCAAACAATGGCCCAACAATCTTCTTCCTCAAATAGTCAATAAATCATGACTAGGAATCAAGAGAAACAAGCAAGAAATAAAGAAAGGAAAAAAAAAAACAAAATTCCAATCTTATACATGACGCACAAAGACGCACTCTAATCAAGTGAAAACTTGTTTTATCAGGATCCATCATATCTTGCAGAGCCATCCGAACCCCCCCCCCCCCCCAAAAAAAAGGAGATTAATTTTTTTTTTTAAAGAATTAACAAGCATCAGAGGATTCAGGTGAACAAAAGATTAAAACTTGAAGAATAACCTCAACATGGCAAAGTAACTCAAAAGTAACATAAGTTACTTTGACTTGCGGGAGGTTGCACATGGTCTAGGAGCCAACCCCTTCAATGCTTACTGTTTCAGATAAATATTGGAACGATAGCGTTAAGAGAGAAAATCAGAATGAGAGAGCCTATTCATACCTGAGAATTCCGTCTATCCCTCAAACCCCATCTCCAGAGACCAAAAAGTAACATAATGGGCAAAATGTGGGCTTCCCAGATTTAAAAAATGCATTGATATTTTAAAAAATTTTAATTAACTATTTGCTATTTCCATACCAAGCATTAATGGGAGCAATTTACATCTTGTCAATCACATTATATAGGAAAAAAAAAAACGGAGACAATATATATGTTGGACTTAAAAGGAATTTATAAACAAAATATATTTACAAATGTAATAAGAGAACTGTACACACTGCATAATAGCTTTCGGTCTGACATCATGACAAATTTATATATTATACAAAAGTATAAAAAAATTATTATTTTAAAGGTCTTATCATGTTAATCTTATTTTTTTAAATCAAATTTCTGAAATCCAATATAAAATGTATTGAGTATGAGGCTAGTTTAAAAACACAAATTTAATTAAAAATATTTTTATAAAAAAAACTATATTTCAATTGAAAAGAGTCAGAGTGACGGACCGACATAGGAGAGGCCCATTGGGCGGAGGTAGCTAGGCCCGTTGCTACTCCAGGCAGCATAAAGAGCGTGTATTCTCCCCTTCAGCACGTTTCCTTCACTTTTCAATAATCGGCGTCTGGTTCAGAATCAATAGATCTCTCTCGCCCTCAACCATGGTATGCACCTCTCTGTCTCTGCCTCTCCTTTGCCTGCTTTACTGCTTTCATTTACTCAATTCATCGATATGCCTTTGAAATTCAAGCACGATCCACACCATTAGAGATCTAATTTGTGCACGCTGTCATACTTGTCCTGCTGCAACTAGTATACTTTTTATGTTTAATTGCTTTTTCTTTGCCAAGCCCTATCTTTGAAGTTACTAACATCAAGCATAGAGTTGCTTCGCCATTTGTTCATACTGAAATTTGATATTTTGACGGCTGGAACTGATGGTTCTTCTGAAATTCTAGGAGAATATTGGAAATTTAGACGCCAAAATAGAGCAATTGTTGAATGTAGAGAAGCAGATGAGACTCTCCGGCGATGTGGCCGGCACCAAAAAGGCCGTCACTGACATTTTACAGCTATGCTTTGAAGAGCGAGCCTGGAAAACCCTCAATGACCAGATTGTTGTCTTGTCAAAACGACGTGGTCAGCTTAAGCAGGTACGTACTACGCCCCCAGTGCTGAATGATTATTTGTTTTTGATGGGGGAAGAACCTTTGAGGCTATGTAATAGCCGTATGTAGGTATATTTTGTCCTAGGGATTTAGATGCTGCTGTCCTTGTTTAGTTCGCTTCAAAATTGGTGGTTGTTGAATCAAAATTCTTGGAATATTTAGCTGCTCCATCTTAATTGTGTATTCAAAAGTCTTTAGTTAGTATATCAGGGTGGATGGTCGATGTAAATTTTGTTGAGAACCAATAGGACAGTGTACAAGTAAGTGCAATTTGAAAAGTTTTGGATTCTATTATCTTCATTTATCCCTGTGACAAAAAGTTTGCACTTATCGACGATGTCTCAGAAAGTTGGAAACATATGATCAAGTTTCTTGTTTCTTTTGCGGGGCTCTCATGTTGGTGCAATTTTAGAAATCATTTCCTGACCATGGAGGTCTATGTACGAGCGGGGCATCTTTTAAGCTTGTGCTTTTGACAAGTTATAATTTCACTGTGCAGAGTTAGATATTATCTACTAGTTACGTAAGTGGTACAAAAAAATGATATGGTCCATTGGTTACAAGGCTATTTTTTTGCGCTCAGGCTGTAACAGCGATGGTCCAGCAGGCTATGCAGTATATTGATGAGACACCAGACCTTGAAACTCGTATAGAACTCATCAAAACCTTGAATAGCGTATCTGCAGGGAAGGTGAGCATGTGCTGTTTGTATGCTTTTTTCTTCCAATGCAAACGTTGTCCATATGTTAAGATGTATTTTTGATGCATTGTATTATTTGTTAGATATATGTTGAGATTGAGAGAGCTCGGTTGATAAAGAAACTTGCAAAGATTAAGGAACAACAAGGACTTATAGCTGAAGCTGCTGATTTAATGCAAGAAGTTGCGGTAAGTGGATTTGTCATGATATGATGACCTTTAAATTCCTTTGACTTTTGGCTGAAAATAAGCTGTCAGTCAACTTACGTTTGAGAAATCTTTGCAGGTGGAAACTTTTGGTGCCATGGCAAAAACTGAGAAAATTGCTTTCATTCTTGAACAAGTATGAGACATTCTTCTCCTTCTCTAAATGAAGATATTAATTATAATTAATCAGTTTCTTCTACTGCAATTTAGTTTCTTATTTGAGGATCTTTTACATCAAAATGTGTAGGTTCGTTTGTGCCTAGACCGCCAGGATTATGTTCGTGCACAAATACTTTCAAGAAAGATTAGTCCGAGAGTATTTGATGCTGATGCATCTAAGGAAAAGAAAAAGCCTAAAGAAGGTGATAATGTTGTTGAGGAGCCTGCTGCGGATATACCCTCATTGTTGGAATTGAAGCGGATTTATTATGAACTAATGATTAGGTATTTGCGTCCCTACTACCTGTTGTCTTGTTATACTTGTTCAATCTTGGTTTTCATTTGTTATGAATATTGCAGTTGAACTTTGGATATTTGGTATCTCTTTTAATTTCATGTTATTTTCGCTTCATTCAAGTGTATGCCTAAATTGGCACTGGCCTTTTGGTTCTTCTGTTTTGGTAAGATTTGAGAATATGCTTTTATAATTGGCTTAAACTATGAAGATTCTGTAAATTTTTCAAGTGGTTTTAATATAGTGCTTTCAAGAGATCCAAGAATAAAGAATAAGTAATAGTGCAAATGGAGCGTGGACTTTGACTTCCAGAAATAAATATAGTTAATGACTCAATTTATATCTGCTATATGCATGCCTGGGTTCCCTCTGTAGTTTTCTCCCTTGCTTTTATTTGTTTAATTTTGCTGCAATGCACTTGGGAATATACATGTTTCCAAGTCTCCCTCTCTCGTCCTTTTTGATTTATTGGTTGCTTCTGGGGGATTGGGTTATTTATTGAAGAAAAGCACATTGGGACATGTGGCTTTGACTGTTATTGCCAAGTATCCTTTTGTTTATGCTTTATTTGGTTTGATGATCTACATGCTATGAAGCACTGGTACAACAATACTCAAGCTGAACCCACACCTTGTACATATTGCCATATTGGGTACTAGTATCGTTTGGGTATGCTTATGCTAAAATACATAAATACATACTAGGTTTGTATCTTCACTTGTTTTCTGAAACTTTTGGTTTGGATACTTGCTGGCTACAATGTAAGTACATCTTTTCCTCCACCTCCAGGCAAACCTCTAGCTTTGGATTTTGAAGCTTTGAACTTAAACCTTACTAACTCAAACAACAATAAAAAGACCTAGAATAGGCAAAGTTGCATACACAACTCTAATATCATATATTACCCTGGTTATTTCAGTGAGTTATAGGAAATTTGAATTTGTATTTCGATTGATATATTATGTAGAATGTTCATTATCTATTTTTGTCATTGTAAGAGTTGTTATATATTATAAATAATTCACTATTTATATAGTATATGCTGTCGTATCCATACCTTATGTTTTTAAAATTATCACATCATGTACCCATACCCATACTTGAGCAACAATTGTCTAGAAGGGAAAGAGAAGGAATTTGTGGAAGGACACTTACCATGGGATTGGGATCCTAATTTGCAATCCTGCTATGAATAGCTAGATATGGAGGAGCTGAGAAATTTGATTGCTACTTTTGGTACCTTTTTACTTTTTTATTTTATAATTTCTTTCTTTATAAAACTTCCCAATAGCTAGTGCTTCTTCTGGTAATTTCAAAGAAGGGAACCCCAAGGGATTGACCCAACAATGAAGCCAAGGCATGTGATGTGTGCTTAAGTTAATCATAATAGGCTTGAGTCCTTCCATTGCTTCGGGTAGATAGTTTGTTTGAAATTTAGTAAATAAGAATGTTAGTGATCTAAACAGTTATTTATTCTTATAAGAAGCATATTTTTTTTCTTTTTTATAAAAAATTTTTCATTTTCTAAAGCAGGACTTGAAATGGTGATAATAGGTCTTTTTCTGTTCTTAGGAAATTCCTTGAGATGTCATTTTGATAACGACTCATTTTCTTTCCATTTAAACCAAACAAGAGATAATAACAGTGTCTGAATTTTTAATCCTCTCCCTTGTCTCCTATTCTTATCAGACCTATACCTTGAGACCAACCATAAAGTTGTACATAATTTACAGTTAAGAAATTCCTGACATGACACCTTGTGTCTTCCACTTGTAGTTGTATGAAAGAGGATGACGAAAGTTTCATAAACTAATTGATATCAGAAATATAGAAATGCTCTTTTAAGTAAACAGACATGCAGGTTATAGTTGTTTTCCTTCCTTTCTAACATGAAGGTTCCTTGTTTTTAAGACCTGATATTTGTTTATAAATTGATGGGTGTGTCTCTCTGCATCAATGTAGTCCACTGCTAATTTAATACCCAAGTTTATCAGATTGTGATTTCCATCTATGTTTGTCGCATTTGTGTTCTGGTGCATTAATTTATTTGTCCTTCATGTTTGCTTGTTGCCAACGCCTGGTTAATTTGAATTCATTGTCTTTGCATGAGTTTGTATTTTGAATTTGTGTTCTGGAAGTTTTCATTTGAAGTATGTTTTTTGCTTCCATGGTGCAATATTGTTTAATCCTTATTTCTTAACATGCTAATCTCATGCTGTATAAGCCTCCGTGATCTTATCCTGGTATCTGTTTATCCTTGAAGGTACCATTCTCATAACAATGATTACCTTGAAATCTGCCGCTGCTATAAGGCTATATATGAGATTCCATCTGTCAAAGAAAACCCAACCCAGTGGATCCCAGTAAGCTTTTCTTTATTTATTTATTTATGTAGTTTCTCAGTAAGTTTTCTTTATCTGTTATTGTGAAACTGTATTATAATGTGACATTTTTTTCTGGATTTTTCCTTGCCAATTGCCATAGATCCTGAGGAAAATATGTTGGTATTTAGTTCTCGCCCCACATGATCCAATGCAGTCAAGCCTTCTCAATTCCACCTTGGAGGATAAAAATTTGTCTGAAATTCCGAACTTCAAGTATGTTATCTTGATCTTAATCTGGCATATCTTCCTGCTCTCTGTTCAAATACTTCATATATGTTACTTCCTCCGGTCTCATATATGAAAAAATTTTTTGAGACTTGATTTGATCTTATATATAAGAAACAAATTACCTATGTTTGGTATATTAATTGTAATATTCCAATTATGCCCTTCATTAAATAAATCATTCAAATTAGGAATAGTGACTGTTATTAATTTCAAGAAGAAAGTGCACACACATTTAATAGAGGCATTCTTGAAAAATATTTTGTATTTGAAACAAAATTAAGAAGATTAATTGCTTTTAACTAACTTTCTTAATACTCGTGAATTAGTTATTTATTTCTTATATATAAGACCAGAGGGAATATCTTCTACATCTGATGTGTCTGATTTATGTCGTGCCATAGGTTGCTGTTGAAACAGCTGATCACCATGGAGGTCATCCAATGGACAAATCTTTGGGATACATACAAGAATGAGTTTGAGAATGAGAAGAACTTGCTTGGAGGATACTTGGGTGACAAAGCAGCAGACGATCTGAGGGAAAGAATTATAGAACATGTAATTTGACTGACACCATAATATGCCTTTGGGGACATGCTGCATATGCCTTATTTTTCACACTCTTTGATTTAGTAAGTGAACATCATTGGTTTGTTGCCTTGGCAGAATATTCTTGTTGTATCAAAATACTATGCGAGGATCACTTTGAAGAGACTTGCAGAGCTCTTGTGTCTCAGTGTCCAGGTTTGTAATGCTAGATTGTGATTATGTGCTGAAAGTGTTATCATGATAGATTATTGTTTTAAATGGTGTATGTATTATGGGCATCTGTGACTCAAATATTCTAAGTTCATGCACAATGTAAACAGAAAGAAAACGGAGGAGCTAGGATTGGCAGGATGGAGAATCTATGGGCCTGTTTGAAATTGTTTTTGTTTTAATGTTTTCAAAATATATGTTTTCAAGGACAAGTTTTTGAGAAGCAAAAAATAAAAAAATCTGTTTGAATTATTATTTTGAAAAGTAATTATTTTCTGTTTTTTACCTGATTCTGTAGAATAAAAATTACAGAACACTTAAAAGGTGTTCTGAGTTTTTTGTTTTTGAAAACAAAATTTTTTTTTTTGTTTTACAAAACACTTCATTAAAAACACATTATCAAACAGGATTTTTTGTTTTTTTGTTCTTGAAAACAAAAAAATTATTCTGCAGAATCAAATCAAACAGGGCCTATGTTGCTTTGCTGCTTTAGTTATCAAGATAGTTATTTTGCTTTTTATTATTTTATGTCTAGTGGGTTGCTTTTTATTATTGTATGTTTACTGGGCATGAATCATTTCACTTGCGTGTGTTGAAGTGTGCGAATGCGTTTTAATATGTTGGTGAAGATCCTGATTAATTCTCCTCACAATATTTAGGAAGCCGAGAAGCATCTCTCTGATATGGTTGTATCTAAGGCACTGGTGGCAAAGATTGATAGGCCCATGGGAATAGTTTGTTTCCAGACTGCCAAGGATAGCAACGACATTCTTAACTCATGGGCATCAAACTTGGAGAAATTGCTTGATCTTGTGGAGAAGAGCTGTCATCAAATACACAAAGAAACCATGGTGCATAAGGCTGCATTGAAAGTTTAAGAAGGTTCGTGTCAGCAATTACAGGTCAAGTGTTGGTCCTTTTCATCTACTTTTGCCCTTGCCCCAAATTTCCTTTGAGTCCTTGTTTTTTGAGGGATTTGGAGGGAGAGAAGAGAGAAGTATGATATGATGTAGGTTCATTTCTGTAGCAGTTTCTTATTTGTTATAATGCTTCTTTCTGGTAATTGCAGGTTGACTCCATAATAGATGTGAGATTTTGGATTGAAGTTGCATCATCAGGATGGTCATTTGAATCGCCACTGATTGGGTTGGCAAAGAATTGCATTAATCGATGATCCCTTTTTAATTTTATTTTGTCTTAGAGGCGTTCGGAGTAGAGATTTTTAGTACTGAAAGTAACATTGTTGTATACTACTGGTACGTATTTTACCACTGACTATTGACAGGATCCTTAACGGGCTTGTTTGTAGCAGTGGGAAGAAATTGAATGCTTGTTCATTTACATTCTTTTGTCTCAGATAAATTTCCTCGTTCCTTGTAGCCTATTTTTCCTTAATGATAATTTAAGCTGCATGCACTCTTCTGTGAATTGATTTCGTTGATTTGGAATTTCTTTAACAACATTTTCTTGCTTTGATGAAATAGAGAGAATTGGCTTAGTTTCAGCATAAATATCTTTAATTACTCAAGTATTTGGAAATGTGGATACCCATGTTATATAAAACACAAATAATAGATGGATCTCCATTTTTTTAATGTCATTTCCAACTATAGCATGAATTAAGTTTTTAATTAATGACAACATACTAAAACACTTCCTAATTGATATCAAAAATTCTAAGATAAAACAGATTTGTTGAAAATGCTTCGCTGGTTTGCCCTGGACTTGAAGCTCCCGTTTGGACGAAAGGAATATATATATATATATATATATATATATTGTCCTTTCTGTATGTGTAGAAAAAAGGTAATTCGAACGTCTACGCTGTGAGTTCACTATAATAAAATGAATTAATATATTGTTTTTTTGAAAAATATTTCGAGTAATTGTTGTCAAATATTACTTAATTTACGTTCTTTTTGGTGCACAGATTTTTTTCCTTTTCACTGTACATTAAAAAATGGAAATGAAAAATGAAATTTTAGTATTATGCAAATTTGGTTGGGAGTAATGTATTTTCATTCTATTTTGCACCCACAAGGCATTATTTTTTCATGTATTATGTTTGACTTTTTTTAAGATTAAAAATGAAAATTAATATTTTAAAAATATTAATATATTTTAAAAATATTTTCAACATAATATAATAAAAATGAATATTTTAATATATTTTTCATTAAAAATATTATGATCATTTGTGTATTTTTATCTTTATTTTTATATTATTTTCATCCAATCAAATATAAAAATAAAATAAAATGTTCATTCTTTTTCTTAGCATACCAAAAATAATTATTCCATTCCATCAAAATTTATTTTTATTTTCATTCTTATTATCATTTATATTCTCATTCTCTTAAAAATTATTCTTTAGACCAGACGAAATAATAGTTTATATTTGCTATAATAAAAAGATTTTTAAAAGAATAAAAAAAAAATATAAATAAAATTAGAATAGAATCCTACCACATAAAATTAGGGGTGTTCACCGGGCCCGAAGGCCTGGTGGACCCAACCCTACCCAATCAAATCAGGTCGGGTTGGGTCAGGCACAAAAAAAATTTAAAATAATTTAGGGCCAAATCAGGCATCGGGCCAACCCTTAGGGTAATAAGGGCTCGACCCGGCCCTAAAAATAAATTTTTTTTTTTATAAAAATTTATATCAAAATTTTAATTTTTTAAAAATACAATATAATTTTATAAAAACTTATATACAAATTTTTTTAAGTATTATTTTATAATTTTTATAATAAATTTAGGTTACCCTTAAGAGATATATTAATCTAATCAAATCTAAAAAAATAAAAAATATATTTTTATAAAGATTTATATAAAAAAAATTTTTAAGTCATTTTATAATTTTTATAATAAATTAAAAAAAAGATCGGGCCGCCTGGTTTAGCCGGACTCTCCCCTATATTAAATCGGGCCAGACAGAGTTGGGCTCAAGCTAGGGCAAATTTAAGCCCCTTTAAAATTGAGCTAGGCATCGGATACGGCCAAAACCCTACTCGACCTGACCCATATACACCCCTACATAAAATCATGTTTGATGTAATATAAAAATAAATAAAAATATTTTTTCATTTAAATGTTGAGTAAAGTAGAAATAATATAGGAATAAAAATTAAAGGTGAGCCAATAATCAAAATAATTTTGACGTCAAAATATTTTAAAACTCATTTTTATTAATTAAAATAAAACATGCAGTAAAATATCACTACCTCTTCAGTCATTTGGGGCAAGAAGATCTTTTACCTGACCTTTCTATCTTGAATAGTATCTTTCCATGCACATTTTGATAAAAGGCACTTGACACTTGGCGCATAAAAAATTGCTTGCATCGAAGAATACTTTTGAATTCTACCAAACAGAAATTTTGCATTTTCCCTCACTCTTTCAATCTCCTCTTCAACGTTCTTCTAGGTACTAATGATGGTGTTAAAAGATTTAAATCACCAAGCAAAAGGGTATAAATGGTAAAAATGGTATTCTAAATCACTGATTATAGTGGCTCAAATAGCATATAAAAATTTAAATTTCTGAATAAATTTATTAATAATCTATAACAATTATTGCCAACAAAGATTACAATATGATCCATGGTCTGATTTGACAATGTTGATTTTGACTACTATTGGTTGCTTGCAAAACTTTGTCAGGCGTTTTGCAATTAGCACGCCACTGAGTTCCGAGTGTGAACGTGCAATCTAAGTGGTAGCTGAAGAAGTGCTTTCGCGTACTCATTTTTATTTGGGGAGGATGAGTAAAGGCGAAGGATGCTTCAAAGCAAGAAATTTGGAGTTACTTTGCTCAAACGCAAGGGAGAATTATCCTCAAAGTCTCTTGGACCTCCACTTCACACTTTGTGTTTTCTTTTGGGGGATCTCTCTTATTTAATAATTAGTGGTCCTTTCTTAGTTGATACACGCTAATCAAATTTCCGCGAACTGTTAACAAATAGTCGCTTACGTAGTGAGGCAAGAGTTGATTATATTATTATTATATGAAGTAAATATATAGATTTTTTTCTCTTTTCAAAATTAATATAAACTTTTTTTGAATTTTAATCAATTATACAGATTTTTTTAAAATTTTTAAAACTGATACAAATATTTCTTGATTTTTTTTGAAACTACAAAGACTTTCACTCTGTGTATTTTCAAAAAAAATCAGAAAAAGTTTGTATAATTTTAACAAAATTATATAATTTTAATAAAATTTAAGGGAGATTTATATTAATTTTAAAAATAAAAAAGAACATCTGTGTAGTCTTAATAAAACTAAAAAAAGCACTTATATTTTGAAATTTTAAAATAAAATTATGTAATTTCAACTGAACAAGAGTGCGTATATTTTATTCTATTATATATCATTATTGATATCTTGTGAGTAGTCAACCTCATGCTCATCGAGGTCAAACACTTGGACCACTTGTCGTGGACTTTCCAGTTGGGTTACATCTTTTCTTTAAAACGATAGAGTAGGGAGTAACCTAGCTGCAGTAACTCTTCCCATACAAAATGTACAGGTATTTTATTTAATTATTACTTATTACATATTATATAAATTTATATGTTCTTATACAATAGTCAATAGCGCTACTAATTAAATATGGTACCGATTGATTCATTATTTTTATTTTAAGTTATTTTGTTAATTTAGCTTTGATGGAAATTTGAACTGATTCTTGAGTCCTGAAGACAATTCCAATATTAGAGTCAATTCATTTGAATATTGCAAACCTTTCTTCCGCGAATATTTCAATGCCTACTCTAGATTCAAGTAATAAAAGGATATAACATGTTATATGTATAATTTATGGAAGGTACAGTGCTTTACTCTTGGAATTTCTTTCAAATTTATATGAATCTTCCCTCTACTCCAAAAGTTCACCCAAATAATCATTTTCTACAAAATAATCAATTAAAGTATGTGTAAATTTAAAAAGAGTGTGTTGGAAAAAAAAAAAGAAAGAAGTTTGAGCATTTTAGTTGAACATTAAATAACACCAAGAGCAATACATTGGGTTGATTTACAAAAAAAAAAAAAAAAAAAAGGTAATACATTGTGCTATCAGTAAGTAACTTTGGTATTTATGCAGATGGCGTTTAGATTAAAAATTATAAATTTATGTTGCGAACTTACTGCTTTAAATCCGAAAAAGTTTCTGGGAATAAAATAATTACAAGAAATATAAAAGCTTATATGGTGTTTGTCATCAGGAAGGAACTAAACAACTAGATAGCATCATCGTTAAGAATTGTCCATTGAAATTTCCCTGGAAATTAATTGTCAATTGTAATGTTTATATCCTTTGCAAGTAACATGGTTCATATAAACTCTGAAAGTCATAAAAGGGTTGAATCGTGCAAATAAAAATATTAGTGGGAAATAATAGTCAATTTGTTTGTAAAAAAGAAAATGTACATTTTGGTTGATGAAAAATATATGCCTTAATCTTTAAATTTTAAAAATATATGATTTAGCATATGAAAGTTTTTACTCCATTAATATGCGAAATATATACATTTGTCATATTTTTGTCCTATTTTTTATAGCCCATTTAGTATTCAATAGAAAAGGAAAATAAAAGAAAAAAATTTAATGTAATGTTTACCTATACCTTTATTTTAATTATTCAACGGTAATTTCTTATTTAAAAAAATTAAAAACACAAATTTTATTTTTTATCAATTTCATTTATTTATTTATTTTTCTATTTTCATACTTATTATTTGAGTACCAAATGGCCCCTTCCTATTAAAAGATTAAGGAGAACTGAATCAAAATGTTTAAGGATTAAGTCATGTACTTTTATAATTTAGTGACCAAATAATTCCTGCATGTACTTTACATGCTGGTAGATTTTTCTCTTAAAAAAGTGTAGTCCTATAATAATAATAAAAATAATTTAGATATGATTTTATATCTTTATTACTAAATTTCCTCATAAAAATTTAGTAAATATATAATTCTTCTAACTCAAAATCACGTAATTAAACTTAAAAAAAATGTTTTACACATATCACAACTTTATTAAACATCCTATTAACAAAGACATAAAAAACAGGCCAATCCTAAAAGTTAATTAGATCACAAAGAGGAAGATGAGCTACGACCCGAAGCTGACCATGCTGATGGTACGTACTCTGAACCACTGCCCTGGCCCGTTGTCGCTATGACTTGTCCCGGATAAGGCAAAGCTGCATGCGGAGAATTCATAGAAGAGGCCAACGTAGAAGACGACGACGACGACAATGAAGCTGATGGCGATGGGGATGACTGAAGATGATAAGCCATTGTAGATGACTGAATCATCTGATTATAGAAATTCATGGGAAACTCCGAAAACTGCGAATAGTTATAAAAATCACTCGATGCCTGAGAACTCTGGACAGGATCATCAAGAGCTTCAGCATGAACAATTGGCTCGGTGGATGTCGGAATGGACAAAAGGGTACTTGCAGAATCCGAAATTCTCAAATGGGTCGCCGGAGGAGGCGCCGGAGGTTGTTGCCGGAGTGTGACATTTTCGGGAAAATTGAGTTTCGCCTTGTTACCTCTGAAACGCAGGGCGGCTTCGTCGTAGGCTCGGGCAGCAGCTTCGGCCGTGTCGAAAGTGCCCAACCAAACTCGGGCAGCTTTGAAAGGGGTCCCTGATTTCAGCTGCCCACTTGCCCCACGGCCTCTGTCTCACTCCTCTGTATTTTCTCCTTCGCTCTTCTCCTCTCACATTTTCTACATTACCACTATATTCATACACAGCATTTCCCATTTGGACTATTTCTGCTCTTGAATCTTCCGCAACTGTATTGCATGGAATCAAACGTCATACAAGGTTATTATTTTCACTTCCACTACAACATGAGATTTATTTAATATATTCTCAAGTTTGGTGTGTAGGACCTCAGTTTGTATTTCTCAAGCTAAAAGTTAAGTGCCTGGTGTGTTCTGCATAATTCTAGTTATGTTACAAAATACTTCTGAAGAAAAAGAAATTTGTTTTGCTTATGAACTTTCAATTTTGAAGCATAAAAACATGAGCGCATTTATCAACATATAAAACCCAAAAACCCCGACTGGAATATTGCTGTCACACATGAAAAAAGGTTGTTATTTCAGGTTCCTACTACAACATTAATTCTCAAAACTGACAGAAAGATATAATTATCTTGGTTGCAAGATTTTCTTGTTTAATTAATTAATTTATTTGTAGACTTGTATAATCATATATATTTCCATAAAACCGTTCATTAATATATTCTGAAGTGTGTCTAGGACCCTAATCATTTTCAAGCTAAAAGTGAGTGAAGTTGTGATCTGCATAATTCTAGCTATCTGTTACAAAATACTTCTAGAAAATTTTAAATGTATTTTCAATTTCTAAGCATAAAAACAACCAGGGAGCTAACAACTTCTCAATTGGAAAAAATAATAATATAAATGGGGAAAAAAATAAGGAATTTAGGAGTATATATTGGAAAGGATTGAATTGAATTGGTGTTGTGGTGCTTACCTGTTTGAATAGTAGCAGGGGAAGACCCTCCATGCGAGATGTCACCAAAGGATCTATTATTATCTTCCCTATTTCTTTTCAGAGCATAGTTACCACCGTAAGATGAAGAAGACAAAGACGGTGTCGCTGAATTAGATGGCGAGTTTAATGTAACAGCCCCCCCGCTACCTCCGGCGACGACGTGTGTCAAAGCAGAGACCATAGCAGACATCTCCCTCTCCCTATTCATACCTGGGAATATAATTGGCACTGATGACAACACTATGGGGTTGCTAATGTTCATGTTTCTCTCTTCATCAACCTCGTTTGCGTTTTCTGTAGGATTCGCCACCTTTGATATACACATGAAATAATCAACGAAGCCTTTGTAGTATACTCTGTTTTTTGTTGCAAACAACAATTATCGAAAGACCAACTCTAACAAGCATATGAATTTTTCATATTTATAGACAGAGGATTGATGGAAGAAGGGTTCAAATTGGTGACGGCGGCCATTGAAGAGTCGGTGTCAAAGGGAAGAGAAAGCTTGCTTCTTTTGCTCGAAGGAACTAAAACACTAATAAATAAAATAAAATAAAAGATTAGGCGGTTTGAAAAATTCCTTTCGACTTTCGTTTCTCTGTGGCTTTGTTTTAATATCTTATTATTATTATTATTATTATTATTATTATTATTATTATTATTGCCTATACTGCGAAAATAGATGGGTGATGAAATGATAGTAACCCAAGTTGGGAAGTAAAACATGAGGAGATCAGGCTTGAAGGGTCAAAGCTCAAAAGTGACGGTGTGGAGGTGTGAATCTAACCAACTTGACGGTTCGCCCCCAGCTACATCGAACTAGCTAGTCGGTGCTGAGACGGCAGGGCCGACATACTGAGCCTTTTAATTATATTTTGATCCTTTTTATGTAATAAATCCTCGTCTTATATAAATCCCTCTAAAATTTCTTCTTTTTTTTCTTTTTAATATAAAGGAGAATAAAATAGTCTAACCGCCAATCCAAAAGAAAAAAAAATCCCATAAACGTTGGTTATAAGAATGCAATAACATTCTACAAGTGAATCGCTTAGAAACCTAACCTTTACAGCTATGTCGTAAGATTGATTGGTTAGCTAATTAGCCAGTTTATTACTTTCATAATGGTTATAGTTAACAAACCAATCTCTTCTTGAAATAACCCTAAGTTGATTTATCAACTGACTTATACAAAAGTGCACAATCCCTCAAAACAACTCTCAAATCTCCTTTAATCACATCTTTTGAGATCCAAATATATTGCATTTTATCCGAGGGTATCCTAGCTCAAATAGTATCTTCTTTGGATACAAGTGTTAAAATATTTTAACATACTCTTTGTTTATGTCTTTTGATTCTCAAGACCTTCAGCCTTTTCTTTAAAAAAAAATTATGTTGTATTTTATAAAGAAATTGAATATATTAATTTTGAAGAAAAAATAATATAATATCTATTTAACTCCCACTAAATTCATGTGAGAGTCTTGTCAATTGCTTTAAATATACTAATGTTTGTTTAAGACGTTGTTATCAAGGATAAATATTGAGTTGAAACTTCCGGCTCAATAACTACAAGTTTGGATTTGTCTTGTTTGATATATAAAATGTCAAATAAAAATAAAAATAATATTATAGATAAAAGATAATCATTATATTCTTACTTTAAAAAAATTATAAAGAATAAATATTATTAAATAATAATTACACAAATATAATAAATATTATTTCAAATATTTCACTTCCCATTCCTTCCTCCTTTGGGTAGCCAAAGGGGACCAGAGTGTTTGTTCATCCATCCAATTGAATTGAAGTGGGGAATCCTAGTTACATTTCTCTTTCTAATACTGTAAAAGCTGATCTTGTTAGTTTGTATTTTGATAAAGTCAACCAATGCAAATGCAGAATACTTCCTATACATATATACGTGCATGCAAGGATTGAAATGAAAAAGAGAAATTGCCGTGGGACAACAAAATACTTATTGCTTCACTGGTTCATTCTCTCAAGTGAGAATTACGTTGACATTTTTAATTAGAGAATGCGTATTCTCTTTTCTTTTAATAACTTTTTGGGGTTTTGAAGTCAAACGGGGTAACCCTAAAAGGATAGACGAATTCATTGTGGATAACCAGCTGGGGGTGAGTTTAAAAGTGATCTCTTGATTTTTCTTTTAGTATTCTAGAATTATTTTGAATGAGTGCAATAACACAAAATAAAAATAAATAAATAAATAATGAAACCAAAAATAATACAAGTTGATCCTTTAAAAATAGAAGGATGGACCATTTTATTGTTCTTTTCCCTATTTGGATGTTATAGAGTTGTCCAGAACATTAATTGGATCACAGTCAACGTTGCCTGCAGTCAAACCATCATATCGCACACGCAGTATCACATGTTCACGTTCAATTTTTGAATTGTGAATGAAACGGTGTGCCAGGTTAATGATGTAATATTTTTTTTAGTACATATGTTGTCTGAATGATTAAAAGAAATTATATAAATATTTATGATGCTTGAAAATGTATTTATTTTTTATTTTACGAATGAGAATTGTTGTGCATAATTTTCAGATAATTAGCATTATTCAAAGTTCATTCTTAATACACAAGACAAAAGTATGATAGATAAAGTGCTTATTCTTCAAACAAGAAAAAAAAAAAAAAGAGCCATAAAATTTTCGTTTATTTAACATGAATTTAGCTAAAAGGCTGTTAAACAAGAATAAATAAACGATATGGCGATCAATGTGTATTGCCACTGAAAATCAGCTAATAATTTTTTCCATTTTAATATGTCACCGTCTTCACAAATGCATTGGTAGTGACAGTAACTTGATCTCACTGTCCATGCAATAAATATACTAAGATGGAAAAAATATTTTGTAATTTATTTATAATTAATTTAACCTAGTGACTGTACTTTAAAATTGCTAACCAAAACTTTAAAATAATATAATCATTTACGAAGTGAAAAAAAAATTGTTATATCATTTTTTAAAATGTATAATCATAATAAACCCTAACATTGGATTACTAAGATTTAATGGGTACCAAGTTTATTATATTAAAACAATAAACAAAATAAAACGGCGGAATAACAACGCTTGAATTTAATATTATGTTTTGAGGGAAAGCCTCGACATACCGTTAGCTCAAAGTATGTTGGAAGAAACAAATAATAATAAATAAATAAAAACAAGAACAAAAACAAATGAAATAAAATGAAGGAGACGTGAAGGGGCACATGGTGTGCTCCATTGAAAAACCAACAAAGTCTAAAACAGCTTAATAGGTGAAATGAGAGAGGCATATTAATTGTAAGCAGAAGGTGTCAATATCATCATGCCACGCTTTGCAGATTCGCCAGGGAAAGTAAACTTACTATTCTGCATATTTGAATGGAACAACCAAAAAGCCTTTTAATGGCTATTGCAGTTTTGATTTGACACACAAAAGTCAAAGTTTCAATTTTCAACTCTATTCGTTAAAAACGAAAATTATCCCAGTCATCGCAGTTACTCAGTAGACTAAACCCATCATTGCAGAAATTTAAATGTCAATCCAAGCGTTCGACCTGAAAGTAAAAACCATTGAAATTTCTACCCCTCGCTGGATTCTGCATTGATTAATGAGTAAATTATACCTTTTTCTTTAAAAGAAAGTTTAAATTACACCAAAATTAGTTTTTATTTTTATTTTAAGATTTATTCTATCAACTTCTCCCATAATAAAAAAATAAATTATATTTATATTTATGTTTATCAAAACATTTTTATATTTATTTTTATGTAATATAACAAGTATTAAATATTTATTTATTTAATAGTATTCTTAAAAATATTTTAATCAAACTTTAATTTTAAAAGAGTTTGTATATGTTTTTATTACAGAGGAGAAGAGTGTTTAATTTAATCATTTCTCCAAAGAGAAAAGTACAATTTAGTCTTAGATAATCAAAGTATTCCATTGATTAGTCCTATAATTGCTCTTGGCCGCTTGAGTTTATTTCTCTTCTTCTTGAAGTTTATTCCTTAATGGAGGCTAACTAACACTCAACTTATTATTGTATGGTTTTGAGTTTGACCTTTACATTTTGCCGAAAGAACAAGTCGTTTTACAATATTGACCCACAACAAAACAGAACGGGTAAGAGACGAACGAATAAAAACTAAGGACGGTGCAAGTGGACGATGCATTTAATTATGTGTTTCTCATGTCAAACTTTGGCTTAATTTTAGGTTTATCAAATTAATGAAGTTCCCAAGTGTTCAACGCCAATATTTATTTTTCCCCTATAGACAATTCTCATATGTAAACCACTTCTGTCAGTTAATAGATATACCATATGTATTTGAAGGGAGATAAACAAAAAATAAAGAATGAATAAAAAATTAAATTTTATATACATCTTTATTTTTGTGTATCACCTTCTTTTTTAGATGTGTAATGCATTACTGCAAAGAATTATAATCTAACATTGATAAGCTTTTGGAACAAGCCATTTGCAGCTGCTTGGTGCTCCTTTTCACAATGGAATCATCAAATTACGTCTTAAAATTCTTTTGAATGACGAGTTTAGGAAAAAAATGTCAAACAAATTAATTAAGAAGAAGTGTAAATTTTGAAAATAATCTCATGCGTGCAAGAATGCAGTACGTTGACATTTGGTGGTAGTTAATGGAGCAAGAGAATGAGAGAAGGGGAATGAAGATTAATATATGATTCAAAGCGGCAGAAGACAAACGCTGAGAATAGGGAGCGGAAATTGTGCGTAATAGTATTAAATTATTGTTAATTATCGCAAAAGGGACATTTAGTATATTATTATTTTACTTAATATCATGGCATATGAAATTTTTACATTTAATACGATAATAATTTTAAAACATTATAAATTGTATTTTATAACTAAAAGTGCATGTAAAATCCTCAGTTTTTTCTTGTATCAAAATCTTTAAGTTTTTGAGTGGTATGAAATTATTTTATACATAAAATTATATATCCATGTATAACATACAAAAATTAATTATAAATAGCATGAGATATATAAAATATTATGAGTGAATTATATAAATCTCTTATAAGTTTTGTTGAGATTATACAAATCTTTCTTCTATTTTTAAAATATATAAAGATTTCTTATAAAACAAAATATTATCCTACATTTTAATCCAATTTAAATTTTTTGTCAAAATACCCTCTATTTATTTTTTTGGTTTAAAAAATATTATTTAGATTAATTGAGGATATTTTAATTAAAAAATTAAAATCAAACTAATGTATATAGTAACTCTAATAGAAAGCTTGTGTAATTTTAATAAATCTAAAAAAAAATTGTGTAATTTACTCAAATATTATATACAAAACAAAGACTTCTCCTTATAATATTTTAAAGTTTTGAGCTGCATGAATTTTTTTTTTCTTTTTTGAGATTAGATTTTGATTTCTTATATCTTTATTATCAAATCATTTAATTTAAATATAATAAACATATAATTTTTTAATAATAACATAATAAGTCTATAATTTAATTACATAACTGCACATTTGTGACGTTTTAATTAAAAACTTAACAATTAAAATATAAGAAAGTACATATAAATTTTATTTACATATATATATATATATATATACATACACGAAAGTAGATACCAATATTATTACATACAAATATTTTAGATGATATTAGACTTCTAGGGTGCCAGAGTCTAAGATACAAGACGAGGACTCCTCTTTAAAATGAGAGAGCAAACATAAATTTGGATCTTTTAAAGCATAAAGTGTCTTTAAAATAAAAAAAAAAAAAAAAAAAGAGTGATGATGAAAATATATATGAGACTTACTTTATTTTTTTACATTTTTTTTTCTTTATTTCTCTCTCTCACTTCACCAACTTTAAAAGATTTGAAACTTCAAAGGATCCAAATCTGGATAAGCATGAGATTCCAAAAAGGGAGCAAAAGTTGTGGGTTACATTGTTTAATTATCGTTAATTACCAAGTAATCTAATAAATAAGCTTAAAAAACAGAGTCAACCAAAGAAGCCAGCCAGGCCTGGCCCACTATTAGCAGTTAGGCAGTTTGGTTAGTGTGCAATTACAAAAGGGGGCCCAGTAAAGCAACGGATTGGGCCAGGTCCAATAAAGTATCAAAGGGATTATCTTCTTGTGCTCAACTGGTGGACCATGCTTGACCAAAAAAGAAATATGGAGCCAATAAACAACTAAACTGAGAATAATTCAATATCCGAGTCCAAGGTTCTTTTCTGACCAAAAAAGAAAATTACAAGGTTTTTCAACAGGCGCTAGTGTTTATCTCATTATTCAATTTCTCCAACAAAAAATAATAATACCAATTTCATGACTAAGTATTTATTCACAATTTTCCGAGCTTTAGAATTGTTGTGTTTCATGTTTTATTGGAATTTTGTTATTGTATTCTATTTTATTGGGATTACTTGCGTACTGGGTATATTCCGTACCCGATATCCAATACTTGATACCCGGTATTCATTATCCAGTATCGTATTCTTCCGTGTATTTTGGGTATTTCAAATACAGGATGTTCTCGGATTCGATTCGGGCTTGGGCATTTGGAAAGTGGATGATCGCTCTGGATTCAGCTGGTGTAAAAAACATTGGATATTTGGTCATTGCCATTCCTGCATGCACACAGATGGTATTCCATTCTTTTGTGTTGGAAGTTGATATACTGTTTCCTAGTTAATATTAGGGGACACATTAATTGAAAGAGAGAGAATTGTAGCCTGCCTATTGTTCCTTAGGTGTTTGTGTTTGTGTTTATGCCTGGCTGATATTTTTTCAGAAGGTTATGCTATGGCTCCAAGTGTTTTTTATGTATCATCCTATTATACCTAAGTTGCAGGTTTTAATAGAAAGAATAAATGTTTGCATTGTACAGTTTAATTAGATCCTCTTAGTTTTTTCTTTTTCATGCTCAATATGCGTGATTTAATCTGAAACTGCTTGATGCAGAATCGCTATAATCTATTTAAAATATAAACAGGGTTCTTATTCATATAAAATATTTTATATATATCTGACAATTAAGCTTGTAAATGAGTGGAACTGAGTTTTAGCACGGTGAAATTTATTCATTTAAAGTATAGCAAATTTAGAGTTTTAAACAAATAAAAAATTGTGATTAAGTTCAACTAGTTTAATACACGAGTTAATCTTGAATAGTTCACAAACATTACTATAAATATAATATAAATTTATATGCACATATAAAAGTTAAACAAAATTTTAAAAAATTGTAAATTTCATACTATATATATGAATATGTATGAAAAAAATTTATAAAAATATATATTACAATGCTTTAACGATATATTGAGCCATTACGAAGTTTTGGAATCATATTTGTGCACAAACTAAGAAAGTTGTGTATATGACTCAAGGTTTATTTCATTCATCCTTTAATTCGCAGATTCTCCTTTATTAAAAAAGTGTTCATAAATATCTCAGATCCCATAATCAACGCTTTACAGGTTCTGCAATCTAATGCCTTTTTTTTTAATTATTAATTACTAAATGTCAAACATTTTTTGCAGATTGCCAATGGAAAAGAATGAGTTTCTCACGCTAAAGGTAATTGCTAATCGAATCAAAGCAAAAGAGCTGCAGAAGCTTCGATGGTACAGCCAGATAGGCCAGAAGCAATGTCGAGATGAGAATGGATTGAAGTGTCATTGCATGAGTGAAGGTCACCAGCGTCAAATGCAAATCTTTGGACAAAACCTAAATCGGATAGTGGAGGGCTACGCTGAAGAGTTCATTAGTGATAGACACAACGTTCATACGAATTCTACCCAATGGGCTAGGCTGAGTTTGTTAAGGGCTTGGGTCGGACTGGCAAGTGTAATGTTGAAGAAACACCAACAGGTTGGTTTAGGAGGTACACTGATAAAGATTCAGAGACTCTTTTCAAGGAGAGGGTGAAGAATAAGAGAATAAAGTCAGATATGGTAGAAGAGAAGCAAGAGACGGAGATAAGGAAACAAATAGAAAAAGCTGAGCAATTGATGCAGCCAACTACCGCTGGATCTGATCAGTCCTTGCAGATTGAGGTTTCAAGGGAATTAAAGGTGGAAGACGGAGTTAAGATTGGATTTTCTCTTTGTTCATCGGCAAAACCTGTAAAATGCGAGGGACTCAAGGTAGTGTTTGACGAGGTTGAGGATATGAGAAATGAAGGAAGGAACCCTGCGGGTTCTTGGAAGAGGAAAGAGAGTGATGGTGGAAAATCAACATTGGATGAATTGATGAAAGAGGAAGAGAAGAAAAAAGAGAAAAATTAACAGGAGGGATTACTCGTTGTGTGAGGGGATTTCTGTCAAGGTCTTGAGCAAAGAAGCCTTGACTGCCAAGGGCTATTACAAACAGAAAGGTGGTGTTAAAGATGATCCACAAATATGTTCGGGAAATAGAAATGCTTGAAAGCAAGTCTGTGCTCAGAATTGGTCAGGGAGAGCTTGAAACTGTGATTTCCCAGATTGGGGGTCTTGTGAAGATAGTCAATGGGGCATATTGTGGGTCAACAGCAAGATTGTTAGGGGTTGATACGGATCGCTCGTGCCAAAGCACAAATAGAGCAAGGTCCCTACGGTGGAAGAGTTCTTAAGGCTGTGGAACACGAGGATAATTTGTAAAATAGCCCAGAGAGTTTAATGGATTAAGTGCAGAACTATTCTGTTTAGACCCATAATATGGAGAGTTCATACTACTGTTCTTATATATACATATATGAAAAAGTAATACCAAAACAATTATTGAAATCAGAATTCAGAATTGCGCAAGTGAATCCTGAAGTCAAAATCCAATTGTTATTATTATCATCGTTTAAATATGATTCTTTATATTTTTATTATCATTTTTTAATTAAAATATAATAAATATATAATTTTTTAATTAAAGCATAAATGTATAATTTAATTAAAAATTCATACAATCATTAACAAAAATTTTGCATTTATCATATTATTATTATTATTAAAAAACATACAATTTTTTTCCCTTAAGCACATAATGCTTGCTTTCTTGCTAGCGTTGTTGTTATTATTATTAACCATATATCATTGTTCTTATATATTTGCTTAATGGGCACAGATGTATTTAGACACAATTATGAAACATAAAACATATATTATCCGAAAAGCACCTAAGATTGACAAGTGAAACTGATACCGATATATACAAAACTATTGAAATGATTTTAAGCTTCAGGGCTAATCTTATTAGACTTATATCATGCAGACGTTCACACGTATTGCCATTTCATAACGATCCTGAGGTAAAGCCTTGTGTTGTTCAGACCCACAATGAAAATTGAACAGAAGCCATTCCAATATTGGATCTTGCTAACTTCCACAAGCCAAACACTCTTCACGGTTTGTCAGAGAACACACCATTTGTGCCATCTTGGTATCATCATCATCATCATCATCCTCCACCTTAGGCTTTTCCTGCATTTGCAACAAAAATCTTTTCTTATGAACATGTAAAGAATAAAAAAATTTAACGAGGAGATTGATCATAATGAACTTTTACTACTTTGAGAGCAGAGGTATCAACAGTGAATTTGATAGCATCTGCTGCAGCTCGTGACCGGAGATAATACATCCCAGTCTTCAGACCCTATCATTCCCAAACAGAAATCAATAACATCAATCAGAAAACAATTGGCTTAAATTTGACCTGGCAAGAGATAATTTCAGAGAGGAATTAAAAATTTTGGTTAATGGCTTTTATATGCCCAAGAATTAATTTCAATGTGCAAGCAAAACATATAGATTAAACATCCAGATATATATTGCCAAACCAGAAAATACTAGATTAGAGGCCAAACGTGCCTATGAATTTAAGACTTGGAACTACAAAGGTTCATAATGTGCTTCAAAATAGAAATAATAACAGTTTGGACTATGCATACATATAAAAAGAAGCCAGCTTTACAGAGTTGCATGGAAGATACCTCATTAGAGTCATAACATGTCTATGACCTAATAACCAGAAAATTGTCTATAATTTGCTCCGAAATTGGTGGGGGAAAAATAAAAGAAAGAAGATGATGATACCTTGGACCATGCATAGAAATGCAAGGAAGTCAGCTTTCCGAAGTTAGGTTGATCCATGTGAATATTTAAGCTTTGACTCTGATCTATATAGCACCCCCGATCAACAGCCATATCAACCAATGTCTTTTGCTTGATCTCCCAAACAGTTCTGATCAAACCATATAGTGTTAGTAAGAATGTATTACAGCCACATTTGGGTTGGTTAAATTATTGCAAATCTCATACTTGTATATGAATTTCAGCTCATTGGGTATTTCTGGGATTTTCTGAACTGAACCATCCTCATAGATGATCTTATTCTTGATTGTAGGAGACCACAGTCCCATCTCAGTCAGGTCATGAAGAAGATGCTTGTTCACCACAACAAATTCACCACTGAGAGATAAACAGTTAGAACTTATAGGCAAGATAGGACAATAATATACCTAGATAGAATGACTTGGGATAGTGACAATACATACCTTAAAACTCTGCGACTGTAGATATTGGAAGTATATGGCTCAAAACACTCATTATTTCCAAGAATCTGGCTAGTAGACGCTGTTGGCATAGGGGATATAAGAAGTGAATTTCTCACACCATTCCTTGATATCATCTCCCTAAGTGCATCCCAATCCCATTGATTTGAGGGTATCTCACCCCACATGTCCGGCTGAAGAATTCCCTGGGCGATACAAAAATAATTTAAGCCATTTGAAACTTAACCAGGCAACCCACCCCCTCCCCCCTCTTCTGAAGAAGACTGAGGGTAACAACTAACCCCAGTTTGGAGGAAAATCTTTTATTACACTTGAGCTGATGACTTAAAAGAGGCCAAAAAAAAAGGAGGATTAGAAAATACTTTCATGTTTATGTACCTTGCTCACAGGACTCCCACTATATGTTTCATAGGGACCTTCCTTTGCAGCTAATTCAGAAGAAGTTTTCAAAGCATGATAATATATAGTTGCAAAAATCGCTGTGTTCAACTGCTGAGCCTGCACTCCATATCCAAGTCAACTATCAGACCAAAGTACATCTAACTTAAAGTGGAGATGACTACCAGCCTCAAGAAAATGATTTACCTCTGGTGAATCAAATGCCATGCCAAGAAGTATGAAAGTATCAGCAAGACCCTGAACTCCAATGCCAATAGGTCTATGCCGGAAGTTTGATCTTCTTGCATTTTCAACTGGGTAGTAATTAACATCAATTATTTTATTAAGATTGGTCGTCACCACTGCAGTAACCTGACATCAGTCACAAGTCCACACAGCCATTAAAAGTCATGTAATGAAATGTCAGAACAAGAGAAATACACAGGTCAAAACTCATGAAAGAACTTTAGGAAGATGGTATTAGTTCACAAGAAACTGTACCTCTGCTAGTTTATCAAAGTCAAAATATCGATTCCTGGAGCCTCTGCTCCCAACAAGCTTTGATGGATGAGACTCCATTGGCACACCCTATAGTAAGCAAGATAATGAATTCCAAATTGGAAAAAACAAATTGATCAAGAAACCAAATAAATGAGTCTAATACATAACATGCTAAAGATGTCCCACCTTCTCTCTTACAAACCGTGGTAGTGCAATTGATGCCAGATTGCATACTGCAGTTTCTGTTGGACTAGTATACTCAATTATCTCAGTGCACAAGTTCGAAGACTTAATTGTGCCTAGATTCTGCTGGTTGCTTTTCCTATTGCAAGAGTCCTAGTTAGAAAAAAAAAAAAAAAAAGAGGAAACATACGACTTTCAGCCCCAAAGAAAAATTACAAAAGGGATAAAGCAAAATACTGTATAGTAAGTTAAACAAGTCTCTGTAGACCACCTTAAAAAGCATGTAAGGGGTTCCAGTTTCAATCTGGGATTTCAGGATTTCAAACCAGAGATTCTGAGCCTGAACCACCTTTTTTGCTTTTCCCTGTGTTAAGACAAAGCACATATAAAAAAAATCAAAGCAATAATCTGCGAAGGCACATTTAAAACATACAACACATAGCCTACATAGACCAAGACTGCACTTACTTCTCTTTCATAATGAATGTACAGCTTCTCAAATTCTTCACCCCAACAATCAGCCAATCCTGTTGCTTCATTGGGGCAAAACAATGACCATTCTCCATTGCTCTGAACTCTTTCCATAAAGAGATCGGGCACCCAGAGAGCATAAAACAGATCTCGAGCACGGTGCTCTTCCTGCAATTGTAACAAATCCATGGTGATAATAATTATTTTGAAGTAACATAACTATAATAGACTATTAACTAAGGTTATTGTTCCATGATAGAAGTAAAAGAACGCCATCCAACTTCCTTTAAGTTCATTCATACCTTTCCATGATTTTTCCGTAACTCCAAAAATTCAAATATATCAGCATGCCATGGCTCCAAGTACACAGCAAATGCACCTACAAGAAGCACATAGTTTATAAAGGAAAGGCAATTTACAAGCATGAATTAAAACATGAATTATTTATAGAAAATATACCTTTCCTCTTGCCTCCCCCTTGATCAACATAACGAGCAGTATCATTGAACACACGCAGCATTGGAACAATACCATTGGATGTCCCATTAGTTCCACGAATATAACTGCCTGTGGCTCGGATGTTATGAACAGAGACACCAATTCCTCCAGCTGATTTGCTGATGACAGCACACTCTTTCAAAGTATCATATATACCTTCTATACTATCATCTTTCATGCACACAAGAAAGCAACTACTCAACTGCCAAAGCACATAAACAGAGCCAAATTTAACAATTCACCATTGTATTACTCTTAGAGGTACACAGTATAGAAAGGACAACAATATGAGCACAAGCTCACAGAACAAGGAGATAAAAAGGAGAGATGGAAGGCAGAAGCATAAATAGTAATCATACTTGAGGCCTGGGCGTTCCTGCATTGAAAAGAGTGGGAGATGCATGAGTGAACCATCGCTGAGACATCAAATGGTATGTTTGGACAGCAGAATCTATGTCATCCTTGTGAATTCCAACAGCAACCCTCATCAGCATGTGTTGAGGCCTTTCCACAACCTTCCCCTGAACCTTTAAGAGATAGGACCTCTCAAGGGTTTTGAAACCAAAATAATCGTAGTCGAAGTCTCTATCATAGATTATCTCACTGTCTAAACGAGCAGCATTCTACAAATAAAAAGGAAATATCACACACGTAAAAACATGACATAAAATAAGATGATAACAACTAGGAAAAAAATTTAATTACACATTCCAATCAATGTTACATACTGAATATAAAAGATCAATGATAAGGAAAGATACCTTCATAATTAATTCATAGACATCATCGGCTATCAGAGGAGCCTTCAAACCAGATCTCTCATTGAAATGAGAGTACATGATTTTGACCCTGGAACCATCACATTTTCACTATGGTAAACAACAGATCTGCTAGCCTGAATAAAGTAAGCATATATACCATTTCCAGTGATACATACGTCTCAGAAAATGATTTTTTTGTGTTCTTGTGCAGATTGGAAACAGCAATCCTGGCAGCCAACTGCATCAAATATAATCATGGGGGCAAACATGCATGAATAAACAGGCAGCCATATGAGCCTCTAATACCAATATTCCACCAGAAAATTCTATCCTTATTTAACATATGAGCCCTAGAAATAAAGGTTATTTAACAATTATACGTGATGCAGACAAATTCCATCATCAAAAGCATAGACTTGGTGATATTCAATTGAACCCAAATCTACGGGCAACCAAAACGTCCCTCCCCTCAAATCTAAACCAAACGCCTAAACCATGAGAGAAGACCAGGAAAACTCACAGAAGCATAGTCAGGGTGGTTGGCAGTCATGGCAGCGGCAGTTTCAGCAGCCAATTCATCGAGTTGGCTAGTGGTGACACCCTTGTAGACACCAGCGCAAACTTTCTGCGCCACCATAACGGGATCACAGTGGTCGGTGCTCAACCCATAACTGAGCTTCTTCAATCGAGCTGTTATCTTGTCGAAATGTACCGCTTCTTGACGTCCATCTCTCTTCACGACGTACATCTTTCCCGAACCACTGATAAGCGTTTCTCGGTGAAGAATTTCTTCAAACAGGTTAAGCGCACAAGTTGGATGAGAGGATTATGCGTCAATATATAGTAGAGAAAGGCGGGTGAGGAGTGGGGTTTCAAATTTGCAAACTAGGGTTGAATGCTCGATTAAGCTTCCTTTAGAAGTTTGCAATTTGAAATTTTCCCGCCAGATCTTTAATGGTTTGGAATTGGAGGAGCTTATGCTTATTCCTTTTTACTTTATAGCGGGGGCTGCAGTGGCGGGTAAACGGGGATGCAGCTGGCAATGTCTGTCTTCATGTGGGGACCACTAATTCGAAGAAAGAGGAAGGAACCGCGATTGCTTGTAGATATTTTTTTTAATTAAAGTATAATTTTAATTATAAAATCAGTAAATCAATTTTATAAAATAACAAAACAGTCAGACGCTAATAAACTTTAAAAGCAAATAAAAATATTACCTCTTGATCAAAATTACAAAAAAAATATTATTTAATTTAATTTGTGATGATAACTTTTTAAAAGTTTATAATCTTAAGAGTTGGTCTAATGATTAGAGATAAAAACATGTTATTTATTGTAATTATTTGAGTTTAAATTTTAGAACTAATATTTGAAATTTTTATTTTTTAAAATATATTAAGATAATATTAAGAGTGTGTAGTTAAAATAGTTCCAAAAAAATGGAATATAAATGAACAAACAAATTAATTCAAAAATATGCTAGCTTTTCTAAATAAATTAGATTTAAATACAATTTTTTATATTTTTATTATTAATTTTTATTAATTAAAATATGATAAATATATAATTTTTTTAATAATAATATAATAAATAAATGATTTAATTATATATTTATTAAAATTATTATTAGATAATTATATATTTATTATATTTTAATTAAAAATATAAATAATTAGATATAAATTTTATAGTTTCTCAATTATGTATCATGGCACCATCGCAGTTGGCACGGTTCGATGGGTGCTTGTGAGCCATGACAAGGGGGAACGTAAGCCAGTAGGTCCAATCATTAAAATTTGAGTCGGTTAATGGCTACTAATACACAACATTTCTTGGACACTCTCTCGAATATAGTTTTTTTTTAGTTTGCATTTTTATAATTATTATTTAATTTAATAATTAATTCTTTTTATTATTGTTAATAATTAATATATAATGATCATATTTCATCCTTAAAATTATTTTTTATCTTATTTTTCATTTTATTCTATTCTATATGTAAGATGAGTCTAGAGTTTGACCTCACAGGGACAAAACTAGCTGGGAAAACTACATGAATGACCAAACATGCTTTATTTCGCATCTTTTTCACTTTTGTGACAATTGGACTACCACAAAGTTAAATTTGCAGTATCACTTTAATTTCAAAAATTCACGTTCGCTCTTTTTATAACTCTTGAAACTGATCTCTTATTGTGTTACACTTGAAAAAGTTGGATTATCCTACCAAGAAAAACTTGAATTAATAATTATAACAAATTTATTAGAAGTGTAGTAACAATGAGTGTAGGTAATTTTTCTGAAAAGCTTATATTTGAATATTTACTCTATCATATACTCAAAAGAAAGGGACATTTAGTCAACTTGAGAAACATATTGTTACTTGAGGGATTTTATGTAAATTTTTATGTTTTATTTGTTAAGTTAAAATTTAATTATGAAATTGATACATACATTTTAAAACATAATAATTTTTTAAAAATTTTATGAAAATAAAAATATTAAATTCTTTTGAAAATCAATGATAAAAGACCATATATTTTGTTACTAGTAGTAATCTTTGTAAATTCAATAGTTAAAAAAAAATGTGGGTCTCATAAATAAAAATTAAAATTAAAAAATTAAAAAAAATTGTATGGATAAAAAATGCAATACAGTACATATACAGTACACTGACGCAATGCTATAAATAGTGACAAATGAACAGTACACAGATCCAAGAGTTTTATATATATAAAAGAGATTGTGAAAAATAATATTTGACTTAAGCTCTAAATTTTGAATTAAACTATAAATGTTAAATTTCATCTAAAATTATAAACACGAGCAAATTTTAAATGTTGCTTAGTTTGATTTAACATTTAAAAATTTTAAATTGTAATTTTTTGTAATTAAAATGTTTGACTTTATATTTATAATTTTTATCTTCACAATTAAAATTTATATCTAAAAAATAAAATAAAATAAAAATAAATACAAAAGATATTTTACCCTTAATTGAATCATTTCCACTCTACGACTAGAGCAAATCCAATTTTGTAATTTAACACCGAACTCAATCCTAAACTCCAAGGCTCACCATTCAAAGCCATCATCCAAAAAAAAAATCACCACTCCCTTACAGTAGTAGTTATAAACATGATCTTACTCTCAATGTCTTATGATTATTTTGAGTTTGTTTGATGTATAAAATATTAAAAAAATGATCCTACAAAAAATAAAAAATTAATTTTAAATTTAAAAATAATCCCTATATCTCTACTTTTAAAAATAATAAAATATTATTAAATAATAATTACAATAATATACCAAATATTACACAAGAATTATATAAAAATAATCTATTTACATAAGACCCGTTGTATTGTAATATAAAAAGAATGGAAATAACTAACTAATTTTTTGTCCTAAAAGTTGGTATTCAAAACTCAATACAAGCATGACATGCTGCAAAATATTTTTAAAAAGTAACATTAACTAATTATATTACTGTTAAAATATAACTTAATTAAAAAATTAGTCTTTCATAAATAAATTTATTTATTTTAGAGTTGCCCAAACAAAATTAAAAAAATTAATAGTAATTAATTAAAATAAATGTTATTTCCCAACAAAAAACAAGTTGTAACTTGCACAGAAGAAAGAAAAGACTTATATGGCATGGTTAGAATTATTTAAAATTAAACATCAATACTTGCCATTAGAGAATCAATAAAACATCTACTACTTGCAATTTTACCTAATTTTACCATAGGTATTTATAAATAATTTGATGTAAATAAAACACCAATATAGAAAGATCAAAAGAACCATACAAAAAAGAACAATTGTCATATGCAAAAAAAAAAACAACATTATTTAAACAAAGGGTTCCATATTCAAAGTTGCAAAAGAAAAAAAAAAGTTAATCATTTTTCTTGTTTTATAAACTTCTTCCACTTGCTGATGGACATTTTAGTTCCAAGATCAGGTGGTGAACAAGTCAAATCTTCTATATGAAATTTCTTTCACTTATTACACCATAAGAAACACTAGAATTTTTTAGAGTCATAGGTATTGAAAAAGATATATTTAACTGTTAATATTTGTTTTATTGATAGTCATTTAATTGTCAATAAGCATTAATGAAAATATTATCAAAAAAAGTATTATTCACAGTTAATGATCATCAATAAAAATTTTAAAATATTTTCAACAATCATTAACCATTGAAAATACTCTTATCAAAATTACAAAATAATCTTTTATAACCACTAAAAGTAACATTCATAGATTATTTTTGACAATTATAAGTGTTGAAAATACTTTTATAAAAATGCATTTTTAATAATTTTGACCATTGAAAAAGCATGGATAATAATTTTTAATCCAAGTTTCCTTTATATTATTCCTTTTGTATAGCTAAGTATTTAGTTAGTTAGTAACATTATTTAAAGAAATATTTAATGTTAATATTTCTCCACACTTGTATATATATCATCAACCAAATGTTGCAAATGAGTAATGTACAATTACAAAAGTATTTAAAATATAAAACTCCATCATATCAATTCAAATGTCTACAAAATATTCAAAATAGCCATATTGTATAATTTTCAACAATTTCTTCATGCTCGCTAATTCTTGTTCATCAATTATGTAGACTCTTGCAAAGATCAAATGAGCCATCACTGCCATACCTCTAACCATTTTGCAAGCAAGTGCAACTACTTATGGCCCTCTTATAAGAGTCAAATTATCACAAATCCCCAAGTTTGAAAAGCAACCAATTAATCTCTACAACCTAAAAAAAAAATTGCAAGAAAAGTTAATATCCAATGAAGGGCATAAGGAAGAATTATAAATTATGTAATTGCTTAGCTAGAGATCGGTACAACATTTCCATAAAGTTGGCATCTTTCTTAGTGGAATCTTGAAGAATAAGGGCTGTCAATGCAAATTTAGTCTCATAATATATATATTCTTCATGACATAACTTATGTATCAAAGGCCTATTATGGCATAATGGACCCAAAAATGCAAATTTAGTCTCATAATATATATATTCTTCATGACATAACTTATGTATCAAAGGCCTAAGTGTAATATCAACAATAGCATAATCATATAATTATTCAAATGTTGAATAACTTCAAAATATAAATATAAATAAAAGTTGTGTTTAAGATTAATGTACACTTATTTATTTCAAAGGTTTGACTAACTTATAAAACTTTTTTAAACCCAAACAAAAAAATTTAGCCTCTACATCGAATTCACGTATATAACAATCTCCAATGGTGTTTGGTAACTGGTAAAAGAAAATATAGAAATTTTCTTATCTTAGGAGCATGGTAAGAAAAAGGTTCAATCTAAATAGATGAATCCTAAAGCCTAATTTCATTCCTTAATCTCACATTTAGGATGCCACATGAAATAATATATTTTCCTTTTAGAAGAACATTAATTTGCTCTCACCTAACTTGTCTTCAACAATTAACACTTCAAATTTAAGTGAGTTTCCTATCCCATTAAGGAATGCACACACCCTCTTATTCACATTTTCTCATCTCCCAGTGCATTAATGACATTACTAAGTGCAGGAAGACCTCTATTAATGTGTATACCTATTACCAAATAAATATAGGTAATGTCAATGACATCTTTGTAATCGTTATTTTATGTTACTAAAATGTTGTGGCTCACAAATTTTGAACACAAAAATGTATAGGCTTTAAAGATAACCACACACGACCCACCTTCTTTTAATCGAAGACCTTAAGAACTTGTTCTTTTAGCTTATTCAAATCTAGCTAGATCCACTAAATGGAGCTCTGTACAAAGATATTCTTCACCTAAATCCCCATTTAACGTGTCACTACTAGGAGAAACTAAATGGAGTTTATGCATATATTATAATGTAATTGTGATGATGGCATGTGATCAGCCAATATAAGTAGAAGCAAGGCCATAAGTCACTTGTATATTAAGACTCAATCAACTGCAAGTCATTAAATAGGCTTTTACCATAGTTCAAATTTGTTGCTTGATTCAATAATCCAATACAAACTATAAAAGAAAATCAAATTTTAACTTCTAAATAAGCGCTCGTAATGTGATAGGAATAAACACAAACAAATTTTGTTTTATTATAAAGATCTAAAAACTAGTTGGGACTTGAAACTTACAATTAGATATCCTTATAAGCAAATTGTTGTTTGACTTTTGTTTGAAACTTACCATTAAATATCCTTATGATATCCTTGTTATATCAACCTTAATTAAAACTTATACCTCTCCATCATCTTTCATGTGCTCCATAATACTTAATTAAGTATGGGAGTAAACCAATACCTGCTTGATTGAAGTTGTAGTGTTAAAAAAATGAACCTCATACCCTGTAATTCATATTTCAGATCAATGAACATCATACGTGAAGCTTAACATCTATGTATGGGAATGAAAAGTTATAAGCAAGCAATTACCTATACATGTAGAAAAATAATTGGGTAAGTAAGAGGTAGTTCTACATTTGCAATGTCCTACATACATATATATATATATATATATCAAATATTAAGCATAGGGAATTTCCCAGTGAAAGACATTTAAAGAGAAAAAAAAAGATAGTGAGAGAAGGAATGATAGATTATCTACCTATGCCAATAAGTTATTATCTGTATACATGTTGCATGATCTTCATCAAGGATAACCTCTCACTTTTAAATCACTGGTTGAGTCTTATTACCAATAAAAAATACCTTATAACTTAACTATTGTAAGCATTTTCATGGACTTATCATCTTTGAACACCAAATCCTTATTGTCCCCCTTATAGCATTTCAGAGATAACTTTTATCAAGAAAATTTATTAAAAATATATCAAGAGAAAATAAGAAAAGGCTTTGACAATCGGAAGAGCAAAAATTTAACAGCAAATGAAAAGCCACATTCTATAAGCAAAGGTTGAGAGGATCAAGTATCCACCAAATTAAACCATTGAATAGGGTACCTAAACTATAAGTTAAAAGTCAATTCCTGTTTAATTATGCCCTTGTGGTATGAGATACTTTCATCACTATCAGCCTCTCAATTTCCCTTGCTTTGTTCTATTCACTTCTTCACTCTCTCTCAATCTAGTGTGGAATAAGGAAGCAATAACTTTGGAGAGTAATTGCCCTTTACCTTACCCATTGCCTTTTAACTCCACATTAAGCATTAAAGAAAAGGAAAAAAAGTCATAAATACACAAAATTCCAAAATCAAGGATGGGGGAAAGTAAAACTTATAGGCTATAAAGGCAAAGTGGGAGTTCGACCTATGATGATCAACTGTACCCAACCATATCCAACAAACTTCAACAAAGCACCCCACAATGGCAAATTCTCACACAACACCCTGTCATAAACCTTAAACAAATTTCTAAGGTCTCTGGCCATACCCAACTTTGAAAGCTACCTAAGATTATAAACAACTAGCCTTTATAAAACATCTTAAAGCATCAAATATCCTTCCTCTCTCTCATGATCTACAAGTCTCCCATCCTCCTCTCTTACTCTTATAGATATGTGTCAATAAAAGTGGGAATAGGAAAAGTGCCAATCTTGAGTACAGGTAGCCAAAATGTTTTAGGAAAAAAATTAAAATGGGCAAAATTTGACTTTGTTCAACAAAAATTAATGACCGTAAAAAATAATGAGTTGAAAATACTCACTTTTCCTGTAGTGTTAATAGGTGTCACTGAAGGCATATCCAATTGCTTAACAAAGGTCCAAGCACTTCCAGAATTTATTTCCTATACAATAAATTTATTAATAACCAACTGAGAAGCTACATTTATAAAGTAACATAATCATTTATTCAATTGAAGAGTATAACTACCTTTTCAGTTAAAGAGACATGCGAACAGTTTGCACCATCTCCACCATCCTACAATAATGTTCATCAAACTTTGAATAAATTAGAATACCAATAAGAATGAAAATAGGAGAGCATATTTATAACATCACCTCATAATTCCCACAGGATGCTTCATGCGATCCTATAACAGATTGATCACTACAAAGTTTCATAACAGTATATTATGGTTATTGTACACTAAGTTTGTCTAGTTTAGTTTTGAGTTTGAATAAAAACTTATTCCCCAACAAATTATCCAACTTCTAAAGAGCATGATTTATATCCCCATACTCTTGAAGTAATATAATGGTCACGTGATGTGTGTGTGTCTATATATATATATATATATATAACTTATAATAAGTTGACAATTATTAGATTTTACCAACAAAACTTTCTCTTTTAAGAAAGCAGTAGTACAATCAAGATATTGTGAAACTTCATAATAAAAAAGAATTTCAGTTACATTACTTGTTGATAGAAAATTAAGTCCATAATTATTCAAATTAAATAATAAGTTGCTAATCTTTAATTACATAAATCAAATACTAATTCTACATAAATCATAATACCACTTGAGAGTGAAAACTTAAAAAGGTACAAGTTTTTTTTTTCATTCATAAAAGAAAACTTATAATTAATAAATTTCAGTTTGTGATTCCAACAAACAAATAACATTGGATCTTATGTAAATATATTAAACAATAATATCAGCAGAAATATAGTGAAAATACTTACCTAAAGCAAAAGTTGATGTTAGAAAATTCTCAGTATGGATACTTTGTCTTATGATTCATTTGAGATTGATTAGAGAAATTATGATGATTGTTTAATTGGTTTAGAGACCATAACTCTAATATATCTTTAAGTTAAACATTTTTAATTTAAGGTTTGTCAATTATAACTGAGGTGTTATTGAGTTTATACAATTAAAAAGACTATATTTTAAAACAATGATATTTCTATACACTTATTTAATTAAACACTTTATTAGAACAAATAATTAGACCCCTTTTAAAAATATAGATAACATATATACAATTATATTAATATATGAAATCATTTAATAAAAAATTACTAACACAAGTTCCATTACAAAAAAAAAAGCAAATTTGCGGTGGAATTTTATGTCACAAATATTTTTGTCGCTAATCAAGTTAGCGACAAAAAATTCAGTCATTAATGAGCAGAATAGTCAATTTTAATTTTGCAACAGATTTTTGTGACGCGGAATTTCATCACTAATTTTGCAACATAATTTCTCATCACAAACTTTTTTATTGCTAATCCATCACAAATGATAATTTAAATTTTTTAATGATTTATATAATATAATAATTTAAATATTATTAATTACGTATATATTATAATTTAATTATTTATATATTATAATTTAAATTATAAAATTAATAATTTAGTGATTTTAATATCAAAATAATAAAATTTGATAAGTACTAATGTGCTTAATTATTTTATGGTCGATAAAAACTCTCTGTTTCTATTCAAAATTTAGAAGATTTACAATTTATTTATTCTAAATCATATATTAAATTAAATATATAATACATTTAATTAATTAAAAGTAGTAAAAAAATTTACAAACTTAAAATCATAATTTAAAAAATGTTATATAAGGAATGATTTTATTAAAAATATAATAAATAAATAAATATCAAATAAATATTTCACTCAAAAAAATACAAAAGATAAACAATATTGACAAAAAAATATGACAAGATGTCTCTTTCCCAAGATTTTACAAATATTAATAGTGATTCCATTCATCCACTGTACTTTAATAATGTTGTTTGTCCCTTGCTTTTCTCCTTTCCCGTTTTCCCTCTCTGTCATGTCGTGATTCTTCAATTTTTGTATTTAAGTTAAATTCACACATTCTTTCTGTCTCTCTCTTTCTTGCTGTGCTTTCCTAATTGATCATATCAAGGTTTTCCCTTCCTTGAAAACTGAAACTTTCTCTCATTTAAATCTTAAATCTCTTAAATTCTCTTAGAAAAAGCAAAGATTGAATACCAACAGGTGCAGAATCATAAAAGAAGTGAAAGGCATGATCTAAGATCTAATACTTATACGCATCTAATTGATAAATTTGAGAGAGGAAGGGGGATCTTCCCACTTTCAAATGAATGTAGTTCCATTAATGAATTCCTTTATCTTATACATGATTCCTTAAGAAGAGAACGAATGCTAACCCTAACCTTAAATGGCAAGGAAGGTGAGATGTAAAGAGGAACTTGGGATTGGTTATGTTGTTGTGACTTATTTGTAATTTGTTCAGTAGATGAATTTTCATTATTAATCAGTCATTTAATTCTGTTTCGGTTGTTTTTGAATAAATTTTGTTTCTATGAATTCTTAAACTATTTGATTTGATCAAAAGCTCTTTAGGAGACAACTTGGTGGGCACTCTACTGAAAACTAGTTACTTTTATTAATCTTGGCCAATTTGATAACTGTAAGTAAAATTTTATTTACCAAGATTTTTGTGTTATTGTTAGGGAGCCAATTAATTATAATCAATTAGATTATGAATTTCATTGTTTTCAATTTCAACTTAGCTTTCTTACTTTGTTTTTTTGGCCAATTCCAGAGCTTGCAATTTTGGTGTTTTGAGGTAATTCTACATATTACTTGTTTTAGGGGCAACTAACTCTAATTGAGTTGAAATTTAGTATATAGGTTTTGGGAGTTGTGAAGAACAATAGTCACTGCTATGAGTGAGATTGGCCATTTCTTGGTCAAACTTTATCATTTAAACCACTTTTCTAATTTTTTAATATTTTTTCAACTATTTATAGCAAATTTTTTAAAAATCATTTTAATTTTTATTTGGCATTTTTTGGTGTTTTCTTTGGTTTTATTTCACGTTTGGTGTATAACTAGATTTTCTGATAATAATTTGATTTGATTTTGATTTTAAAATTAAGAGGAACTTTCGTAAGTAGGCTAGAAATCATAGAATTAAAAATAGTGTAGTTGCTAAATTGGGTGTTGAGTTAAATGATTTCATTAAAATAAAAATTAAATAAACAAAAAGAACAAATAATTTTATATTTTATAATTAATAAATTAAATATGATGGCTTTCACATGGACCAAGCACCAGCAGTAACCCTATAAGGCCCATATAACCTAAGTAACTCTAATCCATTTCTAAAATCCCAAATAATTCCAAAAGCCAAAATGACCCAAGTCCAAATAGTCTAACACCCAAAAGAAAAAAGAAAAAAAGAAAAAAAAGGCTAGAAGAAAAATCAAAAGGGAAAAAGAACCTAAAACAAACAATAATGAAAACCAACAAGAGAGAGAAAAATGAAAAAATTAAGAAAATAAAACTAACAAAAAAAATGATGCAATGCAGTTGAAGAAATCCTGCCCGTTCATATGATCGAAGAGCTGAGGCAAGGCTATATTTCCTATTTACTCTAAATAGCCCCAAACATTGCATTTTGGTACATTCTCTCCATCATGCAACTAACACAAAATTGTGTCTACATTTCATGCAATCTGCTTTGCTAATCGCTATTTGAGGCTTTACTTACAGGTCTCAGCCATGGCAAGAACTAGCTTCGTTGGGGCTTCATCCACAAGATCTATGGCATCCTTTCTTTCCAACTTCTCCTAACCACCCTTAGCTTCATCATTTATTTCCTTCATCACCATCTTCTATTCCTCCCCTCAACGATCTTCTCAAGGGCAACTTTAGCCTTCTTCTCTTCATCATCTTCTTCCCTTTCCTTTGTATGTTTCCTTGATGATCTCTTGAGAATCTGTTAATTTCGATTTTTTATGGGTTTTCAAGGAATTTGTACTTTTTTTTTAATTTAGTCCAAGGTTTTTTGTTTTTGCTTATCTACTCTTGATTTTTTTTTTATCTACCAAGAATTTGTAAATTTAGATTTTCCTTTTTCATTTTCTCTAGGTTTTTCTAAAGGAATTTGTTCCAATTTTCCTATTTTTTTCTAAGATTTTTCCATCTATTCATGTCCTCTTATTTTTTTTATAATCTGCTAATAATTTTTTGTTGCAATGGGCATCCTGGTATTTTGACATGAGTTTGGACAAACTCTTTTCAATACAATGAATATTTATGCATTTATTTATTTTGTATGTTATGTTTTTGTGAATTTAACATTGTACTGCAATCAAATTATCACTAATGTTTGTTTTTTTCTTTCTAGCTATCGTTTCATTGATATATTACACTTTTCAAGTATATAATGGTTTTTCTTTTAACTTGGTTTTCACGCTCGCTAAATCCTTTTTAAGAATAATCAATGTGTATGCCTTAAATGTAGTATGACGTGTTGACAACATTTCTAAACACTACTTCTCTTTTGAGATTGGTTTGAGATGCCATTAAGTGATTTATTCTTGTAAGAGGATATCATTTTTTTTGCTATTGTATTGTTTCTTTTATCGTATCCCCATTAAATGTTGTTATAATTTATAAAGAATTAACAAAGAAGGGTATTTGTCATTCATATATTCATTGTTGCAAATTACTTAAACTTGGGCAAATTCATTTCCTTTGTCGTGTAATTGCTATAAATATTTAGACTTACCTAAGTGCCAAAAAATAAACTCAATAAAACTTATAATGGGTCTTACTAAATCAAAGGGAAGCTCTAGATTGATTGTAGATCTTTTTAATATCCTTGATCTAATATTTGCCTACTATAGAAAATAGAAGAGAGAGGCTCAATTATTGAGAGGAATTTCAGTAGGGAAATAGAGGAGGCCGTGGGGTTTTGTGAAAAGTGAAGGAAGCATTGTAAACTTAAAGAATATAATCAAGTAGGTATGGATTTCAATTTATAAGTTGTAATTTGATGTGTAGACCTACTGTGTCAATGGAAGCTTGATTCCTAATGTTAGTTTAATTGGTCTTTGAGTTGTAGTTGATTGATTTTGAATCCATGAACAACATCTTATTAACTAGTCTCATGTCCATTACTGATCAATTGTAGGCAATTCTTTAATACTAGTGTTGTGCCTAATAGACAATAGGCTCATGTTCATAGAGAAATTTGGCCCAACCCCCATCTTTTAATTTTTAATTCATTTTACTTTCCTTTTGTGTGTTTTGTTAAGTTAGAAACCACCACAAAATATATTATAAAACATATGACACATTTAAGATTTTAGGAACCATGTACATTAGCTAGTTCATTTTTATTTTTATTTTCACATATGCTGCCCTCTAATGTGCTTTGTGCTACTTTTCTAACTCAAATAAAATAATAACATAAGCTTTAATTAAGAGATATTAATTATTGGCTTTTTTGTTTTGATTGGTTGGGAGATAGAGTGGAGGTGCTAGAAAATCGAAGATAGATGTATAATAGAGTATATTCAAGTTGTTGATGTTTTACAATAGAGTTTAAGTAAGGTGTTAAAAAGGTTCTTGCCCATACATGTTGATTGCCTTCTTTTTTGCATTTAGAGAAGATTAAGTGTCCATGTGTCCGGTATAAATATAAGAATCATTTATGTGTAGACAAGGTGAAGGTGCACCTTTATAAATATAGATTTAAGCTTGACTACTATATATGGACTAGTTATGGCGAAACACTAATTGAGTATCATTCACCCGTGTGTCTAATGCCAAACATCTAACATGTCTTACATGAGCCGCTTAAGAACCAACTAACACTATATAAGACCATGGAGATGGATGTAACAAGGCCAAGTTTCAGGGATAACTACAATAAAAGTATTGAAAAGATGCCAAATTCAGATGTAAGGGCATTCTATAACATGTTGCATGTTGCACAACAGCCCTTATGGGAAGGTTGTAAAGAGAAATTTGAACTTTCAACAATTGTGCAGTCACTAAGCATTAAGGTAGAGATCAGCATGTCATAACAAAACTACAATTCAATGTCACGACTTATGAAAAGGACACAACTTAAAGATATTGGTATGCCTACAGACTTGTATCAAACAAATAAATTGGTGTCAAACTTAGGGCTTGTTATATGAAGATCAATTGTTATGTGACTAGGTGGATGTTATATTATAAAGATGATGTGAATGCAACTTAATGTAACTTTTGCAGTGAAATAAGGTATGCTGCAAGAAAGTATCATGAATAAAAATTGCAAACAAGTAGTTATGGCACCTATCACTAATTCCTAAACTTTAGAGATTATTTGCTTTTAAAAAAACAATAAAGGAAATGAGGTGGCATTATGAGAACTATCAAGATTTTGGTGTCTTCACTCACCCATCCTATGGAGAAGTGTGGAAGGTGTTTGATAGCTTATACCCTAACTTTGGTGTTTTGCCTAAAGATGTATGGATTAAAGAGTTATGATTATTATGTATTTATGTAATGCTTGCTTCCCATTGCCTTTGGTGCTTTACTTAAAGCTGTATGAAATCTTATAACTAAGTTTAGTTAGTTATTTAGAGAACTTTATCCCATTACCTTGATGATGGCACAACTAGAGTTATTAGAGCAAAATATTATTGTGACATTATGCAAGTTGGAAAATGCCTTCTGCCCTAAGTTCTTTGACTTAATAGAGTGTCCACCCATCCACCTTACCTATGAAGCCAAGGTTAGGGGACTCGTTCAATATCGATGAATGTATCCATTTGAAAGGTAATAAAATTTATTACTATATACTTGAAATGAATATATGTTTGAACATGTTCAACTGCTCTTTATGTAGGTTCCTCCATACCTCAAAGCAAAAAGTTAATAACAAAGTCCAGGTAGAAGGATCTACATATGAAGCTTATATAATTAAGAGGATCGTACCATTTTGCTTACATTACTTTGAACATGATGTGCTATCAAGAATAATGGGACCTCCAAGAAATAATGATGATGGAGAATTGTAACACCTTACTGACTACACTCTAGTTTATCTCCCTCTAGGCTTGACTCCATATGATTTTCCAGAAAACTGACCGAAACCGTGGTATTTTACTACTTAAAGTCGGGGTTTAACCGGTCATATTTTGCCCCATGGGTCCCGTGAACCCATCATTCACATTCTCTACTCAAACACCATTTATACAACTTGTACATAATCTCAAACAACTCACAAACCACGGGTAAGAAGCCAAAAACTCAGAAAATACAATTTCTCAATTGGTCCATAAATCATATTTTTGGCTCCAACTTTGGAAAATCACAACTAGTTCTAGAAAAATGGGAATCAAGCAAATCATAGCTCTCTGGAAAGCTTGGGATGTTAAATTCACACTAAAAATAACTCCCAGCCTCAATCCCAACGTTTAGACCCTCATTGACATCGAAAAAGGAACAGATGTCCAGCTGTCCTTGATGCTGGTGCAGTTTACTATCATGAACTTCGGAAAGTCGTAATTAAATCCACAAAAATCCAATTAAGGCAAACTATATCAATTTGGAAAGCTACAGATGTGGAATATAGGAGAAAAATAAGTCCAGATCAGTTCAGGAGTTCTAAGACCTCGAAACCCGATAAAACAGTAATGAAGGTCAGAAACTTCCCTGATGCTGATACAGAACTTCAGTAAATCGTTTCTCTCTCTACAGACCTCCAATTAAGGTGCTTCTAGTTGGTGTAGGTCACTGTGGATATCTAGTTTATGCTCCTAAAGTTTCATGACGTTTGGACATCATTTGGTCTATGGATGACATGATTTCATTTTCAGACCCAATGTACAGTACCATGACCAAACCATTGAAATTCCCCAATTTCAACAATTCACCAAATATTCTCTAGACCTCCGAATATTACCCACTCTAGCTTCTCAAGAAGCTCTCAATAGACTCTAGAGGCATGCCAAATTCCATACCAAGAAGAGCTCATCTAGTCATACTTTGACGGAGCTCACCTAATTAGTAGTTTTAGCACCATATGGGGTTCAAAACGGGTCTAAATGACTTCCCACATGCTCTAACCTCTATTGGGCAAATTTAAAAGTACAACCATAACATATGTGAATTATCTAAATAACTCAAATCATCATACATTCCAAGTTCACTATGCTATGGAAGAGCACTGTTTCATATGTGCCTCAAAAGGCCAATTTATACATTCTCATTACTTCGGTCCTTTACACGATTCATATATTATCTATACATACATTTACATGTGCTCATATAGTTACAACTCAAAAATGATAGGTGCATCTTCATTTTGGCACCTTATACATCAAAAGAACCAAAAAGCTATACATCATTTTAACTATGCTCTTCTAGGCTCCGTGAGGTGTGCTCGCCTCTCCTTGAACACCACCTGGATAATAGGATGGGATGGGAAGGGGGTGAGATTCGGGAGAATCTCAATAGCTCATACTCATTCAAGATGCAACCAAGGCATATAGCTAGTCAAGCATGCATACAAGCCACAATCACACCACACATGCCATGCTATCAAACCAATGCCAAGACTAGGCTCTAGGGACTTTCGGTCTAGCCTCACCCGAGCTTTAGGACTTTTGGATCGGCCTCACCCTTGGTTTAGGGACTTTTGGCTCCTCCTCACCCGTCTCAAGGGACTTTCGGCACCACCTCACCCGAGCAATTTTCACACATCATATCATAAACATATTGGTACCAATGCATCAAGGCAAAATCAATGGCATATCTCATCATACAAGCACATACTCAACATGTAATGACTATTACACAACCAGGAATGCAACAAGAATAGAGTAGAGAGCTACCTTCTCAGATTACACAAGTCTTCCCTTTCAATTTCTCCTCTCCCTCCTTGATTTCACACTCACAACACACAACAAGGTGGAGTTTCTTCCTTTGAGCCTAGGCATAACAAAGAGCACCAAATCATTCTCTCATAGCTTAAATAACTCTCACAAAGCTAAAAGAGATTTTTCATCAAGTTAAACCCTCACTACCCTTACAGATCTAGGGATTCTCTCTCTAGAACTCTACTCATTTTCCTTCCTCTCTCAAGCCCTCAAAGAAGAAAACATGGAAGAAGAAATGAAGATAAATGCGTTCTACCCTCCTTCTAGTTTTCCCACTTCCCTCTTATAAACCTAACCCAAAACAATTTCTAAAACCGTAGAAAGAGAAAGCAAAAAGGAGGAGACAACAAGCTAAAGAGAAAAGTTAGGGAAATCTAAAGATTACTCACCTCTTTGCTTGATCTCCTTGCTTCTTGGCCTCTCTCTCTCTCCACCGCTCTCTTCTCTCTCTTTGGTCGAAGCTTAGGTCGGTTCTAAGAGAAAGGAAAAGTTTAGACTCTTTTAAAAAGTCAAAATCTCTCTTTTTACGCTTTTTCTGGACCGCTCTCGCTATAGCGAATCATCATCCTCGCTACGGCGAGCTCGTGCAAGTTCCAGACTTTGCCTTCGCTATGGCGTCGCTACGGCGAGCTCTGCCTATTCCAGACCTCTGCCTTCGCTATAACGCTGCTATGGCGAGCAACTCCCTGATTTCTGTATGGAATGTCGCACTCGCTACAGCTAGGAACATCTTTGCTATTGCGAGGAGGCATTCTCGCTATGGCGACTCTATTTCTCGCTATGGCGAGAAGACTTAGAAAATTTTCAGCTCTCCGAAAATTTTCCAGCTTCCTCTTTTCTCATTTTTCTCCCATTCCTTTTCTGGTTGTTACAAGAATCGGGCCTACTTGCTATTTTCATTTTTAACTATCTTAAAAGGCCTTATAGAGAATGCAAGTCTCATTCCTTGAATAATCAAGAAGTGCAAGTTGCCATAAAATATATTTTAATAAATTATGATGAAGTACAATCTTATATTAAGTAAGTGATATTACTTACACATTTTTTATTTATATATGTTTAACACATTTCTTTGTTATGCAATTTATTTGTTTATGTGTTAACTTTGTCCAATTCTCAAATACAGATGTTGAGATAGAAGCTCAAATCAAAGCAAATTTTTTCTCCTAATTTTGAAAACATGTAAATAATAATAAATTGAAATTAATTATGTCTTAAAAGTAACTTAACACACATAAAATATTACAAAATGTCACCTTGGTTTAAAACCCAACTAATAATGTTCTGGATCTATTTTTACATCATAGAGCTTGGGGACCAAAGAGAAGCGTTAGAACTTAGCCTATTTACTTTGTTAATGGAAACAGATTTCACATACATTCATTAAGCCATACAAAATCAATAATAAATAGTGGTGGATGCATTAAAATGATTAACTTTACACAGTCAGAAGATAACTTTTATTGCATTTTAGAAGAGATTTTAAAGATTGAATACATGGGGGTTATTGTGAATCAATTACTGTTGTTTAATTGTCAATGGTATGATCATTCATCTAATCATGGTATGAAGGTTCACAGATAATATGGAATTATTAAAGTTTATGAATTGAGGAGGTATAACAAGTTTGATCCATTATTTGCACAACAAGCGACACAAGTGTATTACACGCATTATCTTAGCTGCCATTAGAAGGCTAATTGGTTAGCCGTTATAAAGATTAAGGCCCGTAGTATAATTGATGCTCCTGCATCTGAAGCAAATAGAGGGCCATTTCAAGTGGATGGATTAGAAGTCATACTATCTACAATTATCCCAAATAACAAATTCCATAAGTTAAGAGACACTGAAGGTTCCTATGAAGAAATAGATATGTCAATCACTAACATAATTTATGAAGAAGAAGAAGAAGATAATGACAATGATGATGATGATGACAATGACAATGACGACTACAACAACGATAAAGATAATGACGCATAAATTAGAGTTAAGTTTGATTTTGTTTTGATAATGTATTTTGCTATTTTGATTGAGTTTAAATTGATTTTGGTTACATTTTTTATTTAATTTTTTGTCAACTTATAATGACTTAAGGTTTGATGTTGCATATGTAGATGTCAAGTCATGACTTTAGGCAAGTTTATGCCCAATGGAGCATCTCTACACCCTTCACTATTTTCTTATCCTCCAACTTCAACACTTGCATCAATTCCTACAGTGCTAAATGCATCCACTACACTTGCATTGGCTCTAATCATGCCTGAATTGTCTAAGAGACCCTTAGCATTACTTATATCATCTCTTCCAATAGCATCTCTTAGCTTGTAATACTCACATCTCACTCTTTAAGGTCCTCTCACTTGTTCTACACCAATGCCACCTATTTAACCTTTTAGCCATGACCCCATAAACAATCTAACATGGTTGTATATGAACAAGTACATAAGTCATAAAGTTTAAATTATTTTATTTGTTATTCAGTTAATAGCTTAGTACTATTCTAACATTTACAATCACTGATGTTAGATGATTGGGTTTAATTCTATCATCATTGTTGCTCATGATATTTTTCCCATAATTTAAGCAAAATTTAAACATCCATGTCACAGTTGGTAAGTAATGCCTTTCGAGGTTAAGCAACTGTGGTTTAATGAATGGGTAATATATATCTTATCCCATTATATATGTATCATGTGTTTTTTTTTTCATTTTGTTTGAATTTTTATTTTTTTTACTTATGTAGAAAAATTATAAATGGTTGCCATAATATGACTAAGTAATTAGACACAATTGAAATAAAAAGTGTAGGGACATCTTGCAAAATGCAATGCCCATAGTCTAGTTAGACTTGGAAAAGGGGACCATGCCTAATTGGATTCCAAATGACATAATGGTCTAATTTTGGAAGTCATATGAGTATAAGGTTGTGTGCTAAATAGTTAAAAACAACCGAACGTCCATCATAGGAGACATGCAACATAAAAGGGGTAGTGTTCCTTTAACTGAGCATAAGAGGAGGTTGGTAAGCATTTAAATTCAAATGCAATCATCATTTATTTAATGTATGAAATAACTAATATTAATAAATAATTACAAACTTCAAAACTTATAAGGCCACTTACAATGTTTGAATTGTTCAAGCACACACATTATGACGAGACAACTGGTTAATTTGTGAACCATAGGACAACTGAAGTTTATATATGTATATGTCTATCTTTTTCTTTCTTATTAGGATTGTATTGATGGCCGGAGGCTTAACTAACTGTAGTGTGAGTCTTGATTTTTTATTTTAATTATCATTGGACTTGTGCTGACGGTTGGAGACCGGACTAACTGTAGTATGAGTTTTGATTTTTTGTTTTGATTATCATTGGAATTATGCTGACAGCTAGAAGCCTGACTAGTTGCAGTGTGAGTTTTGATTGTCACTGGAATTGTGAAATCATTTATTTAATTCTTTTTACTTATTCAATTGCTCTGTGGTTATCAGCATCATTGCATATTCTTTCCATACATCTAATCATGTAGTTTTAATATTTAATTACTTTGATTATGATGGCTGAATATATTTATAGTTTCAAGATATTTATTCTTTATTATATGATCACACTTCATGTTTTTTTATTTCAGAGGAAATATCACACTTTATATTGATACTATATGATAGAGTAAAATACTTAAACATGTGCATACTTTTTGGTTTTGAATGCATTTTTATTGTTTTCTTTATTGTAAAATTATATTTCTATGCTTCCTTTAATAGGCTAATTATTTGAGGCTTAAGAATGCCAGAGCTTTTACTCAGGACTCAACACACGTAGCATTAAATGATATAGATGATGATGATGAAGTCACCTTATGGTTAGAGATTATGAGTGGTAAGAATAAAAAAGGTCACATCTTCAGATAGGATCTAAGGCTCTAGATATTGATGATATCTGTTCTTATAGAACCTTTTCTTCTGTTTATAACTCAAGACATCATTCGAATTTTGAAAAAGAATTACACAAGAAAATTGCCATAGACATCACATTTGAGATAGGAAAACTAAGAACTTAGAGAGTAGAATCAACGTATAATAAAACAACATTAACAAATCTTGTCTCTATTAAACTAGCATTAGCAAACACTTAATAGGTTGAAAGAACTTAAACTGCAGTTATCTTATACCCTATCAGATCCTATACTTAAGACTTAATAGTTGAGAAGATAAGCCTAAATGATCATCCTCTTCTATAAGGATGATTTTATTCCTCTTCCCTTATTTTAAGTTATGTGTTTTGGTGGAAAATTGTTATTATTTGTTTTACAATTGTTATCATTTAATTAAGGATCATTTTAATCTTTTTTTATACTTTTTAATTGAATATTATTGTGTTATTGTATTTTTTAGATAGGGAGAAATATTTAAACCCTGATTTTATTATTCAATAATAGCATTATTCTTAATTAGCTAACTTTTATTGTGCTTTTATTATACTTTATGGGACAAGCAGTGAAGTAACGTTATATTAAGGCTAAAATTTAAAAAAAAAAGACAATAAAAAATTAAATTAGCGATGAAAAATTTTGTCATTAATCCATCACTAATTAGCTAATCATATCCTATTGCTAATCCATCACTGATCTAGTGATGAAATATTCCGTTGCTAATCATCAAAGGAGTACTCCATTGTTGATCCATTACTGATTTAGTAACAAAATATTCTATCACTAATCTATTACTGATCTAGTGATGGAATATTTTATCGCTGATAATAATAGAATGCTTTCATTGTTGATTTATCATTAATTAGTAACATATTTCATCGCTAATTCATCGCTAATTTAGGATATGTTATCCTCACAATTAGTGACAAATTAGCGATGGAGTTTTTAATTCCATCGCTAATGAATTATTGACAACAATTTTGATTTTCTGTCACTAATGAATTAGTGACAGTGAAATTAGCAACAGAATAATTCCATTACTAATTATGTTGCTAATCGATTGGCGACAAAAATATCTGCATTTAACAATAAAAGATTTGCTCATTTTTATTTTTCTTGTAGTATTCCATCTACAACTTTCAATTCCAACCTAGACTTGTATTAAGATTGTAAAACATAAGTACAAAAATGACATCTACCAAAAACATTACTTAGATCACGTATTATATCATTTAACTCAAGACAACATATGTGATAATTTTATCACATTTTTCATAAAAAGAAACCACCCCTATCAAGATAAACCTTTTTCGAGCACTTCCTTGTAGTTGTTATAGCACCAGCCACAATCAATGTCCAAAGTGGGCACATTTGCCAGCGTTACACACGTGGAATCACAATAAGCATATTATAAACGATAAACATCAAGTTTTGTACTTAAAAACACACTAACTAGAAAAGGAAATAAATGATATATATACATTAGGACAACCTTGAAGATTGGCAAGTTTCTTTTTATTCTTTTCGTCTAGCACATCATTCTTTGAGCAAAGTGATAACTAGGTTGAAATTCTAGTAATAGCAACAAAACAACTATTGTCCTTAGCTGCTAGGTTGTCCATCGAATTAAATGGGTAAAAAATGTAACATATTTATGTTAAAGGAATTCATACCACTGCCAACTTCATTATAGTACCTTTTTCTAAATTCATTAACTTCTTACACTTTGGCATTCATCAACAATCTACTCATATAATGGGAGTTTGAAATCTTTTTATCCCCTGTGTTTCTTATAGAAAAAGAAATGAGAGAATGAAATGATGAAGAATATCACTGAATATGAAAAAAGGAAGCACCTACAAAATCCTTTATTTCACACCACTACAAGATTATGATTGCATGATCAACATTATTATTGTCCAAGAAAGAATGAATAGTCTTAACAAATCCTCAATAAATAAATTTTAAGTAGGTTAACATATTAATTTTATAATAATAATTAAAAAAAATTCATATAAACTTAATAACCAACATTCTCATCATGAACTCTTAATCAGATACCTTAGAAAGAAATAAAAGTAAATTCGTATAATTGAATGGTAAAGCCATCCTCACAAACTCTTAAGCCTCGTTTGGTATGTAGGGGAATTTTTTCATGGAATGAAAATAGAAGATGGATTGGGAATGGAAAGGAATCTTATCTATTGAAGATATGTTTGGTATGATATAAGAAGAAATAAGAATATTATTATTTGGTTAGGTAAAAATAATAATAAAAGATTATGAAAAGACTAAAATGTCCAAAGGTAATAATAATAATAATAAATTCTAAATAGAATTTTTACCTCCCTTAAACACCAGTCACGATTATTTCCTCCATTCCCAAAAACTCAACACCTCCCTTTAGCATATTTTCAGACCTCAAGATCTGTAACATCTGGTCTCTTCGTAAACGTGAGAAACGCAATGTTTAGTTTTTTCCGTAAACGTCAGCAATGGGCCAGATACAAAAGGAGTTCCCGAAATAGAAGGAATTAGGGCCAAATAAGATTATGATAAAATTCTAAATAATAGAAAATGAGGATTTAAGCCTTGAGTTACCCAGAAATCAAGATTAGAGTAATTCAAAAAATTTGTCGAAAGGTTAGTGGCATTTTCGTAAATATGGGAACTTTTTGAAAAACTCATAGGAGGGCTTTTTAAATGAAATTTTTAAGTTCTCCAGGGTTCTCAGAGGCCCTGAAAACTATGGGAAGTCCCAGGACAGTTAAAGCCCCTCCAGTATACATTTTCCAACGGCAGTGAGCCCAAACTTTGACCAAATCATTCGGGAAGGTTTTAGCTCTAAATTGAGTGATTCCAAAGGCATTTTATAAGATTGAGGACCTAAATTTTATGATAGAAAAGACGGTTCTCAAAAAGGAGCTAAAACGGATTAGAAACGAAAATGCCAAAAACGAGGGACGAAATGGGAATTTTTGGAATTCTTTTGCTTTTAATACTCTATCTTTCTCACGCCCTCCCTTGCCCTCATTTTTCACCATCTTTCTTCTGCCCAAAACAGAGGGGAGAATCAGTTCTCTTAGGTGCACAAGAAGGAGCACTCTTGGAAGAAGAAAAAAGCCAAGAAAATGTAAGAAATTTCATGAAAAATCTAGCTTTCTCCTTAGCAAGTCACTTCTCCTCCTTTTCCTCCTTATTTTTATGGGTTTGATGGTGCTTTTAAATCTGTTTTAAAGGCAGAACAGAGGTGAAATTTTTGGATTTGGTGAAGGGAGGCTAGCCAAGTGAAAAGCAACTAAGAGAAAGCAAGAAAACAAGGTAAAATTTCTATTCTTTGGTAGTTTCTTCCTCCCCCTTCCTCTTGCACGAATTTGGACACCATGAGCCCAATTCTTAGGGGCTATTTTTTGTCCAATTCATAGAGGGATTAGAGGTTTTGGAGTACAAAGATTAAGAATGAACCAATAGAATCAAGAAAGGGGCATTAGGAAACAAGATGGAATCTTTAGGGATCCAAATGCTCCCTTGCAAATCTGATTTAACATGAATGTTCTTAGGCTTAATTGAATATTTAAACATGCTCCAAAGACCCCTAGAGAGCTTCCCACATGCACCTCCCATCCCAGAAAGCAAAAGAAAATTGCAAGAAAAATCAATGAACTCTAAGTTAGAAAAGTGTAGAGCTCTTGAACACTTTGCAAAAACTGATTTGATATATGAGTTTTCTTGCATGTGTGAGTATTTGATTGAGCTCCTAAGACCTCTAAGAAGCCTCCCAAGTGTGTCTCCCATCAAAGAAAAATCAAGAAGGCCATGAACTCTTCTTCCCCCCATAGTCTCGGCCTAGGCAAGTTCCTATAGCTAGGGAGAGTTTTAAATTTTTCTAAGGCTATTCTTGAGTCATATGTAATGAGTGAAGATGAGTAGAGGCCTTGGAAAAAATTTAGAACTCAAAGAAAGTGAATTGGTGCCATAGGTTCCATATTAGGACCTAAAGAAGCAACATGATGCTAGGCCCTTTGTTTTAATGATGTGATGACTCCAAGAGGTTTAAAAGGAGTCAAGAATCATAATTGAAAAGAAAGAATGAGGCCTAAAAGTTATTTGATGGGTGTTGCTTCATTAGGTGTGATTATGGACCATAATGGAGCTTATAGAGCAATCTAGTGTTTTATCAAGTGATATAGCTTTAGAATATATTTCATAGACCTAATTGACTCCCATAAATTGTATCTAGGCCAAGAGAAACTATCTCCACCAAATTGTGGGTGTGTGGCCGAAAGAGGAGGCTTGAAAGTTAAGAAAAAAGTGTGTGAAATTGTGCAAGGTAGCTCTCTCTCTTTTCTCCCATGCATGAATGAATGTCTACATTGTTTTTGAATGTGTGTATTAGTATTTTAAGCTATGAATTGTATTTTAGTATGATGCCTATGTTCCATGGAACCATAATATTGCTCTATGTAATCAAATAATGCCTATAAATGTTGCATTGGTTTGCTTGAATGTGGAGAGGCCAAGAACATTTTATCTTCGGTGAGGATGAGCCAAGAACCCTTAGAAGTGGTTGAGACTAAGAGAAAGTCTCCCAAGAGCAAGGCTTAGTTCAAGGCCTTTGAGAAAAAGGGTGAGGCAAGTCCAAGAACTTTGAAGAAAGTGGGTGAGGCTAATCCATTCATTTGGCAAGCCTAAGTATGTTATATGTGCTTTGTGTAAATGCCAAGAATGTATTTTACACTATTTTCTATATTTATATGCCATGCATACATCCTTAAAACTTGTATTATATTCTTTATGCATGATTGAATGAGAGATGAGCTATTAGGATTCCTAGAATCTCACTCTTCTCTCCCCATTACTTAATATGCCTAGGTGGATCAAGAGAGTAAGGAAATGGGAGCCACCACACTTGGAAGCAAAAAGATTAGCAATGGAGTTGTAAAATATTTGTATTATAGCCATATGGTTGTCACATGATGTATCTCCATAATGTATATGATGTATGAGCTTATGAATATTTGTAAAAGTATGGGTATATTGTATATGTATGAGAACTAGACCCATATGAAGGATATTTCATGAATTTGACTTGGACATGCCAAGTTATACAAGTATGGCTCTTATGTATATCTTGGTGTGGATGGGTGAGATTATGGAATCTGGGTTATTAACCCTTTGAGACATTTTTTGATAGAGTATTTTAATGCCTTCCCACGTGCTCATGTGGCTATAGAATGAAAAGAAGCAAAAATAGACCCCTTGAGACCCCATATGAAGCTTAAAAAGGGCATTTTGCAACCCTATATCACAAACTAACCAAATGGACAAATTTTCTCATGAAATTTGGCATGTATGTATAAATCATCTAGAGATTTTTGGAAAGCTAAAATGCAGAATTTTTGGAGGTCTATGAAATATTTGATGAATTTTTGAAGTCAGGAATTTTTCTGATTTGGGTCAGTGTACTATAGCTTTGGTCTAAAAATACATCTATGGCAAACATAGGCCAAATGAGGTCCAATGGTCCTGAAATTTTATATGGAGAAACTAGACATACACAGTGAGCTATAGCAATTGGAAGAACCTCATTTGGAGGTCTAGAGAGAGAGAAATGAATTTTTGAAGTTATAACTCCCTGTCAGTGATGTAGCAGGACCCTCAGCACTGTTCCATTGAGTTTCTCCAGTTTATTTTCATTCTCTGGGTCTGGAGCTATTTTTTCCTTAATTTAGACATCTTTAGCTTTTCATATTGGTATAGTTTACTAGATTTGGATTTTTTGTGAATTAGTTATGAATTTTTGAAATCCATATCAGTAAGCTATAGCAGAACTCAAGAGTAGCCAGACCTTTCATAATTTTCGGTTGTCAAACGCAGTCCTCTGGGTGTTTCATACCTAGAATTATTTTTACCTTATAGTAGACATACAGAACTTTCTGGGAAGCTATCATTGGCCTCATTTATACTTTTCTACATTTAGTTATGATTTTTCAAAGTTGCTTCAAAATCTGCCACCTTAGGACCCGAGGCAAAACGTGAGAATTAGTGATTTTTGGTTCTTGATCCGTGATTCATGTGAAGTTTTAAGATTTTTATGACTTGTAAGAATGGAAAATAATTAGAAGATGTTGTTGGTAAGTTTTTGGGGGTTCACAAATCAAAATTTGAATCCTCACCCCGACATAACGCCATTAAGTCATGATTTTAATGCAAAACTCTTAGAATTTCCTTCCTACTTTGTGTAATCTCACCTTGATTAAGGAAATTGATGCTAGAAATAATATGATGTGACAAAGTCTATTGGCTTTTCTGGCGAGTAAACAAATTAATGAATAATAGATGGAGGTGGCAATTTTCCTGGCAACAAATCTACAACAATTTCAACAAGCAGAAAAAGGGAGGATGAATGATGACACCAAGGAACAATTTTGGTGAGTGAATGACAGATAGAGACAGCAATTTTTTTGACGAGGTTCTGACACAGTGATGAATGGTAAATGAATGACGGACGGAGATGGTGCTTTCTTCAGCAAAGTTTTAGCACAGTGTGAACGGTGAGGTTATGGCACGATAAAGAAGATGCACATGGTTATTAAGGGCAACATGGTCATTTGATGTTGCTCTCCCGCAATGGTGAGCTCTTTCCCTCGATTGAGTCAAGTAGAGAAGACTCCCATGTTTATGGGATGCTACTTTCCGTTGAATTCAAGACATCTGCCAACCAAACACAGTTTTTAGTCCTTTCCACTCCTTTTTCCATTCCAAAATTGTCGTATCCTATGTACCAAATGATGCCTTAGGGTTGTGGAGAATTGGAAATTAATTTTATAGCAGTGACTACACTTTGCCTTCCAAAAGATGATCTTTAAAACTTTATATAAAGGATTTTTTACAAGTTCAATTAATAATAAAGTTCTAGTAAACAAATCCAAAATATAAAACAAAATTAGATTAGGTCATATATATATATATATATATATGTCTATATAATGTGCAATAGTACATTACTTAACAATCACAAAAGATCATCTTTATACTATTCATTTTTTGAAGAATTATAAAGCTTCTTATCAACTGTAATCAAATAATCTAAACTTCTACACACCAATCTCATCTTAATGGCATTATATCAACAACACAATAAATCTTGGGTGGCATGGTATGAAGAATCATATCTTATATATATATATATATATAATCCCATGGTAGTTCACTATTCAATATACACTGTTCAATAATGTCATATCAGCGGCATTGTTCATGTACTGTTCTTTTTTTTCTTTTTCTCTTTTTTTTTTCTTAGGACCCACGTTTTTCTTTTTCCTTTAGGACCCATAAGAAATATTTTGAATCCCCTTATAATGTCCTAATGGATAAATAAGAACTAACAGATGACAAAGAGGAATCTATATGAATTGAAGTCACACAAATACAATAATTTTTAGACATAAAGGTGTACCGAAATTGCCTTTTGAATTTGAAATGCTTGAAGATCACCATGATCATTATAATCTTTTGACATTTTAATCAGCTAAATGAACAACAATCAGAAAGGTAATCACATATTTGTCAAATCCTGATACAAAATCCTCCTTCAACTTGATCATGCAATATAAGCATTTGAAATTTATAATTCAAAATATAAATAAATAGTAATATTAGTTTTCTTTTAAATTATCATCATGATCATCTGACATTTTAAAGATACTTAAATAGTAATCAAATCAAGATATGATTATTCCTTTTAGGGTTCGATGATGTGTTCTGTGAACTATTTGAAAATTTTTAAACACAATTTTTAGACATAAGGGTGCACCAAAATTGCCTTTTGAATTTGAAATGCTTGAAGATCACGGTGAACACTATATTTTGTTCGGGAAAACTCCAAAAATAATAATAAAATCAAATTAACAAAATATTGAAAAGAAAAAAAGAGAAAGAAAAACATTTTTAAGAGGCAAAAGTTAAAAGAAAAATAGCATACCCATTTCTCTTCTGCCAAATTCCAAAAGTGTCGATGATTTAAATTCGAATAGCTCAATCTCCAAATTAAAAAAAAAGAAAAGAAGAAAAAGAAAGAAAAAAATAAATTAAAAAAGGGAATTATGAACAATGCTATGGAAAAAAATGAAACCAAATTAAAAAAAAAAAGAGGAAAGAGAAAAGAAGAAGAAGAAGAAGAAGAAGAAACTCTCAGCCCAAAAATAATTAAAAAAAACCACTACAGCCAGCCCAAATCTTTAGCTAAGCCCATCAACTCAAAGACTAAAAATAATAAAACAAAATAAAAACAATAATAAAACAAAAAATGAAAAGGGGATCAAAACGCAAGAACCCTGCATTTTGACCCAGCCCCCTTTCATCGCCTTATTTGTTGCCACCAGCAAAGGGCAGGATTGAAGCGCAGGCTAGAACACGAAGAGAGAATGCAGCAGGATAGGGCATCCAATGAGGGAAGAGAGTCAGCAACATGTTCAAGGCGTTGACCTTCTTTCACGTCCTTTTCACTATCAAAGGCAGAGAAACCTTAACGCGAAAGTGGAATGGAAGGACAAAAGGCGAGATTGAGGAAGGGAAAGGGACCAAATGGACAGAGAGGGAACAGATTCTTTCTCACACGACTCCATGGGGAACGAACAAAAAGGAGGCAGAAGGGGAAAGCACGGGAGTATGCACACAAAAAGGGGAGAACCAAAAGAAGAGATTGAGAGAGGGGTTTGAGAGAGAGGGGGAATCAATTGAGATAAGGGAGAATAGTGAGAAAGCAATAGAAATTAGGGGAGGATAAAAAATAGAAGGAGATAGGAGAAAGGGAGTTGGCCTTGGGTTAAAAGAGAAGAGAGAGCGAAAGATTAGGGAAGAAAAGAGAGAGCGAGTGAACGAGAGGAGAGGCTGACCAAATAGAAGACAAAGAATAGAGGCCTATAGGAGAGAAATTCAAAAGAAATGAACGGTGATGCAAGTTGTCTAAGGAGCAAAGAGTCGTCGTGAGGCAGCACTCTCCATTGTAATCAATTAACATCGAAGGTAAACCCAGTTTGCATTCTGATAGTTCCTGTTTATTTCTGAAAATGTAACTCTATAAGCATAGAAATGGATGGTGTTCCATTTGTTTTTAGTTAGATGTTTTCCTCTGTGTTTATTCTTGTGTGATGATTTATAGGCTCAGAAATGCAAAGTGTTATAACTTCCCTCTAATTAGTTTCATCATGGTACGACTGTGAGTTGGTTACACTTCTCTGTTTCGGTTTTATTTGAATAGGTAGTGAGTATTTGGCTAATTTATTCAATGTTGAGGGTTAGATGTTGACAAGGGTAAGTTCCAATGCCTGATTGTGTTTTTGGTAGATGCCTCACTTGGTATGTATGAGACATGGTTGAGGACGCATGCTATGCCATATAATCATTTTAGTGTGGTTTGGTTAGGATTCAACCTAAATATGAGCTAAGAATATACTTATATGCTTTTTGTCTTTGAGTTGTTTATGTGGTGGGGGTATTATAAGATTTATTGTAGATTTTGTTATAGTTGGTGTCTGTAACACCATAATATCTTAACTCCAATTCATCTTCCTCTAGGCTTGATTCCGTATGATTTCTCAGGAAAATGACCAAAACCGTGGTATTTCACTACTTTAAGTCGGAGTTTAACCGGTCATATTTTGTCCTGTGGGTCCCGTGAACCCATCATTCACATTCTCTACTCAAACACCATGTATACAACTTGTACATAGTCTCAAACAACTCATAAACCACGGATATGAAGCCAAAAATCAAGAAAATGCAATTTCTTAAATGAGCCCATAAGTCAGATTTTTGGCTCTAACTTTGGAAAATCATAACTAATTCTAGAAAAATGGAAATCAAGCAAATAATAGCTCTTTGGAAATATTTGGATGTTAAATTTACAATAAAAATAACTCCAAATCACAATCTTAACGTTTAGACCATCTTTGACATTGAAAAAGTGACAGATGTCCGGCTGTCCCTGATACTGGTGCAGTTTACTGTCATGAACTTTGAAAATCCGTAATTAATTCCACAAAAATCCAATCTGGGCATACCAATTTGGAAAGCTATAGATGTTAGCTAGAGGAAAAAAATAAGTCCAGATCAGTTCAGGAGCTCTTGGACCTCGAAAACTGATGGAACAGTAACGAAGGTCAGAAACTTTCCTGATACTGATACAGAACTTCAGAAAGTCGTTTCTCTCTCTACAGACCTCCGATTGAGGTGTTTCCAGTTGGTATAGGTCACTGTGGATATCTAGTTTATTCTCATAAAATTTCATGACAATTGGACACCATTTGGTCCATGAATAACATTGATTCATTTTCGGACTTATTGCACAATACCATGACCAACCCATCAAATTTTCCCAACTTCAACAATTCGCCAAATAATCTCTAGACCTCCAAATATTACCCACTTTAGCTTCTCATGAATCTCTCAATAGACTCTAGAGGCATGCCAAATTTCATACCAAGAAGAGCTCATTCTGTCATACTTTGACGGAGTTCACACAATTGGTGGTTTTGGCACCCAAAATGGTTTATTGGGGTCCTAGTGGTCTCCCACATGCTCTAGCCTCTTTTGGGCAAGTTTGAAAGTACAAATATAGCATATATGAAATGTCTAAGTGATTCAAAACATCATACATTTCAAAATCACTATGCTACGAAACAAAACGCATCATTTCATATAAGCCACAAAAGGGCCAATTTCTACATTCTCATTACTTTGGCTCTTTACACATTTCATACATCATCTATACATATGGTTACATGTGCTCACATATTTACAACTCAAAATAATAGGTGCATCTCCATTTAGCACCTTTTTACAACAAAAGAACCAAAAGAACTATACATTTCTCTAAATATGCTCCACTAGGCTCCATGAGGTGTACTTGATTCTCCTTGAGCTCCACCTAAGATGTTAAGATGGGAGAGGGAGGGGGTGAGATTCATGGAATCTCAGTAGCTCATACTCATTCAAAATGCAATCAAGGCATATAAACCAGTCAAAGCATGCAACTAAGTCACAATAACACAACATATGTATTTCATGCCATGAATATCATGTCAATGCCTAGAATAGGCTCTAGGGACTTTTGGTCTAGCCTCACCCGAGCTTTGGGACTTTTGAATCGGCCTTACCCTTGGTTTAGGGACTTTTGGCTCCACCTCACCCGTCTCAAAGGACTTTCGGCACCACCTCACCCGAGCAATTTCCATAAATCATATCATAAGTATATTGGTACCAATGCATCAAGGCAACATCAATGGCACATCTCATCATACAAGCACATACACAAACATACAATGACTACTACACATCCAAGAATGCAACAAGAAAAGAGTAGAGAGCTACCTTATCAGATAACACAAGTCTTCCCTTTCAATTTCTCTTCTCCCGTCTTGATTTCACACTCACAACTAGATAGAGTTGCTTCCTTTGAGCCTAGGCACAACAAGAGCATCAAATTACTCTCTTATAACTCAAATAAACTCTCACAAAGCTAAAAAGGCTTTTCATCAAAGTAAATCCCGGCTACACATGTAAAAAGCTAGGGATTCTCTCTCTAAAACTCTACTCACTCTCCTTCCTCTCTCAAGCTCTCAAGGAAGAAAGCAAAGAAGAAGAAGTGAAGCTATATGAGTTCTACCCTTATTCTAGAGTAATTTTTCCACTTCCCTCTTCTGAACCAAACCCAAATCAACTTCTAAAACCATAGAAAGAGAGGGCAAAAGGAGGAGAACAACATGCTAAGGAAAAAAGCTATGGAAATCTAAAGATTACTCACCTCTTTGTTTGGTCTCCTTGCTTCTCTAGGTCTCTCTCTCTCTCCACAGCTCTTTTCTCTCTCCTTGGTCGAAGCTTAGGTCGATTCTCAAAGAAAGGAATAGTTTAGACTCTTTAAAAAGTCAAAATCTCACTTTTCACGCTTTTTCGGACTAACCATCGCTATAGCGAGCCATAACCCTCGCTACGGCTAGCTCGTATAAGTCCCAGACCTCTGCCTTCGCTATAGCTCTCGCTACGGCAGCTACTCTCTGAATTTTGTATGGGATGCCCGCACTCGCTATAGCTAGAAGCATTTTCGCTATAGCGAGAAGGCATTCTCACTATAGCGAACAGGTACATTCGCTATAGCTAGGCCGTAGCTAGCAGACTTAGAAAATTTTCAGCTTTTCTTTTCTTTCCCTTTTCTTTTCTCTTTTCTTTTCTTTTCTTTTTCTGGTTGTTACAGTGTCACTGCCTCATTTTCCTCATCTTTCTCATTTTTGACCATGCCCTTACTGAATTATTGATGAAATTCTGCTTCTGATGTGAAGATGGTTTACATGTGCATTTGTTTCTCCTTTTTGTCTTGGAGTTATTTGCGTGGTGGGGGTGTTATAAGATTTATTGTAGATTTTGTTGTGGTTAGTGTCACTGCCTCATTTTCCTCGTCTTTCTCATTTTTGGCTGTGCCCTTACTGAATTATAGTCACCCTAATTACAAAAGTTTGAACTAGGATTAAGAGAAAAGTCATAAACACTTGAGGGCTAATGGTTTCATAAAGGTATTGCAAAGGGTTCGTGATGGGTTAATGTTGATTATTGATGAAATTCTGCTTCTGATATGAAGATGGTCTACATGTGCATTTGTCTTTCCTTTTTACTGTTCACGTAGCTCTCTTTACTAATTTTCTTTGCGCCCTCTATGCTCTTATCTTGTTTGGCATGTGAGATAACTAATTCGCACTAAGCGTGACTAAAGAGCGTGGGGAGGCTGGGGAATACAGTGGCAAGTGGGAGATTATAATTTGGTTCTTCTAAATTCACAAGTACTTCCTCTTGTAATTTTTTTTCTTCTGAAATAATACTAAATATGATATTTGGATACAACTGTTCACTTGTGAATATTTGTATTCTCTTGTGAATATTTTTGTTTATCTCTTATACTGTGTATTTCTCTTATTTCCTTTTTTATAATCTTTTTTTAGAATGGTTGTGTGAGATTCTTTGTCCCCTCATACCTATAGGAACCAACTTAAGGATCATGTAGGGCAATAAGCCTCATTGGCATCCATTAGGTATTAAATTTTTTTTTGATGCATTTTGGGTTTCAAAGGCATGCATCGAATAATTCTAAAAAAAAATTCCAACAAAAGGACAAGGAAAAAAAAGAGAATTAAAAAAAAGAAGAAGAGAGGGCAAAGAAGTATAATTAATTTTGCAAATTAAACATACGAAATAATTTTAAAACCATTTTTGTTTTCAAAAGCCTAAATTAATTTCAATTTTCCTTCTTTCTATTCACAAAAAAAGGATAAAAAAAACAACAACAAAACTCAAAAGAAAAAGAGAACAATAACAATAACAAAAGAGAACATAAAAGTGAACAAGAAATTAACCTCTTTTTTAGTCTTTTAAACTTTCCTCAAACTCCCTTTTAAGAAAAAAATAAAATAATTAAAGAAAAACAACTAACAAAAAAAAAAAGAAACAAAAAGAAACAACAACAAAAAAAAAAATAAAAAAAATAAAAAAGGCTTAAACCGAAAGAAGAAAAATAAAGTGTCATTTTATTTTCGTAATTTTAACTTGGTTATCTTACCTTTACTTTTTTTTTAAAAAAAAGGCAAATTTTGCACCCTAATTCATTAAAAGTAAAAATAAATTAAAAAATTAAAAAAGGTAGAAAAAAATCATAAAAAATGAAAAGAATGAAAAAGTAAAATTAACTATGTCTTTTGTAAAATAAAACATATTAATCAACTTCAAAATCATCTTATTTGCAAAAGTTAAAGTTATTTTTACTATCTTTGTCTTTTCATTAAAAAAAATGCAAGAAAAGTAAAGATATAAAATCACATGCAAAATGAGAAATTTTTCCAAATGCAAATGGCCAAAAATCCTATTTGGACAAATTTTGAGATTTTTCAGGTATCATGTGCTTGTATTGAATTTGTACATAGACAAAGTATATTTGTTCTTTCAAGTCAAATTTAAAAAAAAAAAGGGAAGAAAACTAAAGAAAAAAGAAAGGATTACATTTTTTTCTCATCAATCCATTTTCAAAAAACAAAGAGTCTAAAATTCAGAATTAGTTTAAAGACATCCAAAAATAATATCATTTCTCTTCCCCTTTTCTTTAAGGTGATCTTGTCTACATAAGAAAATGGGAGTTCAAAACTCAAAACCAATTTAAGGATATTGAAAGATACTGTCTTCATCTTTTTCTCCGTTTGGAGTTAATTTTGCTTGCATAAACTGAGCATATCTTGGAAATAAAAAACCTTTTCAAACTTAAAACAAAAAAAAAAACACAAAACCTGCATCTCATATGCTTCACATATCATACACATGCATACCTTGCATTGATTCAAGCTCACATTAGGGTAAATAAAAGGCAAAATATGCATTTCACAAAACAAAAGAAGACATCTCATACACTTTACATACGCATATATTATATGGACTCCAAGTTCATATTAGGGGCAAAGAAAATACAAAATGTATATTCCATAAACTACAACATCTCATATGCATCATGCATCTCATATATGCATACATTACATTAAACTAAACTCACACTGGGGCATGTAAAGGCAAAAATCTGCATCTCTTAAAATAAAACATCATATGTTTCACGTATCCCATTTTTGCATACATCACATAAATCCTGGTTTACACTCGGGCAATCAAAAGAAAAATATGCATCATGAAATAAAGCATCATGTATTTGATGCAACCTTACACTTGCATACATCACACAGACTTTACTTTACACTGGGGCAAACAAAAGAAAATTTGCATTTCATGAAAGGAAGCATCACATGTTTCATACATCCCACATTTGCATGTGTTCCACAGTTACATACATAAACCCTAATTTGTGCTGGGGCAAGTAAAAGCAAAAATTTTTGCATTTCCTGAAATAAAACATCTCATATGTTTCTTGCATCCCACATGTACACACATTATATGGACCCCCAAGTTCATATTAGAGCAAAGACAACACCAAAGTTTTGCACTTCATGAACTACAACATTCCACATGCTTCCTGATCCCTACATCGGCATATGTGAAACTTGATTCATATTAGGGGCAAAGTTAGGATGCCAAGCTCGAAAGTCAAGCATTTTGCATGCATTACGCATTTCATATAGGTGCATACCTTGCATAAAACTTAGATAAGTAAAATAAAGTTTTCAAATTTGAAAAATTCACACACACACAAATTACATCCAAAAGTCATACGCAGAATAGGCATTCAAAGTCCTGCACAAAACATGCACAAAAAGTCATGCACAGAACATGCATTTAAAGTTCTGCATAAAACAAGCATCTTAAGTTCTGCACAGAACAGGCATCCAAAAGTTATGCGTAAAACATACACATTTTAAATCCTACACAGAACATGTACCTTTAAGTTCTGCACAGAATAGGCATCAAAAAGTCCTATGCATAATAGGCATTCAAAGTCCTACACAAAACAGGCAATAAAAGTCTTGCATAAAATAGGCACCCTAAGTCATACACATAACAAGTACCCTTAAAGTCCTGCACAGAACAGACAATTTTTAAACATTGCACAGAACAAGCACCTTAAAGTCCCGCACCAGAACAAGCACCCTTTAAGTCTTGCACCAGAACAGGTACCCTAAGTCCTACATAAAAGCAGACACCTTTCCTAAGCTCTTATACAGAATAGACACCTCTGTAAGCCTTACCCTAGCAAGCATTTCTTACTCCTTTTTTTATCTTTGATCATATTTGGTATTTCCAGGTAAGTTAGCTCCCTAAACAAAATACATGTTTCCATCTTTACTTATTTTTAAGTTAATGATATCCAAAATTGCATTTTCGATCCCCTCACATAAAGAATAAGTAAAGAGAGGCAACTTGCAAATACCATATTTTGTTTGGGTCACTTTTCTTCTTATTTATTGTCAAAAGGCAATTAAATTATCCTAGATAAAATACATATTCTTAAAAATTATATTTACAATTTTCTTGCCTAAGAAATAAGTAAAGAGGGACAACTATGAACATCATATTTTGTTTGGACAGGCTCTAAAAATAATAATAAAATCAAATTAGCAAAATATTAAAAACAAAAAAGAAAAAAAAGAGAAAAAGAAACATCTTTAGGAGGAAAAAGTTAAAATAAAAATAACATACCTATTTCTCTTCTCCCAAATTCCAATAGCGTAGATGATTTAAATTCGAATAGCTCAATCTCTAAAATTTTAAAAAAAAATGAGGAAGAGAAAGAAAGAAAAACAAAAGGAAACAAATTAAAAAAAGGAATTTATGAAAAATGCTATGGAAAAAAATGAAACCAAATTAAAAAAAAAAAAGAAGAAAGAGAGAAGAAGAAGAAACTTTCAGCCAAAAAATAATTTTAAAAAAAGAAAACACTACAGCCATCCCAAATCTTTAGCTAAGCCCATCAACTCAAAAATTAAAAAAAACAAAAAAATAATAATAAAACAAAAAAAAATGAAAAAGGGACCAAAATGCAGGAACCCTGCATTTTGACCCAACCCCCTTTCATCACCTTGTGTGCTGCCACCAGTAAAGGGTAGGACTGAAGCACAGGTTGGAACACAAAGAGAGAAGGCCGCAGGACAGGGCATCTAACGAGGGAAGAGAGTCGACAACATGTTTGAGGCGTTGACCTTCTTTCACATCCTTTTCACCATCAAAGGTAGAGAAACCCTAACATGGAAGTGGAAGGGAAGGAAAAAAGAGGAGATCGAGGAAAAGAAAAGGACCAGACAGACAGAGAGGGAATGGACTCTCTCTCGCACGACTCCATGGGGAATGAACAAAAGGGAGGTAGAAAGGGAAAGCACGGGAGTACATATACAGAAAGGGGAGAACCAAAAGAACAGATTGAGAGAGAAGAGGAATCAATTGAGAGAAGGGAGAACAATGAGAAAACAATAGAAATTAGGGGAGGATCGAAAATAGAAAGGGAGAGGAGACAAGGAGTTGGCTTCGAGTTGAAAGAGAAGAGAGAGCAAAAGATTGGGGAAGAAAAGAGAGAGCAAGTGAACAAAAGGAGTGGCTAAGAGAAAGGTTGACCAAATAGAAGACAAAGAATAGAGGCCTATAGGAAAGAAATTCAGAAGAAATGAACGTTGATGCAAGTTGTCTAAGGAGTAAAGGGTCGTCGTGAGGCAGCACTCTCTATTGTAATCAATTAACATTAAAGGTAAACCCAGTTTGCATTCTGATAGTTCCTGTTTATTTCTGAAAATGTAACTCTATAAGCATAGAAATGGATGGTGTTCCATTTGTTTTTAGTTAGATGTTTTCCTCTGTGTTTATTCTTGTGTGATGATTTATAGGCTCAGAAATGCAAAGTGTTATAACTTCCCTCTAATTAGTTTCATCATGGTACGACTGTGAGTTGGTTACACTTCTCTGTTTCGGTTTTATTTGAATAGGTAGTGAGTATTTGGCTAATTTATTCAATGTTGAGGGTTAGATGTTGACAAGGGTAAGTTCCATTGCCTGATTGTGTTTTTGGTTGATACCTCACTTGGTTTGTATGAGACGTGGTTGAGGACTCATGCTATGCCATATAATCATTTTAGTGTGGTTTGGTTAGGATTCAACCTAAATATGAGCTAAGAATATACTTATATGCTTTTTGTCTTGGATTTGTTTGCGTGGTGAGGGTGTTATAAGATTTATTGTAGATTTTGTTATGGTTGGTGTCACTGCCTCATTTTCCTCATCTTTTTCATTTTTAGCCATGCCCTTACTGAATTATTGATGAAATTCTACTTTTGATGTGAAGATGGTCTACATGTGCATTTGTTTCTCCTTTTTGTCTTGGAGTTGTTTGCGTGGTAGGGGTCTTATAAGATTTATTATAAATTTTGTTATGGTTGGTGTCACTGCCTCATTTTCCTCGTCTTTCTCATTTTTGGTCGGGCTCTTACTGAATTATAGTCACCCTAATTACAAAAGTTTGAACTAGGATTAAGAGAAAAGTCATAAACGCTTGAGGGCTAATGGTTTCATAGAGGTGTTGCAAAGGGTTCGTAATGGGTTAATATTGATTATTGATGAAATTCTGCTTCTGATGTGAAGATGGTCTACATGTGCATTTGTCTCTCCTTCTTACTATTCACCTAGCTTTCTTTACTAATTTTCTTTACTCCCTCTATGCTTTTATATGAAGATAGACTAGCCATGCTACTGCCGATGTCTTGCAACACTAGATCTTCATTTTGCTGTCTTTGTCTTATAACAATGGGTTATTGAGATGACAAATAGCCTTACCATCACTTACCTGGTTAATCTATCGGAATTTAAGGTTTGGATAAATTAGGTATCGGGTTCAACGGGCTAGGAGAAAAGCAAGAATCATTATTCATTAAAAGCTAGTAATATATTTCTGGTGTCTTGGTCTATTATCTTGCAAAAATTTGAAGGTAAAGGGTCTTCCAAGTGCATCAAATAAAATCCATATGCTAGATTAACCTATATAAAAAGGAAAGAAACATTTGAATGTTAGCATAATAATGAAGCAATATATATATATACACTAATATATACTAAGAAAATAAAAAGAGCAACTGTGACAAATACTTAAAAATTTATTGCTTAGCCGATCACAGCTCTAAGGGGATAAATCTATCACTGAGTACATCGCTAGTACCATTACATGTACTCAAATGTGTGATCAAATGACTCATTGTCACACACAAAAATGCGACTGCGTGGCGCCTTTAAAAAAAGAAAAAAAAAATTCAAAAGAAATTTCTATTTTCAAAGGAAACAAAAAATCAAAATCAAAATTAAAAGTAGTAGAGTCACCACCAAAATTTTAATTTTTGAAAAGGTAAAAGTTTGGAAAAGCCTTTTTTATTTAAAGAAAATAGTCTACGATCCAGATTCAAATTCAATAGTTAATTGTGAGTGAGAAAGGTGTTAGGCACCTTACTACACCCGTTCTTAAGAATGGTTACCCTAAGTCAGTTGTGCAAAATTACCATGACTTTTAATCTATTTTAATTCTCCCTAACAAATCACATGCAAAATAAGAAATAAAGAAATTAAAGGAAATAAAATTAATAGTAAAAAGAAGAAAAAGAAATTAAAGAAATAAAATTAAGAGCAAAATAAGAAATTAAGAAAATAAAATTAAAAGAAAAAAGTTTATTTACAAAAGCATACTTAACTTAGGATGAGAGCCTTAGACCTACATACCCTTCAATAGAGATTAAAATCCACATAGTTCGATCTTAAAACTGGATTTAGATGGTGGATGTTTTGTTTTTTTTTCTTGGATTTTGTTTAATTTTCTTCTTCTTCTTCTTCTTTTAGGTAAAGAGGAAGAGAGCAAAAATCATTTGGATTTTTGCAAACAAAACGAATTTGAGATTGTTTAATATATTTTTATTTACAAAAGACAAAATTAATTTTACTCTCTCACCTCTTTTTCTTTTTTATTCTTTTCTTTTTTTTTTGCGAAAAGACAAATAAAATAAAATTTACATTTTCCTTTAGCAAATAAAACGAATTTAAAATTAGTTGATGTGTTTTGATTTGTCAAAGGTGAGATTAATTTTACTTCTTTGCTTTTCTTGCATTTTTAATTTTTTTTGACATTCCATCACTTTCATTTTTCTTTTTATTTTTGATTCCTCCTTTTTTTAAGGATAATTTTTGTTAATGATTTTTTATTTTTATTTTTGTTTTTGTTTTAATCAATTTTTTTTGGTTGATTTAGATTTAGATTTTTATTTTTTTTGATTTTGCGTTTTAATTTTGTCAATAATTTTTTTATTTCTGATTTTTATTTTTCTTCTTCTTTTTTTGAATTTTTTATTTTCTTATATATATATATATATTATCATTTCAAAAAAGATTTTAATTTAAGTAAAAAGGAATTTTTTTTAAAGTATACTTTTAAGTTTTATTAAAGAAAGTTCAAAAAAGTTTATAAGTTTGAAAGAAATTCGTTTCTTACTCTCTTTGTTTGTTCTCTTTTCTTGTTGTTGTTGTTTTTTAGTTATTTCTTTTGTTTTTGTTTTTCGTTCTTTGTATTTGTTTTGTTTTTATGGAACTTCTTTTTTATTTTTTTTCTCTTTTTTCAAAGAAATACTCTAAAAGGAATAATTAATTTTAAATTTCTAAAATACTATTTTTTATTTTTAGGAAATAACCTTAAAAAAGGAAGGAAAAAGGATTTTATGATTTGTAACTTTTTGTCAAAAAAAAAATTGTTTCAATTTTTTTAATTTTAAAAGCATACATTATTTTTCTAAATAAACTATATTTATATTTTTAAGGAACCTCATTTTATTTTCTAAAATCCTTCTCTTTTTTTTTTTTGTTTTAAATCATATTTTATCATTTTTTTTTAAGCATTAGTTTCCTTTATCTTGAATTGTTTTTGAAAACAAGATTAATTGGATAAGATCATTGGAATCCAAAATATATAAAATGCGAATTCAAGACCCAATAGGTGCCAAGGAAGTTTTATTGCCCCACATGGCCCTTAGGTTTAACTCCTATGGGCCGAAGGGTAAGAGAATACCACATGGCCACTTTAAGAAAAATAAAAGTAAAATAAAATAAAAATATGTACAAGTATAAGATAATTTGTGGTAGTGTGTGTTCTATGTATAAGCAAACAAATAGCACATTATTTCAAACAATAATTACAAAAATGAATGGAATGGAAATTTGAAAGACATCACTTATTTGTATTTTTGCTTTTCTCCAATTCCTACTCCTCTCTTCGATCAGATCAGTGTTGTCTCACGCTTCTGTGCTTACCATCCCGTATTCTCCCATTGTCCCAATGAAGCCTTTTCTTTAATCCTCTCTTGATTCTTTACTCTTCTAGCTAGTCTCCTTGATCCTCTCACTCTTTCCTAAATGGAGCTCATAAGCAAAAGGAGCAAGATCAAAAGAAGGAAGCAGTTAGAAATATGACATAAATCGTTGCAGGTAAGGTTCTACCATGTCCAAAATCACAAATAAAAAGAACTACTGGAACAATGAGCACCATATACTTGACCCAAGAAATGACCAGCATTGCATAGGTAAAACTAAACCCAATTTCAAATGCAATACAACAACATATTAATGTATCCCTATTTATGTTTCATTTTTAGTAACAGAAGTGGCATCATAGGGATATAGACTACACAAAGAAAACACGCTAGCTGAAACACCATATGATCAACATCATTTCTCCTGCATGAAGGCCTGATAAAACAGAGCATTTTCCTATCCCTTAATTAAGAAATGCATGACTAAAGCAAAGGGATAAACCCATTATAACCTGAAGCTGCCTCACTACACAACCTAGAAACTTAATAAGTTTCAAGAAAAATACAGATAGCTCATGGTATTATAGGACAACTGAGCAGAGCCTAGCTTATTCACAAAAATTTCGCATCACAGTTCAAACGCGAAAACAGATTCCAACAAGCTATAAAGACAGAGTCTAGATGCAACAATTATATAACCACATAAATTAGCAAAATTGTAACACCATAATGACTTAATTCCAACTAATCTCCCTTTAGGCTTGATTTCATATGATTTCCAATGAAAATGACTAAAACTGTGGTATTTTACTACTTTAAGTCGGGGTTTAATCAGTCATATTTTGCCCTGTGGGTCTCGTGAACCTATCATTCACATTCTCTACTCAAACACCATTTAAAAAACTCATACATAGCCTCAAACAACCCATAAACCATGGATATGAAGCCAAAACCTAAGAAAATATAATTTCTCAAATGGGCCCAAAAGTTAGATTTTTGGCTCTAACTTTGGAAAATCATAACTAATTTTAGAAAAATGGGAATCAAGAAAACCATAACTCTTTGGAAAGCTCTAAGTGTTAAATTTACACTAAAAATACTTTCCAACCACAATCTTAGCATTTGGACTATGTTTGACATTGAAAAAGAGACAGAGGTCTGATTGTCCCTGGTATTAATGCAACTTGCTGTCATGAAATTCAAAAGTTCATAACTAATTTCAAAAAAATTGAATCTAGAAAAAATATATAAATTTGGAAAGATGCAGATGTTAACTAAAGGAAAAAAATAAGTTCAGATTATTTCAGTAGCCTTTGGACCTTAAAAACTGATAGAACAGTCACGAAGGTTAGATGACTTCCCTGATACTAACACAAAACTTCAAAAAGTTCTTTCTCCCACTACAAACCTCCGATTGAGGTGCTTCTAATTGGTATAGGTCACTGTAGATATCTAATTTATACCCATAAAATTTCATGACAATCGGACACCGTTTGGTCCATGAATGACATAGTTTCATTTTCGGACCTAGTTGTACAGTATAATAACCAAAACCAAAAAATTCTCCAACTTCAACAATTTGCCAAATATTCTCTAGACCTCCAAATATTACCTACTTTATCTTCATAAGAATCTCTCAACAAACTCTAGAGGCATGCCATATTTTATATCAAAAAGAGCTCATTTGGTCATATTTTGACAAAGCTCAAAAAGTTGAAGGTTTTGCACCCAAAATAGTTCAAAGTAGGTCTAAATGGCCTCCCACATGTTCTAGCACCTCTTGGGCAAGTTTTATAGCATAAACATAGTATATATGAAATGCCCAAGTGGTCCAAATCATCATACATTTCAAACTTACTATACTACAGATCAAAATGCACTATTGCATACAATTCACAAAAGGGTCAAATCTCATAATTTCATTGTTTTGGCTCTATACATGGTTCATACATCATTTATACATACTTTTACACTTGCTCAAATATTTACATCTAAAAAATAATAGGTGCATATTCATTTTGGCATCTTTTTACATCAAAAGAACCAAAATAAATATACAACTCCCTAAGCATACTCAACTAGGCTCCTTAATTTGCACTTTAATCTCCTTAAGCTCCACTTAACATGTTAAGATGGGAGAAGAAATGGGGTGAGATTCATGGAATCTCAATAGCTCATACACTCATTCAAGGAAGCAATCAAGACATATAAACAAGTCAAAGCATGCAAACCATCCACAATTACACAACACATGATTTACATGCCATGAATTTCACATCAATGCCAAGAATAAGCTCTAGGGACTTTTAGTCTAGCCTCACCCGAGTTTTTGTGACTTTTGAATTGGCCTCACCCTTAGTTTATGAACTTTTGGCTCCACCTCACCCATCTCAAGGGACTTTTGGCACTATCTCACCCGAGTAATTTTTACAACTCAAAACACAAGCATATTGGTACCAATGCATCAAGGCAATAACATATGGCATGTCTCACACAACAAGGACTTACACAAGTATACAATGACTATATACATCCAAGAATGCAACAAGAAAGAGTGGAGAGCTACCTTATAAGTCAACACAAGTCTTCCATTTCAATTTTTCTTCTCCCTTCTTAGTCTCACAATCACAACTAGATGGAGGTGTTTCTCTTGAGTCTAGACACACAAAGAGCATGGAATTACTCTCTCATAACTTAATAATTATTCACAAAGTTAGAGGGTTCTTTATAGAAAACCCTACAAAGCATGTAAGAAACTAGGAGTTCTCTCTCTCTCTATAATTTCACCAACTCTTCTTCTCTCTCAAGCTCTCAAGTTGGTAGAACCAACATTCTAAAAGAAAGCAAAGAAGAAGAAGTGAAGATACATGAATTTTAGCCTTCTTCAAGAGTAATTTTTCACTTTTTCTCTTCGGAACCAAGCCCAAAACCTAACTAATTCAACAACCAAAACCATAGAAAGAGAGAGCAAAGAGAGAAGAACAAGATTCTAAGAATAAAAGTTATGTAAATCTCAAGCTTGCTTGCATTTTCCTTATTCTTCCTTCCTTCTCTTGGTCTCTCTCTCTCTCCACAGCCCTTTCCTATCTTTTGGTCGAAGCTTAAATCGGTAAAAAGAGAAAGAATGAATTTGGACACTTTAAGAAGTCAAATTCTCTTTTTTCACGCTTTTTCATATTAACCCTCTCTATAACGAAGAATAACTCTTGCTACGGTGAGCACGTGTCAGTCCCAAACCCTTGTTTTTGCTATGGCGTGCACTACGACGAGGAACCCTTTGATTTTTATATGGGATGCCTGCACTTGCTATAGTTAGAAGCATTTCCGCTATAGCTAGATCCTTTCTCGCTATAGTGAACAACTACATTCGCTATAACTAGACCATTTCTCGCTATAGTTAGCAAACTTAAAAAATTTCAAAACTTTGAAAATTTTTAACTTCTCTTTTTTTTTTTTTTTCTTTTCTTTTCTTTTTCCGTTTGTTACATTTCTACACCAAATTCTAAACAGAACTCTCAGATGCAGCAAATGATCAATAATCACACAGGAGGATAATCTTCCATCAATGCGGAGCCAAATCAGAGTATACAGAGCAAAGAAAATTTTAAAAATCAAAACCTATTCTTTCGCAAAATTAGAATATACAATAAAAACAATCTCATAATATGTTTTCAAAATCTTTTATATAGCAATACTATGCTCAAAAGAACTAAAATTCAAGGGAAGACAAACATAAAAACATACCTCTAAGGAATCTAGAAATGATAGATCCTCCTTCGAACTCACCTTCTGTCTCTTCTCTGTTTCTGTTTCTCATCCTCAGTCCCTCTTTCCTTAGCTCTCCATCAACTTAAAAATCCTCTCAATCCTAAATTCCTAGTAGTCATTTCTCTTCTCCCTTTGAAACCATAAAGCCCCCTCAATCTCTCACTCTCCATCTCTCCACCTCTCGCTCAACCCCCTTTCTTTTGCACACTCTCCTCTTTCTCTCTAGTAGCCATCTCATTTCTTAGTCTCTTCCCTCAATCAAGTAACGTATTCTCTCTTTCTCCTACGCTAGGTCTCTCCTTCCCGATTCTCCCTTTCACACTCAGTCTCCCCTCAAATCCCCAAAAGGAACCCCCATGCTCCTCAGTCTTTCTCAACCTGGTGAGCCTTCCTCTCCTTTTTTTTCATTCCTTCTCCCTGCCTGCTTTCTTTTTCAATCTCTGATGCTCCTCCTCATCCCTTCCTCTCTGAATCTCGACCCCCCTTTCTTGCCAAAAATCATTTCTCCTTTTTCGTGAATCAAAGTGTGACCCTCGCCCTTTCTTTTCTAACACATCTGTGTTTCTCATCTTATCATTTGCTCCCGCATTTACTTTTCCCCTCGCCTGTCTTTTTCTGCCAAAGCTTTTTCTGTCGTTGCCTCATACAATTGCCTCATAATGCCAGAGATAGAGCCCCAGCCTGAGGAGGAGACCATCCATTTTTTTCAATTAGGCTAAGGTTCCTATGACTTGGAGATGGGCTTCCATTTTTTACTTTTTTTTTATTTCAATCATTTTTTGATTGGTTTTAGGCTTTTTAGTGAATTGGGTCAGGGAAAGGTGAACTCTTTGTTTGTTTTTTTCATATTTTTTTAATTTAATTTTTGAAAATTTTCTTTTTTAGTTTTGGGCATTGAGTTTCAAAATTTACTATTAAGCCTTAAAACCTATTCTCTTATCCTCTCTATTATTATTATTATTATTATTATTATTATTATTATTATTATTATTATTATTTGGTTCTTTTTTTAATTTTGATTTAGCTTTGATTTTTTTTTTAAAATTTGGGTTGATTTTGTTTTAAGGATGTTGGGCTTTTTCTTGGACCTCCTCTTTTTGATTTGGGCTCAATGGGTTTAAAACAATAGGATTTGAAATTTAATGGAAAAAAGGAATACTTTCTTTTTTAAAAAAAATTAAATATTCTTTTTTTTTTTTGCTCTTTCTTTTAAATTTACCTTTTAAAAATTTTTAATCCTTTTTCTTTCTTTTTGCTTCTCTTTTTTTATTTTCTTTTTTTAAATATTTTTAATTTAATTTTGTTATTATTTTAGAGCTTGCCCTGACAAAATATGATGTTTACACTCATCAATAATAAGGGATTACATTCTAGCATTTTGCCAGTTATACTATTATTGGATGAAAGCGTTATACCCTGTTCTTTAATTGGTTTAAGTTCTTTGTTGAAGTTATAGAGTATGGAGAGCTTCTAATCTAACTAGCACTTAAGGGATTGGTTAGTGTTGACTGAACTAGCGAAGGATGCAGTCTGAATGGTGCCACTTTATGATGTGAAAACATATGAGTAACACCGAAGCAATCCAAATATTTGGAGAAGCTACACAATACTTTGAAATCAAGTCAAGCATATTTAGTAGCTAATATGGGTGCCAAATAATCTGTACGTAACATAGATAAAAGAATAGGATATCATGAAATGTTAAAATTATGATGTACACATAGAAGAAGGAACAAAAAAAATAATGATAACTAATCTCGTTGTCCTCCATAGCATTTACTACAGTTCAATACTGACTAAGGACTTTTATACCAAGATAAGGAGGTTGTCCAACATGCTTCCATTTGTCATAATTTTTAATCATATTAGAAAAACAAAAATAAATATATAGAGTTAATATTGATGTATTTGCATACATAAGTATAATGTAATTCATACTTAAAACCCATAAGAAGAAGTATAAAATACTCCTCTATGTAAAGATCATGGGCTAATAGTCTCTTTGATGCAAACATTGAAAATCGATCACATGCTTACAAGTGCAATAGTGTTAAGCAACTACCTATCTCCCCCTCATCCCTATATGTTGCATTGCATAGCTCTTGGTATAAGTAAGCCAATACTACTGAACCCCAATTGAACCTGCCAACTTGTTCAAAATCCATAAGCAATGGGAAATGCATCAAATGTACTTTATGGATAGATCTATCTAGCAGTAAAAAGCTTTCAATTAACCTAAGTATGTAGGCTCATGTAAATCGACACACAACTTTCTTATAAGCATCATTTGGCAAATGAGCAAAGTTATCGGCTAACCATGCGATAATGAGTCACTGACTATTAATCTTCTCAATTGGTGGTCGAATACCAAGAAGCCACTCACATATATCTATCCACGACTAATTTGTCGCTCCAAAAATAAAGTCTCCATTACATAGTAGGTCTAACTACATAGTCATGTCCTCAAGAGTGATAATGTATTCACCCTGAGTGGTGTGAAACATGTGTGTCTCTAAGCACTATTGCTCTACAAGTATACTGACAAGTGATAAATCGTACTCAAAGTGGCTTAGTCAAGCTACGTCGTAAAAACTAGCTTGCTTCAGATATTCTACTATGGCTAGAGGTGGATCACCCAAATGATTCTCATGTTAAACATGTTGTGGGTGGATAATCTAATCATCTTATAAACATACACAAATTACACATTATCTATTAGTTAACATGGTAAATCATTAGTGTACATATTTATGTAATTAACAAGAGAAATTAAATTATTTAACCTGGTCATTCTAATAGTCTCAGATATATATATTCTCTATAGGTATAATAGTAAATTATCCTTAGGCCCTATATGCACAACATGCTATAGAACGACTATGATGTCAAAACACTTGTCACGAGTGTATGAAATATAGTTTATGGAATAATACACATGTATAAATTTAATAGAATTTAGGAAAAACACACAACATGCACTTAACTAATTCCATTTAATACATTTATGGAAGTTAAATGACATTTTATTTAGTACACATTGATTTATAAACATATACAACTTAATTTACAAACATTTAGTACAAATTGATTTCTCCCTAGTCATCATGTTAATGATATGGACAAGTCACTCAATTATGCCTTAGTTGTTAGTATAACTCACATCGAATAGATTGTCCGGAGATCCTAAAGTCCATTTCATTCTAATAGCGGGAGGCTTATGGTTGAGCTCTCACACAAAGTATTGATAGATCGGGGACCAATTTCGAATGGCCAGGGTTTGGCCAATGTGCTTATTTTCTCATTAGTTGAAAAGCATTGTTAAAAGCACAACATATGGTGTTTAGGTGGAAAATAGGATCCATAAATTGGAATTGGTCTAAGAAAACAGCAGCAAAGGTTGCAAGAACATTCTGGCATAGGTACTTCTCTACCTTAAATTCACCACAATCACAATAGTGCTCAGTCAAGCTAACTTTGTAGCACCAACCATCTAATCATATGGCTCCTCCACATCAAATAATTGAGTATTTCTGTCGAATGCTCACACAATACATACAAGGGCATGCTGCACATTTGTCACCATCTTTTTTATCAGGTTTTGGGAATAGATTTAGCCTGTAACCATTTAAGCATTAACTTGTTTAGTAAGTTGCACAAAATATTAGTTGACCTTATAATATATAGCCTTAACCTTAGCTATGCCTAATATAGGTAAAGACCTTATACCTTTGAAAATACCATTTATGCACTCGGTCAAATTTGTTGTCATATGCTTGAAACGATGTCCTTCCACATCATACACCTGAGTCTATTGTTTCTTTAGGATGTTTGGAAGCCATTTAGTTACTTCTTCATGTATGATTGCCAACTCAGCCAACTTCTCATCAATATACCGATGCTCATATTCATAACTTATAAAACATAAACATTGTTGTTACAATAAACATTGAAACAACAACATTGCATTTGGTTACTTGGAAAGGAGAAACATACCAATGTTTTCTAATATTTGTTTTAAATTTCATGACATAAAGTAAGTGTGCAAGTTGCTAGCCACATGGTAGAAATATAACACATGATAACCATATGATAGTTGCCAACCAGTCTAGAGATTAGTAATAACAGCTAGAATTGATGAATGTTTGTTAGAGATCAAACAAAGTCCATGCTTCTCTAGTACCACTCACTTATGTAAATTTAAAAGGAACCATGTCTATGCTACTTGTGTCTCTCCTTCAATTATTATAAATGTAATGGGCACAATTTGCTAATCGTCATTTTGTATTGTTGCCATCAATAAAGTCCCTTTGTGTTTGTTGTACAAAAATGTCCCATCAATTTAGGTTATTGATTTCAGGTGATCAAATGCATTTATACAAGGTTTGAACACCCAAAAAACACACTTGAACATAACTATTAGTTCATTAGTGAAATTGCTTACATAACATTATTTGGTTACAAACTTAACAAACGACTCAAGCACAAAATATTGAATTGTGGCCATCCACGTAGGTAATATAACATATGAGTTCTCCCAATTACAAGTGGTAATTGTGGCGACTTTGTGTTTTGCTTTCCTATATGATACTGTATAACTAAATAAGTTTTTCATCCGCTCGATAATTTATCTAATTGAAATATCAGGTGTTTCTACCACCATATCCACAATACATGATGATATAATATCATAATCCAATTTTGGGTGATTTTGTAATAAGGTCACAAACATTCATGTATGAGAATGGTCATATTTTGTTATTTGCCAGTGCAATCCCTTCCTCTTGCTTTTTTCACATGCCCTTACCTATCTTCTATAACCATCCTCATAATTAACACATTAAAATTCTTCATACTTTTTAAATGTCAAATATTTCTTAAAGGTGTAATGTACTCTCACAAAGTATAATTTAATAGCACGACATAGTGTCTTTTAACTCAGATATTGTAATATAATATATAAGTTCTACATGCTCAAATTCGTGCTATCCTTAACCTTCTTAAATCCATCTCCACTAGCTAAGGACAAATTAATATGGAAAAAGAAAGCAGCAGTAGGTCTACATGTTGGGACACTGATCTAACATCAATAGCATTTACTAAGTCATTTTCAAATTCATCATCATCGTCATCATTATCCTCATCATCATTATAGTTGAGGTCTAATTCAACATTGTATTCAACTTTATTTTCAAAGTCCTCTAACACAATATCTTTGAAGCCATTTGGAGAATGAAGTTCAGTAAAACAAAGTGTTAGATGGGAGAAACTTAGTTAAGAAATAGTCTCCATCGATATGGTGTGATATTATTGCGAATATGTTGGCTGAATTTCTAAACTTACCTATGAGTCAGCGGGTGAGGTGTTTGTGTACAACTTAATTACATTCAATTGCCCTATAAAATGTAAATGGGCTTGTCACATCCTTTGAACATAAAATCATGTTTTAGAAGAATTGATTGGTATCATGTAGGATTTAGTGATGCTAAGAGTGTATATATCAAATCAGAGATAACTTGATTATAGGGGAGTCATAGCTTATAATGCACTGCATTTTTTAGTACATTTAAAGTAATGTCAGTATTAACTGTTATATAATTTAACATGGCATACTGAAACATTGTGCCTTGAGCACTATTTATGATTCTTTCATTTGCATAAATGTTAACAAACTCATTTTTTTACTCATTTGATTCCCACATTTAGAGCTTTATTTAATAATCCCCTTTATATAAATATTCATGCTATTTAAGAATTTAATCTTGTTTTCTTATAATTAGTATAAAGTAATTTTCAAGATACAATATTTAATATATTTTTTATATTTTTCTACACTCTCCTTATAATTTTTTTATGGACATAATTACATTTTTTTAATTCATATGCCTTCTTATACATATTTCCATACATTTTCCTATAATTTATCATTATTTGGATATTTTTAAAAATTTTCATGGATATTTCATTAATTATTCTTAAAATAATCATTTCATTTATCCTAATTTTTTAAATATAATTATTTTTCCTACTATTTTTTACCTTTCTTTTTGGATATTTAATTAGTTATTTATAAATAATTATTTAATTTATCTTACATTTTTAATTATAATTATTTTTTGAAAAATTCTTTTTACATTTTTTGTGAGCATTTCATTAACTATTTATAAAATAATTATTTCATTTATTCTAATTTTTTAAATATAATTATTTTTTTACAATTTTTTTTTTACTTTTTATGGATATTTCATTACGTACTCATTTATCCTAATTTTTTAAATATAATTATTTTCCACAATTAATTAATTTTTTAACACTTTCTTATTTTTATTATTTCATTAATTATTTATAAAATGTCTTTCTTTAGTAATTTCTTGTCATTTTTTCTTTCTCATAATCATTTTTCATTTTATGCATTTTTTCATATTTTTTCTCTTTAATTTTTTTCTATAACCATTTTTCACAATAATTACTTTTTTAATTTTTTCTTCAAAATTATTTATAAAATATATTTATTTTTTCTTAAATTTAATTATTTCTTTCTATACTTCTTTATCATTTTCAAATAATTCTTACTTAGTTTTTCCTATTTTTTTATTTATAAATTATCCTCTACATTGATTTTTTTTAACCCTATTGACATTTTCTTCATTTATATAATTATACATTTTTAACTTAAGACATTTTTTCCCTTCTTCCAATTTTTTCTTTCTTTATTTTCTCTTACCTCCAAAATATTATTCCTTCTTCCATACATTTCCCAAAATCATAACAACATATAAACAATAATAAATAAATAATATAATCTAAAACAAATAATATAAATAAATAATAAACAATAATAAATAAAAATTTTCAAATATTCTAGTTCTCCCTATTTTTTCTCATTTGAACAAAATTATTTGTTCTTCTTTTTTATTTTTTTTTTCATGTCAGACTCTTTTTCACATTTACTATTGCAACTAAATTTAACACTTTGTTCATATTATATAATATAAAACAACATTGATGAAAAAGATCAAATAATACATATCTTCTATTACATCTCTATGAAACTAGATGGAAAAAAACTTTATTGATGCTGCAAATGACGAAGATGTAAAAAAAATTTACAATTGAAGAAGATGAGCAAAGCGAAAGAGAAGAATAAGAAATGGTGCAGAGTGAAGAGGCTATAGGAAGATAAATGAAGCTAGCTTATAATGTAACATCCAGGGGTATTATTGTAATTCAAATTTTAATATTATTTACTTCAATTTTCCTCTACTAATCAAAATTTGCAAAAATCTCCATCAGCTAATCACATGACAACATGTGGCTGAACTTTAAAATTTTACCACTAATGTGCTAGTTGTAATTGCCAAGCCTAACCTGCAGCTACTGGAACTTGAAACTTGAGTTCGGGTTTAGCTTCTCTCTCGTTGAAGTCCTCTCCCGTCCATCCTGTCTTGAAGAACAATGCCTCCTTGCACTTTCTTTTTTATTTAAAAAGTAAAACAAAAAAAAAATAACCCAACTACAAAGACTACACAATTGGACAGTGAAAGAAGACAAGAGAGAAGCCATCCACCTTGAGTTCCACAGCTTGTTGTCATGTGTCTTGTTAAAGTGGCTTTTTGATTAGTCAAAGTTAAAAGGATTGACTCCAAGTTTTGTGTAGCCAATATCTCGAAATGATTGATGCTAAATTTCAAATATTTATTGCTTTATAATAATTATCTTTTTCGATGTTTTCTTTTGCTTATAACTACATTATTGTGGATTTTCTAAAGCAAATTCCTTGTAATAAATACTTTTATTATTTCCTCTTGATTACAAGGCATGCATATGAGAAAAATAAATTCATTATACTAAAATTCATGTTTGAATAAAAGTAAACTCATTGTGTTAAATAAATGAAACACTTAAACTTAACAATAGGAAAAAAATAAATAAAATTTAATAATATTAATATATAAAAAAGATATTAAGCTAGGCTCAAGCTGGGTTGGACTAAAAAAAAAAAACCTTGAGTCTAATTTGTTTGAAAAGTGTGTTTTTCTTTGTAAACAGAGCTTTTTTTTTAATTTTTTTTTTACTTATATCCATCTTTTAAAATGAATTCTTTTAATTTTTTGAGTTTTTAAAACCGTGATATAAAAACCAAGTTTAGTATGAATATGGATATAGAAGATATAATTTTAATATTTAACATCTAATTAAAATAAAAAAAATTTATGACCAAAATAATACTTCGATTATTGTTTTTTTATAGACACTTCAAGTTTAAGTGTTTACTCTTTGATTTTATGTATTTCGTCGAAGATTCTTTCTATACGATATTAATATTACGGGCCTGAGAGAAAGGTGTTGGATTAGAAAATCGGATGCATCCAACCAAACCCCTCTGCATTTCTATCCGGAGAAAACCCCAAAACCCTAGAATTTCCGAATTCTGAAGCCCACGGTTCCCCTCGGAATTCTTTTCCACAGATAGAGGGGTGAGCTTGGGATTGTAATCTTGAACAAATAATGGACTTCGACGAGTACGATTACTTGGAAAAGACCGTGGAGGAGCAGGGAGATCGAGATTCGACGAAGAAGAGCAAGGAGAGAAGCGACAAGAGTGAAAGGAGTTACAGGAAGCGTGATGTCGACGAGGATGTTCATGGTGAAGACAAGAAGAGCAAGAGGCCCCGGGGCGATGATGAGAATGGGTCGAGGAAGGATCGTGAGGACCGCGAGAGAGAACGGTCTAGTCGAGAAAAGGAGCGGCACAGGAGTAGTAGAGATAGAGAGAGGGACGGGGAGAGGGAGCGAGAGAGGAGTAGTAGGGAAAGAGATAGGGAGAAAGAGAGAGACAAGGAGAGGGAAAGAGAACGAAGGGATAAAGAGCGGGAGAGAAGAGAGAGGGAGAGGGAGAGAGAAAAGGAACGGGAGAGAAGGGAGAAGGAGAGGGAGAAGGAGAGAGAGAGGGAGGAGAGGGAGAGGTCCAGGAGAAGCATAAGTCGTTCTGATCGAGATCGAGAAAGAGAACGAGAATTGGAGACCAGAGATAGCCGGTAATGGTCTTTTGCTACACTCATTGTGCGTGTTTTTGAATTTTGTTCTGCTAAATTGGTTGAATAGTCCATACAAATCATTTGTATTATTTGCCATCAATCTGGTGAGCCCCATTCAGCTTCTTGAGCAGTTGAGCCACTGTTTTATATCATGTGATTCTTTTTTCCCTATCTCTGAAATGTTCGCTCCGAAAATCGCTTTAGGATTATCGGTTAAACAAAGCGGTCAGATTAGGCTTAATTAACTTTTTCTGAAGTTCTTATTTTGATTGAATGAATAAATGCATCTTTTTACCTGCAGTGTCTTGACTAAACTTGGAAGGCTTGGCTAATCAAATCATATCCTTATGGAATGAGTGTGTTCACCCTCCCTGCCATCCATTGTTTTTTCACAGTTATAGAATAATTTTAGAGTAGCATACCGTTAGAATGATACTGCAGATTTTTTTGATTGCTTTTTTTTTTGTAAATAAAAAACTCTGGTAGTCCTCCCCACACTTTTTTTTTTTCAATTTTATCACATGCAGATTGAGATGTTCATATTCTCATAGGTAATGTGATTTATTATGAGTTCTTCTCTGCTGCTTTGGTATGTCTGTCTCAGTTGTCTAATAATGTATTATGTAAGTTTGACCCTCAAGTACTAGGCTTTCGAAGCCATTTTTAAGAAACTTAGTGTTTTCCTATATGTTTGTGCATGGTGATAGTGCCTAATTATATTCCAATTTATGCATGCTGTTTGCATTCTCTTGCTGTTCTTTCCAATTCTTTTTTCTTATCAAAGATTGGGATAATAGTTTTCTATCTGGTTGAAAGAACCACCCAAAAATTTGCGTAGCCAAGCAGGTCTCCCCCATATTTTTTTGAGGATCAGTATTAGCTTCAAAACTTATTATTTTGTTGCTTATGATTACTTTGTTTGCATGCCTGAAATAGAAACCTGTACCCCATTACCCAAGGATGATGTATATTAACTCATCCATGGCCATAACTAGTGTAAGTGGTGGTGACTTTCTCTTTCTTGGACATGTTTGAGACTTAAACAACGTTTGTGGTGAAGTTATCATATTATGAACTTATTGTTATATTACTAACTAGGATGGTTTTTTTTTAATTCTTCTTTCTTATCAATCATTGAGTCTTATTTTGATTAATAGGATTACAACAACTTTGAATAAATTATCACACAAAATTGAAGGGGAAAATCCTGGCCAGAAGCGTTGCTTGGCATGCATTTATTTGATCAAGTGCTGTTTTGGACTCTAAAAGTAAAAATATATTTTGGGAATATAAATTGCTACTTGTGAATTTGGGTCATTGAGACGTAATTACCTCTCAGGATTAAGTACCATCTTCAACTCTACTATAGGCAATTCAGAATTTAGACTATGTATTATGCAACAAGAATATCAAATTTAGCAAGGCTGAACTTTTCTAGATAATTTTTTGCATACAGCTGAATTTATTTATATCGCAGGAGATTTAGGGATAAGAAAGAGACTGTGGAACCTGAGGCAGACCCAGAAAGGGATCAGAGAACTGTTTTTGCTTACCAGGTTGAAGGGTTTGCCCCCTCTCTGTTTATGTTTGAACTTTGGACTACTGAAGGTCTAACATTTTCAGATATTTGGTATCCATGGCTGATGATTGCCACTTTCTTATGTGATAACCATAGATGCCCCTAAAAGCAACAGAGAGAGATGTTTACGAGTTCTTCTCAAAAGCTGGCAAGGTTAGTTTTAAATTTTTTATAATCCATACTTCTAGGGCATTCTGGTGTGATGTGTTAATGGCTTGCAATTGGGAAATTTGTTGTTGCTAACTTGCTATTAAAACTGTTGGTATTGTCTTATTTCCATAGTTTGGTCTGTTGGTGTCATTCAATTTATGATTGAGAGGATAGACATCATATAGATTGAGATGGTGTTAAAAGTGTAGCAAATGTATGTTATTTAGATGAATTTGGTTGCTATTGCATTAAACTCTCTTCTGCCTTCAATTTCAAGTCGTATAATTACTTTGGTTGTGTCTCAACATTCTGTTTATGCATATTGAGTGAAAATAAAAGTTGTGTATTATACTGAGTATACCAAAATATATGTTACAAGTCATAGGTGAATATCTTACATCTACCTCTATCATTTGATAATTGCTAAGTTCTATTCTGTTCTAATGTTTTTATTTTCAGGTGAGGGATGTCCGTCTGATCATGGATAGGAACTCAAGACGGTCTAAGGGAGTTGGGTATGTGCCATCTTGTCAATAAATTTAGTTTATATGCATGTCCTATTATGGTATTAGGATATCAAATTCTAAGAATCATATTTAACTGTATTCTTAAATAGACTAGCATTGCGATATGATGAGGGATGATGGGAATACCTTGCTCTCATGTTTAGTCAATTCATGCTGCGTGCTCAAGGTAGTGACATGACCCCTTTTTTTTTTTTTCCTTTCCCAATTTGTATCCTCTATGTTTGCCGTACAGTGAGGATATCAATCTTATACTGATGAGCCTTCTCATTATTTTTGCTTCCTTTATAATTTGAAGGCCATCTGTGCAAATTATGGGGTGGGATTTTGATAAAGTTGATGATAAATCTTATATTGGAGAGATTTTTTTTTTTTCGTGGGTTTTTCCACCCCTTTGATGGGTGACTGATGGTGGGTGTCTAGATGAGATGTGTATGGATTTGGTGCTGTTTGGCTCTTGGAATTAGTTGACAATTGATTTGTCATACGAGGCCAGCTGCCCATCCTTAAGTTGGGGCCTGCTACCCATTACTTTCTAACTCTGTGGATGTGAACATACTCAAGTGTAGGGGATGACCTGCTACCCATTACTTTCTAACTCTCTGGATGTGAACATACTCAAGTGTGGGGGATGACCTGCTACCCATTACTTTCTAACTCTCTGGATGTGAACATACTCAAGTGTGGGGGATGACCTGCTACCCATTACTTTCTAACTCTGGTTACTGATGGTGTCACCATTCTCATTATGTCACTTGATTGAATTGTCATTGTAATGTATGCTCTAGTTTTTTTAACTTCTATTATGTAACAGGCTAACACTTTCTTTGCATGAGTCAGATACATCAAAAGAAACTCAGCTTGAACTGTCTGCTCTAGAGTTTTTGTTTCTCTACATCTCTTTGCTGCATGCTTTGTAAGTCTTAATTGCAATTGTTTGAATGTTAGTGGTTCTGAAAACTTATGCAAGTTCTTGATGAGGCTGTAGGTATATTGAATTTTATGATGCAATGTCAGTGCCAATGGCCATTGCCCTTTCTGGCCAACTGCTTCTGGGACAACCTGTAATGGTCAAACCTTCTGAGGCTGAAAAGAACCTTGTTCAGTCCAATACCGCCAGTGGAGGTGCAGGTGTAGTAGGACCATATGGAGCAGTGGACAGGAAACTGTATGTGGGGAACCTTCACTTCAATATGACTGAGAGTCAGCTGAGAGAGGTATTGGGTTCTATTCATATTTTTTTCTTTCTATTGACTGGTGAGAAATGAGAACAGAGATGTCTTTGGCATGAATTCTCTTATTGTTGATCAGGAATATAAAGGCACCGATGCTTATTGAACTCTTTTAACATGATAAACTTCACATCCCTTCAAAACCAACGAATTAGTTTTCTTAAAACTGGGACAGTGCATCTACAATATGTAAGTAGCTTGTTAATAATTGGAATCTTGATTTATCATTCATCAACTTTTAACATCTTTTATTGTTGGTCTAGATTTTTGAACCATTTGGCCCAGTGGAGCTTGTTCAACTGCCCCTTGACCTGGAGACAGGACACTGCAAGGGTTTTGGGTTTGTACAAGTTAGTTATCAACACTAATGGACTATGAAAAATGTCTTTGTGGAAATAATACTGTTCTTTATCTGTTTCATCTTTTTAATTTTTTGGGGGACAGTTTGCCAATCTTGAACATGCCAAGGCAGCTCAGAGTTTGAATGGAAAATTGGAGATTGCTGGTAGGACTATCAAGGTAGCAATCCTTGTCTGTAGGTCTCTGTGTTTCCCTTGTGCACGCACGCACACTTGTGTTTGTGCGTATATTCTCCTTTGTTGATAATCACTTTACTAGCCCTTCTGTTTGTGATTAATTCTGTTTATCATACACAGGTTTCATCTGTAACAGATCATGTGGGGGGCCAAGATACAAATGCAAAATCTGCAGATTTGGATGATGATGAAGGTGGATTGGTAAGTTTAAACCTATTTTATAAAATATGGTAAAATTGCTTCCATTAGATGATTTATAATTGAAATCTTGCTAAACAACATTGCAATCTTAGTTAATACTAAGATAATGAAAATTTTAGTGAATAGTTACTTCAAGTTGATAGATGCTTGACTGGCTGAAGTTTTGTGGTTTGATATTGCTTCAATGGCGACAACAATTTGAAGCTTTAAATATGGGCAGATTGATAACAAGACCTTTGTTGTATGATGGACAAGTGTATTTAAGTTTTCTTGCTGTTCAGAATTGGCACCTTCTATTTGTTTGGTCAATAAGTGCTAAATATTTTGCTTCTGTGTTGTCCTGCCATAATCGAATATTTCAGACAAATGCTGTGTATGTCTTAATAAATTATGCTGCGTTTGGTTTGCAGAATTGCAAACGCATTCCTTTTACATACTTTGTGTAATGTCTATTATACCCTTATACTTATTATTCTATTTATCAAATCACCTTTTAAAAAGTAAGGGTAAAACAGTCATTTTTTATCTCACCTATATCCACTTATCCACATTCTACATTCCCTTCACCATTATATCCTCCAACCAAACATACCCTTAGTGTTGTTTTTTTCATGTTTATTAGGCTTAGGTTAGATGTGGATGGCTTTTACTTCCAGCATTCCCTTCTTCCTGGTCTGGATTCACTGTCACATTTCCTTTTACTCTGTATCTTTTCTTTCCCCTTGTCTGCAGTCAAACGTCATTTTTATTCTAGTTTGGTTCAGGACTTGAGGAGTGGCCAGTTATTCTGCTTCTTCTTTCTTTTCACTTCTGTATTTTTTTATTTTTAAACAATAGCATGTAATTGACTGAAGTATTATGCTTTTCTATGCAGTCATTAAATGCTCAATCAAGAGCGTTGCTTATGCAAAAGTTGGATCGCTCTGGTATCGCCACAAGGTTTGTCTGTTATATATATATATATATATATATGTATTTCTGTCTGGTTATCTTGCTCATCAATTTAACAAATATCAACCACTGCAGCTTTGCGGGGTCTATTGGTGGTGTGCCCATTGTGAATGGCTCAGCTCCTGCTCAGCAGGCTATTAGTTTGCCAATTGGGGGTCCAGGTATAGTACCTGCATCAACTCTTCCAACAACCATTATGCCTACCCCAGGAGGAGAGCCAGTTGGAAGCCCCAGTGAGTGTTTGCTGTTGAAGAATATGTTTGATCCAACTACTGAGGTCTGTTTGATTATGCTTCCATCATATACTGTCTCATTTTGTGAAGTACTGTTGCATTTCACTAAGTACTGATGTCTAGTATTACAAACAGACGGAACCAGATTTTGATGAGGATATTAAAGAGGATGTAGAAGAAGAATGTTCTAAATTCGGTCGGGTGAAGCATATTTATGTCGACAAGTAAGTTTTTGAGTGCATGGTACTCCTCCACAAATCTATGCATGATTCTACTTTGTTCTTTTTTCATTTCTCATTTCTCATTGCACATGTGAGTTGTGAGCAATTCCTTAATTGGTCCGTCTTGCATGCAGAAGAAGTGCAGGTTTTGTGTATCTGCGATTTGAAACAGTGCAAGCAGCTTGTGCTGCCCAACAGGCAATGCACATGAGATGGTTTGCACGCAGGTTGATTTCAGCGGTCTTCATGGTAATATTATTTTGGTTTTGCAAATTTAGTGTAATATTATCTTGATTAGTTTTGTTAGTTTGGATCTTCGACGAAAGATCTGGGCATTCATCTTTGTTGGACTGGTATCAATGTTATGGGGAATAGCTATTGATTGTTTTATTTAAAGCCTTTTTGGTGAAGCTTTAATTAGTAAAAGCAAGAAGGTACTTCGAGAGAGGCTAAACTTTTTGGGTTATAACTAAAGCGAATAGAAGGTGTTTACAGCCTATTCTAAATGCTGAAAATTTTAATTTCTGCTATATATAATAAAAAAGAAGCAGTAGCAGCCAATCCAAACAGGCTCTGGTTAGCAGTAAGCCAGCTATAACTTGGTGTCTTGAGGTTAAATATTATGGATCGCTTTATTTAGGAGCGAATTAATTCATGCTTTAATAGAGATACCCATTTCTTTGGGAATGGGTTATGACAGGTGAACCTTTACCTTTTGAAATTAATTTTCATTATATGTTGCTGATCAGCTTCTCCCATAGATAAAAATCTGAACGAGTATTTAAAAATATTGTTTTTGTTTGCAGCAACCCCAGGTATACGAAGCCAAGTTTAAAGGAGATGCTTGAAGAAGTGCAGGACATTTTCGTACTTTATTGAGTACTCACAAATTGAGTTATAGTTTTGGTAGACTCCGACTCTTGAATTGTATTAGATGTATGAATATGATTAAAGCAATTGTGATTTCTATTGGCCAAAAAAAAGAAAGAGAAAAAAAAGAGGCGATTGTGATATATCGAGGGTCATCTTAAGAATCATTATGCCATCGTCCATCTTTGTAATGTCACTATCGTGCTACTCTTCATCTTATTGATATCCTTTCTAACACTTGTAATAGGTGGAGCGGAGTGCGTGGTAATTTGGGACTGCTTGGTCGTTATAGTTGTTCATGGATGTAATGTGGCTGGTTAAAATTATTTAGGTTTTCAGGTCCTAGTATAAGTTTCAATTCTTTTTTTTTTTTTATGACAAAGTATAAGTTTCAATTCTAATTTAACTTACGCTCACCAATAATGCTTTGTTTGGTAGGATGGAAGTGGGAGAAAAGGAAACGAAAGGTGTGGGAGATATTATCTTTCTTCTGTTTGCTACGCTTAAATAGGAGGAAAAATAAAAGATTGGGAAGGAAAGAAGTTCATGGGGTCTCACATAGTCAATGTTTTTAAAACTGAATTGGTCATTGAACTAGTGATGACATTAATTTAAAGTTCATTAGCTTGATCATGGTTGTATTAATAATAATTAAATAAATATATATTAACATTAAAAATTTAGTATAATAAATAATAATAAATAAATAGTAAAATTTGAAGTGTTTTATTATTAATTATATAAAAATAAATTATATATAACTTAATATTTAAATTTAATTGACTTTTTAATTTTAAAGTTTGAACATAAGATAATATATCTATTAATAAATAAAATTATTAAATATTAAATTGTTAAAACAAGTATTAAAAGTAAAAAATATACAAAAATTACTTATTTAATATATTAATTTTTTATTAATACATTTCAAAAAAATTTGTATATTAAAATTTAATTGATTTTAAAAAGTTTGAACATAATGTAAAAAAATAATAGTTGATAAAATATCTAAGTTAAATATAAAATTTGAAAGAAATATTATATTTATATTTATATAATATTATGTACAATTTTATTAGAGAGAATAAGATGGTGTAGTAATTAAAATGTTAGAGTTTTTTATCAAAATCATTGCATTGTTAAAAGAAATGCAAGTAATCTAAAAAATATATTTATATAAAAATTTACATGTATAAGCTGACATTCCATTAGAGATCGAATGGCAAACGGATATTGTGGAAAAATGAGGTATCGTATTTGAAGCTTGTCGCTAACAAATTTTGGGATTTTGAGAACTTAAAAAGTCTATTTATATAATAATTGAGATTTATAGGATGAAAAAACATTGTAGGTGAGATGACATATGTACATTTTGGAAGCACGGAGGTACCAGCCAATAGGTTCAAATCCAAAGGCTGATGTTTGTGGATTTTTGAAGAGAGCTGGTTTGATCCAGTCTATTTGCACCAATTCTTGCCTAAAATCAGATGATTTGACTAGATTTTTGACTAACTTTGACTAGTTCTTGAAAGTATCGATTTTGAGATTTGTCTAGATCAGACCAAAGTTTAGTTTCCGATCCAATCAGTTGAATCGGATGGTTTGATTCAGTTATAAAAACTATACACGTAACTTTTGCATTGTCTGCATTTATTGGATGAGTAGAGGGAAAAGGAGATATAGGACTTATGCCTCAAGAGAAGCTATAAAAAGAAAATCAATCTATTAAAGCATTGTAAGTTGGATCTTATCTTTATAATTAGAGGGGATTTAGTCCATTGAAAAATGTGTGTATATTTCTTTTTGAAGTTTTAAGTTTTAAATTGTAAGTTTGAAATTAAAATTTTTAATAAAAAATTATATTTTAAAATTTTCAAATGTAAGATTCACGATTTTTTTTAATTATTGTTGGGATTCTAGTTATATAATTAAATAAAAAATGTAATTATAAATAATTAGTAATTTAATTTAAATGAATAATTAAAAATAAAATAAATAAAATTCTGATTAAATATATTTAATCAAATAAAGAATAATAAAATAATCTAATATTCCATTTACATATATTTTTCCTTTAAAAAAATTAAATAAGATAAAAAAATATCTTTTTTATTTTTTGCCCTCTTATCATTCTAAGAAATGTTAGATAATTCAACTACTTTTTTTTTCTACCATTTCTTTTTCTTTTTTTCCTAATCCTCTCTTCCAATCAAAACATGAAGGTTCAACCTTGGTCCATCCAAAGCCATAGATAGAACTCGTTGTTTGCTCCATGTGTAGTTCTCGTGAATTTCTTTAATAAAAATATTGGCTTAACATATATACATCTTTTTATGAAATACTACTTTAATATATAAGTAGAAAATTATTTTGTGATAATTTTAGTACCATCTTTTATGAATAGGGTATCTTTTATAATAGAAAAAAAAGAATAATAAAAAGTGAATGTAATATAATAGTTCAATAGTGAATGACAACAGATGTATAGCTGTGGTTTATATCACAGAGATCAAATGAACTATAAGAATTCTTAATTTTAATTTTGTTAATTATTTAAAGTTTTAGTTTAAAAAAAAGTTTCTCAACAACAGATGAGATGAATTAGTGTAGTTTTCTTTTGTTTTACTTTCTTTTTTAGGTCAAAAGATGAATTAATACACAAGTAGATCTAATTATTATCTAAATATATAAAGAAAATATAATGCAACTTACACAATTATTATTATTTATCAAAGGAAAGAGTTTTAGTGGTAGACATGTTCACTATTGGTGTAGAGATTACATTTAGATATAATTTCTTATATTTTTATCATCATATTTAATAAAAATAGAATGCGTAAATTTTATTTTAAAAAACTCAATCATGTATATTGAGTTGCTAAAATTAAATACTTGTTGATTTTTATGAAAAATTTGATAATAAAGACATAAAATTTTCTTCATAATGTAATGGTATTGAGTTATTTTAGTTAGTATCTACTAAAGTTTACTAATCATAATATTTTTGTAAAGTTCAATTGCAAAAGGATTTATTATTTATGTAAGGAGTATTTTCTTAAGAGGGGCATTGAAAATAAGCCCAAATGTTTGGGGTAGGTCCATAAGGCCCATTGCGTGGTTGTATGTTTGGCGGTCTCCACGGCGATAAGACCGCGATCTCATAGCCCTACTCCGTAGGTGTGGTTGGTATATATTTACACGGTAACCCGACGCATGAAGCTTTCGGGCCTAATTTCAAATCTAGAAGCCATATCCCCAACAGTGAACAAACAACACAAGGATAGACGGAGTGAGTGGTACTGTGGTACCCTGGGGTCGGAGCTTCAAATATTCGCTTCCAACTTGCGGACACAAACGGTGAGATTAATTTATAAACCCTAGCAAGCATGCTTGAATTTCGATTTTGTGCTTTGTTCGAGATTGTAGAAGGTTGTTGATGCCTCGTTTGTAAAACTTGGGATTTTGCTTGTGTTTTTGGCGCTGGGGAACAGATGGATAGATATCAGAGGGTGGAGAAGCCTAAGGCAGAGACTCCTATAAACGAGAATGAGATACGCATTACTACTCAGGGTAGGATGAGGAATTATATCACCTATGCCACCACTCTCCTACAGGTATTCCCATTTTCCACTTGCAAAGAGCAGACTTTAAGGTCAATGGTTTTTTCTAGGGGAAGAAAAGCTTTTCTAAGGGCTGGGTTTTAAGATATCGATTATTGCATGTGCCATATTTATGCTTATGAACGAGAAATTGAGAGTCATCTTCGAGCTTTCTTTTCCTATTAAGAAGATTAGTGTTGAGTACAACTTCTGTATTAGATTGATTTTAGACTCTAGAAAATTGACCAGCTGCAATTTTTCTTCCATTTGTCTTTTTTTTTTGGGGGGGGGGGGTACTTTTCAATGTGTTCCATACATGGATGTATCGATTTATCTGGGAATAGCTATTATATTATTATCTTTTTAACTTGTATTCATCAGTCCTGTATTGTCTATTTTTACTCTTGTATTTTCTGTAGGAGAAGGGATCTGAAGAAATTATCCTAAAAGCAATGGGTAGAGCTATCAATAAGACTGTTATGATTGCTGAACTGATCAAGGTGGGAGGGCAGGCATCTCTATGTATATATATAGTCAGTGCTTGGGTCTGTGTTTATCAGCTTATCTTGCTTCGTGAGTAATCTGTTTCCATGTTTCAGCGAAGGATTGTTGGTCTGCATCAAAATAATGCAATTGGATCAACTGATATAACGGACATGTGGGAGCCGCTAGAGGAAGGCCTTCTTCCGTATGGAACTGTTCAATCTCTCTTGCTACCCTATTAAATCCTTGTTTTTTTTTTTTTGAGTCCAGAGTAGTGACCTTTTTGGTTTTTCCCTTCTCCCTCAGTTTGGAGACTACTCGCCATGTTTCAATGATCACAATTACTTTGTCAAAGAAAAAGCTGGATACATCCTCCTCTGGGTAAGAAGTTGTGTAATACTCTGACATATTATTGTTAGATACTCTGTTGTAGGGATAATTTATGTTGGCTTAAAATATTTTAAAGCTAGTAGATCACGTGTTAAGATCAGCTTTATTAATCTCAGTTAGGAATGATGATGATAACTTGAGCTCATGTATAAAAATGTCTTGTTGGCTGCTTCTGGTGTCTACTGATGGATGTAATTGCTGCTTTGCTGTACAGGAACTTGCATTAAAATTCTTATTTTTTAATCCTTCTGTCATAATAGCTGTAGGCTTATAAGCCTATGGACTATAGTCCTTGCTGTTGTGGAGAGTTACTGGGTCCAGATAAAGTATTAAACAAATACTAACTGCCATGGCATTATATTGTTTTTGAATTAATAATGATTGATGGTTCAACGTGTTAGCCATATCTTACAATGGATATCCAATAGGATATGGCTGCTTTGTTGTCACATAGGCATTAAATGGTTTGTCAAATTGGGAATTGGAGATCCTTTTTTAAGACCCATTTGAGTAAATCAAATTATTTCCCCTAGTTCAACAAAAGTTCATGGACTTGTTGTTTTCAGCATTAGTCAGATCTCCAATTTTAAGAAAGTATGAATCTCTTCTTGTTTTTAAAATTATAAGAGCCTTTTTTATTATCATTTTTTGAAATGACAGAAATTCCCTTGGATCTTACCTTAAAATTTTAAATATTGGACGCTTGTGTGATTCTGTAATTATGATAGGTTACGTTTTTCATGTTGACTTCTAATTTGTGCTGTTATACTAATGCTGTGTTGAGGACTAGATGCGACATATTAGATGTTGACTTTAAGAAGCAGTGCATGTCTACTATGCTGACATGCTGATTCATATTTTGTCAATGTCCTCTAGTTCTGAACTTCATGTAGACTGATAATACACTGCATTTTCAAACACTTTGCAGTGTTCTGGTTTATGGTGCCTGTACATTTTAACTTTACGATGCTGCTCACTGTTTGTTGATTCCCCCGCTGGATTTTCTTTAATCATTTATGTCTGCATAAATATTAATGTACAGTTATCATTTGAACTCTAGATTTTCTCTTCCTCTTGAGTAAGACTTTTGGAAGATGCTAGTTTACAATTCATTTGTATATCTGTTCATCTTTGCTGACAGAAGAATTTTCCTGTTGGATGAGAAGGATGACTTCTTTTTTATTTTGATGTTGGATGATGCTATTATCATTTGGAGATTTAGGGTTTGTAATTAGATACTTGAGGTAATTTTGGAATTAAATAGGGATTTGGGGATATGTTATCCTATATCATTGTATTTCCAGAGTTTTCTTGTGTCTTTTCTGGTTCTGCACCGCTATATAAGGTCTACCATGCTTCTTGCTCGAGTAATTTTTTAATGACTTCTACTATTGCCAACATTTTAAGTATCCTCTTTCATGCAGATACCAACCTCCTCTCCCAGCTGATCAAGTAAAACCTTTAAATGAATATGAAGAGGAAGGAGGTAAATTGATAGTTGTTTGCCTAAAATTTAGAATGCTTGTTTGGCTATTGTGACATGAATTACTTAAATTTGATCTGATGCAGAGGGCTCACCAATGGTGCGAGGAAGGGGTCGGGGTCGGGGTCGGGGTCGTGGAAGGGGCAGGGGTAGAGGTATTACCAACCACTTTATATGCAGATATTTGACTGTAGTTGGCTGCAGTTTAGAATAATTAAAAACTCCCTTGTTGAACATATTCATGTTGGATGTGCCTTGATTTATTTGGTTTTGTTTCTTTGGAGTCAGCTAAAATTGCTTACTAGGGTGCACTCTATTTTATGTACTTAGGTAATTACAATGGAGGCATGGAATATTATGGCGATGGCTGGGATGGTGGACGTAGCTATGGTGGCAGAGGACGTGGCCGTGCAAGGGGTCGTGCTTTATCGGGGCGAGGACGAGGCTATGGTGGCCAGTCTGTTGGGTACTATGATTATGTTGAATATGATGCACCACCTGCACCACGTGGTAAGCTTGCATATCAATGGCATCTAGTCTCCTACAGAAGATAAATGTTGTGCGCAAATTGCAATTTTATTATATTAATCAATATAATTGTGATTTAAGCCAGTGGGTTCTGGCATAATAAATGGTTGTGTTTGTGTTTTTAAGTCAATTTCATGTATTTTGTAGTGCTATTTGCTTTACAGGGCGCATCTCTTAAATCAATCTATTAATGAAAGAGACCAGAATTTATCTCATCTGATTCCACCAACTGTTTTTCCATTTTCTTATTTTCAATTCTCCGTTATCTCATGCAAATGAGGTTTCTTATCCTACAATTGACTTCAGTGTGCATGGTGGTAATTCTCCTTGTTGGCGGTTTTGCAGGCCGTGGCCGTGGAAGGGGAAGGGGCCGTGGACGTGGTCGTAATATTAGATTAGATGGAGCAGGTCGGGGTGTTGCTGCTTGATCAAGTGGGTGTTGGTTATCGTGTATATGTTTGGTTGGAAGATGGTTTACGTCTGCTTAGTTCCTTGTGAGATTTGCTTATATTTTGGTATTTATTTGGATTGTGAAGTGTTGCAGCCATGATCCTTGCAGTTTTGGCCTAGTAATTTTTTTGCCTTCTCTTTGTAATTTCTTACTTTTTAATTTTGACGCAATTTTCAGTAGGTTGCAGGTTAGGTATATTTCCTTTATATCTTGTTTGATCGAAAGTGTACAATTTCTTTCTTAATAGGATGATATTAGTAAATTCTTTCAATTTTTACCTCAGTGGATGTTGCATAGCTGTACTTCACCCATAAAATTGGATAGATAGACTTTGGGTCAACTTTTAATTCTGGTTGAGTCTCTCCTGTGCTTACCTACTGGGTTACGACGTTGGAATTAAAAAAAAAAAATCTTGCAGCCAGGTAAGCGCAGTTGCCTGATTGAAGCCTTTTACCTTTTTATGTTTTTTAACAAATTTGAGTGCAACTTGTGTGGTAACATATAAATGAAGGAAAAGTAAAATTAGAGAGGAATTCTTGTAAAAGAAAAAGAATTTTTTTTTTTACTGATCAGGCGTTAATAGATGTGTGCTGTTAATCTACCATGGTTCAAGGAGGACCCAAGTTCAAATTTAGTAATTTTAGTTTTCTTTTTATTGGTTCTTTTGCTAATTTTTTGACACTATATTCTGCTTGAATCACTTCCTTTGCCACAATTACTGTTTCTAGTATTAGTGCTATGATAAACTCGTTACTACTGAATCACATTCCATGTTTCTATTAAATATCTGAGGAACTTGGATTTCGGGCAATATTATACAAGGATGCCATGCCCAGGTTATTCTCGTTTTCGGTGTCTATTTGGCTGACTCTAGTATTGGCAATGTTTGAATTGGTCTTATTTTGAGCCCATTCTTTACACCCCACCCCCCCCCCCCCCCAACAGGGGGCGGCGGGCCTGAGTCCATTCAAAAATATAAATATGGGGTGCTATGGCTTATGGTAGTTTGGCGTTGAAGATTATGCTGAGTAGTTTTGTTGATTGGTCCATGGAGCCTCTTCTTTAAATTGTTGAACTCTGAAATCATGTAGTTGCCACCACTAGAGTTCAGCTTCATCTAATATTCTGCCTGAATCATTTTTCATTTAACAAAAATTTCATTGTTCCTTTGCGCACGGCGGGGGGCCGGAAAAAGCACCCCCCAAAACCCAAAAAAAAGAAGAGAAAAAAAAGCTCGAGACTCGGATCCAATTTCATAAATTTATTTGTAAAGAAATCACTATCACGATATGATATCTTTTCAACGCACCACTATCATTAATCTATGTGTAAATTATACTTTTCCCGAGAGATGTTTAACTTACATAATTTTTTTTCTATTTTAAAAATATGTACTTGCGATTTTTTTTTCCGAATCAAAAAATATGTTAAATCGTTCTCCTCATCTGAAGCAAAAATATTTGTTATAATTATACTTGATCTGACTAGCACTTATATTCTTATAATAAATATAAAATGTGAATTTTATTTTTTTAAAAAAAATTAGAATAAATTAAATTGATGGCTTTTAACACAATAAATAATATTGAGTTAAAAATTTAAGAAATATATATTTTAATAAGTCATATTTGTAATAAAAAAATATTATCTTTAATGGTATTTTAGTCATAATTTGATTTCAAGAAAAATTTGTGTATGTTTTTACAACAAAAAGGAGAATTATGTAATTTGAGTACTTTTTTAAGGGGATGGAAGAGTGAGTATATAAAATCACAACCAAAGAACTGGATTCCAGTGCTCTATAAGTTGTGGCAAGTTGTAATGTAAATTCTATAGCGTCAGAAAACTTGGCGAGGCCACTTGAATGTCATCTTAAAAGCAGGTTGAGATTGATGGAACAGTCTGGTTCAGCATTGCTTCTTGTGAGTTGCTAATGGTCCCATATATTGTTCCCGATACTCATGATTCTTTTCTAAATTTAGATTTGCTCCCAATCAATTGTTCATATAATTTATAGAATATATTTATACGTAGGTTTCCATAAACAATATTATACATTTTTGGTCGGTAAATTTTGATCCCTGTGAATGATTAGCTTTCTCTTAAAATATGATTTCTTGCGGTTTTTTCAAACAATTACTAGGGAAAGGAACGTCATAAAATTAAAAATTTTATAACTCGAATGCAAAATCATTTCTACCCTTAAAAATTGAAATTTCAGTAGAAATAAAATAAACGCATTTTTTTAGTCAAATAAATCTAGGAAGGATAGCTTACTATATTTAAATATAGCCTCTCCGTGGGAAAAGTAGCCATGCTTGATTTGATTCACATCTACTACAACCTATCCCTAAGAACAGTTATTCACTAATAGAATAAATTGTTCAGTCCATCGTTTTAATTAGGAGCTAAATTCAATTCAACCACTATTTCGCTTTTTTCTCAATTGTTAGTTTGTGGCAACTATATCTTTATTGCGATTTGAACTTATTAGCCACCATGGGCATTAATGGTTTATGCTTTGTACTATCAGTAAGACATTCTCTATATTAGCATGCATATATATATATATATATATATATAAAATAGAGATTATACGTCCATATAACATTTGGAATGGATTTGCAGTTGGCACTTCAGTGGCATATAAGTCAGCTTCTTCTCTTAATTATCTTAATCTTATATGCTACATTGATAATTAGTGTGCTGGTCTAAAACAAGAAGGAACACAAGGGAGAAAATTAGAATTCTTAAAACTCAATATTAATCTATAATTTATCATAAAGAAGGGGTAATTAATTTATTCTCCTAAAATCTTAAGCAACTGAAATATAAAATCCTAATCTAATTAGTTAGAATATAAAAATATAACCCTAGTCCTAATTATAAAATAATTCCAAGGATAACAATTCTTTAAACTCAAACACCAAATTGATAACTTCTAACTAATCTTAAATAATCCTGATAAACTAATTATAAATTCATCTTTTTCTCAAATGATAAAATGATTAATAATATCTTTATTTTCTTATCTGAATCCTTTGAGCTTGATCTCTTTCTCAAATTTCAATCTCTAATATGCTCCCTCTAGCTGGTGCATAGCCCATTCATGCAGAAAAACATGGGGCAGAAATATATGTTTAGGAGATATAACCCATCAAGATATTTCAAACCCATACAAACCATTGAAACCAGCATGCATGAAAACCAAGTAGGCCATAAAATGGAGGACGATTAACAATAAGCCTACTCACTTGAAATTTTTGGCACTGCGATTTTCAATCTCAGTGAGCATTACTTTGAATTGATAAATAAGGCTTCTCTCTCCCATGTTCATCAGGAAAAAAAAAACCAAAGAACCCCACTAATTTCTACAGTGTTGCAGGCAAGAAAATTAAGTGCGTGCAAAGGAATAATATGAACTAATCAGAGAAAGAATCAATGAAAGGAGTAATTAATGATAATATGGACAGCCAAAACTTCGTTGTAAATCTAAATGCCGATTTGTCCAAACTAACCACGCAAAAAGTGAGTTATGAGAGAAACTTCTTAATTTACCCAGCAAAATCTAGCTTGGGCTGAACTAATAGGGCAAATTAATGTTTACCCACCTATAACTCGATCGGTTGGTTAAACAAATAATAACCACAGAAAACAAGAAATTAGATTAGGGTTTTCTTAACTTCACCGTTCTTCCGTTTTCAGCTTTAATAGGTCTCGTGGTCATGTAAATACTCACAAGAGACCGATATTTCCTTTGCTTCTTGGGCCGGAAAACCTCGTCTTTTCCGAAAATCTCTTGAATTGTTGCAGACGTCATATCGCTTAGGCTTCGAATTTGATCAACCTCTTCTTCATCTGTGCTTCTCTCCCTCTTCTTGTTGTTGTTGCTACCTTCGTCGCTAAGCTGCATAAGCTGGTGAGCCGCTGCCACGTCGTACACTGTCAAGTCTTTCTGGTTTTTGCTCTTACGTGAACCACGCGCTTCTGCCATTGCAATTAATCGATATTGCTTAATAATAAATTTTCTCTCTATCTCTATCTCTAATGGCTATTGACAAGTTTTGGCCGATTGGCTCTTTATATATATGTCTGGCGTAGAGCGTGTTTTGAGGGTACGTACGTGTTGTTCCAGTTTTTGTTGATTTGAAGGGAGAAAGTGCAAGGTTGGTTCTACGAAGATGGCAAGACAGCTCAGTATTTATACACCCTCCTAATCATCCAATACCTAGTTTTGCTTTAGTAATTATTAATTAGCCAGAATGATTTCTAACTTCTTCGAGATTGCTATGAATAATTTTCAAATCTATCAAAAAAGTATTTTTTATTATTAAATTACTTAAAAGGAATGAATTGAAGAGGATAAATAAAACAAAAAATTAAAAGTAATTATAGTAATTAATGATTTAGTATGCTTTTATCTGTAAAAAATAATTTTCTACTTGTAAGCATTTATATTTTAAAAAAAATTCACCAAATATAATAAAATTTTAAAATAAGTATTTTTACGGAAATAAGCAGCTTCTTTCGTAAAAGAGGCTTCGCCAAACAACGGTTCTTAATTGATAAATTGATATAAAAATCGCATTGACTTGTTAATTAAGGGACCCATCTATTCGACAATATTCTTACAGGAGATGTATTCCATTGGCAAATATTTGCATTTTTTGCTATGATAGATACTTTTTGTATTAATAAATCACTAAATGGTCATTTACTTAATAGAATTAATTATCTTTATATGAACGCAAGCACACTTCTTTCTTTGGTGTCTTATATCCCAAAACAGTTTAAGGCGTGATGTTGTTGTCTTTTCAAGTTGACCCTAATTAAGTCTTGAAATCAATTATGTTTTGTCGTCTTGCGTGGAATAATGAAGCCGATAAAGACTGCGAAAGAGTCCACATAGGGATCAGAAGACTACGTCTTCATTCCAGCCGTCTGACTTTATTTAGTTCCGTAAATATTTTGCAAAAATTGAAATAATTGTTCTAGTTATAGGATTTGATCAAGAGAGTCCACTGTTGGGTTCCATGGAAATGGTCAAATTTGTTAGCAAAGTTGTTTTCACAAATAAGCTTTATTTTTTGCTGCTATTCAGTATCCACTCCTTAAATAAGCATCGATCAATTCAACGTTCAAAAGAAATCGTCCTATATATTGAATTTTAAACAAACACGTATTACATAGTCATCTCTTTGTATTTACAATTAGTCCATGAAGTATTAGTGTCAAGAACTCAAAATGCAATATAGCTTAATCATTTGGTAGAATTAATTAACAATGGATGACGACGTCAAATAATCAGTAAAGATGCCCCTCTTTCTTTCAAGTAAAATTTTATTTCATTTAAGTTGATCTAAATTTGACTGTAAGGTTAGGTGAGGGTTAAAAGATGATTTTGATATTATCACTGATTCTTCTTTTAAATGATTAGCAGTGAACTTACAGAATCATATGAATAGAACATAAATTTTTTTTAATAGTTTGACGGGGAAATAGAGAAGAAATGGAAGATTGGAAGAGTTCAATTTTTTGAGTTCTAAACAAGACTGTAAATTATTCCTTCTCATTTTTCTATCTCATAGAATTTGCTTGGGATTTAGGTCTAGTTTTGCCAATTAGACACCATAACTTTAAAGCGAAGCATACTGTATTGTATATATAAATCACATGATTTATCTTCTTTTTTTTCCAAATTTATTCTTAAAAGGAATGTTTACTACAATATTCTAGCAATTCAAAATATTGACATATTTAACTTAAGCGATTAACTTAATGATTAAACAGAAGTGCCTTATACTTTAATTATTTGGATTCAAACATTTGAATGAACATTTATGAAAATTTATTCTTCTAAATACATTAGATTAAATTATGGAGTAGGCTTTGTTGGCCCAAGGTTTATTAAGCCTATAACTTTGTTAATAACAAAACAAATATTCTGATTTATAAAAAAGACTAACTAAAACTTAGCCTGTTAAAATTTTGGCCTCTTAATTAGTCTAAAATTTAGTAATGAACCAATTAACAAATCTCTATTATCTTTAACTTTTAGACAATACAAATAGAATAAAGTATATTTGTGCCAGTTTTATTATTTCTTTTCTACAGCTAACATTTTTATATGAAAGAAAAAAGTATACTATTTGTCTATCATTTAAAACTTAAAAAACATTAATAGTGATAAGACAAATACCTTACACAACATGGTGCTGTTGAAAAAGAAAATATGAACGTTGTAAACATTCATACTCTATTTTAGTTGAAAAGATGTTGTGCTTGACACTTCACTTTGTAGAAAAGAGACACCATTAATAATGGTTACAAGTTGGTAAATAAGTATAAATATCTTGAAGATTAAAGAGCAAATTACGAAAAAATTATTAGAAATCATTTGAGTATTCAATAACATTTATTTCTTTTGGAATATTCTAAGTATTTGGTCCATTAACTTTTAAAAAAGTATTTATTGAGTGTTATTGTAATCTCTTATTAGGTTGCAAATCTTCTCTCCTTAACCTTTGTTGAAACTCTTTGGATGTAAGAGTAAGTTGAGGGTAAAGTTGTATATAACTTTACATGAGAGTAAGTTAAGGGTAAACTTATGCAAAACCCTATGTAGTTAAGAATGAGCTTGTGAAAACCCTTAAGCAAGTTGAGCTAAGGTCAAATTACACTGTAATTTATGATTTTTGAGTGAAGAAAATTTCTTAATAATTAAAAGGATTAGATGTAGATTAAAGGAGTTGAATTAAGATAAATTATCGTGTATTATCTTTCTCTCTTTAACTCTTTATTTGTGTGTTTCTTTTAAGTTCACTCAATTTGCAATATATACTTAACCTATATTTACTATGCTACTTTTCATGTAACATTATTGCTCTTGAGAAACAGTCTACTAAAGTTTTGCTTAACTCAATTTGTAGTTTCCTTAACCTTAACTTTAATTTGTAATTATTTTTCACATTTTGCACTACACACCTATTCACGCCTTCCAAGTGTATTTATCAATTGGTGTCAAAGTAAGTCTCATTGATTTGGTGCTTAATAGCCTAGAAAAAAGGATTTTATTTTGTAGAAAGATGACTTCACATATACTTAAGGGAATTTACTTCTAGGAAGGATTTTCCACAACTAGGCCACCATACTTCAATAGAACATTATTCTCATTGAAAAGTAACGACGAGAACATATATTTGATACTAACTACCTAGTTTGGGAGGTGATAAAGAATGGCCCTACAATGCCTAAATTTCTAAATCTCACAATGGGAGAAGTCATGGACAAGCCCAAAGAAGAGTGGATAGAAAATGATATCAAGATGGTTCAGTGCAACAAGCATGCTCTTAACATTCTCTTTTGTGCTATTAGTGGTGAATAATATGACAAAATATCTAGCTGTGAAATAGCTTAACAAATATGGAAGAAATTTAAGGTCACTCATGAGGGGACCTCAAACATGAATGAGAGCAATCTCAACACCCTTACTTAGAGTATGAGATGTTTCATATAAAGGATAATAAGGATATTGAAGAAATGTATATAAGATTTGCAAAATTAGTAGGAGAACTAAAGTCTCTTGATTGAGTCTACATTGATGGTGAACTAGATCTCAAAATCTTTAGGAATTTACTTGAGAAATGGTTATCTAAAATAGATTTAATCGAAAGCAGTAGATGTCTCAAACACTATGACATATGACAAAATGTGAGACATTCTCATTGCTTACCAAAAGAACCATATCAAAAGATATGAGCAGAGAAAATAAACAAATGTTGCATTAAATGTTTTAGTTCCTAAACAACAACTAATTGATGACGATAATGGTGATATAGAGGATGAAGACTTGGCATTTTTCATGAAGAAATTAGAGAAAATGTTAAGAAAAAGAAATTACACTAGAAAATAAAAGGAACTCATCTAAAAATGCCCTTAAAAAAGAAAAGTCAAGTAAAGGGACAGTAACATACTTTGAATATGAGAAAAATAAGCATATCAGATTTGAATGCCTCTACTTAAAGAAGAAGCTATCCAAATCTTATGAAAAGAAAAAAGTAATAGTAGCTTGGAATGATGATGATCATGAAGATGAGGAGCTAGAATAAGACATCACAAACATGTGCTTTATGGCCTTTGAAAATAATGATGTACAAGTTGAACCCTCCTTATCTTATGATGAGCTTAACAAAACTTTTAATGATCTCCTTGCTAACTTTAAAAAGTTGTTCTATAAGTATGAATATCAACTTAAATTAAATTCTAAACTTGAAGAAAATTTTTAGATCTTTGAAAACAAGTTAGTATTAGCTTTTGAAGAAAACAAAACTTTAGAATAAGTTGAAACATTAACTAAAGATCTAGCTAACTTTGTAAAAGGAGAAGAGAATTTAAACATATTGTTGGCAAAACAAAAATGTATGTGTGATAAAATAGAAATAAGTTATAAAGAAAATAGTAAGTTATGCAAAAATTTCTTTATTAAATCCTTATCATTTATTACTTGTCTCTTCTGTAATTAGTCTACTATGCCTGTTATAAATGTAAATTTAAGAAAGAAAAAATAGTTTGGGTTCTAAAGAGTACTGTTGTATCCAAAACTAATGCTAAAGGACCCAAAAAGGATTTGGGTATTTAAAGAAACTGATTTGCTTGCAGGTATGCATAAAGAGAAAGATATTTAAATATGAGTAGTTTCTAGATATTGGCTATTCTTAGCATATGATTGGAGATTTCCCCTAAGTTCTTTTCCTTCACCTGCAAAGATGGAGGATTAATTACATTTGGTGATGGTAGAAAAGGAAAAATCATTAGTAGTGATAAAGTTAAGTGAAAATTGCTACATAGATGATATTTGCTTGGTTAATGGTTTAAAACATAATTTACTTAATATAAATCAATTGTGTGATAAAGGATATCAAGTAATATTTGAGTCTATACAATGCACAGTCTATCATGATAACAAGACTCTATTTATAAGATAAAGACTTGAGAACATTTATGTTCTTAGATTCAATTCCTTAAATTCAAAAAATGTGACATGTCACTCCTCCATCTACAATGATCCGTGGTTGTTGCACAAAAAACTTGGCTATACAAGTATGCATATTATATCTAAATTATTTAAACTTGACCTAATGAGAGGACTTCTTAAGTTGGATTTTAAAAAAGATCATTTACGTGTTACATGCCAAATGAGAAAGCAAACAAGATCCTCCTTCAAAGTTAAAAAAAAAAATGTGTCCTTAACTCAGCTTCTGCAATTGTTGCATATAGATCTTTTTGACCCTACACAAACTTGAAGCTTTAGTAGAAAGAGCTATATATTTATTATCATTGATAATTATTCAAAGTTCATCATGGTTCTCTTTCTGGCTTATAAGAATGAAGCTTTTAAGAATTTTAAGATTTTTTACAAAAAGATTCAGAGAGAACAAAGATATTTAATCTCAAATATTTGAAGTGATTATGGTCTAGAATTTGAAAACAAGTTGTTCAAAAATTTCTACAATGAGTAGGCCTTTACCTATAATTTTTCAATGTCAAAAACTTCTTAACAAAATAAAGTAGTTGAAAGAAAGAATCGCACTCTTTAAGATATAGTTAGAACCATGCTCATTAATAATGGTCTTCCTAAATACTTTTAAGTTGAAATTATCAATACTGTTTATTATATTCTGAATTGATGTCTCATTAAACCAATTATGAAAAAGACTTCATATGAATTATGAAAAGGAAAGAAGTCCAATATTAGTTCTTTTTATATTTTTTATTGTAAATATTTTATTTATAATAATAGTAAAAATAACTTAGGTAAATTTGATGCATGTGTTACTCATCCACTAGTAAAACATGCAGAGTCTACAATAAATGAACTATGGTAGTAGAAAATTTAATGCATGTTATTTTTGATAAATTTAACCTTTCCTTAAGGAAATATGTAAGAACAGATGAGGACAAAGAATTAGTAGGAACAAATAATTAGAGATAAATGAGTACTAGAGTTTAGGAAAAAAAAAAGTGACCTCTCAATAAGCCCATTCAAAATTGTAGACATAAACTGAAGTGAATTTAACTCACAAAGAAATGACCTTTAAATCATCAATAGAGACTGAAGCATATAGCCAACTCAAGGAGTTAGTCAATTGCAAATATCTAAAGGAAACAATGATAAAATGCAAAGTCCTTTAACTAATCAAAAAGTCGAGCTTTCGTCCTCAATTCATGATATAAGACAAGATATTGCAAGAAGAGACGTCAAGATACCTCAAGAGTGGAAGCACTCTACATCCTATCCAACACAATATATTCTTGGAAACCTAAGTGAAAGACGCACATAAAAACATTATTTAGGCAAAGTTGTAACAAATTTGCTTTACTCTCACAAATAGAGCTTAAAATAGTTGAAGAAGCTCTTTGTGATGAAAGATGGATTGTGGTAATGCAAGAAGAATTAAACCAATTTGAAAGGAATCAAGTATGGGAGTTAGTAAAGCCATTAAAAGGGGCTTCAATCATTAGATCTTCCATAACAAGTTAGACGAGTAAGATAACATAGTTAGAAACAAAGTTAGACTTATGACTTAAGGTTTCACTTGACAAAATAGAATAGATTTTAATGAAACTTATGCCTCCATTATTAGACTTGAACTTGTTATGATGCTACTTGCATATGCTTTTTACATGAAATTAAATTATATCAAATGCATGTAAAAGTTACATTTCTTAATGGTTTTATAAATGAGGAGGTCTATGTTAAGCAATCCCTTATATTCGAATATGACAAGTTAACTAACTATGTTTGCAAACTCTCTAAGGTGTTTTATAGTTTAAAGCAAGCCTTAGAGCTTGGTATAAGGTGGTGAGCACTTTTCTCCTGAAAAACGGGTTCTCAAAAGGAAAGGTTGACACCATTTCTTCATAAAAAGAATTAAAATGAATTTTTCACTGGTACAAATATATGTAAACGATATTATATTTGGTAGCATTAACAAGTCTTTATGTAAGGATTTTTTTAAGCTAATAAAAGGAGAATTTGAAATGAGTATAACAGATATAATGAGCTTCTTCTTACACTTCAAATCAAGCAAATTAAGGAAAGAAATTTCATCAATCAAGCTAAATACATAGAGGAGCTAATAAAAAAGTATGGGTTTGAAAACTCTAAACTAATAGATACTTCAATGTGTCTCTCTTCAAGTTTAGATAAGAATAAATAAGGTAAGAATTTCTATAAGAAAAGGTATAAATGTATAATTAGTTCATTATTGTACTTAACTACAAGTAGATATGATATTTCATAGCACTTAAATAAATTTTTAGGTATCTTGTAAGAACTTAAAATTATAGGTTGTAGTATCCACAAACTAACTCATTTGGTCTAGTAAGATATGCATGTGCCTACTTTATAAGTGATAAAATAGGTAGGAAAAATACTAATGGCTGTTGTCAACTTTTTAGAAAAGTCTTAGTGTCTTGGTTTAGCAAAAAGTAAAATTTATTAGCCTTGTCAGTAGCTAAAGTAAAGTATATGGCTATAGGAAGTTGCTACACTTAACTCTCATGGATGAAACAGTAATTTAAAGACTACTCATTGCATTTCAACCACATCCCTTTATTTTATGATAACTAAAGTGCAATATGCTATTCCAAAAATCCTGTTCATCACTTGTGGACAAAGCATATATGGATAAAACATCATTTCATAAGGGATCACGTTCAAAGAGATAATGTAGAGGCATCATATATCCAAACTGAGCATCAACTTGCTAATATTTTTCACGAAACCCTTATTTAAGAATCATTTTGTGTTTCTTAGAAAGGAATTAAAAATTATTGATAACATTTGTTAATTTCTCTATGTTTTTTTTTGTGTTAAAATTGCTTGTTTCAACTAAAATTCCTTCTATGCTTAATTTGCTTACATTCATTTAACTTGACTATTATCTATATTCACTTAACTTTGTTTGTTGTGTATATTTGCTTAACTGTTCTTTGTTCACTTAGCCTTGACTCATATATGTGGTAGTTAAGTCAAACGTATGTCATATGCATGCATATTATCTATGAATTAATTTTTTATAATTAATTCACAAAATTTCTTGAGATGTAAGAGTTCAAAATTTCGATGGACTAATTGGACAACACATTTATCAAATTTGAAATATTGGCTATTATAATCATGTTAGACATGTCATTAAAGCCTTACAATAATGAAGCAACACTTCTGTACCTTTGAGCAATTCAATTTTTTAGAAACCAAATTCAATCTCTCTCTTTCTCTCCCTCTCTCTCTGTCACAAAGCATCATAAAGAATTCAAAACCATAAAAACAATATATGGACTAGGTATTTAATCATTTCACTTTCCATAAAAGATGATTTCACAAATAGAAAAATTTTATTTTTATGCCAAATCTTAGAAGAAGAATTAACTCAAGGAAATGGCAAAGGACCAATGCCAAATCTTGCATAAATCCTCTAAGGTTCAAAATCTTGAGAGAAAAAGAACTTCTAGAACAAAAAACCAAGAAGAACCCTCTAAGAAGGAGCAACATTTGACAAGTAGCATCAAAATTTTTGAAGCAGCCAAGCACTTTTCAGTCAAAAAGGTAGTTCCTCTGAAAAAAAGAAAAGAAAAGAAAAGGTTAAGCGAATTAACCTTATACACCACCTTTAGCCATGTAAAGATCTATTGCCATTCTTCTTGTCTAGTGAGGTGCTTGATCGATACATCTCCAAGTTTGCTTTTTGTCTAATAATACTAGGATAGATTGTGGATTTTGAAGTCTTATACCAACTTACTACAATCTTGAGTAAGCTTTCAAAGATTTGAACTAGTTCCCCCTTGTCTCTATTAATGAACTAATATGTAACGACCTTGTAAAGATGTTTTATGCTAACATTATAGTGGTAGAGATAGAAAAAGCAATTAGATTGATGATACATGGCAAAATAATTGCCGTTGGTACTGTAACTTTAGAGCAATTATTTGATATTTCTTTTTTCAAATGTAAAAATTTTCATTTTGGTGGTTGCTTTTAGTTGAAAAAATTCAAAGTTAAATATAATGAAAAGCTAAACTCTATAGTGGAATAACTAGATTTACTAAAAAGTTCAAAAGTTAATGTTCAAGCCTTGTCTTTTGGCATAAGGTCGTCACTCATATTATTGGCATTACTCTATTTCCCAAAAATATGACTCTTGACATTCTGCATTAAAAAAGTGAATTTTGGGTCCACTACTTAAAAAAGAAATTGAGAGTTGACGTGTTCTTTTGGATGATTAAGTTCATGAAGAAATCATCTAAGATTAGGCTTTGGACTGCAACCTTACCATATAGGATGTTGCTTACATAAATCTTTAAGTCTTAAAGTGTAAACTTTGATGGCTTTGTTTCAAAGATCATAAAATCCACCTACAATGCTATAACAATCAAATGCATCAACTATGTGAACGCTAATGATGAATGGATTCGTCAATGCAACATGGTGGAGTAAGATCTTGAAGCATTCTGAATTTCCCCAACTTTTTTTCTCCCATAAACTTAAAGGACAAGCTAGGTCCTCAAAATGGCTTATCCTTGGCCTTGAGTCTTATTCTGAGTATGTTTATGAAAACATCTACTTTCTTGAAGAAGAATTATCTTTGGACATTGATGATGACAACTATATTCCATCTATGCAAAAAAATGAATTTGCCTTTCACTCATCCTTGGAAAGCGTGCAAGGACTAGTGCAACCAACATTGACTTTTATTAGTACCCATCCTTGAAATAGAAGGTCCAGAGAAGACAACTTCAATAGTTGAGATTGAAGAATTTCCCTTGGGTTATGTTATGATTTTGAATGCCCTTATTTAGAAAGAACCTTAAGATGAACTTGTCATTCCTCCACCTAAGCTTATTAAAGAAGCTACAGAAGAAGGTCCCTCCACTTAACCTTTTGTTACTGAAGAAAATGTTGAGGAGGTTGCAAAACCTCTAGAAGTTTAGGACGCTTTTATTGGTATAACCACAATTGACATTAAGGAGGATTTTATTGAAGAAATAAAGGAAGACCATACTGTAGCAGTTAAGGTTAAAGAGTATATTGATAAAGTTTAGGAGATGGACAAACAAAGTTAAACCACTTGAGCTAATGCCTATTCCTTAGGCCAAAATAGTTATTGTTAAGACTTTAGTCAATTCCTCTCCTAAGCCTTATGATTTAGAAGATGTAGTGTTGTCTATCAAAGAAATTGGGTCATCCTCTTCCCATATACCTCTCTTCTCTTTGGCTTCACCTCCACCTTTCTTGGATCCATTACCTTAACTATCTTTTAGGAGTCCATCTTCCAACATCAAGCTCTTCACTACCAATCCATTTTGCATCCTTGTTTGTTAAACCATCCATTATAGAGGTTATTCAACATTAAATAAGCTCTTTAACCCAATCTGTCTAGGAGTTTGAGCATAAATATACTCTTCTCTCTAATGAATTATAGGAAACTAAGGAAGTAGTTTGAATGAAGAGAGAAAATTTGCAACTAAGTTTGTGTAATATCGAAGCTACATTCACTCACCAAACTTAGGCGATAGACTGAGCCTTTGGGGTTCTAATAACTCGAATCTAAGACCTTTGAACTTAAATTGATAATTTTTAGTTTTCTAGTCCTCTAATTTTTGAATTGCCTGTAATGGTAAAATCTCTTAAAATATTTTATTAGTCTATTTGAATATTTTCTATGGTTAGAATTTGTTTTTATCTAATCATCATATTATTCCTACTAATCTTTCTACTTACTTGTTGTTTGCTCATTATCTTTGCATGAATTTTCTCTGTGCTTGCCCCTTTTGGTGCTTACAAAAAATGGAGTAAAATGTTAGTTTGTGTAGCATTCTCTAACGCTTAACTTTTGCTTAGTTGCACTTAACTTCAATTCGTGTGAGCCTAACTCATTGTTGGTTGTGCTTAACTTCTCTATGCTTAAGCTTAATTTAGATTTATATGTCGGCTAACAAAGAATACAACTTTATATTGCTTAACTTTGTATTTATTTATCAATTGTTATACCTGAATGGAAACTAACATTTAGGGAGACTTATTGTAATCTGTTAGTCACTTTTTCATATCAAATTTTGCTTATGGGTTTTGTTATTATAAAAAAGGAGAGATTATTGGCTCAATGTTTGCTAGGCTCAAAAATTTCACTCAGCATATGACTTTAATGATAACAAAACAAATATTTTGTTTTATCAAAAAGTCTAATTAAAAATTGGCCTGTTAAAATTTCTATCTTTTAATTAGTTTAAAATTCATTAATGAGTTAATCAACAAATCTTTGCTACCTTTGACCTTGAAACAATACAAATGGAACAACATATATTTGTATCAATTTTATTGCATTTTTATGTGAAAGAAAATAGTACATTGTTTGTCTAACCTATGAAGCTTTAAAGAACATTAATGGAGATGAGACAAATACTTTGCACAACATGGTGTCGTTGAGAGAGAAGAGATGAATGTTGAAGATATAAATCTTTTGTTGTAGCTAAAAAGATGTTACGCTTAACACTTTACTCTAAAAAAAAGAGACATCATTAGTAATAGCTACAAGTTAGTGAATAAGTATAAATATATTGAAAATTGAATAGCAAATTAGGGAGAAATTATTAAAAATCATTTGACTGTTCAATAGCATTAACTTCTCTTAAAATATTCTAAGTCTTTGGTCTATCAGCTCTCAAAGATACATTTATTAAGTGTTGTTGTAATATTTTATTAGGTTATAAATCTTCTCTCCTTAACCTTTGTTAAAACTCGCTAGATGTGAAAGTAAGTTGAGAGTAAAATTAAGTAAACTTTTGTGAGAGTAAATTGAAGATAAGTTTGTGCAAAACCTTATATAAGTAAGTTATTATGAAAACCCTAGACAAGTTGAGTCAAGGTTAAATTGCATTGTAACTTATTATTTTTGAGTGAAGGAAATCCCTTAATAGTTAAGGGAACAAGACATAGGTCAGAGGGGATAAACTAAAATAAATTATCTTATATTATTTCTCTCTCCTTAACTCTTTATTTGCACATTTCTTTTAAGTTTAGTCAATTTACAGCACATACTCAATTCATATATTGCACTGCTCTTCACGTAATGTTATTGCTCTTGAGAAATGGTTTATTAAAGTTTTGCTCAACTTGATTTGCAATTTCCTTAACTTAATTAGTTTATAATTATTTTTTGATTATTTTACATTTTTTTCTCTATACACTTATTCATCCCTCCTCTACGTCTATTTATCAAGCTCTCATAATCACTTGGTGAAGGATTTAGTCTTAGTAGATACATAAGTTAATTCAAAAATATCTTTATGAGAGAGAGAGAGAGAGAGAGAGATTATTAACATTTACTTTGACTAGTCAAAACAATAATTTATACGACTAATGCTTCCTGTTATTTGGTATTACAAAGCGACTTTGAATGGACTTCAAACAACATAAAGGAATAATGGGTCAACTTGAAACTTCGCTAAGACTTTCACATCTTCAATCAAACAGTCTTTCATTAGCTCTTATTCAAGAATCAACTGTTTGAGGACAAACGCTCACAAGTTTAAAATAGAGTCTCACGCATAGATAACAATTTCTATGGTCATCGAGAAGATCCAGCAAGATATTACAATCAATATGTGAGTGTTGAACGAGTGGTACAAAGTTCATGTGATGTGCAAAGACCTGAGAGGGTTTAGGATCTTGTGCCTGTTCTTTCTCTTTCGTTTTGTTCTTTTTAGGGTTACGTATGTACATGATCTTCCTTTTCAGTGCAACTTTGACAAAGAAAAAAGATTTCTTCGAAGGACAGACTAGCATAATGTTGTAAAACAGACAAAACCAGAGTTGCATGTGCATATATCAGAACTCGAGTCCTACAAGTAGCACCTAGTCAGATGTTAAAGAAAGTTGCCACATGCTAGTCTCTAATACCTCCATAACCTGGTAAAAACCAAATCACTATAAACAAATCTGACAAAAAGAACAAGAAAACATATTGGAACACGAGCTTTGAGCATAGAAGAGAATATGAGGAACACGAGTATCCATAGTTGGTATTACAATGAGAAAGATACATGTCCAAGTACACGAAGGTTTAAACAACAAGACTACCTTAATTATGACTTACTAATTCTTGAGTCCGTTCACTTCCCCCACTTTGTCAGAGGGAATAATTTATCATTCAATGCACTTATAAGAATACATAAAACTGAAAATAATAAAGAAAAAAAAAAAAAAAAACACTAGAAGCCACAGAAATGTAATGAAAGAATAAATGAAAAACCCCAATTCCAGGTAACAATCTGTCAGCCTCCCCTTCCTCTTTATCTATCTACACATCCCAAAAATACAACTTCCATCCAAAAATTTGTGCAACACTGAAGTGTATTGTATCAATTGAATTTTGCTCCTTCCACCATGCAACAAAGTTCAGGCAGAAAACACCTTCAGCCCTTTTATTCAAGACTGGTCACAATTCAATCCACAAATCTCTAAAACAGGGCCATCTCTTGACACAAACGGGTTGATTCGAACCCACACAAGAGTCAAGATGGAGGCTAGCAGGATTGACCACACCAATACGATGGTGGGCATCCGATCTTGCTTACCTAGTAAACCTTTAAGGAATGGGTAGAGATGGAGGATGACCCACAAGGCAAAGAATAACCTACCAAAGAGGGGGCCCCATGAGTCATACCCATTGTTGATGGCATCTGAAACACCAACCACAACCCCGACGATATTTATGATCAATAATGTAGTTGGAGGGATTAATAATGATGTCCACTTGAAGATATACAACTCTGAGAATTCTCCATCATCAGCTGCTTTGGAGGTAACAGTGAAATTAGTGTTGACTCCAGCCAAAACCTTCAGCAAGCCCTGAAAAAGGGCAAAAAGATGTGAAGAAACACCTCCAATGACCCAGAACTGTTCATTCCTCCACCAATCGTCTATGCCAACACCACCCCACTGCATCTCAAGGATACCGGTCACTGCAATGGAAATGAAGAGGGCCATGAACACAAGACTGGCATAGTTGCTAATCTGCATATCAAGATATAAATCTGTATGTTAGTAAACACGTCAATACTTCTGGCATATACTTCGAAGTAAAATCAAGCAGCTGTAACAAAGTCAGGGTACTGCTAAGTGCTAAATTGTTATGTTCTTTTTGGGGGAGGAGGTCATAAGTAACAGAAAACACTGGCAATTTCTGCTATCCAAAATGCCACAGCAACACTAACATCCAATGCAACGATTATCTCAAGGCTCCAACAGCATTTCATTGAAGATTTCAAATATAGCAAGATTTAATCGTCCCATTGTCCATGAAAGTTAAAGCTAACCAAAAGCTAAACCTAACTTTCACAGAAGAAAACTGAGAAACCTGCCAATCCAATCAAACATCCATGAACTATTAAAATGCTATGTACTACATGTTCTTGTTTCTCAATTAATTTATTTGCACAGAAGCATACCTCAGGTACAATAAATTTTCCAGTCAGAAGACATATGGCTGGTAGAGTACAGTAAATAAGCAATGGGAGGGAAGTCCAAGGATATATGACTGAATTTATATAGGAAAATCGCTCCAGCCGGTTCAATCCGCCCCCATAGCCATACCAGATAGGACAGTGTCTGCTCAAGAAAATCTCAACAGATCCAAGGGCCCAACGTAGAACCTGGTTTAGGCGATCTGAAAGGTTGATAGGAGCCGACCCCTTGAATGCAGGCCGCTTTGGGATGCAATACACAGAACGCCAACCATGGCAATGCATTTTAAATCCAGTCAAGATATCCTCTGTCACAGAACCATATATCCACCCAACCTGAAAGAGATCCATAAATTTTTTTAAGTGCACAGCAAGGAACAAATTTAAGAACTAGAATATGATAATTTAACAAAACTAGGAAACATTAATCTTCAGTACTTCTTTTCCCCATTCAGTCTTGTCTTCGTAACCACAACTGATGACTTGGATGGCTTCCTTCAAAAGTGATGCACGACTCACATCATGTGGAATTCCACCATTTTCCAGAAGGGTGGAGGCTACAAACACTGGAGATTGGCCAAACCTCTTCTCTAACTTCATTTGAGTCAGATTGGACTTTTCAATGTTGGATCCTGTGATGGGAATCCAATTTAGTACAAGTATCTAGAGAATTCCCTTACCATAAATAATTTGAATGCAAAGGGTAAGGCTAGCCAAATGGCCTTAAATCCTCACCTCCAATTCCCTCCTCAATATTTTCAAGTGCATGTATCTGCTTGGATGCTTCCCTGTGCTTGACCTTCTTCTTCTCTTTCTTGGTGCTCACATTCTTTTTCTTTCTAGAGCTGCAACATGGGCAGCACCATTTTGGCCAACAGTTACAGGTTTTGGTAGGTGGCTTCTTCTTGGCAGGCGCATCATATCCATAAAGTGCTTGCCTTCTGAAAACACACCCAGTTCCAACGTATATTGGTCCTTGTAAGCCATCCAACCCTTTCATGTTAATCTGTTTTCAATTGGGAAGTTAAGTACTGGACCCAATAAAAGGTTGAAAGAAGAATATCCAAATAAGTAAAGCAACAGGAGGCATAATACTTACATCAAAAAACACAACATTTCTGTTTGAGTATCTATCATGGTGATCAATCCCATCAAATCTTTGTGGAAACTGCACATAGCAAACTTTCTTCCCTGATTGAGGATCCATCATGAAACACATAGCTTCTCTCAGTGCCTTGCTATTGTTAATGTAATGATCACAATCAACATTCAGAAGATAAGGCGCATTTGAGAGAATTGCAGACACCCGCACCTTCAAATATTACAAAAACACATTATTCAAGGTTACCGGATCTTCTGTTGAACCTAAACCAAAGTATAAGTAATTTGAGACTTACCAGAGAATTCATTGCTCCAGCCTTTTTGTGGTGTTCAAACCCAGGCCTCTTTTCTCGGGAAACATAAATCAAGCGAGGTAATTCATTGCCTTCAACATCATGAACACCCTCCTGACCAAGGAAGACCTGTAAAAGCCAATCAGTGGACATCAGTGCCATGTGAAAAGTTGAACACAGCCTCTGAATGTATAGCATGAGGGTGGCTTAAGCAAGTCTACTTGCAAAGCATCCATGCTGCATTGTATACTGCAATTCTATTGCACTTCAAGCAAGGGACTATAAAGAGGGGAACTATTAATCACCAGACCTTTTCTTAAATGGTTCCCAAACAGAAATTTTTCATGACCAAACAAAATTCTTGATAAGAAAAGGTACCCAATAACTCACTAGATACCAAAAACTTTTACAAAGCATTATGTATTATCTTACCTGAATCATGCCAGGATGATCCCTCACATTATTTCCGGGCCAAGGAGTACCATCCTGCATGGTCCATCCATCCTCAGGAACCTTCTGTGCCGTTGCCACCAAACTGTTTATCCTCACCTTAAATTCTTCATATTCCCTCTGTACCAGCCAAAAGTGATGAAGCCAGTATGAGTATGAAATGCTTTCCTCTCATTTGCATCCTTAAAAATACATTAAGGAATATATTAAAACAGAACTAAAAGTAATAGAGAAAAGTCTGAAAACCTTCATTGCTCTCCTTTCCCGGACGAACGCTGGATGGACCTTATTTTTCAGATAGTCAATCTTCTGATTAAAATACCATTCTGGGGCCCGGGGTTCAACGTTAAATTTCTTACAAAATGGGACCCATTTCCTCGCAAACTCAGATGTCTCAGAAATTGCTTCAAAAGTAAGCATGGCAGCACCATCATCTGAGACATAGCATGCAACTTTATCAACCGGATAATCAACCGCGAGGATGGAGAGAACAGTGTTTGCAGTTATCAGAGGAGGTTCTTTCATGGGATCAACTGTACTAACAAAAATGTCCACACTGGATAATTCAGATGGCTTCCCCTCTTTTTCATACCTGCATCCACGTAAGAAGCTTACATTCAGGCAAGACTGCTAATATGTATTATTTGGTAATGCCTAATTACAAGTAAATAAGAAGCACCAGATGTGGCAGCCTCAGTTACCTCAGTGACAGCCGATCAAGGTATGTTTCTCGCTCTATTGGGTACCATTTCGGAAATTGATCCATTATCCATGATACAGCAAACCATATTTCACATATGACTGATGTCAACCACAAGCCATATGCATCATTAACCGGGTGAAGAATTCTATAATGAAAGAAAAGCCCAAGGATTACAAGGCGGAATATTATAATCATCCTGTATGGATTTATCTTGCTTGAAGGGATAGGTAGCTTCCGCGAAAGTGGCTGCCTGCCTTCATCCATCCTGATAGAGTATATTGAGAAAATCTTTATACTAACCAAACAAAATTATACAGCAAAGAACCAAAGGTAAACTAACAATACAAGAACAGATTACTGTGGCAAGAAAAAAGGCATGCACCCACCAAAAAAGCACAACAAATTTTCATGTTTGATTCTTAAAGTCTTCTTTATGTAAAATGGTTCAGCCTCAATTTAGGAAAGCAACTTTCCAATCTTTGAGCAGAAGTGTAATATTGGAAGATGAGGAGAAAAATAGACTGCTGAGAAAAGACCTACATGGGCAGATCAGGGTCCTCGAACTCATCCCCGCCAAAGTTTCCACCATTGTTATTTCCTTCATGCTTCACCACCTGCAGTCTGTCATTCTGCCTTTTCTTCCACTCTTCCATCCGCTCTTTCCAATGCACACTTCCATACCCATATACGGCAAGATCTTTCTGAGGGACCATTGGTCTAGGTTGCACTATGTCATCAGAAGATCAGGGTCATGATCTAAACTGAGAACAGGGAATGATTATATCCAGAAATAAAACAATAGTATGAGACTTACAAGGAATAGATGGATCAGTAAAGGGCATGGGATGGACTCTGTTTCCATGATTCATATGCCAGGGAACAATCAAAGCATGTCGATCAGAAAATATATCAGAATCCTAAAAAAGGGAAAAACAACATTATATGGCAACTTTTATTATTAGTATGCAGTAGTTTAAGGGATAAACACAAACATGTTAAAAAGATAATTGGCTTGTTATACCTCCTCCCCATATGTCAAGAGAGGGATTTCGGAATTGAGAGGAGAGGATTCATGTTCCATATTTGTGGGGATTCCAGAGACGTTAGAACCACGGCCAGTGTTAAGGCGTCCAGAAAGCATGGAATCTGAAACCTGTGGGCCCAGAGCTTCAGGGTTTGCATAATCAAACTCATTGTCCAAGTCATCAATATCATCCTCATCCTCGTCACCTTCAACCCTGGGACTACCTGCAATTTATTCATTGGTTAGAGAATGCGTACAACAACGGTACATTACAAAATTCCAAGAGATGAATACAAATATATTCTCACCTTTGATGCGCTTGTATCTGGTCTTACACTGCGGGCATGCCTGATTTCCCTCTCTTCTCTCATACTCATAGCAAGGCCGACAAATGGGGAAAGCGCATTCGTTGCAGGCAACAAAGGGTTCCCCATCCACTGTAATCTCGATCTCATCGCCACAAATCTGACATATTTGTCCACTCAATTCTTGGACACACTTAATCTGTATAGAAGCAAACCAGAGTATGAATGTGTTATTGGCTAGATAACGTAAAAATAAGGAAGTTAAATGTTATAATATACTATATTATTCCACATTGCAATAATTCTGCCCTTTTGTTAAGGTCATAAATCCAAATATTTCTGTTGTTGCACATGTGCGTGAAACGAAGATAGCGAAGGCGACAAATTCGCTAAGATATTCCTTTTGTTTTTTAATATAAGAATCATAAGCAAATTGTGCATGGTCATCAAACATTCCCATATATCTCAAAATAACGGCAACCATTGGACCCTATCCACTCAATCAAACATGTAATTTCACAAGGAAAACACACAAGCCCATAAAATTTATAGCACGTAACACTCCAGAAGGGTCATACTGTACCAAACTCAATTTTAATGCGAGATTTACCTTCAAAGAATCCAAAATTTTAAACTTAAGTTCTAAAGTGCAGAAGGCCGCACCTCCCAAGCTATCCATCACGGTCAATGACTCAATGTCATGAGAAATAAACAATAAAAGGCAAATTTGATAGGAAAAAGTGAAGTGTGAAGCAATCAGGATTGATAACATAAATGTATAAATGAGATCAACGAAATAAGCACAGAAGCTGCATCAAAGTACTAAATTATTCCAGGGATGCTTTCCCATTGAAGAAAATTAACAGAAACATGCATACTTCACAGAAGCTGAGATGACCAACAATGGACAGGAAAATGAAAATGAATATATGGGTAATTCTAGTGTATCTCAAGAGATCAGTAGATTAAAGAACAAATTTCGCATAAAAACCCTTAAAACCCTAATTCGCTATGTTCCAGCAAACCACGATAGGTAGAAAAGCCTGAGATGCGAATAATATCCCAGCATCAATAGGCTCAAACACAATGAGGGGTTCCAAGGCAGCTTACCCTTCCATTCTCATCTGCATTGATGAGCACGAACTCATTTCTGTTGTGAGAGCCAGCAACGAGTCGACCTCCGGTATGCATCACTAACGCTTCTCAGATTCAACGAAGTCCAGCTCTTCAAATCAAGTAAAACCCCAAACTCAAAATCAATATTCTTCTGAGGCTGCTCCCACCAGTGGTTCAGAAGATCCGCTTTAGCACTAAAGAAGACCCAGTACAGCAAGCATCACAAGAAAGTAAACCCCCACATAGAGAAAAGGAAAACGGATCGAAAATGACTGTTAATTTTTTTTTCTTTTTAATAGCAATTATGAAGTTAGCAGAAAGGCTTCTATATTGATTCCTTCACAAGCCAAGTCTCCTCTGTCACGCGGCTGGTCCTAATCTATAGCAATTTTTTTAGCGAGACAGTGAGTACAAAGAGAAAGAGGGGAAGAGACTGTGTGTGAAAATGAAGACGCGTAAGAAAGAAGGAGGTACAATTGCGAAGACGGACAGAGACTGAGAGATCAAGAAGTAATGAAAGAGATTAAAAAGAAAAAGGGCGAAAAAAGAAAAACACAAAATTAGAGAACAAGTGAGGTGGGTGGGGCCCAGAGAGTCGTAGTGGTGGCTCTGGGCTGTACCCCCACCATCGTTTGGTGAAAACTTTTGTTTTGTTGGTATTGAAGATGAAAATTGGGTCTTTTCCTCTACGAGCTGAGAAAATTTTCCCTTTCGTCGGTAATGTCGATCCCACTGGGTTTTTCTCGCTCTCCCTTGTCTTATTGTATGTAATGTAATGGAAAAAACCCTCACTCTCTCCCCGTCTCTCTTTCTCTCTCCAACGTAGAGAAAGGATCTACGAGTAAATGCAAGGAGACGATATAGAGAGAGAGAGTTGTAGGATTTACTCAAGCGGCGTAGATCGTATATAATCTAGTGCGAGTATTATACGGTGTACAACAGGCCTTCCCTTTATTTTTCTCTTTTCTTTTTCTTTTTTTCATTGTTTACTTTTTTTTAATAGAGAACTACAAAATCAAATAGTACTTTAAATTTGAAAAAAATTTAAGAATAATTTTTATATTTTGATATTAAATTTTTTAATAAAAATAATAGACATATTATTTTTATAATTTAATATCACATGATTTTCACTAATATTATATTTTTATTAAATTAATTAATTATAAAAATATGAAAAATTTTACCTAAATTTAATTCTTTGAATTATAATTTTGATTAATAAACTTTAAAATATAATAATTTATTATTTAAATTATTATACAATGTGAAAATATTATATATCAGTTAAAATTATAATGTTGCATATTAATTAAAGTTAATATCTAAAAATTTGTTGTAATTGTCATGTGTTACTTTATAGTTATTTTTTTTCCAAAATTTTCCTATTACTTAAGATATCATGTCATAATTACATAATTTTTATATCTTAGTTTCACCTTATATAAAAAAGTTATATATTAAAATAATTTATAAGATTATACATAATTTCTCCTATTTCCTTTTAATGAAATAAATACTATATATGGCGTGCGGACTTTGCTGGACCGTTTAGTTTGGAGCTTTGGATTGTGCTGGGATGACCATTCTGTCTGTTGGGGCATGTTTGATTTTTAAGTAGAAAATGGAACGGAGAAAATTTTGTATAATATTTATTATATTTTTATAATTTTTATTTAATATTATTTATTATATTTATAAAGTAAGAGAAGTGAAAGTTAATTTTTATATACAAAATTATTTTTATTTTTAACTTTTTATACATCAAACATTCTGTTATGCTTTTTTTTTTTTTTGGATAGGGAAGAGTTATCTAGAACGTAACTTTCAAAAGCAAAACTACTGGTTTACTAACATAACATAACATAACATGCTTGATATCATGAAGAGGAAGTGCAATATTAATTAAAGCGGTGACCCCAAAAATATAAATACAAGAGTTTAAACTTTAAAGATGCCAACGGTTATTGCCCCTTGGCCTTGTACTATGGTAACAACAAGAAGAACGTGTTAGGTATAAATTCTATTCAATCAACATGCTGAGTAATTACAGTATAAGGGAGAAATATAATCAATATTTTGGAGGTTGAGGTGGGCAAGCTGCTTCCTATCATAACAAAAATACCGTGTTAGGTTTAAATTCTTTTAAGGTTATGAGTGAAAAAATCTTCAAGTATAAAAATATAATAAATAAAATTTATTTTCAATATATTCATAATTTTGTTGGTTATTATGTTAAGGATTATTTTTACATCCTAAGTCAAATTCTCTTCAATTTTGCGAATGTACTTGGCCATTTAAAAATAATCCTAATGATAAGGGTTGGATGAAAATATAAAATAGTATCAATGGTTCAAATTTTTCAATCAAATTGGCCTAATGTGTTCTATTTTTTATTCTCATAATCATGATGCTCTCCATAAATATTTATGTATTTGTTTATAAGTAATTTTGTTTTTTCATAAAACTTTTTATAACAAATAAAAGAAATGAATATTTTTATAGTTAAGGTGAGTGAGAATTGAGAAAATTCTTAATTTATTACCACTTGACTAAAAAGAACGTGTTACCAACCGATTTGAGAGGGGTGGTCATTGTTTACTTTTTGAGTTAATTCTATCGTATTGATATGTCATTAACAAATATTGTATTTGTTACATTGAATAAAGTATGCAGACATCTGATATAAAATTAGATTACTGGAGTAAAGAGGTTTGGTCAACGACACGAGGGGAAAAAAACTATATAAAGAAGTTTAATAATACTAATTATAAATTAATATAAAGAATTCTATAATATCAGGTTCAACTAATCAAATGCACGCGTGATAATACATATATCACAGTACAAAATTTTAAGGATAAAATATTCTATTATGTAAAAAAAAAATTCAAATTATGTGGCTCTTCTATCTATTTTAAGAAAAATACACTTATCTTCTCAAAATTAGGAGATGACCATAATACTTCCAAGACTAATATTAACATTTTTTATTAATTCAAAGATATATTTTTAAATTTTTATTTCGATATTATTTATTTTTATGTCAATAACCATAAATTTAATTTATTTTAAGATTCTATTAAGTTTATGATGATGTTTATATTTATTAATTATTTAATACAAGTGTTATTTTTTAAATTAAATTATTATCTTTAAATTATTTAATCTTAAAACATATTGTTTTGGGTGTTTTCTCGATTTTTGATAATTTATTATTTTATATTGTTCAAATATAATTTAATACTTATTATATTGTTAATAAAAAAATAGGCATAGTGCTGATTTTAATTTCAAAATAAGAGAATGTATATTTTTAAAATAAAAAAATCATTAATTTAATCATCTTTCAAACAAAATAATTTATTTAAAACTTAAGTAATGTTAAAATACCCCAAAATTAAATAAGCAAATAAAGGTTGGGTAGCTAAAATGAATATTTTATAAGGCAGCCGTATTATGAGTTTTGTGGACGATAATTATTTTAATTATTTTTTGGTTGCGAAAAGGGTAGTTAGATCTGTATGTATTAATTGAATTGGGTCCACTTTGATTGATTCTGAACTATGATTTATCCTCAGGGGTTACATGTAACCCAATAACATGGTTTGGCCAACCTATCCCTAATTATGACTTGAATTGTCTATTAAATTCAATTATAAAATTGACATCAGATTAATCAGTAATTAATCACCGTCAGAGACGTTGTAGACGAAACACAACATTCTTGATTTGGTTTATCGCTAGAAATCCTACATTCTGAGACTCTGTATTTTTTTTTTTGGGGGTTAATGGCGTATTACGATTAATTTTCACAACGTTGACCTCATTTGGTAAAGGCAACAATTTAATTATGGAACTAAAAAAAAATACATTTTCTCATCCATTTTTTCTTATTCTGTTATTTCTATTCTCCTTTAAATAAACAAATAGTAGTTAGGACTTTCATGTCACATGGTGATCCAATATTGTCGGTGGGAGTTCTCATTCTCAATTGAATATAAAATAAAAACAAACGAAAAAAGAAGTCATTTTCACGAATTCATGTTTGCGCGTCCATGTGGACCATGGCGTGTTGAAAACTATTGTGATCGTGATTTGCGTTCGATTACCTTCGTGATTGCCCCATACCAATAAGAAAAATAAAAATAAATAAATTTTACTTTTGAGATTTAATTTAATTTTAAGTTTTATTTGTTAGAAATATGATATTATAATGGAGTCAAAAAATAAGAATTTATAGACTTTAAAACATATATTAAATATATTTTACATAAAGTAATGTTTGCCCTTATTATATTGTCATAGGGTTCAGGTAAATTTGTTTTTAAAGAATTTCACTCGTAAGTTTTAGAAATTAGGGGATTTATAGAAAACTTTCATGTTGTATTATGTATTCAAAATTAATTATTTATATTATTGTTTTTAAATCAATATGTCTTTTATCGTAATTTATTTGAATTTTAACATTTAATTTCCAATAATGTTATTTGATTGTCTTCCAAATGTTGTTTGCATTTTAACAATCACCTGATTATTAATCAATGAAAATATGTGATTGTTCAATTTAATAGACATTATAATTGTCAAATTTTTTGAATTTTATTTTTTGGCCAACCAACCGCATACTTCCTTTAACTAGTAGACGTTTTTCTACTAGAATGCACCAAAATTACTTATGGACTATTATTAACCGATTGAGAATAATTGATTAGGGACTTCCAAAATCCAATTCTTTTACTTTTGTATTGAACTAGCCGATTAACCACTATTAATATTTTGATTCTAAAATATATTAATTAATTAATTTTTGAACCAGTCGACTGATCCTGAGAGGCATGATTGTTTGTATAGATTTTTTTTTTTCAAATCATTGTAACATTATTTGTATTCTTTAATTTCATAATATTTTAATTTTAATTTTTTATTTTATTTTATTTCAATATATAACTTATTTGGATAAGTGTTGAGACAACTTAAAAATCACATTTATCTATCTATGGTATATAAAAATAACAATTTATTACTTTTGTCCGTGATTTAAAAAGAGAAACTGTCTATGTAAAGTTTACAGTCTCTTAACTTTTACTTTAAATATCACTTTTATTTTATAATTTAATTTAGTTTTTTAACTTATAAAAACATTCAAATATATTTTTTTAATACTATTAAGTTATTTAAAAGAAAAATTTTATATGACTTTATAGTAACTTAATTTTGATGATTTTTTATCAACTTAGATTCTATCTTTTATAATATCTTATTTTATCACCACATAAACATAAACATTGCATTTTATAAATTGTGTGAGTTCTCCTTCTTTCTTACTTCTTGTTATATTATTACTTTAATTTTACTAATGCTTTTTATTTTTTATTTGTGTGGATGTTATTGTTACTGGAAAGACCATAGTCACTATCTATATTTGTCGGTAATATACAGACATTATCTCGAATTTACAAAATAGAATAAGTGGTGATAGAAAATATATTATGACATGTATATTAAGTTGGCAAAAAGTTATATTTGAGTTTAGCCACCAAGTTGTAATATAAAACTTTTATATTAAATATTTTAATTTGATAATGTTAAAAAAATAAAATATTAGAGTAATTTTTAAATTCAAAATGTTAAATTAGAATACAATAAAATTAAATGATAAAAGTAAAATTAAATGATAAAAGTAAAATTAAATGAAATCAGAAGAAAGTTTAATTTCAGATAACATGTTAAAAAATGTGTTTTATCTTAAAAAAAAAGAATATGCATCGTATTTGAGTGATGTAAATGTTCTTTCCTCGTGTCGTCCTCGATTATATTGTACCAAATAACAAGACGATGTGCGTATACATGTGTGTGTGTGTGTCCTCGATTATATTTTACCAAATAACAAGACGATGTGCGTATACATGTGTGTGTGTGTGTGTGTGTAAAAACCAAATGAGACTGTAGGTGACGTGGTTTTGATTTTGGAGCCATCGGAGGGCAAACCATTGTGTACTTGTTATACACTTCTGATAGCGCTGACTAAGCAACTTTTAATTCCAAGTCCCAATTCAAATCAACATTTTGCAATATATCGAAAAAAACAAAAATTCACAGTTACTGTCAAATTTAAAAACTAAGGGTATGTTTGAAACTGTTTTTGTTTTAATGTTTTCAAAACATATATTTCTAAGAACAAATTTTTGAGAACAAAAAAATTAAAAAATTTCTTTAAATCATTATTTTGAAAAGTAATTATTTTCTATTTTTTACCTGATTCTGTAGAACAAAAATTACAAAACACTTAAAAAGTGTTCTGAGTTTTTTATTTTTGAAAACAAAATTTTGTTTTTTTATTTTTCAAAACACTTTATTAAAAACACATTATCAAATAAGTTTTTTTTGTTTTTTTATTTTTAAAAACAAAAAAATTGTTTTACCGAACAGTTTCAAACAGACCCTAATTCGCCCATCAGCCGTGTCATAATATTTTACCATTTTCTTGATTTTCTACGATGCCTTCTAAGAGTGAGCAAAGGGTAGTGAAGAATTTCTACTTCTTGAAAAGATCAAATTACATGTCTTTTAATTTTAACTAAAAAAAAACTCTACATGAGAGTAACAACAAAAATCATGTAAGAATTTTTTTAAAAAATATTTATTATAAAATTTATGTAGAATTTAAACAGAAAGTGATAAAATAAAAGAAGTATGTGTAAGATTTATTTCTTTTTTTTTTTTTAAGTTTTATAAATAATAAAAAACTCTATAAAAAAGTCAAGCTCACAAAAATCTCTGAATTACTGTTAATATTATATTACATTGTACTGCGGGCCGTTGTGACTAAAAAGTATAAACGGCTGTGAACAAAAAAAAAAAGTATAAACGGCCGTAATAATACGAGTCAATGATGTATACATGGCCAATCACGACACTTCATTTTCTTAAAGGAAACGTTCATTTTGAAACTTTTGCCTTTCTCCAAACTACAATATTGTAAAGCAATAAGTTTTCAAATGTAGGTGATAGCCATTATGGTTTAAGGGTCTCAATCAACCAAAAAAGTAAAAGAAAAAAAAAGGAGCGAGGAAAAGGTAAAAGACATTTTGTTTTCCCTTTAAAAAACGAAAAAGATAGAAATTTATTAAATGGACAAACAATGCTTTAGTGACTTCTTTTTTATCCCTATAATCCCATCTGAAAAACAAGGTGTGCTGCCAATTAATCTGTGATGCCACGTGGTTCATTACAAAAGAAACGGAAGGGGAGGTCATGATTCAATTCAGATGCTGAGGATTCAAAACTGGAGGCTTCTCTATTCGATCGGTAAGATGTCTAGGTCATCATTTCAAAATTTATAAAAAATTAATGTTTTAATATTACACATAAATTCTAGAGCATATATATTTTTTAAGAGATATTTAAATTATGTAATTTTTTATTATGAAAATTTGAGCTCTCCTCTCTTAAAATTATAAGATATGTTATACTAATTTTATCTATAGTAAAAGATTGAATTATGATTATATATATTTTGACCAATATATTTTTATATCCGTTTTTCATATAACATAAGAAGTTTTAAAACTACATTTAATTAATATAAAAATAATTATTTTTCTAAATTTACAATAAATGGAATTTATCAATTTTAACCTAGAATAAATAACACTAAAATTTAGAAATATATTTTTTCATAAATAAAATCTATGACATTTTTATTATATTTTAATTTTAAAAAAGATATGTATATTTTTATAATAAAATAAAAAATTATATAATTTAAGTATCTCTAAAGAGTAGAGAATATAATATACTGTGAAAATTAGAATACAATTAGATGACAAAGGCGCGTGAAGAAAGGAGGCAGACAATGGAGCAAGTTCCAAGTTGCTCCCACAAGACAACGCATAAATTTGATGTGCGTGGGACCATGCAGGAGAGGTCACAGCTGGAAAGTGAACAAGAGTGAACCACACGGCCCTTCTAAAAGTCTCCAAGTCCTAACCTCACCTAACCTAACCTCACATACACAACCCCAGTTCTCTAACGCACAGTTCATGCACACTATCTATTTCCAAGAACTGTCGGTGCTCTCTCAGGCCCTTTTTTGTCCTTTCATATATATATATAATTTTTTTATTACATGTGATTGGATATGATATTAAACTAAGTCGGTGTAAAGGTTCCACATCACCAGAAAAAGGTTTGCCTACAACATTAGAGATCAAGTCTTTTTCACTTTTTTTTTTTTGGAAGTTTCAGCTGTATAATTTTATAAGTCCAATTATTCACTTAACTGCTTTTTTTTGAATGAGAGATATAAGTTGTGTCATTATTTTAGATATCATTTGTATGGTGTGGGATTCGTAGTTTTCCTATTTAAGACGAGTGCTTTTAAATTTTCCTTACTATAAATGGCTTGAGTATATATCAAATATCAATTATCAAAAGCATCTGACATATTGAGTGGTACCGACACCATTAAAATTGTATGATGCGTGACGGTACAAAAAAGTGGATACCTGTAATATTGTAAAATTCATATATATATATATATATATAAAGGAAATAGATTGTATTATATTGTTCTTAAAGTCTCATTTTTGTTTATTTTTTCTATTTTGTTTTTCTTTCAAAATTTTTTCTTTTTTAAATTTTTTAAAATTAACATTGTATGGTTCAATAAAAATGAGAGAGAGACTCACCTATTTCTTTTCTCTTTTCTCTCTCATCAATTGATCATTTCAATTTGTTTAGAGATTATTGTGAGGATTCAAAAGATACCCCAAATAGAGATTATTGTAATTACAGGATTAACGAATTGAAAACAAATCATTGTTCATTGTTAGTTAATAATGTTCCGGCGATAGAAAGCCTTCACCAAAACAAATTGATATATGACCTAATTCTTTATTTTATTATATGTAACATAAAGAATTGACCGATCTAATTTTAAGGCACAATAATGATGATAATGATAAAGACAATAACTACCACCATTGTTATCGTAAGCCATCTATCTGTATAGGAGAATCCATCCTGGGGCGAGAGACCATTGGACCATTGAGGCCATTAAATTATAAATAAACAAATAAACAATTTAACCCTTCACGGGAGTTTATTCTCGCGAGCAAACATGGTCACGTATCACATTGGATGCCTCGGAATAACCCATGGATGCACTTTGAATTATATAATCTTTTTATATAAAATTTGTGTGATTATTATTATTATTATTATTTTATAATTTTATTACTTATTTAAAATAAAAATATGTAGATTATTTTTATTTTTGACATTTTTTTTACAAAAATACTTCTTTTAAATTTTGCCTATCAATTACGTCCGCTCGATTGAAATATAAATACAAAACTGATAGTAAAACTATAAGATGTCATGGTCAAAATTTGAGTGCTTGGTTCAATTGTAGGGTAAAATATTATTTTCAGTCTCACATATAATTATGTATAAAAAATAAATAATTAATTTATGAAAATTAAAAAAATTAATTATTTTAATTTTGTCTTAAATAAAAATAATTTTTAAAAAATATTATTATTTAATATATATATTTTTTAAATTAATGACAGTTATTACTCATATTTTAAAAGATTTATTTAATAAAAAATATAATTAAAATATTATAATTAATATATAAAATATTAGTGATTTGTTTTTTATATTTTAGATTAAATCAAACTGCTAACAAAATTTTTTATATATGAGATTGGAAGTAATATTATTTTATACTGTTATTTAATTGTTCTTAATATTTTGATGATATTTTGACAGGAAGGATACGTTGTTCGATTTTCCACTGATTTGGGACCAAATCATTAAAGCCCAATCTAATCACAATCCGCAGACATCGATTCAATGTTAGAAGCCACTTGTTTGCTGAATCCGCTGATGGCACTCTTGGACACTCAAAAATTTCAACATTTTTTTTTTTTTTTAGTTTCTCGCTAATCATTTGAGCATAAAGATGATTATAGGTAAAATATAGTAGGATATAATATGATATGCATTTTTGCACAATGAAAATATCAGGACTCAATATTATCGTTCTTATTTCCAAACTGAAAAACGAAGAAACTTTTTTTTTTTCACCCCTAGACACTAATAGGTATCAAATTCAATTCCCATTCCCTTTCTTATGAAATTTGCAAATCTCCCAACTCGGATTCATTTATTTGAAAATATTTCAAGATAAGTTTTTTTTTTCCTCAACTTATACTCATCTATAAAAAATTATTTATATAAAATCATAAAAAAATATGTACACCAACCATTCGGGACAATTAAATTAAGATTGTATACATAACACCTCACATAAAAGAATTGTCTATTTAAAAAAAAAAGTGAATTATCAAGTTTAACTAAGAATATATATATATATATATATATATATACCAACCTCCACTTCCCCGTCCCCAACCCTGCTTAATTGTCAACAAAATTCCCATGCTTGGTTAAATTTTTATCCCCACATCCAGATTCGAACAAATAAATTTTACAAATATCCATTGCACATAGGCATTTTGATCATCTCCGTTCGAACACTTGTACAGTATACTAACCTGACATCCAATCAGATATGCAATGGCTGGAGAGAAATGCGTTTTTGTGTGTTTTGCATTACTTTTTTTTTTTGAGACATATGACAATACATAGATTTGAACTTATAACTTCCTATCAACTATAGAAATTTTTTAGAATAATTAACAATTTTTTCTCCAAATTATTAAATCCATTTAGTTTTAGTGACAAAATATTAATAATGCATGAATTAGCTCTTGAAATTAACAAACTCACTAGAGAAGAACTAACACAACTTGTTTGTTATATTTAAAAACTAACTTGTCCACTTATTAATTTTCAAGTTTTAAAAGCTAAATCAATTAAACAATTTACGAATCAAATTGTTAGTCTACAATTACTAGCTTGCATTACTTCTGAATCACCAGATTTACATCTTGCATTTACCATCTTCCAAATCAGATGTTTATGCAAGTCAAATCTCCCCAAGAAGGCTTGTCCAATAAGTCAAAGTTTACTGTAAAGTGGAGAAGCTTCGCACATGTATTCTGTATTCTGTTCTTATGTCTTCCAAACTCGAATGATACCATCCACAGAAGCAGTTATCATACAGTTGTCCTTTGGGTGATAACCTATCCTTGTTACTTGCCAGAGAAAAATCCCAAATGCGTTATTATATAGTCGGTGCATCCTTCCAAAACTAGATAATTAACATAAACTAATGCATACTAATCTGTATCTGTAAAACAACAATCATATCGAATCCCCAAATGCCAGCGATTTTCTTGGATACAAACAATAGGACGCATTATGCAGCTATGTTCAATGAAAAGAATCTCAAGTAGAAACTAATTGAAAGATTACTTAAAAATATCGTAGGCATGTTAATCAACGACCAATGTGCACTAAGAACCAAAAAGATTCAAAGGTGGCTATGAATGGCAGCATTAAGAATATAAATTAATGATTAGCAAAGTACCTCTTCATATCTGTAAGATAATCTGCAGCAGATCTCAGGGCAATTATGCTGTTGTCCAAGATTCAGTCAAACAGGTGATGTTCTTTGATAAGGGTTAATGGTTTGTTTCACGACTAAATTATCGTATAATATCAACCATTATCTATTCTGGGATATTAAATTTGGTATCTGATTATTTTTTATCATTAACACAATGTAGAAAAACTGGCTCAGTGTGACATCATCCACTTGATGAACAAACAACCATAAATGGACAAAACATTTTTACAACAGCATATCAGGTCAGTACTAGGAGAAATTGAAATGTCTTCTTTTGTCAGGCCTTGGGGAGGAATGAAAATTTTGAGTAAGCCCTAATAATGTCAAAATATTAGCTGAAGAAAGGTCTACAATGACCTTTCAGAATCTATTTTTAACACAGCTTTCTTCTAGAACGAGGAAGGTAGCAAAAGACTTTACCACTGAGGCATGAGCTCTGAAACTTGACACAACAGATGCATCCACAAGATCCCAGAAATAGATGAACCCATCCTCAGAGCCACCGGTTACTTGGGCATCTGTATTTCTAAGGCAGCAATCCAATTTGTAAGACTGAGAATAACTCAACAAAATTGATCGAATGCAAAAAATGGTTAAGACAGAAAGATCGTAATAAACTAACTTGCTCAAGGCACACAGAAAATATGCTTTAACAACAACTTATTGTAGAATTGAATGAATTATACTCCAGAAGCTGCAGATATATCTATAAGTCTCAATCTATAATCCCCCATGTCAACCAAATGCATCTTTGATTGAATAGTGATAAGGTGAACGCTAGAAAGTGCTAAAACCAGTAAGGCATCTTAAGACTTACCTTGCAAGTGTGACCTTTATATTCTTGAAATAGTTCAACTGTCGATCTGTCACAAGAAAGAAGAGTGAAACTAGCCAGAATAAATACCTATAATAACATTTCATAAAATGTTTACACATATAACTGTCCAGAAGACGGAGAGTAGAATCTAAGCAACTGTCTAGTATGCAGTTACCATCATTGAACATTGAAACACAGTTTACAGGTTGCCCGAAGTCATCTGATATTTCTCTAATCAATAGAAAAGAAAACATTTGTAGAATTTTTTAGACAAATTTCATTGCTGCAATAAAAATGTCTAATGGCAGAATATATTTTTCATTCTAACTTATCACTAGCAAAATTCTGGTATTCTGGTTTTTCAATATGGTGCTAATACCTGCCAATACAAATGTTAAATGTTCGAATAGCCCCATCAACACTTCCGCCAATAATTTTGGTTTTTGGTAAACAAACAGACATCACACTATCTGAGAATGTGTCAATAATCTGCATGTCAACTATGAAGAATGCATCTAGAGGGGGTGAATAGGTGCTTTTGTAAAAAAAAGGAATTAAAGATAATTAAATCAATTTTATATTAATACCAAATGGTTTCAATAAAAAACTTGATAAAGAGTACTGGTGCGGAAACCTTGTAATCAAATTAAGATCTTGTCAACAGGATCTTCTAAAGGATAACTGAGAAGTAAAGATCAAGGAGATAAAACAGGACCTTGTCGACAAGGTTTTAGTACAGAGGCTGAAACAAAATAAAAACGCAGTAGAGGAAGGAAAACACCAGATATATCCTGGTTCGATTTTCAAGACCTACGTCCAGTCCCCTTGATACACAACAAGGGATTTCCACTATAAAATCAGAGTATACACTCACAGAACCTAAGTTTTCAAGCTCACCTAAAACTTTTACAACACTTGGGTTTTACACAAGCTTACCCAAAATTTACTTTTTTCACACTTAGGAAAGATTTACAGAAAAATGATATGAGGATATATCTAAAATCCTTATCAATAAAGGATTATAATAAGCTCACTTTCAAAAGCTCTCACAAGCTAGATTTATCCAGAAACTAAGCTCAGAATATTTAAGATGAAGAGAATAATGAATAATATAACTTAGCTTTTCTTTCTTTGCTTTCGGTTCTTTCTATCTTGCTTCAGTTCTTCATCCTACTGTTATATAGTGGCTCTAAACGAAATATATCCGTTGAAGTACAGTAGAGCTTAAGTGGTAGCTGAGTGGTATCCGTTGGAATACAGTAGATGAGTGGTTGAGTGGTATTTGAGCATTTCAGTGGAAGATCAGTAATGCCAGCTCAGAATATCTCTCACTAATCTTTTCCTTCGGTCAACACGTCTAGAGGAGTGGGTAGATTTAATCAATTAGCTCAGAGTTTCTTTTCATCTTTCTTCTTTCGTTCAGCAAGTCAGAGAGTAGGTAGTTTTTATATTTTCTATGACTGAACAGAAAAGGGAGTAGTTGACTTTGGAGCTTGATAAAAGTATAATCCCAAAATAGAGACAGCTTTCAGCTTTGGTGAGTCTATGCGTTTGGCTTCTTTAAAGATCAGAATATTAACGCAAAACACAGTGACTGTTGAGGCAAGATGTTTTAGCTTCCCTCTTTCCCATTCTCTGTCTTTATCTTTTGCTTTTCCTCCCTAAAGCGTCTAAGAGAACTTCTAAACAATCCCCTGTTTTCTTGCTCTGTTTTTCACCGATTTGCTTCTGCAACTTTCCCTCTTTATCTCTCTTCCATTTTCTTCTTTCTTTGATGCAGCAATCTGACTGTATGTGGTTTCCCATACTCCTTCATCTCCAACAATGGTTTTTGTTTGCCTCTTCATTTCTCTTCATCTTTCTTTGATGAAGCTTTTCTGATTATGTAGAGATTTGGTTTCACCTTATGGCATCAGATTTCACTGGTTTAATGAACCAGAGATTGCAAAAGAATTTGTGCGATTTTGGTTCCCATATTCCTTCATCTCCAATAATGGTCTTTGCCTCTTCATTTCTTTTGCTCTTTTCATCTTTCTTGCTCTTCTCTTCTTCTTCGATATTGCTTTTGTTTTCTTCTTTTTCGGGGTGCTTTTCTGGACTTGTCAAAGCTTATTTTTCTGCTTTTACTTTCTAGCTTCATTTTCTGCTTTTACTTTCCAGCTTCAAGTTCCTTTATTGTTTCTTGAGCTTTTACTTTTTCATTGCCCAATGCTTCATTTAATATTCTGCAAAAGTAAAAAGGTGATATATAAATAACACAACTTTTTCAAAGTTTTCACCTAGTCAAAATGCTTTAATGATATGTAGATATATATATATATATATATATCATGTGTTGCTACTATATCTTGTTTTTCTTAACAAATGATTTAACTTTAATGCTTGTATAAATTTTAACTTAAGAATTTTGTTATCATGAAAATAATTAAATTAAAACCTTGGAGCTAACAAACTATAATTCTTGAAGGATAAGCCAGCAGAAAGACATTAAGGGAGTGTTTGGTTCAATGGAGGGGAGGGGTTTTAATGATACGTTGTTTGGTTAATCTGGAGGGGGGGGAAGAGAGTGATTAATGAACAATTATACCCTTAATTAATTTTTTTTGTTTTTAAGATATTTTTATAAAATTTTTTTTTCTTATTTTCTATTATAAAAAATAATTTTTTTTTATTTTTATTCAAAAATATTTTTTAGTTTTATAAAAAATTATCTTAAACCCTATTAAAAAAATAAGATCTATATTATGTTTAAAATAAAAATAAAATAGGGACAATTTGGTCAAACAAAACTAAAAAATTTCTCTCCCTTCCAAAAACCCCCACTTTTGGAGGGGAGGGGAGGGGAGGAACCCTCCAATTTTTTCATACCAAACAAGGGGGAGGAGAAAGGTAATATTTTGCCTCCCCTCCCCTCCAATTTTTTCATACCAAACAAGGGGGAGGGTTCCCCTCCCCTCCCCTCCAAAATCCTCCAACCAAACACTACACAAGTGACTGGCATGCTAACGGTTATGATGCTAAGGAAATGGGGGAAAAGATGAAGTGATGAAATCCACTCGAATTGGCTCAGAACTGTGGGATCTGCTGTCCCAAGCACGCAATGATTGATCATAGCCACCTGAGACTACAAAGGATGCATACCCATTGAACTTTACAGCATTAACCTGCAGAAGAAATTACACAGATGACACCACATTTCTATGATATACATCAATTGAATGGTATGAAAGTATTCCAGTGACAGTGATTGAAAGCTCAAAATCATTGTATTTAATAAAGATCTTTTGTTTTTTATCACTAGTTATAGGATTAAAAATGATTCATAATATTTAAGAAAATAGAAAGGAACCAAATTGCAGGATAATTATGCTGAAGTATTGCAACGTCCAAAACCTGAACAAAAACTGTTGTCAAAGTAAATGTCATTCAAAGAAGAGACATCGATAGAGATCATAGCGTTAAAAACTTAGACAACATTTTGCTCCCCTTCCTCCCTCATAAAATAAAGGAAAGAAATAGAAGAGAAAACAAGATATACACAAGGTGATACCTTCTTTTCCAAAGTGACATTAAAAAGAAAAAAACACCTGATTAATTTAAGTAAGGGAAAAATCATACCTCACCATCATGGCCACGGAATTTTCGAATTGCAAGTCCAGTTGCAACATCACAATAAAAGATTTGTCGATCTCCACCACATGAACATAATTTTGAGTTGTGCCTACAATAAATGACCATGTTATTACATTTTTTGATTCAAAAGTAACCCCCAAAAAATTCGAAAAGTAATACAAGAAAAAGGAAATTGCTTCGGAAGTAATAAAAAGTCTAAATTCAAATTTATTAGATCCAAATTCAGTAGAGAGAGAGAGAGAGAAAGAAAAAAAACTCAAAAATGTAGGCTCTTTTTATTGCACTTTAGATACAAAACCAATGGTTTCAAATTTGAAATAGCTTATATTTGGAATTATTAGTTCTAAATTTAAAATAATCTGAATTCAGAACTAACAGTTTTGAATTCAAACTAGCTTGTGAAAGTCTTGTTGATGAGTGACTGATTAGTTGATTGATTAACTTGTTACATTTTCAACAGAAAATAACATGGTTTGGTTGAGTGGTTTGACTAAAGGGATATGAGAGTGTTACGTGTCAAAATATGATTAGAAAGAGCATATTTTCAAAAAATTTGATTAGTTAAAAAAAAGTACAAATAATAAGGATTTGTAAAATGATAATTCTATCTCTACCTATTGTCTATAAAATTGAAAGTCCCACGAAAATGACCCAGGGCTAAAATTTTGCTTCCTCTCACTTATGCTAGAATGTATTAAAGAAATTTTGCTTCTTGGTAATTTCTTTGATGAAATTTCTTGGCATACGTAAAATTGAAGGTGAATGTCTACTCTTTGTTTGAAATTTCTTGGCATATCCTAAAATTTCCTTGCTATAATCTATTTTCATATCTACCATTGTTTTATTAAGAATGATATATATGAATTTTGGAATATTTATGTACTAGAAACAATTGTATGATCTTGAACGCTCAGATAGAAGAAGGAAGTTGTTATTATCATGTAAATTTATTTTACTACATGTTAATATGTTAGTTCTATTACATGTTTATTATATGGTAAATCATTTTTTAAGTTATTATTTTGGATATAAATTACATATAGAAGAAAGGAAAATAAAAAACTGTTATTATATTTTGAAGGAATAAATAAATGAAGAGATAAGAAATAAATAAAATAAAAAATTTTTATTTATAAGAATATATATTATACTTGGAAAATTTTTGAAAATAGATGAGAAAATGTAGAAAGAATTGCAGAAAAAATATATTAAAAATTTGGGGTAGGAGAAATATTTTTTTAAATAATAAAAAGTAATTTATAAAATTTCAAAAAATTATTTAAATAAGAAAAATAAGTATAGGATATGTCTAAATAAAAATTATTTAAAATTATCTAAATAAAAAATAATATATAAAATTTCAAAATAATTAAGTAAATAAAATATGTCTAAAATTTTGAAATATTTATATTAATAATAAAAAATGTGTTAACAAAAGAATAAGATATGAGAGGATGTTATTAAAAAATAAGTTATAAATAATAAAAAAATATCTTGTAAAATTTTGAAATAATGACTTAATTAAGAAAAATATGTCAATAGAAGTATAAGATATGAGAAATAAATATTATAAATAATAAAAATAATTTTTAAAATTTTTAAATAATTTTGTAAATAAAAAATATGTGAACATAAGTATAGGATATGAAAAATAAATATTGCAAAAAAATATATTATTTGTAAAATTTTGAAATAATTAGGTTAATAAGAAAAAAATATGTAAATCAAAGTATAGGATATGATAAATAAGTTTTTAAAAATAACTGAGAATAATTTGTAAAATGTTGAAATAATTATGAAAAAAAATTGTAAATAGGAGTATAGTAGATGGGAAATAGGTTTTAAAAATAAAAAATAATATGAAAAATTCTGAAGTAATTAAGTAAATACAAATTGTCTAAAATTTTAAAATATTTATATTAATAATAAAAGATGTGTTAATAAAAGAATATGATATGAGATGATGTTATTATTAATAATAAAAAATACTTTGTAAAATTTTGAAATAATTATTTAATTAAGAAAAAAATATGTAAATAGAAGTATAAGATATGAGAAATAAATATTATAAATAATAAAAATAAATTTTGAAAATTTCAAATAATTTTGTAAATAAGAAAAAAATATGTGAATAGAAGTGTAATACATGAGAAATAAATATTGTAAAAAATAAAACATAATTTGTAAAATTTTGAAATAATTAGGTGAATAAGGGAAAAATGTGAACTGAAATATAGGATATGAAAAACGAATTTTTAAACATAATTGAAAATAATTTGTAAAATGTCAAAATAATTATTAAAAGAATGTAAATAGGAGTAAATAAGATGAGAAATAGGTTTTTAAAAATTAAAAATAATAATGTGGACAATTTTGAAATAATTATGTGAATAAGGAAAAACATTATTTTTTTAAAAATTCAAAATAATTAGTTAAATAAGAAAAATATGTAAATAATAAATGTGTTAATACAAAATAGTCATTAAAAAAATAATATATGTGTAAATAAAAGTCTAGTTTAGAAATTAGGATGTTTTAAAAACAACTTCATTACAACTATAATTATTTGAAGCATGTTTACATTTAGGATATTTGAGAGAGAAAAATAGGTAGGAGAAATGAGTTTGTTTATATTTATGTAAATGAAAAAATTTATAAAAGCGCCCAACGATGACATTTTAATGTACAATATCAAAGTATATAGCAATAGCTACTGACATCACTTTGGAATAATTAAAAAAGATTGTTAGTCAAGAGTTACACTTCTCCATAACTAAGTAGTATCTAATTTGATATATAGGCTCCCAACAATAATAAATCCAACATGATATTAAGTAATTGTGATGAAAGATTATTTTGATATTCAAATGATATGGCAATTCCACTCACGTTCCCCATCACAGTTGAATGTAGTAGAGTTATAAATGAACACTTTAATTGTTAAGCCATAATTGAGCATAGGTTTCAATCAGACTAAGCAAACGATGTGATACTTTCACTCCAATCATCCATCTATAAATTGTTTTATCGATTGTCAGTTTATGTTCAACATTTTTATATCCTACTGATTGGGGCCACTTCACAATTGAGTTTTTCTAGCGCTAGTACTTGGTTTTATTGAACTTCCTTCTTCAACTAGTTTAGAAAAAAATGTATTAGAGGATTTTGAAAATAAAGACGAATACAACGTTGAATTTGACCTTGATTATGATGATAATGATGATGACGATGAGTATGAAAACGAGAGTAATGATATAGGTGGGGAGGATCCAAGTGATGTCTTTCTTGTTGAACTAGTGTTCCAATTTGTTGACCTCACTACCACATTCTTCTAACAAGTTGATCTGACTTTACCAGGGGTGATGAATTTGAAGAAGTGGGCAATTAAATGTAGATGAATAATCAAAAATTACATATTAGATTGTAATATTTGATTTAGAAGGTGCTACATATTTCTGTGAAATTATACTATATGAAGGCATACTATACTTTTAAAAAATAAATGACAAGTAAAAAATACAAAGAATGTCAATGTGTTAATTATAGTAACAGTTATAGATGGTATGTTAGAACATGCAAAAAAAAGCAAAGGAAAAGGATCATATTGGCGAATTACAAGATATAAGAGTGCATATACATGTTGTCTATGCTGTCTACTATTCCATTTCATGTTGGTCACAGAATGTTTGGTGTCCGTACCAACCACGAAGCATGCACGAGCTGATTTTGGGGTACTGCATGCTTTACTTCTCTTAGTGCCAGTTATATACTTTTGGAGCACAGAGTGACACCATCCAAATTGTGTCCTATAACAAGTCAGTCATCACCAGCCAATCCTTCAAGAATTAGTAAGATAGAACGCTCTCCATAATCTATAGCTTCAAAGAAGAGCCTAAACTAAGTATCTAAGCATAACATTTTCATCTAATGATAATATAGATAGTAAGACACTATGTCTCAATCTTCTATCACTGATGAACCATTTGATTGTATGTTTAAGTATATTTTACTATTGGCTATGCAGTACATTTTTTAATAGTTTATTACTTTTGTTATTCTTGTTTTCTTAATATATTGCATATTGACATTCAACTTTTCATTTCTTTTTGGTTAGCCTAATTTGGCAAAGGAACTTTATAGGGTGTACTTGTAGACCCTTTATCTATAGATTTTTGCGATATCATGAATTGAAACTCTAATAATATATTACTTGCTTTCAATGAACAATGATTTTTACTATTTTTTTAGCTTGTCAAGCAGGCATCAAATTTAGGCCTTAGATTATGATGAGTTGCTTAAAAAAGAAATGTTAAGGATATCTATCAACTTAATAGCCCACTGTTGGAAGAGGTGGACAATAACATTAGGAGTCAGTGCAGTAAGACATTGGTATTGACATGCCAGAAGTATCTTCATACATTTCGACTCTAGTACATAAGGACATTGGCAATGGTCAGCCTATCTTATTTTATATTGGCTAGCTAATTTAGCAACTTTGATGATCCCTTTTATTACATGTTACCTTTGTCCATTTCTCATTTTGAAATCCTTTAGCATATGTTTGGCACTCTCAAATTATTAGCAGAACTTTTATTCGATACATCTATATTTAGTGTCCTATACATTGATTGCTCCTTTGAACTTGAAGGATTATCGCAAGTAGGCTTTATGATGTTGTATGAATCGATTCCTTCAATTTAATCACTGTCTTTGGATTTGAATTCTCAACCCATAATATAGGAGCAATAAAAACCAAAAGAATTGAGGCAAAGTAACCATTACATGAAAAGAAAAAACCTTGTGAAACTAGAAGTTATTTATTATAGTTAATTTTATATTTTTAATATTGATTAATCTTTTATCAAATATTATATAATTTTTTATTTGTTATTGAATTTCAATTAATTTTGTTGGTCTTATAATTTTTCTCTTATATTTAATTAAATTCAACAAAATTTTTAAAAAAAATTATTGGGACAATCCGAACTCCATGAAAAGTTAAAAAAATGTCTTATAGAATTCAGATTTAACCAATCAGAATTTCAGGGGAACAGTGCCAAATTCAAATTGTATTTGGCAGTTTTAACTCTTGCTAATTACTTTTTAGTTCATATCTTTTTTATTATTCTGAAATGTGTTTGTTTCCTTTTTTATGAAGAGGCCGCGTTGTTATCCAAGTTGAAAACAGAGACAGAGAGGATGGGACATTATCATGCGCAAATTATTAGGTTTTCAACTTCCCTTTCATCTTGCTGAAAATGGTCTAAGGCACAAATCAAGGGCTTTAGCTCCGACAACCATAAGCACTAGTACACTTTTGCTTTTGTACATCCACTTCCATGACAAGCTAGCGAATGTGATATAAACTCATAAGCGCTTCTTATTCTGGATTTCATGAACCACATGTCTCCCAGGAACCGATTTTTCTTTTCTAATTCACAGTTTTCAATATACATATCAAGGAGGTAGACCCAGAGCAATGAATTAAAATAGCTGTAAATAGTCTTGAAACTTGGAAGCACAAAAGTAGAATCAGTCCAAGCTCATAAGCAATGCCACTATAACATTTTAGAATAAATTCACTCCAATAAAATAAGCCAATTGAAAGATAAACCAAGTGAACACACAAGTTCGAAGCAAACAACAACAAGAAGAATGATGAAAATGTCATCGCAAACATAAAAAAGAAAACCATGGAATGAGCCATTTTGGCACTAACAAGAAATTATGGGAACTGATTATGCCATGAAATAAAAAATGCAGATAATACAGATGAAGAGAATGAGAGGCGGGGAGTACGGAATGAGATCCCATAAAATGTGTCTGCAGTGTCTTTCAACTAATTTTTTTTTTTAAAATTTTTTTAAGTTTTTTTTCCCCTCATGAGGCCTTATTGCAGAGGCACCTCCGGACAGGACAGGGTAACGCGAACATCGCGGACTTCACGGCCATGGGATTTGTGGGTCTTGATCTGGATGCTACGGTGAGGCTGATGGTACGGCCTTTGCCGCAACTCAGGCAATAATTATCGTCGCTGTTGAACCTCGCCGCCAAAACGGCGCCCACTTGACACTTCCTACGGCGGTGGATCCGACACGCTCATCCCTTTTGTTTTCCTCCACCACCGCTACGTGCTTGGTCAATTTTTTTTTTCTTTTAAGTTTGAATATGATCTTAGTTCTTGCATCTGCTATAAAAAGGAGCAAGTTGCTGCTCCTCATGGGGATTTTCATAGATTAAATAAAGAAGGGAAACCGCCCCCCTCTCCCAAAAAAAAAAAAAAGCTTCATTTCATTCATAGCAGTAGACTAATGTTTCTACAAGAGAAGCAGATAACTTCCTCTCCCACCAAGCATGTAACTTTCTCTGTCACCAAGCATGTAACTTTCTCTGTCACCAAGCATTATACCAACGTTTGCACAGTGTCTTCTACCACCAAGCACCGGATGAACTCCGCTTTCAAAAAATGGTGCCTATGGTGTTTTCTTTCAATATCTTGCAGGCAACGAAAAATGGCACCAGATAAACTCTGCTTTCTGGTGAAGATTCACATTTAATTTGAACTGAAACTTTAATTTTAATTTATTTTATACATTTATTTGTAATTTATTATGAACATTTTATTTTTTATTTGAAATATTTGTCAAAGATTCAATTTTTGTTTATATTATTTATTATTTGTTTGTTAATTTATTGAATATATATATAATTATATATTTATCTCGTATCTACATCCTAAAATTATTATATTCCCATATCATATTGTGTTATACCCAATATGCATATGCTTCTTAATTTTAAATTAATCTAGGTCATTTTATCACTAAAGAGATTACAAACTCTATCTTTTTATTCATCAAATACAATCGTTACTAATTTCTCATCTTTATTCTATTCAATTAGACATTAAACATGTCACACACAACCACATATCCAAGCTACCTGGATCATCATAGAACTTTTCGAAAGACCCTAATTCTCTTCCAACGGGACTCCATGTAATAAGAAGGATCGTTTTGTGAATAAACTCCAAATTTGAAGTAATGGGAGGTACCTCCACGCCCAGGCGCTTCATAAACTAGATTTCCATCAATATAAACCTTCACATTAGAGGCTTCTACATCATGGATCGCATTTAATTGGAACCATCTATCCCAAATGCATGGAACTAGGACTGGAGTCTTATAATAAGAAAGCGAATCATTGTAAGTTCTAATCATCAGTGTAGTTGCATGAGGAGGGTTTGCCCCGAACACTTGCATAATGCATACCCCTGAAGTACCACTTGGTACATACCCTTGCCCTTCGAATTGCCACACCCCTGAAGAATAATCGTATCCCTAAAAGGATCGCACAAAATCAACCTATTATATATCAAAATATCAAACACTGCATATTTTGTAATGTCATATATATTTTTATATTCATGTCAATGTCAATGTACAAAAAATGGATTCCCCCCCCCCCCCCCCCAAAAAAAAAAAACCAGACCACTTTTACTAAGGCAAATAATCTAAATCTTTGTACTGGAGCAGAACAAATATTTGTGAACAAATATGGTTCATGCCAGAAGAAAGATAAAAGGTAGTTGGTTGAGTAAAATTTTTTCATTTGTGAGGTATATGACAGCCATCTAAGGTGCTAGTGATTGGATTGAAATAGCATGAATTATGTATATTTAGATTGTTACTGTAATATATGATTAGTTTTAATCAATTTGATAATACATTTTAATAACAAAGACTAAATTAATTTTTTTATATTATAAAAATTTTATTATAATTTTTAAAATTATAAAGACTAAAAACATGGTAGATTTTGAGATTGAATAGATTGATTTAACTTATATCAAAATATAAATTATAATTAAATAAATCCTATATATTTTGTAATGTTAAAAAATTCCTATATTATGACACTACTCGTGCTTCATGTGAAACAAAAATTTGAGCAACAAGATTGCTTACTTCAATTCGGATTTCGGATCGAGGATGGGTAGTGCTATTTACGCTGAGAGGTTTGTCTGTGGAGTATACCCAAAGCTTGTGTACCCCATCATGGAAGCTGTACCTTGCGCTTACAGGTAAGTCATAAGGCTTGTCATTTCTAAAATTGGAGGTGTTCAGAGGGAGTTCAGTGAAACCAAGGGTTAGGTCCACAAGAGAGGTGCTTCTACCAGGCATGAATGAAGAGGAAAGAACAAGTAAGCTAAATAGAGCAATCTGATAAATAGATCCCATGTTTAAAGCAACCACATATGGAGGTGGGGAAGTAGCCTGAATATGCATGTACTTATATTTGGTCTTGAAGGCTGAGAAGCAGCAGCATAATTGAGAATATACTAGGCTTTAAATAATGATAATAGGTAAATTTAGGATGTATCTGTTTCTGGCTTTCTGAGGGTCACTTTCGAAGTAGAATACTAAAAGAAGGTGGGGTTAAAAACTCAAGACAATTTTCCATTTGAAATTATCATTTAACTACTCCCCCCCATGGTCGTAATGTATGTCATCTTCCTTATTAAGATGTAAGGCCAAATTCTAATGGGCACGTTCAATAAAGAAAAGGTGACGGGTAGTACTGCCTACAGAATAGAAAATTCATTGCCAGTTAATAAGATTAGATAAAACTTCACCAAAATATTTAAAAATAAAAAGCGATAAATATTACTTTCACAAGCTGTTAAACAGATTAAGACAAAGAAAGACCATCACAAGGTCCCAATTATGAGGTACTTTTTTTTTTTTTACAAACAGTTCTTTCTTATCCAAATTATTTATTTAAAGAGGGATTTCATCATCTGAAAAAGCCATTCCTAAGCTATTTTTCTGGGTGTCTTATTCAAGCATGATATTGAAACAAATGAAAACTAGTTTCTGAAAACTTTGATATACATCCAACGAGATTCCATGTAATTGGAAGGATCATTCTGGGTATATACCCCAAACTTGAAGTAGTGAGTGGCATTTCCACGAGCTCCATCATACTTAAGAGCCCCATCAACATAAACCTTAACATTGGAAGCATCCCCATCATGAGTCAGGTTCGCCATGAACCATCTATCGTGCATGTTCTGAAGCAGCACAGAGGACCTATAATATGTGAGCGAACCATCATACGCCCTAAGCTGAAGGGTCGTGGCAGAATCCGAACACTTGCATTACGCATACCTCACTTGTCCAACTAGGCACGTCACCGTACCCTTCAAATTGCCACACACCAGATGTATAATAGTATCCCTTCAAATTTCGAAAGAAATAGCAGATCCATTATTTAGTGACACTTAGGCTAATAAAAATTGCAAATATCCCCTTCAATTTTGAGTCAGCTAATAAGAATTGCAAATATCCCATTCAATTTTGAGTCATTTGCCCATACAAATTGCAAATGTAGCTTTTCCCTTAATAAAGATAGTGGAAGAGCTCGAATCTTAAAAAGGTAATAGTTGGGGAGGTATTTTTCGGTTTTAAAAATTTTGGTGGGATGTTTGTAAAGGAGTGTTTGTATTTTTTTTCCCAAGAAAAAATAGGGAACATAATACTGTAATTAGCTTACTGTTTTGCGGATCTCGGTACGAGGTTGTGTGTAGCTGTTGGGGGTGTGAGGCTTGTTTGTAGAGTATACCCATCATTTGTGAACTCCATTAGTAAAGCCGTAACGCTGGTTTACAGGGACATTATATGGCTTTTGTACGTGAAGATTGGAGTTGTCTAAAGGAACAGGGGTGAACCCTTGTGTGGGATCCACGGCTGCGCAGGATAGTGGGGCTTGAAGGATGATTAGTTTCAAAAGGGTCAGATGCAAGATTGGTAAGAGCACCATTGCAAGTTTGACTTTATATTCTTGTAATTGTTCACCTGTCGAACTGTCAGAAGAACAGTGAAACTAGACACAATAGTTGCCTATAATAATATTTCATAAAATGTTTACAAATATAACCAAAGAAGCACCGATACGGGTACGCGTATCGGATACGATACGATACGATACGTGAAATACGTCAATTTTTAAAATTTTAAGATACGGGTACGAGAATATATGTATATATATAAATAATTATATATATATATTCAATTGTTACATATATTAATATTTAAGTCTTTAGAGAAAAACAATAACAATAGCATCAAAACCAATTATATGAAATATTGAAAGATAATTTTTAAAAATTTACTATTTAATTTATATAAGTGTCATAAAAACTAATAGAAACTCTAGGAGATAGAAAAAAATAAACTACTGTTCTAGTCTTTGAAAGATGCCACCGACATTAATTATATGTTACTCCAGTCAAAGTGCCAACACGAGTTAAACGTACCAACTTGAGTGTGCACGAATTAAAGCATAAATCATCCATTGTTCCTTTATAGAATCTGCAATTTCTGGACAAGAACTTCTGCGTATGTATCCTTTATGGAAAAACTATGAAGTTTCATTTGATCTTTTGGAGTGACAGACTGACCATGTATACAGAAGCCATCGGAAAGAAGAATTCAAGCTTTCAAAACAAAAAACGAAAACAGAAGCCACCGGAAAGAAGACTCACCTGCCATAGCCGGAGAAGACGACGGAAACGGACGGCTTGCCGGAGAAGATGACACAGAACGGAGCGAAGAGATGAGCAGCATGGAGGGAGACGCAGCAGGAACCAAAGGCGAGCGAGAAATGAAGACCGGCTCGAACATGGGCGAAAACGGAAACGTATGGGTACGTTTGTACTCGTACGGTACGCGTGTCCGTACCGGACCAAAGGCGAGCGAGAAATGAAGACCGGCTCGAACATGGGCGAAAACGGAAACGTATGGGTACGTTTGTACCCGTACGGTACGCGTGTCCGTACCGGACACGTATCCGGTACGGGTACGGCACCTTGTTTGCCGTATCGGTGCTTCCTTGAATATAACTGTCCAGAAGACGGAGAGTAGAATCTAAGCAACGGCTAGTATGCAGTTACCATCAATGGACATTGATACACAGTTTACAGGTTACCCCGAGCCATCTGATATTTCTCTAATCAATAGAGAAGAAAACATGCGTAGAATTTTTCAGATAAATTTCAATGCTGCAATAAAAATATCTAATGGCAGGCCATATTTTTCATTCTGACTTATCACTAGCAAAATTTTGGTATTCTGGTTTTTCAGTATGGTGCCAATACCTGCCAATACAAATGTCAAATGTCCGAACAGTTCCATCAACACATCTGCCAATAATTTCGGTTTTTGTTAAACAAACAGACATCACACTATCTGAGAATGTGTCCATAATCTGCACATCAACTGTAATTCTTGAAGGATAGGCCAGTAGAAAGATATTAAGTGACTAGCATGCTAATGGTCATGATGCTAAGGACAAAGGGAGGAAGAGATGTACTGATGAAATCCACTTGAATTGGCTCGGTACTGTGGGATCTGCGGTCCCAAGCACGCAACGATTGATCATAGCCAGCTGATGTTACAAATAGTCATTGAACTTCACAGCATTTGCCTGCAGAAGAAATTACACAGATGACACCACATTTCTATAATATACATCAATTAAAGGTATGAAAATATTCCAGAGACTGTGATTGAAAGCTCAAAATCACTGTATTCAATAAAGATAATTTTTTTAATCACTAGTTATAGGATTAAAAATGAATCATAATATTTAAGAAAATAGAAAGGAACCAAATTACAGGATAATTATGTTGAAGCACTGCAAAGTCCAAAACCTGAAAAAAAAAAAAACTGTTGTCAAAGTAAATGGCATTCAAACAAGAGAGATGGATAAAGATCATAACGTTAAAAACTTAAATATTATTTTGCTCTTCTTCCTCCCTCATAAAATAAAGGAAAGAAATAGAAAAGAAAACAAGATGGACAGAAGGCGATACATTCTTTTCCAAAGTGACAAAAAAAAAAAACTGATCAGTTTAAGAAAAGGAACAATCATACCTCATCATCACGGCCACGGAATTTTCGAATTGCACGTCCAGTTGCAACATCCAAATAAAAGATTTGTCGATCTCCACCACATGAACATAATTTTGAGTTGTCCCTACAATTAATGACCGTGTTATTATCCAAGTATGAGGATGGGACATTATCATGCGCAAGTAAATGCATTATTAAGTTTTTAACTTCACTTTCATCTTGCTGAATGGGCTAAGGTACAAATCAAGTGCTTTAGTTCCGACAGCCAGCAGCACTAGTACACTCTTGCTTTTGCACATCCACTTCCATGACAAACTAGCTATTGTGATATAAACTTATAAGTGCTTCTTATTCTGGATTTCATGAACCGCTTGTCTCCCAAGAACCGATTTTTCGTTTCTAATTCACAGTTTTCAATATACATATCAAGGAGGAAGACCCAGAGCAATGAATAAAAACTCAATAGCTGTAAATAGCGTTGAAACTTAAAAAACTGAAAAGTAGAATCAATCCAAGCTCACAAGTAGTGCCACTAGAACATTTTAGAATAAATTCACTCAAATAAAACAAGCCAATTGAAAGATAAACCAAATGAACATACACAACTTCGAAGCAAACAGCAACAAAATGAATTATGAAAATGTCATCACAAACACAAAAAGGAAAACCATGGAGTGAGCCATTTTGGCATTAACAATAAATTATGGGAACTGATTATGCCATGTAATAAAAAAAACGCAGATAATACAGATGAAGAGAAAGGGAGGAGGGGAGTACAGAGTAACGTGAACATCGCGGACTTCACGGCCATGGGATTTATAGGTCTTGATTCGGATGCCACGATGAGGCTGATGGTACGGTCTTTTCAATTCTCACCGCTTTATATTTTCTATTTAGCCAATATCCCTCCCCTAAAATTTTATTACTCTCTCTATTTAGCCAGCATTCCTAGCCCAAATTTTATTTTAACTCCCAACCTTCTACTTTTTCTACTTTGCCAAATACCTTGATTTTTTTTTTTTGAATTCTAATTTGGTGAGTAATTGTTTTATTTGAGATTAAAATACATGATCTTATGCTTTTATGAATTAGTGGATCATTTATTGGCAATAGTCATATTATCTGAAAGAATCACCATTTAATTTGGTGAGTAATAGAAATAGAGAAGATGTCTAATTTTGCAGTTCATTTCTTTCTTCTTAGTCAATCCATGTCAACAAAGAGATTACAAACTCTCACTTTGTATTCATCAAATACAACAATTACTAATTTCTCATATTTATTTCATTCAATTAAACATTAAATTAAACAAGTCATAGACAAGTACATATCACAACAAACTGAATCATCATGGAACTTTTTTAAGAACTCTAATTCCTTTCCAACGGGACTCCATATAGTATGAAGGATTGTTTTGTGCATAAACTCCAAATTTGAAGTAATGGGAAGCACCCCCATGCCCAGGCGCTTCATATACCAGATTTCTATCTATATAAACCTTCACGTTAGAGGCTTCCACATCATGGATTACATTTAATTGGAACCATCTATCCCAAATGCCTGGAACTAGGATTGGAAACGTATAATATGAAAGCGAATCATTGTAAGTCCTAATCATCAGAGTCGTTGCCCGAGGAGGATTTGCCCCGAACACTTGCATAATGCATACCCCTGAAGTACCACTAGGTACATATCCTTGCCCTTCGAATTGCCACACCCCTGAAGAATAATCGTACCCCTAAAAACATCACAAAACACAACAAACAAAATCAACCGAGTATATATCAGAATATAATTACGAATAACACTACATAATTTTTTATGTCACATATATTTATGTATTTATATCAATATCAATGTTTAGAAATTGGATTTTACTCGCCCCAACTAGATCAGTTTCTGTATGGCAAATGATCTACACCTCAGTATTCGACTTAAACAAATATGTGTGAGCAGTATGATTCATGGGTAGCTAGTGGAGTAAAATCTACTTAGATTTGTATATTGAGAATATACAAATCATGCATATTTAGAGTGCTAATATAATACATGATTAGTTTTAACCAATTTGATGTTACATTTTAATAATAAAGACTAAATTAATTTTTTTAAATATAAAAATGTAATTATAAGTTTTAAATTATAAAAAGCAAATTAAAAATACGGTGAAATTTTGAGAATCCATAGAGTAATTCAACTTATGTCAAAATATAAGTTATAAATATTTTATAATGTAAAAAAAATCGTATATTATGACATTACTCGTGCTTCATGAAAATATATATATATATATATATATATATTTGAGGAACAAGATTGCTTACGTCTATTCGGATTTCGGATCGAGGGCCAGTGCTATTTACTTTGAGAGGTTTGTCTGTGGAGTATACCCAAAGCTTGTGTACTCCGTCATGGGAGCTGTACCGTGCGCTTACGGGTAAGTCATAAGGCTTGTCATTTTTAAAATTGGAGGTGTTCAGTGGGAGTTCATTGAAACCAAGGGTTAGGTCCACAATGGAGGTGCTTCTACCATGCATGAATGAACAAGAGCAAACAAGCAAGCTAAACAGAGCAATCAGATAAACAGATCCCATGTTCAAAGCAGCCAGATATGGACATAGAGAGGTAGCCTGAAGATGCATGTATTTATTTAGATTTGGTCTTGAAGGCTGGGAAACAGTAGCATAATTTTGCGTCGAACGAGAAATACTACTTTCACAAGCTGTTAAACAAATTGGGACAAGAAGACCATGGCAACGACCAAAATTTGGGCCAACCAATTCTCAACCCTTTACTTTCTCCATTTAGCCACAAATTACGGTGGGGTGGGGGGACCCACCTCCAATTTCTTCCACTCTCTGCGCAAGACAGATTTGCACGGGAAAGAAGTCAAATCTATCAACTCGGATTGTCTACTCATTTAGTTTTTTTTTTTAAATTTCATAATTTTTTTAATTTTTAATTTAAATTATTATTTTTTAAAAATTAATAGTTTAAATATTATTTTTATTTTATATCTTATTTATTTTTAAATAAAAAATCAAAATGTAAAAATTAAAAATATTAAATTTAAATTTTGTAAATTTAATTTGAATAGTTTATATTAAGATAAGTAACAATTTTAATTTATAAGTTGACTAACGTTACTCCAACATTTTATTACTTTTTCTATTTAGCCAATGCCTCAACCCTACAATTTCTTGTTTTCAATTCTCACCCCTTTATTTTTTTTATTTATCCAATACCCTTATCCTAAAATTTTATTTTAACCCCCAATCTTTTACTTTTTCTATTTAGCCTAATACCCTAATTTTGACTATTTTGTGAATTCTAATTTGATGAGTAATTTTTTTGTTTGAGATCAAGGGACGTGATCTTATACTTTTATGAAATAGTGGATCATGTACTAGCAATAGTTAAATCATTTGAATGAGTCATCATTTAATTTGGTGAGTAGTTGTTCTGTTTGATCCATGCAAATAGCGAAGTTGTCAAATTCTGCAGTTCTTTACTTCCTTATGAGTCTAGGAAGCACCAATACATTAAACAAAAAAAAGAGGCGTTTCCATATTGGATATGTATTTAATATGATATGCATATCATACTCTAATATATGTATTTGGCATTTTTTTAATTGAAATATTTCAAAACACAACAGTATGTTTCAAAATACATCAAAACAGCTCGAAGACAATTTAAGACTTATAAGAGAAGTTTGTAATATAAATGGAAATGAATATTGACATTTAATTTGAATTGAAAACTCTAATTTTAGCTTATTTTATACTTTTATTTGTAACTTGTTATATACATTTTATTTTTCATTTGAAATGTTTGTTTAAAACTCAATTTTTTATGCTATTTTTTTTTTTCATATGCTAATTTATTTTATATATATATATATATATATATGTGTGTGTGTGTGTGTGTGTGTGTATAGAGAGAGAGAGAGAGAGAGTTATATATCTACTCCATATTTTAAAAATTATTGTATCATTATATCATATTGTATCGTATTTATTATGCATACTCCTATTGATGTTTTTTAGTTATGAGTCAATCCATGTCACTCTATTAACAAAGAGATTACAAACTCTAATTTAGTATTTATCAAATATAATGGTTACTAATTTCTTATATTTATTTGGTTTAATTAAACATCAAACAAGTCCCCAATAAGTATATATGCCAACTAACTAAAACATCACTCGTAGATGCTACAAAAGGAAACATTTCATGACTTAAAAATATGAGCTTTTATTTGTTGGTAAGTTTATCTGGCCTATTAGCTCAGTTGGTTAGGGCATCGTTCTAATAATGCAAAGGTTCTAAGTTTGAGATCCTTGACTTTCTCCATTTACCCACTAACGTTAATTTCTTACCCTAACATTTTATTACTTTCTCTATTTAGCCAATGTCACTACCTTGCAATTTCTTGTTTTTCAATTCTCACCGCCTTATTTTTTCTATTGAGCCAATATCCCTACCATAAAATGTTATTACTTTCTCTATTTAGCCAATATTCCTACCCCAAATTTTATTTTAACCCCCAATCTTCTACTTTTTCTACTTAGCCAAATACCCTAATTTTTTGCTTTTTTTTTGTGAATTCTAATATGGTCAATAATTGTTGTATTTGAGATTAAAAGACATGATCTTATGCATTTATGAATTAGTGGATCATTTACTAGCAATAGTCATATCATCTGAAAAAATCACCATTTAATTTGGTGAGTAACGCAAATAGAGAATGGAATTAGGATTGGAAACCTAGTGTATAGAATTAGGATTGGAAACCTGAAATATGAAAGCAAACCGTTGTAAATTCTAATCATCAAAGTTGTTGCACAAGGAGAGTTTGCCACGAACACTTGCATAATGCATACCCTTGAAGTATCACTAAGTATATATATCCTTGCCCTTTAAATTGCCACACCCCTGGAGAATAATCGTACCCCTAAAAATATCACAAAACACAACAAACAAAATCAACCCAACATATATCAAAATATCAACTGCGAATAAAATCACATAATTTTTCATGTCACAAATAGTTATGTATTCATATCAATATCAATGTCTAGAAAATGATGTTACCCTCTCCAACTAGATCAGTTTCAGAACGGTAAATGATCTACATCTCAGTATTTGACTTAAGCAAATATTTGTAAGCAATATGGTTCATAGGTACCTAGAAGAGTAAAATCTATTTATCTGTGCACTATATGATAGCCATCCAAGGTGCAATTAGTTGCATTGGAAAAGTATGAAGTGTGCATATTTAGAGTATTAGTATAATATATGATTAGTTTTAACCAATTTGATGATGCATTTTAATAACAAATACTAAATTTATTTTTTTAATATAAAAATTCAATTATAAAATTTAAATTATAAAAAGTAAATTAAAAATATGATGAAAATTTAGGAATCCATTAAGTAATTTAACTTATATCAAAAATATAAATTATGATTAAATAAATAGTATAAATTTTATAATGTTACAAAATTCGTATATTATGACATTACTCGTGCTTCATGAAAAAAATATATTTTTTGAGAGGTTTGTCTGTGGAGTATACCCAAAGCTTGTGTACTCCATCATGGAAGCTGTACCTTGCACTTACGGATAAGTCATAAGGCTTGTGATTTTTAAAATTGGAGGTGTTCAGAGGGAGTTCAGTGAAACCAAGGGTTAGGTCCACAAGAGAGGTGCTTCTACCATGCATGAATGAACAAGAACAAACAAGTAAGCTAAACAGAGCAATAAGATAAACAGATCCCATGTTTAAAGCAGCCAGACATGGAAGCAAGGAGGTAGCCTGAATATGCATGCTTGAAGGCTGGGAAACAGCAGCATGATTTTGGGCCGAACGAGGAATACTACTTTCACAAGCTGTTAAACAGATGAAGACAAGAAGACCATCACAAGGTCCAAATTTTGGGCCGACCAATTCTCATCCATTTACTTTCTCCATTTGAGCCACAAACTACCGAGACACCCACCTCCCTGTGCAACACAGATTTGCATGGGATAGAAGCCGGATCCATTAAATCCAATCACCTACGCATTTAGGTACCTTTTTGGATTTGATTTTTTTGGTTTTGTAATTTTTTAATTCAAATTATTATTTTTTAATGTTGAAAGTTAGAAAATAATTTTAATTTTACATCCTATATCTTTTTAAATAAAAAAATTAAAATATAAAAACTAAAAATATCAAATTTGAATCATCTAAATTTGATAGAGAGATGTATTTAATATGATATGCATATTGTATTCTAATATAGGTATTCGGCATTTTTCTTAATCCAATATGTTTTTAAATATTTCATAACACAATGGAACGTTTCAAAATATATTGAAACAATTCCAAAATAACTTAAGAGCTTATAAGAAATCTTCATATATAATATAAATGGAAATAAAAATTGACATTTAATTTTAATTAGAAACTCTAATTTTAGTTTATTTCATACTTTTATTTATAGTTTATTATGAACATTTTATTTTTCAGTTAAAATGCTTATTTAAAACTCAATTTTCTTTTATGATATTTATTTTTTATGTGTTAATTTATTAAATACATATATATATATATATATATGTATGTATGTATAGATAGAGAGGGAGAGAGTGTGTGAGTGTTATATATCTATTCTGTATCTTAAAATTTTTAAAATTATTGTATCTTCATATCATATTGTATCATATCTAATATAGATGCTCCTATTGGTGCTTCTTAGTTCTAAGTCAATCCATGTCACTATCAACAAAGAGATTACAAATTCTAACTTAGTATTCATCAAATACAATCGTTATCAATTTCTCATATTTATTTCATTCAATTAAACATTAAACAAGTCCCTAACAAGCATATATCCCAGCTAACTAAAACATCATTGAACTTTTTTAAAAACTCTAATTCCCTTCCAACGGGACTCCATGTAGTAAGAAGAATCATTTTGTGCATAAACTCCAAACTTAAATTCATGGGAGGCACCCCCATGCCCAGGTGCTTCATAAACTAGATTTTTATCTATATAAACCTTCACATTAGAGGCTTCCACATCATGGATTACATTTAACTGGAACCACCTATCCCATATGCATGGAACTAGGACTGGACTCCTGTAATAAGAAAGCGATCCATTGTAAGTCCTGATCATCAGAGTCGTTGCACGAGGAGGGTTTGCCCCGAACACTTGCATAATGCACACTCCTGAAGTACCACTAGGTACATACCCCTGCCCTTCGAATTGCCACACCCCTGAAGAATAATCGTACCCCTAAAAATATCACGTAAAATAACCAATTATGTATCAAAATATCAACTATGAATAACACGGCATATTTTATGTCACAAATATTTATGTATTCATGTCAATGTTAATGTCCAAAAAATGAATTCCTCTCTCTCTCTCTCTCTCTCTTTTTCTCCAACTCAATCAGTTTTAGTATGGCAAATGGTCTACATCTAAGTATTTGAGCTATACAAATATTTGAGAGCAATATGGATCATGCAGAAAAAAGAATACAAGGTGGCTAGTAGAGTAAAATCTGGGTGGTATATGATAGCCATCTAAGGCTTGTGAGTGGTTGGAATGAAATAGTATACATATTTAGAGTGTTAATATAATATATTGTTACTTTTAACAAATTTGATGATGCATTTTTATAACAAAAAGCTAAATTAATTTTTCTAAAATATTATTAAAGTTTAATTATAAATTTTTAAATTATAAAGACTAAATAAAAAATACGGTGAAAATTTGAAAATCATAGAGTAATTTAACTTATATCAAAATATAAATTATAATTAAATAAATACTATATATTTTGCAATGTTAAAAAACTCGTATATTATGACAGTACTCGTGCTTTATGAAACAAATATTTGAGGAACAAGGTTGCTTACTTCAATTCGGATTTCGGATCGAGGCTTGGTAGTGCTTTTTCCACTGTGAGGTTTGTCAGTGGCGTATACCCAAACCTTGCGTACTCCATCATGGAAGCTGTACCTTGCGCTTACGGGTAAGTCATAAGGCTTGTCATTTCTAAAATTGGACGTGTTCAGAGGGAGTTCAGTAAAACCAAGGGTTGGGTCCACAAGAGAGGTGCTTCTAGCAAGCATGAATGAACAAGAACAAACAAGTAAGCTAAACAGAGCAATCTGATAAACGGATCCCATGTTTAAAGCGACCAGATATAGAGGTATGAAGGTAGCCTGAATATGCATGTACTTATATTTGGTCTTGAAGGCTGAGAAGCAGCAGCATGATAGAGAATATACTTGGCTTCAGCAATTTTCAGCTCCAATGTTGGGCCGTGAAATATTAAAATAATAATAATTATTATAATAATATATAAATATAATGTATTTGTTTCTGGCTTTCTGTGGGTCACTTCAAAGTAGAATACTAAATGAAGGTGGGGTTAAAAACCCAAGACAATTTTCCTTTTGAAATTATCATTAACTACTCCAAAAAAGCTGTTTCTGTTATGGTTGTAATGGGTGTCATCTTCCTTTTTAAGATGTAAGGCGGTAGTACTGCCTGCAGAATAGAAAATTCATTGCCGTTTAATAATTGATTAGATAAAACTTCACCATAATATTTTTTAAAAAAAGTACAAAAACGATAAATACTACTTTCACAAGCTGTTGAACAGATTAAGACAAGAAAGACCATCACAAGATCCAAATTATAAGGTCATAACTAATCACAGCTTAACCTGGTGAGATCTGTTAGGTACCTTTTTTTTTACCAAAAAAAAACAGTTCTTTCTTATCCAAATTATTTATTTGAAGAGGGATATTATCATCTGAAAAAGCCGCTCCTGGGCAATTTTTCTGAGTGTCTTATTCAAGTATGGTATTGAAACAAGTGAAAACTACTTTCTGAAAACTTTGATATCCTTCCAACGAGATTCCATGCAATTGGAAGGATCATTCTGGGTATATACTCCAAACTTGAAGTAATGAGTCGCATCTCCACGATCAGCTCCATCATACTTAAGAACCCCATCAACGTAAACCTTAACATTAGAAGCACCCACATCATGAATCACGTTCACCCTGAACCATCTATCGTACATGTTCTGAAGCAGCACGGGGGACCTATAATATGTGAGCGAACCATCATACACCCTAAGCTGAAGGGTCGTGGCAGAAGAGCTTGCGCCGAACACTTGCATTATGCACACCCCACTTGTCCCACTTGGTACGTAACCATACCCTTCAAATTGCCAAACACCAGATGTATAATCGTATCCCTTCAAATTTCGAAAGAAATTGCAGATTCATTAGTTAGTGACGCTTAGGCTAATCAAAATTACACAATTTTGAGTCGTTAGCCCATAAAAATTGCAAACGTAACTCTTTCCTTAACAAAGATAATGGCAGGGCTTAAATCTTAAAAAGGTAAATAGCTGGGGAGGTATTTTTCGGTTTTAAAAATTAAGTGGGATGTTTGTAAAGAAGTATTTGCATTTTTTCCCCAGAAAAAAAGGGGCGAAACATAATTGTAATTAGCTTACTGTTATTCGGATCTCGGTACGAGGTTGTGTGTCGCTGTCGGGGGTGTGAGGCTTGTCTGTAGAGTACACCCATAATTTGTGAACTCCATTAGTGAAGCTGTAACGCTCGTCTACAGGGACATTATAGGGCTTTTGAACCTGAAAATTAGAGCTGTCTAAAGGAACAGGAGTGAATCCTTGTGTGGGATCCACGGCTGCGGAGGATAGAGGGACTTGAAGGATGATTAAATGCAAGATTGGTAAGAGCACCATTGCTGTTGGTTGGAGATCACAAAGTTCTTCAATATTTATGGTATATCGTAATCGTTGTATTCACGAACGAATATAAAGGAGAGTCAAATATTTGGGCCACATTAAAAACGGTCAATATTGAGGTTTTGATGAGTTTTTATTCAACATATTTGTTTATTTACTTGCATTATCGGGATGTAGCCTTTGAATTTTTAGGTAGTAGGTTCTGGCTCTCCCACTCAATAGACATATGAAGACAAAAAATAAAAGGTATGAAAATGAGATATTTATGGCATATGAATTTTATAACCAGATAATGGGGGGAATGACCTAAAATCTTGAATGCACATTAATGAATGCCCTTAGAAAGTGGTCGTCTCTTTGTTGAAAGTCAGAGAAGTGGAGCCGAAGCTTTTCTCGTCTCGCTTGTGTGTTGACAAATTGTGTGTAGATAAGCAATGTGTCCATTGCGTTGGTATTGTGTCGGTGATGAGCAAAGTAATGATGTACAGCACATTCTCCAACAAGCAAAACAACGGCTGACCCATAGAATCTCAGAGAACCTGATCAACATTTGAATAATGAATAATTTTCCATAGTTATTTGATGTGATAATAACGTTAGACTTTTTACAAAAGAAATAGCAAAAATACTGTATCTCACGAAGATAAAATTAGCAGAGAAAATCACGGTGAACACTACAAGCTGTATGTGAAGAAATATGGCAATTCAAGAAGCATCCTTGCGTCAGTGATGATTCAAACACGAAGGTAAAATGTCAATTTTGGCCGCTAACGGGGCTAGAAATACTATACTATACTTTTTCAACTAAACATTGCGCTCGCGCTTTCAATGATGCTCATAATCATACAAAACAACAGGATGTTCTTGAATAAATCTATTGCTAATGGGGTCTGTAACCATATCATGGGTTTATATATTTACATCTTAACATTGAAATTACACCTTATCCTCAGGTGATATTTGATAAGTTGTTAAGGAATCGAACTCAAGGTCTCGAAGTATTTTGTGTATGGGTGTGTGTGTGTGAATGCAGCTCAACTTGGGCCAGATTCGTGTACTAAAACCCATCATGAAGCTTAGTTCGTGGAGTATTGGGCAACATGTAATAGCAGGTTGGGAACCTGCTATGACATATTCGTGGTTAGACCCAAATCAAAACGTGTCGCGACATCACTTTGTTTCGAACCATTGATACTCTTAGAATTTTAACAACAAAATACCAAGGCGTATAGGCTACGGCCCAAGGGAACAATTAGGGTGACCGTGAATTTTTGGAGATTCGGAAATACGTAGATTGGGCTAACAAAATTTCATTGTTATGCAGTTATTCTTATACATGCATATATAGAAACGACAAGGAAGCACAATTGATATTTTTTCAGACGCAGGTGAACCCACGTGTGAGAGTTAGGTTGAACAAGTAAGTGTTGTGCTGGCCTTTTTTCAACTAACGGGAAATATTATTGGGTTGAACAATAGAGTTTGAAATGGAGCCTTCAATTTACTTGGTCATGGATTGAATTGTGAGTTTTATTTTTTATATTTTAATTTTTAGGTAAAGTTACTTTATATCATTACTCTTTTATATACTCCTTATATTTATATTTAAGATTTGTAAAAAAAAAAAATCTAGAGCTCTGTTCTGGTCACTTTAGATAATGGGGTAATATTGTGTGCTAGTAGGATCTGAACCTTTGTTTCTTCGTAGTAGCGACTTCTTCGAGGTGGCTTCAACGAGTTTTAGTTGAGAAAGTTGAGAGGGATGCACCTGAGCCTTATTTTAGATGATATATAGTATTTAAGAGCAAATTGGGACAACATCATTAGTGTCTGGAGTCTTAGGAAATAACATCGTTTGGCTATTGGACACTTTGGCATGTGCAAATCAGCACTTCACGATCATGTGGGCATTCATTAATGCTGTCTCAGCCTCTTCATTAAGTGAGTATAACTTTGATGGACAGTGGGATCCTTTGATTGAGAAAAAAATTAATTAAAAGATTTTACTTTTAAAAAACTAAATTGACAAATAAATAATATTTAAAAAATTAAATGTCTAAAAAAATTTAAAAAAAAGATGCAAAATCTTATCTAATTTTGCCTCAGGCTAAATTTGCAACGAATCCAAACCACATAAATTTTAATTATGCAAACACAATAACACAAATATATATTTGAACACTTAAAAATATTTTAAATACACTTTTGGTCTTTATAATTTAATAAAAATTTTGATTTGATCTCTTAATTTAAAATTAGATAATGTTTTCTTTTTATTTACTAAAATGACTTAAATTTTTTCGCCCTATCTTATAATTTATCTAAAATTTAATTCTAAATTTAATAATATGTTAACTTAAATATTAAATTTGAATATTAGTTAACAATATCAAAATAAATAAATAATATTTAGATAATAAATTATTAAATTTAATGCTAAATTTTGTATTGGTCATAAGACTAATAGACAAAATTGAATTATTCTGTAAAATAATAGAATAACATTATTTATTTTAAATTAACAAAAAATAAATTAATTTTTTTATAAATAGAAATATATTCACCTCTTAGAACAACATTAAGCGTAATATTTCATCTTATCAGTGTATATATGTTGAATTGATCTTATCTGCTGTCGTAATATTAGAATAAAGATTAAAAATTTTTTAAATGATAAATTAAAAATAAAAATAATTACGTCTCTAATAAAAAATGATAGATAATTGTGCTGAACTAAACAAAAAAAAAAATTCTTTCACTACTTTGAGGGTCTTGTGTGACGTTCGGTGACCTTCAAAGAAGTGCATTAGAAAAATAATAATAAATAAAGTTGATTTCTAAAATTCTAAATTCCCTTACCTCTTTGTCCGTTCATCTCCCTTGGAACGAGAAGTTTGTTCTGGGAGAGAGAGCACCAGAAGAGTGGTCAGTCTCATCACCATACTCTACATACCACGCATATCGCCAATATCTAATTCTAAACAAAATTAGGAACTTTAGTTTTGGAATATACTTGTTTCTTTTCCCATTATCCACTCATCAATCGCCGACGCCAACTTTTCCAATTTTCCCCCAAGCTTCTCAAGTATTTTCCTGGAAAATTTTACACATTTTCTCGGATCCATCTGCATGAGAGTTCAAGCTTGTGGTTAGGACACACCTCAGATCTATGCCCTTTTCTTATTTCCATGCTCATTTCTTTGTTTTATTTGGCGTGCAATCATTGTTGTTATCATTGCTCTCGTCGTTTCGATCCGTACTGCTTGATGACTTTGTCAACGCCATTTAATTTAGATCCCATGGTGTAATATCAGAAGCTACTCTCTCAAAGCTGCGGAACCAGGAATTTTCACATATTATTGTGCGTTTCTTTCTGTGGAAAACTCCTCTCGGGTTGTTTTCATTAGTCGACGCCTTTAGATTCGGTATTCGGAAACAGGTATGGATTTGGACGATTTCCGATCAATATTGGAGACTGCAGGTGTGGATGTATGGATGTTCATCGACACTGCAATTGACGTGGCTTCCATCGAGTACAGCAATGAGTTGAAGCATCGAAGGGATGGAATTGTTCAGCGTCTCTACGGAGCCACTTCAGCTCCTGGACGGTGTCGGAATTGCGAAGCCAATAGCCTCGGGCCTAATGGCCACGAATTAAGGGCTCCAATCAAGAAACAGAGCAACCCCGAAGAGAAAAGAGATGCCTCGCCTGCAACGCCGCACTCTATTGGTCAAGACGACGACGATTTAGATCCTTACGGAGGCCTTCTTGATGATGAGCAGAAGAAAATTCAAGAGATCAAAGCGCAACTTGAGGACCCTGACCTGGTTTTGTTTCTCGGTTTTTTCTTTCATATCATTACTCTGTAAATATTCAATTTATGCTTGATTAGCATCTTAGAAATGTATTCACTTGCTCATCAGTCCGAAGATTCTGTGGTGGAGTTGCTACAAAATCTCGCATACATGGATATTACATTCCAAGCACTAAAGGTAATTTCGGGCCGCAACGAGTTTTCCTCCCTGTAGATTTTTTTTTTGGGTTAGTTTTACTAAACTATTCGGACTTCTGTAGGAAACTGATATTGGGAGGCACGTAAATCGGTTGCGCAAGCATCCGTCCAATGATGTTCGGCGATTAGTGAAGCTACTTGTCAGGTTTTGGAGGATCCTAAATTTATATGAAAAGAAAATACGTACAAATGTTGATATTTGACTATTTGAGGGATTAATTTTAGCTGTTCTGTTCCTGACCAGGAAATGGAAGGAGATTGTGGATGAATGGGTGAAGGTAAATCAACAAGGAGATCACGCTTCTTTCATGGGTAATCTGAATCTTCTTTCGAAAAAAATTGAGAGTTGAGTAGAAATTACAGAGTTCAGACCAAAATAAACATGGTAATTAATGTTGTTGGCAGCTGATGGAGATTCCCCTCTGCAGAAAAACCCCCAAAACGGGCATAATCAGGTTAAAGGAATATGTTTTCCAGTAGGTGCTTTTCCCTGGGAAAGATGAGGAAAAATTATGCTTGTTTCGGCTTTCTAATATTCCAATTCCCTTTGCAGATTCCTGATTTTGCTTACTCGCCTAATCCACACAGTGAGTATAGTATCTGATTCAAAGCTTGTATAATTCAATCTTGTATATCTGGTAGTCAATTAGCATTCTTTTCATGTCTTTCCCGCTCATACAGATGGGTGTTCTGGGTCAGAGCGGAACTATTCAGAAGCAGAACCAAAACCAAAAACCGTTCTTCGAAAAGCACTGCCAAAACCAGCAAGCCCAGTTCCTATTCCTCCTTCTGCTCCTCAAAACGTATGAATATGAATCATAACCATTTTGGAGTCCCTGACTCTAAATTTGGTTGCTATATATACGAAGGATGAAAATAGAAATTTGGAGGACATGCGGTCAAAATACTAACAACTAAAAACCAAAAAGCAATAAATGTCGAGTTTAGCTCAGTTGAGTAACACGCATGTTTTTGCTCAATTTTGGGGATAATGCAGGAGCTTAAGTAGAACTACTGTCTTAGGATTATTTTGTTAATTTAGGGAAAGTGTAGGTGGTCCTCTGACACAGGGCTAAATGATTGCAGAGAAAGAGAGAACAGAGAGATAGCAATCTTGAAGCGGAAAGACTTGCTTCCGCAAGAAGACGGCTTCAGGAGAACTACAAAGAGGCTGAAAATGGTGGAATTACCGCTTCTAATTAATTGTGAATTTTGTTGATGGTTATTCGTAGCAGTACTTGTTTGGTAATGACTATACTGACTACTGTCTGGTAAATTTTGTGTATAGCCAAAAGGCAAAGAACGATCCAGGTGATGGGCATCCATGAGATACCAAAACCCAAGAATGCCTTCCTTGGAAAGAACAAAGGTGGCGGCGGTTCTCAGGGTAGGCACCGGTAATACAATATTGCTCGTTGCAATTGGCAAATTACGTGTATAAAAAAGGGCTTCTGGGTGTTGCCGTAAAAAAAAAAAATGTTAATCCGGTTGATCATGTCTATCTAATTTCTTTTTGCCACTAGTTTAAAACCTTTTACTCTGATGGTTTTTATTTCGTAATAATATAAAATCATTTGAATTCTGAGAGCTCCAGGAATATATTTTTTAAGACGATAGATGGGAGATTGGGAGTGTTGGTAAATTAAAAAAAAAATATATATATATATATATATCTTTTTAGAATTTGTTGGTGGAGATAGCAGGCACAAGAGGTAATGGTTTGCCACGCTACAAGGACTGTTTGGGGATTTTCCCGAAAGCCAACAAAGTCAGAGGTCACTCGAATTAAAATTTGTTTGTGTAGGCGATGCAATTAAACCTGTCTCTTGAAAGCTGAGCTTTCTAAACGATTGAAGCGAAAGGACTCTGATTTGATATTCCTGCGTGTGTACACCCATGGCTCTTTACTTTCCTTTTCTTTTACTGCAGGGCATTGATCAGAGGATATAATGATAAAAAATATATAAAATATAGATAGATAAAATTAGTGAAATAAAAAAATAAAAATAAAAATATAATAAAAATTATATAAATTTATAAAATTGCAAATCAAACAAAACCTTAAAGATTAAAGGTTTTTTTAAACTTTATTTTGGCGTTGGGTGACTCACACGAGGGAGCATGGATGAGCTATGAATTTGCAATCTTCCCTCTTTTACAAATTAGTTAAATTATATTTATTTTTTAAAAAATATTACATTTAATTTTTTTAATATTTTAATATATGTTACAGAATTTATTTTAATTTTTTATGTCAAATAAATTAAAATTTGTTGCATAGCATAAGATTATAATTTTATTGTTAATATGATTGTAAAGGTTGCTAAGTTGATTATAAAAATTAATATGACAACTTTATTAACAAAAAGTAAATGAAAAGAAAATTGAATATAATTTTCAAAATAAAAGGAATATAATGTGTACATTACTCAAACTTTAAAGGTGATTAATGTAGTTTATTCTTAAATTTAAAAAAAAATAAATAAATGAGCATTATATTTATTTCTGGATTGGTAGCATATTTCTATATCTTATTTAGTAGTTAGATTTTGTTCAAACATGAAAAAATATTTTTTTTTCAAATAAGTATGTAAATTAAAGGTAATTATTCAAACTAATTTATGTAAAGTTAATTATGCTCTTATTATTATTATTATTATTATTATTATTATTATTACTTTTTTTAAGTAGAAGTATAAGAGTTATTTTTATACTATTTTTTTATTCCAACACTTTTATCTAATCAAACAAATAAATAAAATAATATTTTTATTTATTTTTATTTATTTTTATATTATACCAAATACAATTATTTCATTTAATTTACATTCTCATTTTTTATTCATTTTCAACCTAACAATTCTATGTATCAAGTGAGATGTAACTTTCCTTTAGGTTTGGCTAAATTAAAAATGATATTCCTCTTTTTTCAAAATTTCCTAAAGTGTCTTTATTTTCATATTAAGAATAAGGTCATACTCTTCTGTTAAAAGTAAACATTAATAGTGTGTTTGGCAGAACATTCAACGAAAGTAAAATCACGTTTATAAACTCCTATTACACAGAAGCAATGATTTGTCGCTTCTTACAAACCACGTTTCCTATCTTCTCGCAGTGCAACCAAACACACACTAACTTAGTTATTTTTATTATTATATTAAGAATAATATCATAGTATCTTATGATGCAAAAGTTACCTCGTTTGATAGAAAATAAATTGAACAGGAGGTTTATGCAATTATATGAACCTCTTTTACAATAAAAAGGTTATATTACATTTCATTTCATTTTAAATTTTTTTTATTAAAATATATTCAATTAACTTATATATATATATATTTTTTATAACTAAAATATGTTTTTATAATTTTTTATAAAGGGTATTTTAGTTAAAAAATTTGAAATTAAACTAAAGTATATGTTTTAAAAATAGATAAGTGGTTTATGTAACTTAAATAAAATTTAAAAGTTTTTTATATAATTTAATTTATAAAAAAAAATTAAGGGAGTAGGATATAATTTTTAAGACAAAAGATGTACTAGGTGTAATTTAACTAAATTTTAAAAAGAAATTAACATAATTTACTTTATTTTTTAATACTTTGATAACTGAAATAGCTTATGGCCTATGCAAGGGAATCTTGTTATTATTTAATTATTTAGTATTTTTATAACAACATTTATCTTTTTTTGTTTTTATATAGTTTCGAAGAAAAGTTAAATTCTTTTCTATACAACAAGCAGTTATGATTTTAATTTAAATATAGATAAAACTACAATGAATATAAATAATTAAGGATAAATTATACCTTTTTTAGAAATATCTAAATTATATCATCTTTCTTTCTATTTTAAAAATTTAAACTTTCAATTTTTTTGAAACAAAAAATCGTGTTATACGTACTGACATTTCATGTAATAGAAGATGACTAAATATATAATGCGCATAAAAGGAGAGAATGAATGGGTACCAGAATTGCTAATGATATGTAGCATGCTAATTCAGAATAAAGCTGTACGAACTAATACACCTTTAGGGGGAAATGATTATGAGAAGGAACACACCAGATGATGATATAAATGCTGTGCTAAAAGGAAAAACTAGGGAATATGAAATAGAATTGTTAAATGGCTTGCTGTTTTCGCATTATTAAAAAAAGTAAATAAATGAGAAAAAATTATGAGAGCAACACGTCTTAGTAAATCAAGGTGGTGGAATTGCTTTTATATATTATGATAAATAGATTATAATTTGAAACATTAAGACAAAATTTGCAAAATACATCTAAGAAGCTGACACTCGTAATCTCCTTTAAACCAGGGTGAAATGTGCAGTGGTAAACCTAAAATGACTTTTCACCCCCCAGTGTTAAATGGGCCAACTACCTTAGCAATGTTGTTGCTTCTGTACTGAATCATTGATTTTATGGTCTTAAGCAAGCTCTAAGGGTTTTGGTTTGAAAAGTTAGCAACCACATTCCTCAAGTATGGTTTTCATTCTGATAAATATGATACATTGTTCATTAAAGCTACATCACAGTGCTTGATCTATGTTTTAGTCTACGTTGATGGTATCTTAATTACTAAAAACTAGCCACATATATTCATATGTCAAAAGAGTAGTTGAATATAAAGACTTTGCTTTGAAAGATTTGGGAGAACTTAATTACTTTCCTAGCACAGAGGTCAAACAGCTTGGTGATGGCAAGATTTTACTTTCACGAAAGAAATATATCTCAGATCTGCTTGCCAAAGGAAAAATGGAACACGCAACGAGTTTAGCTACTCCGATGGCTGCAAATACAAGGTTGTCTGAGCAAGGAAGTGACTTCATGGCAGATCCCCGACTTTACAAGTCCATTGTATGAGCTCTTCAATATGTCACCATTACAAGACCTGAAATTTTTTATAGTGTAAATAGAGTCTGTCAGTTTATACAACAGCCGTTTAAAGATCATTGGAAGGATGTAAAGCTGATATTAAGGTATCTTAATGGAACTTTGTCTTATGGGCTGATTATGACTAAGTCAAGTAATCTGTCTTTAAAAAGCTATTGTGACGCACATTGGAGGAATAATCTTCATCGCAGGAGGTCAACCTCTAGGTCATGTCTTTACCTAGGTGATAATTTGATTTCATTGGCAGCTAAAATGCAAACTGTTGTGGCAAGATCGAGTACAAAGGCTGAATACAGGAGTGAGTCTACCCAATGTGGTTGTTGAACTTGTCTGGTTTCAAACATTTTTGTAAGAATTAAAAGTGCCGAAATCAAATGAAGCTCCAATAGAGTTGTGTGATAATTTAAGTGTCATATTGTTATCTCATAATCAGATTTTGTATAATAAGAAAATGCACGTAGAGTCAGATATCTTATATAATAAAATTCAATTTGCTTATACTGTTTATTTATTATTCACTATTTATACTATTTATTTACTATTCATGATATATTTATTGATAAGACATGTGATTTATTTTTTTATTTATTTAAATTCAAATAAAGCACTAGACCTAATATCCTTTTTAAGGGAGAAAATGGTACAAAGGCAACTTTCAATTTGTCATATTGCTTATCAAGTAACAGATATTCTAACCAAATCTCGCTCAAATGCCAGGTTGACATTACTGAGAGATAAACTAAGTTTACGCCCCCCCCCCCCCCTCTCCCCTGAGAGTATAATTAGGTAAATGTGACTTGGTTAGTTATAGTAACCTGAATTAGTTGTAGTTAACTGGTGTACTTAATAGTTTGTTAGTAGCTTGTTGTATGGTTAAGCCAGTAGATCCATGTGACTAAAAGCTCTATAAATGAGTGTACAAGTGCATTGTGATGTAAGCTATCACAGTCTCATCACCCTGAGTATTATTTGCCCGAGTTTATTGAGCACTTAGTATTACTATCATATACTTTGTCATATTATTTATTTATTTATTTATTTATTTATAGTACAAACTACATAATCTAATTTCAATCTTCATAAAGTTAGATCTTAAATTTTAAGAGAGAATTACTTATTTGTCAAAATATAAATAGCAATAATATTGAACTTCTAATAGTTCATAAGTATAGTAATAATTTTTCACTTGTGCACTTTGATAATCATGCAATCACTTTTGAATTTAATTTTTAAATTTAGTTATTATATTGTATATGTAATTAATTATCAAATAACTATATCTATTAAATGTAAGAAAACTAAAATTTAAGGAAATTAATGATAATTTAACAATCAAGTGGTTTTCTGAATTTATATATAACATTCATTCACTGCTTAAATAACATGCTAGTTGTTTTTTAAGATTTACCCCCAAAAAAAAACTTAACATGTAAATAAATCATTTTAAATCGAATTTAAAATTTTAAACTTACACAATTTGATGCTACTAATCGAACTCACTTTTCTTAGCATATGTTAGTTGTTTGAATAGCAAAACCCCAGCCAAGATAATTGCATTCTGATTTTTAAGAAATGAAATTTTAATTGTGTTGGTGTATTTTTTTTTTTTTTAAGGATTAGCTAGATAGTTGAGGATATTACAAAAATGATTGAATAGTAAAACCACAGCCCAAATGATATGAGTATGGCTAGGTAAAGGAGCCACTAGGTAGAGAATCTAGATTAAGTTGCATTACTAACACCTGTTGCTTGAATGAAACTAAAGTTGACAATACATTCTCGCAATTACTTTTTAATGATAAGAAAGGTTCTCCTTCTTTACAAATTACGAACATTTGTAATTATACTTATTTGAATTAATAAATAATATAATTTAAGGATCACTTATGGCTAATTTAGTTGTGTTATAGAAAAGATAATCTCTTTTTATTAATTTTGTACAATATTTATTATATTTTTATAAATATTATTTAACAACATCTTACTACTTTTCATTATTTTTTTAAAAATAGAAACAGAGAATATTTTCCATCATGAAAATCACTTTTTTTTTTTTCAATTCATTTTCCATTCTATGTACTAGAGAAGCATTTATTTTATGTAATGAATACAATTTAATCGTGAATAAAGTAATGCAAACCACAATTGTGTTGTAGAATGACCAAATTATGTAATTGCTTCCATCAACCTTGGGGACAATTTGCTTACATATAATCATATCTTTACACAAATAGAAAGAGAGTATAAGCTTATATATAGAATTTAACAAATTTGAAGAAGATTTGATATGCTTATACAACCGGCACACTTCACAACCAAAATAGGAAGAATTTTTATTAAATGATGTTAGATACATCTTTCTTAAATATTCAAAATTGGGATAACCTAACTAGTAATGTAATAATATTGCCTTATTCAAATTGGTCCTAATAGAGAGAGATATGTATTTCTTGATTGGTCAGTTCTATGGAAGAGATAGAGACCCTCCTCAACATTATCAATTACTTTCCCTGACTCCAGGTCTTACAATTCACAGCCATCAGAGAAGATTTTAATAGTGTAGGTGAGGTCTTTAACTAGTTTACTTGCAGACAACAAATTATAAGTTAGATTAGGGACCAAAAGAACTTTGTGAAGTAATGAAGAATTGGTCAATTGAATAGTTCCAACACTAACAACTTTTGAAAGAGAGCCATCGGCTATTTTTACCATTAATTCTCCATTACTAGGAACAAAATGGGTGAGGTAAGAAATATTACTCATCATGTGGTCAATGACCCAAAAATCAACCCCCCATGATAAAATTTGCCTTTGGCTTGAACATTGATAGCCAAGATGGGTAGAGTACAACCCAAACAAGTTTGTCTTTTCAACTTCAGTCTGTCTCATCTTCTTCATTTGACCTTGTTTCCACAAAACCCTCTCCTGTGAACATCACCCCTCATCATCTAAATGGCCATAATTATCTACAATGGTCAAGTGTTCTATATTTTGTCAAGGGAAGAGGCGAGGTCAGTTTTCTCATTAGAGCTACTTCACCTCTTATGTTTCTAATGCCAAATATTTTGTTTAGAAAGCTAAAAATAGTATGGTCTAATCTTGGTTGATCAACTTTATGACAACCAAGATTTGGGAATTGTTTTTGTTGTATCAAAAAGTTCACGGGGTATGGGAGGTAGCCAAGGAGAGTTACTTTTCTTTGAAAAACAAAGTTGTTATAACAAAAATTAAAGCCTTTCTTCATAACTTCGGGTAGGGAGAATTAGCTGTCACCTAGTATTTCAATGTGCTGATATAGAATTAGCAGCAACTTGATACATATAAGGCCCACCAATGGTTATGTGTAGCTAATATAACATATTATAACTGTCTTAAAGAAGAAAAAATCCCCAAATTTCTTCTAGGACTTAATTTAAGCTTAGAAGAAATTAAAAGGCAAATAATGAGCCTATACCCTTTAAGGTAAAAAGGAGGAGAGTTAAAAGAAACTTGCCATTGGCACTTAACATCCCCTACCCCTTTTTGAGTCTTTTGCTCTTGTAGCAAAAAAGTCTCAAACCAATGATTATAAGCTGGAAAAATAGGGGAAGCCTTGGTATATGCATTGTAATAAAATTGTTATAGCAAAAATTGAAGCCTTCCTTCATGACTTCAGGTAAGGAAAGTTAGCTATCACCTCGTATTTCAATGTGTTGATACCGAATTAGCAACAACTAGATTCATATAAAGTCCACCAATGGTTATGTATAGCTGATGTAGCATGCTACAACTATCTTGAAGAAGAAAAAATCCACAAAATTCTTCTAGGACTTAATTTAAGCTTGGAAGAAATTAGAAGAAATTAAAAAGGCAAATAATGAGCCTACACCTTTTTCGGTAAAAAAGAAGAAAGTTAAAAGAGACTTGCTACTGGCATTTAACATCTCCTACCCTGTTTTGAGTTTTTTACTCTTGTGACAAAAAAGTCTCAAACCAGTGATTATAAGCTGAAAAAATAGGGGAAGCCTTGGCATGTGCATTGCAATAAAGCTAGGCATACTAAGGATGTGTGTTGGAAGTTAAATGGAAGGTCAACTAACTTCAAAGGAAAACCACAACAAGAATTTCATGGTTATATGGTAAATAGTGATGACAAGGTGCAATCTAAAATCCCCCTTATTTCTATAAAGGAATAGCTTGAACTATTGCAAAGAAATGATGGGCACTCATGGTTCATTTGAGAATTGTGAGTGCTTGTATTGTTGCACAATTAGATAACTCTTCCACTACCTTAAATTTAAGATTTAATAACCCTTTAAACTTATTTTATAGAATGAAAATAGTTGAACATATGTAGAAAATAAGGTATTCAAATCCTAATAATAAATAATGACAAGGCTTAAACTAAAGCTAATGATAAAATATTTAAAAAAAAACTCGTATTATCTAAGACTCTAATCTTAAACAAAATATTTAAAATAATTTTAGTCTAAACAAACTATCTAAAATATAAGGATTAAACAAAAAAATATTAAAAAAACAAATTATTAAATAAAAAACAAGATAACTCATGTTTAGGCAATGTGACTTCCAACATTCCCCTTAAACTAAGAACAACTTGGGGTGACATTTTTACTGGTTTGTGTAGCAGCTTCAATTTTACTAGTTTGTGTAACCAATTGTCAATCTTCTTTTTTGAGATTGGTCTCATATTGATGTTTTCCCTCATTGAAGCCTGTTAATTCATATGTCTCATTTAGTATTGATTTTCAATTTGTTGGTTTATCATGGATTTTCCAACTCTATTAAAATTCAATTAGGTTGTGAGTGATGCAGGCCATTATAACAAATCACTCAACATTTAGATGGGTGATTCTTTTCCTACTTTCTTCACACTTCCCTTCTAAAAAAGTCTCTTTAAGTGATAAAAAAAAAGTTTTTTTAAGCCAATTCTTGCCTAATTGGTCGAGCATTTTTGTTGGTTGACTCCTTTTTTCAATGTTGAATGCCATTACTTGCTCGTATTTTGTCATTTAGGCTTTATAAATTCTAATAACATGTGAAAATTTAGGGTTTAATAGATTCTATTGAATGAAAATAGTTGAATATATATAAGAAAAGAGGCAAGAGACCTTACCACTTAAATTCTAGCAATAAATAATGATAAGACTTAAACTAAAACTAATAATAAAATATCTTTAAAAAAACTCTTATTATCTAAGATTTTATCTTAAACAAAATACTTAAATAATCTTATTCTAAGAGCCTAAACAAATCGACTGAAATATAGAGATTAAAACTAAAAATATTTTAAAAATTGTTAAATTTAAAAAAAAAGAAGATAAATAATGTTTACGTAACGTGATTTCCAACATTTCCTTAAGATCCCTTAATAAAAGTTATCATCTTTTGATATCTCTCATTCTCTTTGACTTCTTTCCCTGTTTAAACCATGATCTTCAAAATTAGATTTGATCATGGGTCGAACTCAAGCCCGGTTAAAAAAGGCCCGACCCGGCCCTCCCATTTAAAAAAAAATAATTTTTATCTTTGTTTTTAATTTTAAATATTAGATATATTTATTTTATTACTTATTAGGCTTACTTTTTTCTTATTTTAAATATTAAATAGCTCAAAAAAATATTGTAAGAAATTTAAATAACTTGATATATATATATATAAGATAGTAAAAGCTCTCAAAATAATAACTTTTTTAATAATATTACTGATTAATAATTTATTTTATTTGAATTATAATTTATTTCTAATAATATATTATGCAATAAGTAAGAGTAAAAAAATAATCATATATGTTATATAATTTTTTTTTACTTATATCTATAGTTATAAATAATTTTTTTAATGATATTATTTATTAATAATATATAAAAAATAATTATAATGTGAGCGAGTTCGGATTCAGCTTGGGTTTTAAAAAAAGCCCAAACTCAACTCGTTTTTATATTCGGACTTTTTAAAAACAAACTTATTTTTTATCGAATTTTTTTTTTCCAAGCTCATATCCATTCTTTTCAAGTTAAGCAAGCTTTTCAACCTATAATAAGGTTTATTCAAAATCAAACCCAAAACATTTAGTATGTCAAGTAAGGGCTTAAACTTTCTTTTTACATTTTATTTGAAAGGATCCCAATTGACAAATAAGACAATATCCTTCGACACAACCAACCAACCAAAAAACCCAAATAAGTAATAGGTTTTTAACTTAAATATAGTAGTTTAATAATCTTTTCATATTATCTTCAATTATGAATTTGCATAATGATAGACGTTCGTATTGCCTTTAATTATAAAGTTGTACAGTAATAAATATCTATTTTATTCTTGGCTATAAAATTGAACAGTGATGAGTCATAGGAATGTGAAGTGTTGCCATTGCCAACATTAATCACATGACAGCTAAGGCAAATATACTACTCCAAACTCGTTTAGCCCATCATTTCACCAGTGGATTTGGGGGCAAATATTATAGGGGCCTCCTAACCATGACTATCAAATCAACCCAAATTGATCTAATCCAATTCTAAAAGACTCAAAGATTACCATTTATCGAGTTTCATCTAAGGAAGTGATACAACAAATTGCCTAAATTGCTTTAATTAGAATAGCTTTAGCACATAGTAAGCCATCTTAATCAAATGGCTTCTATAATATAACTAAACAACTTGACTTAATTGTCATCATCAACATACCATTCATGAAACTTAAAAATAGAGACATTGATAACTACATTGAGAACGATAGGTGAATAACAAAATCAAGACTTAACACAACACACTTAGCTCTATCTTACTAGATCTAAGAAATATAAATTTTATTTTATATCGTTATTGTATCTCTCTTTTAAGATCTTTTATAACAAGTTATCATCTTTTTGATTTCTTTCTAACTTCCTTCCTTCCTTCCTTGTTTAAACAATGATCTTTGAAACCAAACCCAAAATAGTTATGAACTTATTTAAGTAATATCCTAATTTTAAAAAAAAATAATTAAAAAAATAATTGAACACTAGTATTTTTGAATTCCTTATATATATATGGAATGCGTCTTTAGTTGAATCCTACACTAACCTTTTCTTCTTTAACCAAATCGTAATCAAAGAAAAACCAAATGTTAAATTGTTCGGTTCATCTACACAATTTTATTTTATTTTTAATTTAATTTCTATAATCTAATTATTTATAATTATATTTTTCATATAAAAAAATTAATTTTTTCTATATCATTAAATTTTTGTTAATATAATATTAAATTTTGATGACATGACTAACCATATGCTCACTTGATATTCTAGATATACATTATTTATACTAGTTGATAATATGATATTGCCCCGGACCATTAAAGCATTCTAATAAAGCTCTTAATATAACTGACATACTACACACGGCGCTCAACAGAACATGAATTCCCATTTTAATCCTAAAATTAATGTCAGAATTTCAAGGAAAAAAAAGATTTAAAAATAGCCGGAAACTCGCATTGCAACAATGGCAGCCAATAGTCTCTTAGCTCTGAAGGTAGTGAAACATCTGGGCCATCGTTGGAGGGAGAATGCAGGGAAACGAAGTAGTTCAATCAAAGATGAATAAAATTTCTCAGGCAAAAAAAAAAAGAATAAAATTTCTAAAGTAAAAGCCATGCTCGACTTGGATTAGAGAAAGTCGTGCTAGGGATGATATCAAAGGAGCAATGGGTGAATGAACCCTCAACGGTGTAATGGATTATTTCCACACACGAATATGGCCAAAACTCTTACTAATCGAATATTCCTAGCAAAGAAATTCTATCTCGAGAAATCTTCAAAAGAATATAATTTCATAATAGCGATCATGTCATGGACATGAACCAACATCAACTGAACCGTTAGTACCACGGCTAGCAAAAATATGCACCGCGCGGGACGCAAAGAATCATGCCCCCATCTGAGTTTGTGTTAGTGATCCTAAGTCGCAAGAATCCCATAATTTCTATTCTCAAGTATTAGGACCCGGTCCCACTTCAGAATTTATGAACTCCAGGAATTCCTCAATTTTGCATCTTCAAGTCATCTGATTTCCTCAAGCTTTGTAATATCCCATCAATCAGCTCGTTCTTCTTATGTGAGACCGGGTCAGCAACAAATGAATAACTCTTCAGAGGTTTTTGCTTCTCTCTATTCTCCCCTGAATGAATTTTGGAATGGGTTCCTGGAGTGGGCTGCCTCGATGGATTTAAACCATCAGTCAGACCATTGATTTTGGTATCAGCATTTCCCGACTTCACACTATCCTCTCCTTCTTGACTGCTGTAAAATGAATCCAGAGTTTGCAAAAAAGAACTGTCTTCGACATTGAGTTTTGGCTTTCCTTCCTCTTCTGGTTGAGTTAAACAAGAGCTATCTCCTTCAGATTCAGAAGAATCATCATCTGAGAGCGAAGGTTCATAATCAGGATGTATTGAGGTCTCCAGCTTTACAGCTCTGTGCCTTGATTTTGATTCCAGGTCACTCTGGTTGGAATTGCAGACAGAAACAGGTCCTAATTCCTCCCACGGAGTGTCTTTGCTATCATCCTTAGGGTATGAATCAGACAACTCTCTATCCGAATAGTACAGTGCATCACTTGAATTGGTCTCTTGAGTATTGAGAATTGAAGTTTCCAGGCCAGAAGCACAAGTGGCACGATCAGTAGGAAAGATATAAGTAGACTCTACTTTCACTCCAGGCAGAATCGGTAATAAGGATGCCAACTTGTGATAACCAAGCTTCTGAACATCAAGAGGATAGCCATACCTCTCGAGAAAAAGTTTTGGTAACGTACTCATATTATACCCATCCGAGTGTTCCCTCAATATCTCACTCACAAGTTTCTGAATATCTGCTAACATGTCAGTGCTAGACTTCCCAGTATGCATTATTTTGTTGGCAGGTGAAGAAACTCCAGCATGAGGAATACTCTGATATTTTTTATCAACGTCAAATTCTGATGATTTTTGCAGGTTGTTCTGTGTTCCGCTTAGAAAGAGAGATCTCAAGCCATTGGCACCATGCAATGGGCCCATTGTGCTCTTTCCAACTGGTCGAGTGAGACGGAAAGGAAAAGTCTGAGAAGGCCTTTCCTCCAACCATTTTTTCTTAGATATTATCAAATCTACCAGTTGAAGGAGATCATTTTCACTAAGAGAACTAAGAACCTGGGGTCCATACTTCTGAAAATTGTGCATCATATCCTTCCTGTCAAAAACAACATAATGCTATTAGTTACTCTTTCAACACACTGTTAAATAATGAACATCATAAAAAATTGAAAGTCATACAACTATAGACAGAAAACTTGACAACACTGTTCATTTAGTACATAGCAAATGGAACATTCTTCAAATGAGCTGTAAAGGGCTATTATCCTCACTAACCTGCTTTTTGACTGGGAGACAAGAATTGATCCTTTGGAGGTGAAAACAAAAAATTCCATGTCACTCCAAAAGGAACTACGAGAAAATAACTCAGGCTCTCCAAGATGATTCACTCTCTGTCTCAGTTCAGATAACTTGGGCTCTTCAGAATGACTAATGGTGTGTGAAAGCTTGGACTCTTCAGAATGACTAATAGTCTGTGAAAGCTTGGACTCTTCAGAATGACTAATGGTCTGTGAAAGCTTGGGCTCCTCAGAGTGACTAACTGTTTGTTTCTGTTCTGGAAATTCAGGCTCTTCAGAAAGCTTGGGCTCCTCAGAGTGACTAACTGTTTGTTTCTGTTCTGAAAATTCAGGTTCTTCAGAAAGCTTGGGCTCCTCAGAGTGACTAACTGTTTGTTTCTGTTCTGAAAATTCAGGCTCTTCAGAATGACAAACTGTTTGTTTCAGATCTGATAACTCAGACCCTTCAGAATGACTATCTGTCTGGGTCAGTTTTGAAAACTTGGGCTCTTCAGTGTTACTAAACGGCTCATTCTGATGAGCAGTCAAATTATAAGTGTTTCCACCATTTTTCCTGAATGGCCACCAACTTTTAATCCAACCCAAGAAAGTTAGACGTTTGCCAAAATTATTGCTGTAAGTTTCAGTGCTTCCACCAATGCTTTTGTCAAGCGCAGATTCATCAACTGGTGAAGAATTAGGGATGTGACAAACTGCATCAGCCTCCTTTCTTGTGGGTTTCACATATTTGTCCTCAGCTTTTAACTTTTCAGAAATATCATTTGAAATGTCATTCTTTTCCAATACTGTGTAGCTTTGCTTAGCAGAGTAATTATCTGAAGTTGTATTTTTTTCTGGAACACTCTGACTTACATCACTAGAGCTATGAATTTCATTCTTCTTGGAAGGCAATTGACTCAGAGTCACATGCGCATTAGCTACATCCACAACCTGTTGGACCTTTTCTGGAATATCTTCCACATTAAGTTCATGAGATGAAGCTGTTAATGGTGTCACTTCTGCATCCCTAACCATCTTTTCCCCCTCACCACTTAACTTTGAAGTAGCGACCTGGTTCAACTCCTCATAATCAACAGATACTGTTGATGGTACAAAATTCCTATCAGAGGAATCAGGACATTTTTGGGGGACACAACGCACAAAAAGGTTTTTATCAGGTCCAACCCAAAGCTGTGCACCTGCCACTGATGAAAGAAAGCGGGAAAACTTTTTATGTCCATAGTAGTCTTTATCCAAGCAAATACCAGCTTTTGCTAACTCTGATCGAAGATCTGATACAGAGATACCTTTTGGATATGAATTCAATGTTTGTTGAACCTGAATCAGAACTGCCTTCAGAATTGAACCTGATTCCAAATCTGAGTTAGGCTCAGAGATCCCCCCAATTTGTGACTGCTCACCATCCAAGAAAGGATCTTCAAGAGGCACCTTATGGTGCCCATACCAAGAACCATCTGGACCATCAGGAGGATGATTGAAGTGTGTTCCATCAAGATTTTCTCCTTTAATCAATGAATTCCAATGCCACATTATAGTTGCTGCATTGCAGAGAATATTAGGAGCCCTTGCTGGAGTTGCAAGCAAGATATTGTAGTTATCCAATCTTAAACGGTGCAACAGATCAGCGAAAACCCTATTACCAGTAATCAGAAACAAATGTGCTGGTGGAGGATTTTTGGAAACCCAATGCATAAGGTCAACAAGAAGAGATCCATGAGCATAATTCTTTCCACCTGCAATCGAGTAGTGAAAGATAAAAATACTATAAAAAACAAACAAGTAATGATCAATACAACAAACAGCTGCAGTGAAGACTGTAAGTAGTGGAAAGTTATCTGACAGAGATAAGAGGACAACAATTCCCATCTTACTCCCTTGCTGCCTAAAAAGGACTATTTTTATTCATTAGTTTTCAAATTCAAACTTCTCTTTGGCCTCTAATTGGCACTAAATCTCAAAATGCCATTGCCATTTTTAAAAAAATAAATATAGATTAAGATATAGAGGATGGCTTATAGCCTTATAGTCGAAATGGCAACCACAAAATAGAGAACGTCATGTGAACAAAGTAGAGGATGCATTTGGAGTTGCAAAAGGTTAAGCATGACACACCACCTTTTCAACATAACGCACTAGCATGAATGTCATAGAATAATCAGCTTTAGATTATTTACGTCATGTTTTTTTGCATCTGACAAACAAAATGGAAATGCTAACTTATTCCTACAAATACAGGATACAAGACGAACCATTGGGAATGTGGACGAGATTTATCCCAGTGGAAGAGAGAGCATCCTGTTTGGCAGTTGAGAGTTGCAAGACGTCACCAAAAGCCCTGATTTGAAGAGGCCCTTTTATCCCATTGGCCCTAAGAGCCTCAGTTATGCAGTGGGTGATTCTATAACCATTGACACCAGCAGGTAAATTACAATTATCAAACTCCCACCATACTGAAATTGGCACATTTCGAGTTTCATCATCATGGTGTCTCAAGAATGAGGGATTATTTAACGAGGTTGAGAAGTGGCAGATTTGGAGAACAAGAGGACGAACTGATGATGGGGAGGAAGAAAAGGATGAGAAAATGAAGACATTTTTAGGAAGGAGGAGTTTGATCATGGTGGCTGAAATTAGAATGAAAGAGAAGATGAGTGTGCAAAGTAAGCAAACCCCACCAGTCACGTGTTTCGTGTTTCTGTGAAGCCCTGACTATCGTGAAACTTCGACTTTGAAGGAGGGTGAAAAAAATTTCGTATCTGAAGGCTTATTGCGCAACTTCGGCTTCTTGGGGGAATTCGCGTCCTAAGCCCTAACAGAGTAGCAGATTCGTTACAGAAGCAGCTAGAGCGAAGCAGAAAGCACTCGGAGCACCTTAACGTGAAACGCGCGTTTTGGAGCTTAATTCGTGTGATGAAGTCACGGAGCTAGCTGAAACGCGCGTTTTGGGCTTGATGAAAGAGGGGAAAGATGAAAAAACTTGAAAGCAGAGTCCGGTTTAATTTGATTCAATTAAATCTTACTTTTAAATTCCAACAAAAAAAAATATTACTTTTAAAAATTAAAAATCGAATTGATTTACCTTTTTATTTTGTCCAATTCTATGTCAATTTGATTTGATTTGATTTGATTTGATTTATTTTAATTTTGAACGCCGCTACAAATGGACAAATGGCTTTCATTATTCCCAAAAAAATTTATTCACCTAAAGAAATCTTTGGTTCATTCCGATATAATCCTATAATCATATATTCATAATTAATTATAATTTTTTTGACTAAAAAACATAATTATATTTTTTATATTAATTATAAGCAAACAATGCCTTTTCGTGGCCTAGCTAGACCCATATTATTTATCTACAGGAACCAGTTATCAACAAAAGTAAAATAAAATCATTGGCTTTTGCAAGAAAAATCTCTTTTTACAAAAATCGTTTCAATGATCAAATTATTTTTTTATGAAGAAACATAATTATTAATCTCTCTCTCTTAAATTCCCATCAGAAAATAAAGAGATAACAAGAAGAAAATGTATGAGTGATGATATTATAAATTTGAGAGCACCATATATTCTAATTAGATATAATAATTATTAAATAACTCATGCCGTATAAAACATCTTTCAATTTGGTGTGATAGCTGTAAAGAAAAGAATTTGGGTATGCATATAATTCAGAAAGAGTTTTAATGTCTTTAATATCTGCTATCTCATACCATATAGCAAGAAAATCATGCTACATGGCTAGATTTAATATATGCTATTTCACTCACCTCCTTACGAGTTTGGATTCTTTGTAGTTTGACTTGTGACTGCTGTTGTGCTGTTAACAAAAAAATAAGAATGTGTTTTAATTTTTTTTATTTTAAATCAAACTTATTCAAACAATAATCTTTATACCAACAGCACAACAACAGCCACATGTCAAATTGCAGAGAATCTAAACTCTTTCATCTTGCTTTGCATATAGTTCTTCCATATTCAGTTCAAATAACTCTCCAGTTAAAGTCAGAGATATCAACTTTAATTGTAAGAAATGAGTTTAGATTCTCTACAGTTTGACCTGTGACTGTGACTGTTGTTGTGCTGTTGGTGTAAAGATTATTGTTTGAATAAGTTTAATTTAAAATAAAAAAATTAAAACACATTCTTATTTTTTTTGTTAACAGCACAACAGCAACCACAAGTCAAACTGCAAAGGATACAAACTCGAGATGAAACCAAAGCATTATAAGGAAATCAGACTCTTGGAAGCTCTTATTCAAACATTTGGAGGGGGGGGGGGGAGGGGGGAATCACATTCTAGATTTGTGTAAAAATCATTTTTCTATGATTTGATTCATTTGGTAAACAATCATTCAAACCAATGCGTGTATTGATTGAAGATAAATGGAGAATAACTGTACATAATGGGCATATCGCGGTTTCATCATTTTTTTTCTTTTTTGGAGTAAATTATTACTTGGTCCTTCGAAATTCTTAAGTTATATTAATTTAGTTTTTTAAATAATAAATATTAAGACTGTGTTTGTATGGATAACAAAAGATGAAATAGTAAAGATTGGAATAATCAATTTGAGATAAACTTTTATTTGAAAAATATTTTTAGAGTGACATGAATAGCAAATAAGGAATTTCAAGACTCTTTTTTGTTACTCAAAATTTAAATGTTGTTTGTTCGACTAAATTAAGGAGTTTGAAAAGAAATAAAATAAACATATGATACAATTATGATCATATTTTGTATAAAAAAATTTTGTTATAATTACATTCTAATTATAAAATTAATATTAAAAAATAATTTATACATCATCTTATTCTATTATAAATCATTCCATTTTATTCATTTCTAAACTCCTAAACATAACTTAAGATTTCACTTTTAAAATTTGTATAAGAACCCATCAATATCAATAAAATCATAGGGTGACTTAAATTAATGGTTAACAAAACTCAAGATCTTAATTAATTCACCCTTTTTTTTATTTTGAAAGCAAATAACGATAAGTATTTTTTTAGGATTCATTGATTTGATAGAATATGTATTTTAAAAGATTTAGAAGATAATATTCTCTACAATATTATTCTACAGGGATAAAAACAGAAAAAAAAAAAAAGAAATGCACGCGATGTATAGATTAGAAAGAAACACTTACTAACACGTGGCAGGATAGATTATTTTGATATTTTAATTTTTAAAATTATCAAAACATAGTTTTTGTTCTTTTGGTTTCTGTAATCAAGATAAAATGAATAAGTTGCCCCATTTGCTCGAATGCCCAATAATGATGCATTGTTCCAAATAGTATGCCTATTTTTAGTATGATTACAAAGAAACATGCTTAGATGAATAGATTTACATTGGTTTTCAGGATGTGTTGGAAAAAATTAAAAATTAAATTTTTTTTTTGAAGAATCAAAGTTATAATTGATATTTTTAAAAGTTATTACTTATATTTTCTAAAACTATTATTAAAAAAAACTCCTTGTAATGACAAAAAGATTATATTATAATTTTAGAAAGTATAAATAATAATTTTAAAAGTTTTAATAATAACTTTTATATTTGGCCATTAAAAAAATTTTAATTTTTAAAATGTTTTAATAAAATTTTTACAAACTTATATTTTAAAAAAAATTTAATAAAATTTTAAAGTCCCAGGACTTTTTTGTGGAGGGGGCAGAAATAAGAGAAACAGAAAAAGTCATTGATTGTTGTTGAAATTAATCTTGTTTTTGTTAGGGGCAAAAACGGTTGTTCGGTTCATTAATGGAAAGACAGGGAACTTCAGGTCAAGCAATCAATATCCTAAGGAGTGTCTGTCTAAGGCAGAGCATGTGAAAAATCATGTTAATAATCTAGCATAGCAAATTAATGTGAAAAATAAATATATTTAAATTAAGAAATTAAATTTATAATTTTTTTGATTTTCCGTCGAAATGAAACACTAATTACATGTAGTCAGGCTTAATTAAAGGAAAATAAATACGAAAAAAATAAGGAAAAAATTAAAACAACCCAAAATGTACTTAAACAAAAAAATTGTGGCTCAAAAATGGCCTTGATGGAGTAAACCCAAGTGGTGGTACAACAGGCTTGGGAAGAACTTTGTATTAATATACATTAATGCCCAAAATGCTTCTTGAATTGAGAGATACAATTTTGAAGTTGAGCTCTTTGTTTTATCAATTTTGAAAAATTTAGACCCCATTGCTTGTAATAGAAGAGGAATTATTTTTTAAATTATATATAACATTTATTATATTCTTATTATTTAATAATATATTTTTTATTTTTTAAAATAAAAATACAAAAATTATTTTTTATCCATCCTATATACATTTTATGTTGCTTTTTTTGTTTACCTATTCCTTTTTATGTAGGCTTCTAACACACCTAACTAGACCGTCTAAATTAATTTAGATAATCTAAATCAATTAACTAATTGATTGATGAATAATGAGGTTTGCATGCATACTGAAACTGGTATATTTCAGGATTCATCATCATGGCATCTAAAGAATGAGGAGTTATATTCAATGAGGTTGAGAAGTGATAAATTTGAAAGAGAAGAGGACGAATTGATGATGATACAGAAGAATAGGACGAGAAAATGATGAGATTTTTGCTAAAGAAATGTCTGATCATGGTGTCTAAAATCAGAATGAAAAGGCTTGAGCCTCAAATTCAAGTCACAGAGAAGATGGGTGTGGAAGTGAGCAATGTCGCACTCTGCATAAGAAGCAGGGTTTGGAGAGAAGCTCCACTCTTCTTGTGAAGGTGTTCGGATTCTCTGCTTGGCATCCTGCAAAGTGCCGCGTGCTTTGCATCGAAACAACGTCGTCTCAGCTTGCAATCCTAGTCACTCGTGACATTTATGGACCAACTAACGCCACGTGTGAAGTAAATCAAAACGCATCGTTTCAATGAGGAAGAAGATGGACAAGAAGGTTGAAGAAGAAGAAGAAGAAGAAGTGAAAAAAGAAAAGGTATTTTTAGATTTGGGTGATGGGGGAAGCAGAGGTGAAAGCTATTGAAGCAAATAGGCTTAATCATCATCATCAAAATCGAAGCAACAATGATTAGAGTCTTGAATTTGACATATACCCTTTGAATGGCTACTACTTTGGGTCCAAAAATGCCATTCCTTTCAAGGACAAGACCTTTGCTAATTGTGTTTAGAGAATGAAATTTAAGTTCTTTTTCTTTTTCTAATTTATTTCTAAAATTTATGTGTTTGTCCATAAATTTTATATTACTATTTTAACCTTTTCTTTTTTATTTTTAAACTCATTTTTCATTTTAGCTATGTTGCTTATGGAATATGAACTTGTGTGGAAATGGACATTGATCAGCTTCATTCTTGTGCAAAAAGAACAAATAATCCTAAAGTTGCAAAAAGAACAAATAATGAACAAATGCATAGATGATTAAAATGCATAAATTAGTACGCAAAAAAGCTTCATTCTCGTGCCTTCATACCTGCGCGCAACGATGTTTCTTTCCCACCATAATGAGACAGCACCAATGCGTTGAAGATGGCAATTAAAAAATGCAACATCAGACCCATTATTTGCTGCACAAAATGCTGCATTTTGAGTGGCTAAGGGAACGACTAAGATTGCACAATTTGAATGGTTGGGATTGCAAGCTGGGACAGCGTCGTTTCGACGCAAAGCAGGCGATGCTTTGCAGGACGCCAAGCAGAGAATCCAAATGCCTCGTGAAGCCTAGAACCCTTGCCATGCGCTACGTCATTATTCGAACACGTTTGTTAAATTTGTTAATCATATGTTTACTTGTGCTGAGCAAGGCCTTCTCTGTGGCCCAGGCCCATGTTTTAGCCCAAAATAATTTATCCACCAGAACCTGGGGTGTTGCTTTGTAGTTATTTTCTTTAAGCCCATATTTCTTTTCCTTCATTTAAGGTTTTGGGCTAGGTCATATTTTGTAGTCCTTAAAAAAGTTTGTCATTATAGATTCCTATGTAGATTCGAAATTAACTATATAACTATATTAACCCAAAATAAAAAACCTAAATATATTTCTTATATTAATTATAAGCAAACAATGCCTTTTCTGTGGCCTAGCTAGATACTGTTCTTGTTCAGGAATCAATTATATAATATATATATATCATTAATTTTTGGCAAAAAAGTTATTCCTACAAAAAATATTTCAATAAAAATTGTTTTAGATTTTCTGGGAACATTACATTTAATTATACTTTTCAAAGAAACTTAAAAACGTGATGTTGTATTATAATATATACTTCATTTCTTACCTTCCTTTATGAGGCATGATACTAATTCAATGATACATTTATTAGATCTATAAATGAATCATCAACAAAATCTTGTTATTTGAAGTCTACGTCTAATCTGAAATTAATAAAATAGAACTCTAGTTATATCTCCTTTGTTACACAACAGGGCCTAACTATCTCTTCTCTCAAAAATTTTTTTATGTTGATGAAGACAGGATTGAATTGTGTACCAGGTAAACAAAAACAAAAACAAAAACGTGCACATTTAAATCAATACAAAATTAAGCACACTTGTATGTGATATTATTCCTTAAAGAATAGAAATCAATTTCATGATTGTCAAATAATATATCACAATGCTAAAAAAATATTAACCTTACCAATTAATATTAGTAGTATCGCTGAAATGATTTTTTTTGATTTGATTCTAATTAAGTAACATTCAAACTTATATCTTTTAGTTTTAAAAATGACTTTAGTGCCCCTAAATCAAAGTTTATTGGTACACTCTATATATGTTTTACCTGTTCTTTGCTACTTTTAGCGTTAATATTTTGAATAATTTTTAAATGAAACATTAGCATCTTTTTTCATTGGATGAAACATGAACATCTTATAGAGTATGGAATATTGAGATTAGACGGTAGAGTTTGTTATTGGGTGACTTGAGAAGAAAAAGGGACACATAAAGAAAAGGAAACAACGCAAAGATTAGTAATATGTGAGGCAAGTTGGGAAATATTTATTATTTTTTCACAATACTAAAATATTACATACCATTATCATATACATTTTGACACAAGCAATTACTGCCTATGATTTAAAACTGTGATTTTAAACTCAACTCATCCATAATTTAAGAGTGAATTATATAACTTTAACTAAAAAAACCAAAAAAAAAATTCTTGGCAACATATAAATGAGATAATACTAATTAGCAAATAAAAGATGGAACAATAAATAAATGTATGAGGAAGTGTAGAAAAGGAAAATGTATCCTCTTCCATGGGAGAGAGAGGATATACATCCTCCAAATCAAAATTTGGAGGGTCCAAATCTATTTTCATTTATTTTGATTTTTTTAAGGGAGCAGATTGAAAAATAAGAATAATTTTTTAATTGTGAACTTTAAAAAAAAGCGATGACTATATAGATTGTTTAAATTAATTTGGATAATTCAAATACTCTCCCTGCACAATTCATACAAGAGAAGATGTTGATTCATAAAGGAGGGAAGCAAGCCCATAAAAGAAAAGGAGCCACAGAAAAGAAAAGAAAATAGGACATGTACACCACCTTTGCCCCTTGTGACCTTCATGCAGGATCTTATTTCTTTCCTTCTGTGGGTATGTGCAAATTTAAATTGAATTTATTGACATATGTTAATTTTTTGGGTAAATTTTAAGTTGCAAATTTATGTTTGATTGCAGCAATGCACAAAATAGGTTCTAATAATTAATGTCTTTTTAAAGTGTTGGCAGCGTTTTTCTTAATATGTTGGTAACCAGGTATTGATTTTTGAAGCACTTAGAAGTCTATCAAGAAGTCAATGTTGATTGTATCTAGAAACCTCTTCTTATGATGCTAATAACATCTTCTCAAAAACACTACTAATGTTTTCTGAATGTACTAGTAACCATTATAAAAAAAAGCATGTGTGGGTAATCCTCCTTTTCGTCACCATCACATCACATTAAAAGAAGGTTACAAACACCTTAAAAGTAAGTTGCAATTAAAATGAACTGGTAATAACATCCTTATAATATGCCACTAACATGTTTTTTTTTCATATGCTGCAAACGTTTCATTTACACCCGTGCACATAGAATATAAGTTGGCACCACATATATATATATATAATAAGCACAAGTATCACGAGAAATATTTGCTCTAGCAAAGTCATCAAGTCACAACACATGCCTAAAAATGCACATAAACACAGGCGTGAAAGAAAGTTTTAAATTAAAAAAAAAAACTGAACAAAAATTGATTCATCGAACGAGAAGGAGGTCCTACCTTGGGGAAGAGAGAGAGAGAGAGAGAGAGAGAGAGAGAGAGAGAGAGAAGGTCCACGAAGCAGTCAAAGATGTCATGGGCCGATTTGGGCCTTAAATGCTTCCTTAGATTTGTCAGCTTCTAAAGGCTCGTTTCCAGACTCCTCGCTTGATTTTGCTGCCTCTAATTCTATTGGTTCATCTCTACTTGTTGATATTTTAACCTCTGATTGCTCTTGCTCCACTATTTCATTTTCCTCACATTCCCCTGAAGGTTTCTCCCCTGCCTTTAATAACTTTTGTATGAAAGCCTCTGGCTTATTGCTTCGACTTTCCTCTAACAATTTCTCCTTAGCCTCTAAAGATTCTTCTTTCACTCCCTCATTGCTTTCATTTAACCCCATCACTGGAGAATCAGATGCTTCTTGTTTCACCGTCTCTTCCATTATACTCTTCTCCTCACTTTTTGTGTTGACTTTTGCATCTTCATTCTGATTGTAAAGGAAAAAATAATGTATACATAACATAAATGATCAGTTGAGCAAAATTAGGTACACTTTTTATATTTTCACTATTAAATGGTTTTATGAATATTGTGTATTATTTTTAGGGACACAATATATGATTTGTATAGTTGAGCATTACATAAAGTTCTTTTAAAAAAAAAATTTATATGTCATATTTTTATTATAAAATTTAATATCAAAGACATAAAAGAATTGTAATCCAAACTCTCTGTTGCATATAGTGCAATTAAAAGAAATGTGGAGAAAAAAATGAAATGAGTGTTATTAAAAAAAAGTGAATCTTACATACATTTCCATGTATGTCACTTTGTTTTCAATACACAATTACAAAAGATCCAAAGGCCCTATTTGATAGATTATATTATATTTTATATAATATATATTGAGTATGGATCCTTTGTTGGAGTTTCTTTATTATTATTGTAAAGTTTGAAGAGAAATAGAGTGTGTTTTGATTTTTTTTAATTTTAAATTAAATTCACTCATTTCATTTTCTTTTTTTGAATTTCTTTTAATTGTAAGAATTATCAACGGCAGAAGATCCATACTTATATATATCATGGCATTGTAATTATTATTCAATAATCTCAATCTTTTTTATTATATTTTAAATCAAAAAATTGAGTGTTATTTCTCATCCACAAAATTACTTTTTTTATTCTTTTTTCCTTTACATTTATTTTCATTTTATATATCAAACAAAACCTAATTTAACAAATTGTTCCTAGGTCTAGTATGGATTTGAACCTCTTATATTTATTTTAAAATTAGATAGAAAAAGAGAGAAAATCCTTTTCTTCTCTTATCTCTTTTTTTCTTTAAGTTTAAACTAAATGCCAAAAAAAATGAAGATATTATTGCAATCAATTCCATCACAAGCAAAAATACCATAAGGACTGTGATACGAAAAGTCTAAGCTCTTTGGAGTTTAATTCCATCATATTATGAGATTTGTATACCATTTCTTAAGAATCCCAAAACCATCCTGTGATTAAAAACTCAAGCCCATACTCAAAACACATCAACGTAGCCCAGTCATTTCTTTCCTTTCTTTCATTGATATTTGATGTTTAAGTTCTATTTAAAAGAAAAGAAAAAATTACAAGTAACTTTTTAAATTATAATCTAATTACAATTTAAATACATAAATCTTTAAAACCCACCTAAACTATCACCAAAAGTGAACCTTACAAATAAGTTAACACTGACATCTCAAAAATTAGAAAATCTGAGAGAAATGTATGTTGGGAAATCGCATAAGAGAGAAATTAAGAAAGATAATGAGGACAAAATGATGCGCTACACGAAAGAGAAATCAAAGAAAAAGAACAAAATACTCACACTCAAATCTCAATTCAATATTCAGTAATGAAAAGGATTACAACCACAACTGAGTAAAGAAAGACATAGGCTAACTTAATCCTAAACCCAACAAACAAATATAAAATTAAGCTCATAAGGCTTTATTCAAATCTCCAATCAAATTTTAAATTATTCTAATTGCCCCAAATTACAAACCCCAATTTCCACATACTAATAACATTGTTGCATAATAATATAACTAATAAACATCTCTTCTCATACTGTATTACATAATGTATTATATGATAATTATGAGTTTTTCAAATATTAATTTTAAGTGATATGTTATGTTTTTATTTGTTATGATAATTTAAAAATTATATTTTAAAATTCAAGTATGAACTATAATTATATTGAAAGACTTATAGCTAGTTTGTCAAAAGGAAAAATTGATTTTTTAACGCATGATTGTGCACTCAACCAAAATCATTGGTTCACAATATACAGGCATTATATATGTGGTAATTCACAAGCCACACAGATGCTTTATATTATATTACGTCCATTGACGAGTCCTATCCGCTTCCATCATTGTTAACAATTATGTAGATTTAACGTTTCACTTGTTCATTATAGACAAAGAGTAATTGTCACAGACAATTTAATAAAGGCTAAGAAAAAGTGAAATTTTAATTAAAACTTAAAAATCTAGAATGTAGCAGTAGACACACTTAGAAAGCTCCATCTTGTCTTTGTTGTTTGTCATATAATTGATGTTACTTCTTACTTCCTAACTAAATGTGTGGACACAATAATTACGATTAAACATTAAAACCCTAAAAAATTATGGTTAAATTAATTTGTCTACCCTCACCAGTAGAGCTAGATAAATTAGCATGGAATATGAAACCAATGGGATCCAAACAAATGGGGTCCAAACAAATGGGGTCCTCCAAATAATCCCTCACTTGTTTGTCATGTAAGGGGTTTGATGTAATATTTGGAATCTTCGAAAACAAAGAGAAGCTAATCAATGCAATCAAACATTCAAATACATTGTTTCATTTGCATCCACTTAAGAAGAGAACAAATGAAATTAATAGGCTCTACAAAAAAAATTCTAAATTTAAAATTAATAAAATAAACTTTGGCATGCCGACAGTGAGGGAAGACCTTAATCACAAGTGGAGTCAAATATTTCAATATTAGAAAAGGTGTTTTTCCAAAAGTTTGGAATCCAAGAGACAATACTGAAAATCATGGCATGAAAATCGTAACCGCAGTAAAGAAAAAAAAGTAGTAAAAGACCAAAAGTAGCCATATCCATGATGCTTTGGCTTAGGAGTCACCAAATGAAATATATAACGGTAACTCGAGAAAAAATCGTTAGTGAATCTCTCAAAGACATAGAATGAAACACAATGACCTTTGAAGGGAAGATGAAAGCCAGTACGTACCTCGTTGAACAAGCAGCTGAGAGAAGGGCGTTTGTTTGATTGGTGGTCGAGGTCAATGATCTCATGGAACAGGAGTTTATGATGTACTTGAGGTTGAGCTTCATCTCCCTCCACTGTGTGGTCAGACTTGGCATCATCATGTAGAAAGGTTTTAGATGAGTGGTGCGTGGGGGCTTCAGGCGCCTTGTGGCCTTGCGCGCCAACATCCTTCAACAGTTTAGGCTTGGTGGCGCAACCTCCCATGTCTCTTTCCTCAAAAAGGACGGTGAGAGAGAAGGATTAACAGTGTGTGAGTAATGGAGGAAGTGGAAACTGAAATTAAGGAAGCTGGATGAAGGGATGTATATATAGACAAAACGTGAAGCCTAATGGTAGGAATAGATATTTGATCCAATTATAAAAGACCTAATTGTTGGTGGCTTTGCATTTTGACGTTTGGTTTTTTATACACGGCATGGGTGATGATCATACTCCAACTATATTAGTTCATTTGCCGCTATTTATGATATTAAAAAAAAGTACGTATTCGAAATTGGAAATGACAAATAAACAACGGGAATGCATGGCGCTAACCTCTTGTAGCTGTCACTTCAACTTCTTTCGTCTATCTATGCGTTTAAAACCAAATCCACCTCACAATTTAAAGCAGGATTAATTCCAAACACAAAACCTCTATATATATATATACTCCCCCCGTCCTATTTATTAAAAATAAAAAATTATTTTATTAATATTAAAAAAAATAATTAATATTAATTTAATTTATTTATTAATTTTAAATTTGATAATTTTTTTATTTTATTTATTTTTATTTTGTATAAAAAAATATTATGTATTGTTAAATATATTAGATGTAAAAATAAATGAAAAGTAAAAAAAATTATTATTTAGTAAAATAAAAAAATATATCATGTTTCTTATATTTTGAAATAAAAAAAAAATTAAATTTTTTTATAAATAAGATCAAAGAGAGAGTATATATATATATATATATATACATATTCAAAATTAAAACAAACCACTTCATGCACATTTGAATTGAAATTTCAATGCGCGAATGACCGTGTTGACCATCTTTCGTCATGCTGTATGCACCATCTAGTCTATACAAGAATGTAACTCTGTTGTCCTCTTTTATACACACACATTCAAGCTTAATTCCTATACTATATATATGTTATTAAAATTTTTCAACATCTTTCAGCTTACTAATTTAGGATTGTTGTGCTACGAATTGAAAACCACATCATACTCCTTGCTTTCAATAACGACTAAAATGATTTTAGTTTCTCAGATGGAGCATCCTAATCTAAGGGTTATCTTTTTTGGTAGTGGCAACTACATGATGCCTTGCTAGACATATATTCTCCTATATTTAAATCTAAATTCTGTCAATTTTTTTAAAAACTGGATTGTAATTTGTTTTTTCTAAATATCTTAATTCTAATATAAATAACTTAATTTTTATCAAAGAAAAAATTAATTATTATGCATGCAACTTGACCTAATTAAGCATCACTAATCATTATTGTAAAAAAATTAAATTACTTTTTAAGTTTATATAGTTTTTCTCAAATTTTAATATAATCTTCATAAGTTAAAATTTGTAATTGAGTCTTTATAATTTTAAAACTTTTTTAATTTAGTTAGTTATTAAATTTTGTTAATATAACCAACCGTATATTATATTAATATTTTTAACATTTTTAATTCAAGCTAACTCATTCACATCACCTAACATAAATTGTAATGCATGTTATGTGACTTAATTTCTATTTATTATCTACTTTTATCTTAATTAATTATTTGATATAAATAGTATATATTAAGATACTAAAACTATAATTGATCACATCAACGAAATTTAACATCAAATTAGTGGAAGCTTAATAGCAAAGACTAATCAAAATTTTAATATTTATTATAAAACTCAAAATTATAAAACTAATTTTTTTTAAACTAACAAAATGGGCTTGGTGACACGGGTACAGCCCCATGTAGGAGAATTCCAGTCCCCGCAATTTTATATCCCCTTGCTTTGGTGGGGAACAACCGGAGAAGGTGAACCGTGCGTACGGAGACGCCCTCGGGATCGCTTTACCACGAAGTCGAGCATCCATTCCCTTCCCACGTAAACGACTCTTCCTCAAGTTAAATAGATCTGAGCCTTCTTCTGTGTCAAACTCAAAGTCAAGGCTTTTTTGGATCTGGCTGACCCGATATGCAAATAACCCGATGGCGAAACCTATTATCCCTCAAGACTTACGTGATTCCTTCAACAAAACCAGCATCAACCCATCATTCCACAGCGTTTCATTCCACCCCATGTTCGTCTCAGAAATGGAAGAATAAATCCAACTCCGTGAGTTTTTATCCCTGCTTCATCTGTAAAGCTGATATTTTTGTGGGATTTATTGAGGCCCATTTGGTCTGGCTTGCCTGAGATTCCAATTTTGCTTTTCATCACAAAATGGAGCCAAAAGGATAAACCATGTGGAAAAAGGGGACGCCTTTGTATCTAATAACGATATAGGTGGAGTTGTATATCTGGTCTAAATATTGCTAGAAAGGGGGTAATTATTATATGGCATACAAGATGAGCTAGGATGATTGTATTGCGTGCTGAAATTGTTCATGGGGTGGGGTTTTCGGGTTCAATTTTTGGCTGCAGTTACTTCCAAGCACTGTCAACTGAGATATACATCAAAGGCCACTAAGGATATTGTCTTCGCTTTTGAAAATATAATTTGCATACTCCAGAGACTAAGAAAAAGTTCTTGCAGCTACGAATTGGCTACCTTTCTACAGCTATAATTTTATTGCGCTTTTAAATTTCGTTTGCTTATCGCTCATTTCTTCTTCGATGAGGAATTACAGCGAAGGCTAGCTGCTGTATAACAATTGTCCATTGACCCTGTAACTTTTTCCCTTCTTGCAAGGTTTGCTTGGTAGCTGTAAGAAAGTTTGACAATTACAATGTTTTTGCAGGATGTAAGAAGAAATCAACAGTCATCTAAAGTACAATTTTAGCATATAACTTTAGGGTGTCTCTTGAATGTTAAGTTTGATACAAGTACTATAGGAGAAGCCCTGCTTGTTTTACACCCCTTTAATTATTGAAGACTGACGTTAGTTTCTGGCACTTGCATGATATAAATTCCATGCAATTTGAAACTGATATTTCTTAGATTAATTAAATTTTGGCTGCTTAAATCATAATTTATAAATGCAAAATTTCTCTGATGCTCAAAATTTTAACTTCAGAACCATGTAAGATTTGTAACACGTGAAAAGCGCTCAGATGCAAAGAAAGCTCTGAAAGATCTCCTTTATAATAGTGGGTCCTCTAAATTTTCATCTCAGGTATGCCTTTTAAGATTTTAATTATGTTGAGAATTCTTGTTATTCCATGTTTCAGAATACCTTTCTATATTGATTGATTGTTGTAATAGCGTGATTATTCATCTGCACTGCCTTTGGTTGCTTAATTCTGTTGGTGAGGCTGTGGGAGAGTCTGGTAAAGCTTGTAGGTAAAAGAGATCGACTTCAAGTCCAGGAAGGAGCTGCTTCTGCAGGAAACATTTTTCACAACTTTGTTAAATCCTTGATCCACAACTGGTCAACACTCCCCATATGTAGTGGCTTCTACGTTAGAGAAGAAGAGAAGAAAAGAAGAAAGAGAGAAACAAAAGTAGGCCTTGGTTGGATTTGTGTCAGTTCTTTGTGACTCAAGGATAGATTGTCATACTAGAATTTGCAGTCAGTGCTTGATAAACTGAATACTAGCTGAGTAAAGCCCATCAATCAGATTCGATTCTATTAGCAATAGAGTTAAGAGCTTCTTCCCTTTATGAGACAGGGGCAGTGGCGGCAGAATTATCCGCACTGACAATCATAGAGATGCTAAAGAGCTCAATCTTATTTGATGTTCTAACACCTTCATTTCCACACATTTGAATAGTGTATTTGCTCGAGGTTAATGGCTTACAGATTTCTATGTATCAGAAATGCTGCCTGTCAACAATATGTCATGTTTACATGTGTTGTTTTGCACTTTTTACGTAGAAGAAAGAAACAATATGGAAACTTGAAGCAGATCGCTATTGGTGTGGAGATCAAGATGATCATTCAGATGGCCGTGACAATAAAGGTCAACCAAAGTCTCGTCGGCAATTTGGAAAACCACAAAGGAAAACAAAACGTGAGTTACTTTTGTGTTCATCTATTGAACTTGTTCCTTCTTTGTTCTTTACCACTGTTTCCCTCTGCCACCTGCTGCCAAACTTATTTGTCAAACAACTAGCTCAGGGTATAAGTTGAGGACCTGATAACAACATTACTTTTATGGATATCCTGCTAGTTAGGAATAATACTTCCAAATATGTTGGAGTGTGGTCGTTGTAGTTAAACTTCAAATTGTAAATAATCTGAGCCTGGGTTTAAGAAGTTAAAATGAATTTTAAGTTAAAATTGATGTGCATTATACTTTCCTAGCCATTGATGTGCATTATATTAATTCAGGAAAAATCAGAAGGGAGAGTTTCTGTGAGGACTTTGATGGTCATCCTGAGACAATCTTCCACGCAACATTTGGTAATAGATCATCTACCTGGTCCTTCTGCGATTGGCGGGAGTCTTCTTTTGGAAATTCAACATCTGGCTTTGATCATAGGAGGGACAGGGAGCACTCAAACTGGACAAATGGAAGTAGATCTGGAAAATGGACTAGCGCAAGTGATGCCGAGTCTGACGATAATGATTCATGTTGTGTAGGTTTGCTTTCAGATAGAACTATCCTTGGTCTGCCTCCCACAGGTCCTTTAAAGATTGAAGATGTAAAAAATGCGTAAGTGGTCCATTGTTTCAATGATTTATTTATCCATCAAACTTACACTTCAGGACAAGATCTTGCCACACACATATATACAAGTTACAAACTACTGCTATCTTTCTTTGCCCTTGTAGTTTCCGGTTATCAGCTCTAAAATGGCATCCTGATAAGCATCAAGGCCCTTCCCAGGTGAGGTTGACATATTTTTGTATGGCCTTTCTACCACTTAAATACATGCAAGTGTTGGAAGTAACCTTATGAAAAATGACTGAACAGATATAATTCTTTAAGCATTTGTTGTAAGGTTGTCTATTAATAATATGATGTGTGAAGAAATTTTTTCCTTCTTCTTTTTTTTTTTTTGAAGAACTTGATAACAAATATATAAATTATTCTTTAGCTGTTATTCTATCGAAAATTCTTGAGCACATTCGGCTTATCAATTTAAGAATAGTATACTTTTGAAAGAATCTCCCTTCTGACGTATGCACACTATATTCTTCATTCTATATAAGAATTTCTTGTTTCGTTATATTTCAATTTTATGTAGTAGGTCATCAGTTGTGAGTGAGCCCACCCACCTCAGAGCTCATTATAGCTTCAAACTGTCATCATTGGAGCTATCATTTTTACATGGACCCTCTTGATGAATATGTTCTTACGCACAAGACCAGATGCTAAATTCTGTAGATTTGTGTTAGGAACCATCTATAATGTTTAATGAAAAACAAAAAGAAAACCACAACCATATGATGATGATGATTATTTTATTTCTCTCGTTTCTTCTTTCTTCGCCTGGTAATATGTGCAAACTGATTTTATGGAAGCGCATTTTTCATTACTTGGTTGCAGGCAATGGCTGAAGAAAAATTTAAACTGTGCGTGAATGCATACAAGTCATTATGCAGTGCAATCTCCCCCGTTTAGTTGGCATGTTCTAATTCTAAGAGAAATAGCTTCTGAGTCAGTATTTAGCTCCAGGGCTGGCCAGACGTGTACTATCAATTTTTTTTTTTCACAAAAAATTATTCACAATAAAATCAAGATTTGAATGTTAAAACAGTTGTATATATTCATTGATTCGGTGTACAGATTTAATGTACATTTTCAGGCAAGAATCTTCCATGAAAGTATATGGGAGTTCTGCCATTGTATCTAAGATTTCCCGAACTAGCTGCACCAAATTGTTTCTTCTTCAAATATTTGTGGTTTCTCTCGGAGACATACGCGAAGCTCTTTATAACGAATTTACATCTCGAGATAATGAAAGATGGAATGATTTTTAATTTGCAAAATATGCAAATGCTTTTTTTTTTTCAAGTCATTCGTAAACACTTTTTGTATTTTGAAAATAAAAAGAATACTTTTTTCCAATGTTTAAACTATTTCATTATTTTTTCACAAATCTCGTCAATGAAAATGTCACAAGAAGAATTGTCAAAGGAAGGAAACAAAGAAAGAATTGACAAGAAAAATTGAATAAAAGAATTAAAGAATGATAATCGAAGAGCATATTTTATATATTTAAACTTGAGAAGTATATTTTTGGTTATTAAAATCTAAAAAATATTTATAAATATAATAACTCAAAATTAAAGAAAATATCTGTTATTTTTCTTTTGATTTTTTTAATAAAAAGGTATCTTATTTGATTTTGTGAGTCAAAGAGAACAAAGAAAAGTGGAAAGAAAAGTGGAAAGTGAGGAGTTATGAAAGGAAAAGTCCCTGTTTGGGCAATAGTAACGGGTTCCACTTCCCCGTCCACACAAATTCACAATTGCAATGGTAAGTAAAATCTAATGTTTCTGGATAACGGGATTGAAAATGAAGTGAGTGATACAAATTTAGTTGGAACATGTGGATCTACCAATCTTACAATAGAAGAGCTAAAAACAGAGAACAACAACAGAGGAAGAGACCATAAAACCGTAGATCAAGATCAAGAACCCAAAATGGAGAGCCCAATTCCTCTTGAACTTACCAAAATAGCTCTCGGGAGGTTCCTGATAGTGAATCTCAAACTCATCGTCCCCAACCCCATCGTATTCATTGCCGCTCTGCAACTTTATCTTCATCTCCCTCAGCTTCTCCGTCGCTAAGCCCAGGGTGAGCTTGTGGCATCGCCTCTGGTACTTGAAGGCGTTGATGCAGCGGAGGGTCTGGGCGACAGAGACGTAGAAGATGAGGTGGGCGAGGGAGAGGAGGGTGATAGGGATCCAACAATGGCGGCACTGGAGGCGAGAGGAATGGGATTGGGCCAAGAAGACGAGGCTGAGGAAGATGAAGAAAATCTGGAAGAGCTTGTGAAGCTCCTTCTTCTGGAGGTCTATGGCTCGCTTCTTCTCAAGAGTCTTCTCGAAATGGAGCTGGATTATGGTGTTTAAGGCTTGCAATGCTGTCTCCTTCTCGTGGTGGTGGTGGGGGGCTTCATAGTCCGCCATGTATGGATATGCAAGAAGAAGAACGTTGGGGATCTCTGGCTGGGGTGCTAAATCAAAAATGGTAGTAGTAAAATAAAAACAAATGAATGCGAAATGGTAAAAGATTTAAAAAAAAAAGAATGGTTGGTTTGGATTGAAACGGAGATAGATACTCGAATCTCGATGCGTTTTATGATTGTCAAAAAATCCAACGGTTAGGAGAGGGGAAGAAGAGTGAGAAGACGCACTTTTTAAAGTTGGAACCTTTTTGACAGTGAGCAGGTATGATGGGGAGCTGTTGAAATTGCACCATGTTAGATAAATGATTGAGGGGGAAGATGGTTTCATTTTAAAATGTGGGCATTGGTCTTGTTTACTTGGTGTGGTTGAGATTTCAGATCCAAAGCTGTCATTTATGTGTGAAACTTGAAATTCAGCGTCCTATGTTGAAAAAGGTCCAGGGACGACACATTATGGCCCAAAAAAAAAAATTATTTAGATCCTTCTTGTTTTATGTTAGTTTTTAAACTCTGCTTTATGTTGATCCTTATCTTTCAAAAACGTTTCAAATTGCTCCTTTTTGCAACAATGTCAACTTCTTATGGTGTGTTTGAAAATGCGGTACTCTCTCTGAAATCACGTTTGACATACAGTTTTAACGTGTGTTTAGCTTTGCGTTAGGAGAAAAAGAAATGTAGTTTGGTTGAAGCAACAATTTATTGCTTTTAGATAAAAGAGATTGCAAAAAAGTAGTTTTTCTCCTTCTAACGCGCTACCAAACACGTTATTAGTGGGTGTTTAAAAATCTGTTTAAAAATCACATTAATGAAAAAAATAAAAAATTGTAACTTATTTGAAAACGTGATTTTGAGCTTCCAAAACACAAAAACAAACACACTATTAATTTGATATTTCTATATTAACGTGCTTTTCTACCACAATTCCAAATATGCACTTAAACAAAAATTGCAAATTCGGACAAAACATGGCTGGTGACCCAATTAAGCCTTATATCTCTCTTCTACTAGGAATCAACTTGGTTGCTAACATATATATCCCAATTTAGGGAAATTTTTTAGTTTAGTTTAGAATCATTTTTCTAATTAAAATAATACTTCATGTTGCATAAAGTTATCATTACTTTAATAGATTAATTAAGGTGGTATAAATGGTAAATCACATTAACTAATGATATAAATATATTCAAGTGTTATTTTCCTTTAAATTACTTTTTATTTTTGAGTATCAACTTTATGTTAGTGTTGTACTTTAAAAAAAAAAATACTAATTTAGTAACCAAAACGGAAGTTTCATATTTCATCCAAACAAAAATGCAGACTTTTATCCATGATTTTCGGGAATAGTTCCTTGCAATATACGTCTTTTTTCCTTTAGTTTTATCTTTTAGGTCAAAATTTATCCTTTAATTGTTTAAATCATAGGAACTCTTTACTCTTTTTTTTTTTTAAAAGTAAAACATATATATGCCAGCAAAAAAAAAAAAAAAAAAAAGACAGACGTACAATAAAGAGTACAAGTAAAATGGTAAGAGAACGAGTGGACTGAAGTTGAAGGTAGAATAACAAATAGAAAGGCAAGAAAGGGAGGAAGGCCAGTAATAGGAATATAGTGTGGAGTTGAACGGGCTCTGTCAAGCTTAATCAATGGGTGCGATGGGGTTACAAATGGGTGTAATGCAATTAACGGTGTGCGTCACAATCTTTAACAAACCTAAACGATTCAAGTATTATGGTATTATATTATTATGTCAGCTTTCAATTAGAAAAGTAAGGGGCACCAGAGATATCAGATAATGATTAATAATATGAATTCATATTCAATCACTACACCACCATGGAAAAGGCTTCAACCCTCAAATTACCCAATTAATAAACAAGATGGCTTCCAGTGATGACACAATTACATACACAAACAGTTTGAAAAAAAGACTTTGGGGTGAGTAAACAAAGATAAGTACACCCGAAATCTCCAATCTCTAAACGGAAAGAAACAAAAAAACAAAAAGAAAGAAAGATACTCCTTTTAATCCTATTCTGAGAAAAGAAAATGGAGCTTGTCGCGTCTTCTGCTCACATGATTTTAAGTATAGATTAGTTCGGGCAACGATTAACAACGGGCTATCTCAGATATTCTAAAATTTTAATAATTGAGTACGAACCCAAACAATCAATCATCTTGGTTAAATGATTGAAATGCCAAAATAAATACATCCACGTTCCCATCATCAAATTGACAACTTACTGCTTTTCTTTTTCAATTAGGAATTACAGACTTGCATCAAGATTGCACTGTTATTACAATTCATCACTGTGCCTTTTTTAACTGACACAAACAAAACAAACAGCTCCAACCTATTCCCATTAGCACACATGGACATGGGGTTACAAACTTCAAGGAAAAAAACTGGATTAAAGTACCCGCCCTGTGACTTTATTTTACACACAGAACTCTCTCTCTTTATGCGTGTGTTCTGTATCATACATATTCAACAAAAACTGATGAAGATACAATGATATACAAAACAAATACACTATTTCTACCAAGACGTTATTAACAGTTCTTAAAGAAGAATATGACCAACTCCTGTTTAAGGGACGGGAAAAAAAGAGAGAAAGAAGTGGGTGAGGGCTAGATATAGAACAAGTTTCAATAAAATAGGGTCTCTCCCTTCAACCCATGATTGCCACTGAATGACTATTGGGTACCACCATCTCCTCCATTATGCTGATCCTCCTTCTCTCTGACAGCATCCTCAGACGAGGACTGAGACTGACCTTCCATAATATGCATTGGTAGCTCCTCAGGCCTCAATTGATCCTTACCAGAACTAGCTGATTCATTCTCCTTCTTAGGCTTTTCACAACTGTAAAGAGCATCGAGCTGGTGAAAATAAGGACATGTCTTAGAATCCTTGGGTTTTTCTTATTATCCTTCATCCTCTTGAAGTATTTGTTCACATTCTCCCATTTCTCTTTGCATCTCTTGGCACTCCGATCGTACCAAAGCTTTTTCATTGCACAATATATCTCCTCCCATAGAGGTCCTTTAAGCCCATTTCCTTCACACTCCACATCAAGGTTTGTCCTCAATCTAATCAAGGCTTCTACTTCGTCTTTGGGCCATCGGGAGGAAGATGAACTCATCTGTGTAAAATTCCCACCATTTCTACATTCTTGTTTTTCAATAACACTACGGCATGCATTATCATTTTCTTGCTCGTCCTTATCTTTATCATTTGGAAGGGGGCTTTCAGGCAATTATAAGGGACCTGCTCATTCTGTGAACTTTCTGAGAAGGGCAAACACTGCATCATCTTTTGTCGTTGCAATTGATCTTTCTTGAGGTAAAAGCTCATGCTCCCTCTTAATCCTAGCTAATTCTTGCATCTTCCATGCTTCCTCTCTTGCTATTCTATCTTGTTCACATTTTCCTAACATCTCCATGAAGTTCTTCTATAGTTTCTCTTGCTTCTCTAGTACTTCATTTATCAACCTCTCAAAAAACCGTGTCATTTTCCTCTTCTTCTTTCAAATATTTTACCCTGGTTCTTTGCTCGAAGAGGAAGTGGTTGAACTAAAGGGGTCACTAGGGAATCGAATGGAATATGGCATTGCATCTTGAATAACATTCGACAAATCCATTGGGGTTGTAGTTTCGCCATGTTTTCTACTTGTCCTTCATTTTTTTCAGGGTGAGGAGAAATTAGAAGATGTTCTAATTGCTCAAAGAATCGGTAAGTCTTGTCGTTGGGTCAGCCATAACAACCTTCCTTGGTCCTTCTACAGTGCTTGTACATGTTTTCAAACTTCCCCTTGCATTTCTTCGCACTTCTATTATATCTTAGCTCCTCTAATCTCCTAAACAGTTCCAAATTCAATCATTACACTTAAAAAATTCTCAACATAAGAACTAACATTACAAAAATAGATTAGTTTAAGAACATGATAGTCAGTGTGGTGGAAACTGGAAATTGAGGGGGGTGTACAGAGGAAAGATCATGCTTCTAGTGCAAAAGAAAACGAAAGGTAAGCATATAGGCATGGAGGGAAATCGCACTTGCAATTTACATGCAAAATATGACACTCGAAGCGTGTAAAACCATAATTTTTAAGGGCTTGAAATTTCGCGCATTCTCTGGGGACTTTTATCGAACATGAAGTAATGAATGGATCCTGATCCTCTCCATTGCGTGGGCGTCCATTGCGGTGTCAATTGCATTGATTGTGGCCGTTCATTGTATCTCGTGGCTGAAAGTGTGACACGTCGATTGCCTTCCTTGTGAAACGGTGTGTTTGGAGGGCCGAATTTGACGCCCCCAATTGAACCACGTTTTGGAATCTGAAACATCGATAGATAAAAGTAGAAACCCAAAATTGCAGCCATGGATGTGCAACTCCCCTGTGGTTGAAAACAACATCATCTTCTGCATTATGCAAATGGATGTGTAGCTCCCCAGTGGTTGAAAACAAAATCGCTTTCTGCATTATACGAAAACAAAGTGACTTCTCCAGAGCCAGGAGTTTTTGGTCGGAGCTTCAAATTTGGGAGTTTTTTATTTGGGTATCTTCATTAATCAACCATGCGAGCTTCTTCGTCTTTGTCTGGATTGTCATAGTCTAAAAAGCTCCTTCATCTTCTTCTTCTATATTGTCGCATAAGCAGGTGGGATGGGAGCTTTTATTATCTAAACCATGCAACTTCTATTTTTTAGCCACTGCAATGAACTAATTTGGCTGGGCAGCAGGTGGGGTGGGATTGTCATAGCCTAAAAAATGGTTGGTGAATTATTCATTTGGCTGGTTTGTTTCTTAGCCACGCAGTGCAACGAATTATGCAGCTTCTAGATTTGCTTGTAATTTTCTTGTAATAATATTATCTATTTCATTATCTTTATTTGTTTGTTTAAATTGTAAAACGCGTGATTGTTTAGCATATCTCAGAACATTCTATACACAAGCTGATTTATGAAATTTTATATCAGATTATTGATGCATATATGGTAATTTGTATACAGGATTCATGGCACTCAATCTCGTGTCCAGCTTGTTGAGAAAGATTATAAGCCAGATGATGGATAAGAGACAAATTTTGTAGGGTCTTCTTTGTCTCCATATAATAGGAGAATGCTTCAACCAACTAATGCATTTGTATATGATGTAGCTTATCATTGGCTACTAATGGATCACTTCAGATCACAGTAGACTGAACTAACATTACTTCATGTTAGTAGTTGAACCTCTTCTTGGCAAGCAACTCTAATATTTTAGTTTCACATTATTAAAAATATGTTATACATAAAATATGCCAAAGACAAAATAACAAAATCTATTTCTTCTAAGATAGAATCTGCTACGAGTTTGATTAAAAATAAAATTTTGGTGCAATTATTTTTATTACAAATAAATATAACATGGAAAAATATGCACACACAAGTAAAAAATGAGTAAAAGGTAATATTTTAGGCATTATTCTCAATTAAAAAAATCATGTCTTTGTAAATAAATTATACTTTACGTTTTGATGAAAATAAAAGAAACAAAAGTTGAAAATAAAGAAAACAACATGAACCATTTCAATTTTTCTTAAAAAGTAAACACTTTAAAATTTTATCTTTTAAGCAAGTTTTCTAAAAATTTTTGCTTGTTAAAAAGAAAATGGTGCTCCAACAACCCTAATGTTCTTGCTATCTGCCAAGCTCAAACTAGACTACAGATGGCGCCAAAGCATTCCACATCTCTGAAAATTAGAGGCAAAAAGAGAATGGCGAAACGGAGGGAGAAAACAGACCGATATACCCACATATCATTTAGCCAAATCGGTGCGCCTCATTTTGCAGTCTTACCCAGCAAAATTGAGTTATTTACCACGTGTCCCAATACGCACCACGAGATGAATTTAATGGCCATGATTTCACGCAATTCCCAGCGCAATGGACGCCTCGCAATGGAGAGGATCAGCTTCCAGTAATGAATGGAATGGAGAAAAGAGAAAAGTACTGACCTTAAAACTTGTTCCCAAAGGCGAACCTTGGCAGTTGTATCCCTGAAAGAAACGTCTATGTCAGACCTTATATTAAGCAAAACCATAGTTTCTTCTGGAGGCCATCGGCTACCGGTGAAATCCTGATCAACAACCTCTTTGCCTGACACTATAACCTATATGTCTTTGCACCCATCAGAGACAAGCCCGCTACCACCTTCCTTTGTGTGCCGGTCTTCGATGTAATTTCCCGATCAACTTGAATTTTCTAGCATCTATTTCACCCAATTACAGCCGATGAATTTTGAAGTAGTGAAGTGGGGACAATAAGAATAGGTGAAATTGCTCCCCAAAAATAAGGTTAATTTTATTAAGGTGTGTTAAGACAAGGCTTTGGAGTTTGTCCCCTCACAGTTACATAGCTCTATTATATTCTACCATTGTTATCAAGTTCTTATTAACCCAATTAAAATGGGGGGACGAACGAAAGGAGGTGAATAGAGTATTGATTTGAATAAATTATAAAGCTTTGATGTTGAAAAAAAGAAAGAAGTGAGAATGATTCCATAGATAGTGACAGATCCCATGCACTTAAACCTATCAATAACTTAGTGCCTGATTTTGGGTGATCAATTTGCGGAATGTAGGCAAATAGAAATTCCACTTTTGGTCAACTTTAGTGGGCTTTCTCGCTGCCTTGGTCTGCACGAGGCCAGTCCACGTGACAAGATTTTTTAATCTTTTATCGTTTACTTTATATTTAATTCTTGCCAAACATCTTTTGTAATAAAATCTATTCATTTTATTTAATGTTTTAAATTGTTCTTTTGAGTTTAAATATTTTAAAATAGTCACTGAATTAAGTTTTAAATTGTTTTACAAAGGCCTTTTCTATGAACTTCATGAAATCACTAATCATCCCTCTATTTGATTGTTGAGCTGGAATCAGATGTGGATTTTTTCTTAGTCTTTAATTAATGATGTGGTATACTCAATCAGAATTTAGGATTCTCTTAATTAAAAAAAAAAAAAACCCCAAATTCTAACTTCTCTGTTCAAGTTAGGGCATAATTTTTCATTACTCATCCCTACTTTATTCACTTTCATTTCTGCATTCTTCCAACAAGATTTTTGTTAATTACCCATACTTGAATCCCTCAGGAATTATTCTGTCCTGTGAGTTCTTGTATAGAGAATTATACAGTTTAAAATTTTTAGTAATTAGAGAATTTTCTTATTAAATCATTCACAACATCTTACTAAATTGGGCGAAATAAATTTACTATAACCTGTATTTGTATTCGTACTATTTATATTCTTTTATTAATTAGATAGTTCCCATATGAAATTATTAATAAATGGATTTGTAAACCATTATTACATTAATTACAGATTTATCTGTCATATTTTTCAAATAACTATAAATATTATATTAAAACTTTAATAAAATTGACTAATTAACCAAATGATAAATATACAAATATATATATATATATATATATACATATTTACATGCTTCGAGTTGGGTTTAGAACAAGTAATTAATAAGCATACATTACCTAACCCTGCCTCGACCTTAATATTTTCATTTGCATTTTATTCAAATATAACTTAATACATGATTAGTTGACTGATTCAACCCTAAACAAGTCATGGCAGGTCAAACTTGCCCATACAAAAGAATATAGATGGCAATTGGGGTAGGCATAGGCAAATTTTCACTCTTGGTCCCTAGCCTATCAATCTCTATCCCCATTCCTCTTGTTTCCATTGTCTAATAGGTTTCAAGAACTCGCAAGGACTTTGACATTTGTAGGTTTTATGAAGAACAAAAAGGTTTTATAAAAAATTAAGTAAAATTTTCAAATATTAAAACAATATAATATAAAATTCAGATACATCCATAAAAATTATGAATAAACACTACTAATTTAAACATGCAAATATTAAAAAAAATTAGATAAAATAAAATAAAATATTATAATAAATTATAATATAGGGGAAATCCCTCTGAATGGAGAATATAATCCCTATATTGGTCTTGGAAAGGAAAATCTACCACTTCCATCATCAGGTGGCCCACACATTTGAGCATGTCGCTGTTAACAAAAGCATCAAGCATGTGTTCCATTAAAAAAAAAAAAAAAGAATCTAACACATGTCCTTGCTTATTGCGCTAATTAGGCCAAAAAGAGCTTTGTGCATCCAAAAATCTATCTCTATTCATTTGCTCACCATTTTCCACTTTTACTCACAGATATCCTAATTCTTTTGTTGTACAACTGTTAAACTCAACATCTCAATTTTTTCATGTGAATTTCTTTTACGTCTCATTTGGCTATAAGTTAGAAAAAGGATTTTTTTAATAATTTTTTTTTATAATATCTATTATATTTTTATATTTATTACTTAATCTTGTGTGTGTGTATATATATATATATATATATATATTTTTTAAAAAAAAATAAAAATAAAGACATTAAAATTATTTTTTATTTCATTCTTTTTTATTCTATATACCAAACAAGTTTTATCATAAAAAACTTGATATTTTCAAAAGAAATCAAGGCATGCCATGGACATGTTTATGCACAGATAAATTGAAGATGGGATGAGTTAATAAAAATGCAAAATTCAATGTCAAAGTCATAGTTCAAATGATTTAGGAATAACATTTGGAGGAAAAAAAAAGAACAATGAAATAATCTGACTATTAAAAAAATAAAATAAAACAAAGGGGCAAATAAGATTGAAGGCTTAAATATACTAAAATGTAAAAGATTAGCAATATAGACAAGTGAAAATTTTTCCTGTTAATCTAGCTGCCATTAGGATTCTCTGTTGAAATTTAATCCTTTAACTTGAAGAATAGAAAAATGGATGTGAGCATGATAAAGATGAGAGAGAAAGGGAACAAGAAAAAAGATGATACTGAACTTGTGGTAAGGAGGGTAGTAGGTTAATATAAATAATGCATTTCATTTTCCACAGTGACTATATAGGCATAGCTTCTTAATTATACATAATCACCAAAAGATTTTAGACCAAAAGCAAGAAAAGCATGCCACACCTATTTATTGGACTCCATTATGTTGGGTATCAACAAGTTTTCTTAATGGAACAAAATTCCTTTTTAAGTACATCTTTAAGCCACTATTGGTACGTGATAAATCGAGAAAGAGAAAGAGCAAATTTGAGGGAATGCAGCTACCTAGTGTTTGGTACACTTTCATCCCATATGCCAGGCTCTATAGATGACAGACCTCAAGCATTGTTGATGGAGTCCAGAGACGGAGAGAAATACAAAATCTAAACAGGAAAAAAGAGGAATTTTACCTTGTTGCCCTCTATTTATTTCACCTTCTTCGAAACAACTCACAACATAGCTCAAGTTTTCTTCTCTCCTCAGATTCGTCATCCTCCATCACTTGGAACATCTGCCATTATCTTTATTTGTCCTCGGCCTCCACCATTTGACAATATTCATAACTTAGATCACCAGTAAATTCTATTCACTTTAGGGATTTTCCATCATCGTTTTCCATTACCGGCAAGTTATATTTTATCGTCATTTTTAACTTAGGGATATTATGGTCATTAACTTAACATTTTTTTTTTCCCATTCTTGTATTGATTGCAGCCTACCAAACAATAGAAACGAGTTACATTCCTATTCCATTTCATTCATACCAAACTACATTTTGTGGGATACACCTTTTCATTCAATCTTTCCTCTTTTTTCCTTTTCTATTCCCACAAAACATTCTCACGCATCAAATGTAGTCTTATTCTTTAGATTGAGGAGATTAATACAAGAGAATAAAAAATTATTGAACATTGATAATTATTTCCAACCTGAAGTAAACCTAGTATAATTTTCGATTTTTATTAAACGAGAAGCTAGCCCTTAATCACTTGTAATGATATTTTAGTTGATTAGCACACTTGCAATGATATTTTAGTTGATTAGCACACTTGCAACTTACGCTTTCTTTATTGAAAATTTTTGCCGCGTCAAATGAGTTGAATCCTTCAAAGTTTTCACTTTACCATTTCAACTCCTCTTCAGGTAAAAATACAGTTGAAAGACCTCTAAATGTTTGGGATAGGAAGAGAATTCCTTAAATTACCCATAGTATAATACTTTCCATGAAGTAAGGTAAGTTTTGGATTCTGTAGCTCTGCTGGACTACTAAAAGGGTGACATATATATAACCTTCCTACATTTTGTTTTCAAGTAAATTATCTTTGTTTTCATGCTTAAAATACACAGCTTTTTCTTGATTAGAAAAATATATACAAATTCTTTTGAAGTATAACCAAAATATTTTGAAGAATAATATTGATTTCTTTTATGAAAAATGTAACTTATTAAAAAAATATCTTTTAAGTTTTGTTTCAATTTTATTTATTTTAAGTTGAAAAAAAATATATCTAATTTATTCTAAATTTTCAAATTTAATTATTTTTATATTGATTAAATACATTTTTAATATTTGTTCTATTATATAAATGATATATATAAGAATATCTTGGTCAAAATAAATATAATTGTAATTCATTTTTTCTTACAAAGAAAGTTAACATCTTTCAATTTCAAAAAAGAATAGTATATTTTTTTTTACAAAAAGCTGTATAATTTAAACATCTATATATATATATATATATATATTACCATTAATTTTATTAGAGTCACTAGGGTTGGAACTTTTTGAGACTCAATTTTCATCCTTTGGTTATCTTAAAATTTGTAAAAGAATATTTTATTATTAAACACAAATTTCGAAAAAATAATGGAATAGCTAAAACAATTTAAATTGCCATATCTTAACCTCTTTACTAGTAGAAAGAAGTTCAGGTCATCTAACTAGTAATAAAAAATGCAAATGTTGAGTAGGAATACAATATTTTCAATTTAGTCCTGTAATTTTATTGAGCTCATGGTTTAATTTCTGAAAATAAACAAAGTTTATATTGGCTTATAGAGTATGCCTGGCTCAGTAATTAACATTGAAGGAAAAAAAGATGGCAAGTCCATTAAGAGTTATGATATTGAAATCTCTCCAGTACAAAGATATTGCCTTTGTCATCCCTTCCTATCCTCATGCTGTCATCCACATATCTACGACAAAAATGATAGTAAGAAACACAGACAGCTTTCAAGAAAACAAACAAACGCAAAGCCAATCTATTCAATAATGTTGTGTTAGGATACGTGATCTCCAGCCATCCCTCTGGATTGAAGATGCCCAACAAAAGATCATAGTTCTTCCGAAACACATTCATTAACTGTGCATTCCAAAAATTAAATAACCAATTATCACCAAACCCATCATCATCATCATCATCATCAATATTGAGTCAACCAAACAGGTTTTGTAATATGACTAGCATACCTGATCAGGAGTGACTGTGGAGTTTTCGAAATTAATGAGAACTCTCTGTGATTTTTAAGACGAACCAAATTAAAAAGTGTCATTAGTATCAGCTAAATAAGTAATTTTTACATTGCAACAATACATTAATTACAAAGAAATAAAGTGAGCAGAAAAGTAAGGAAGCTTTAACTGTTGTGGAAGCAATCTTAAAAGAGGCCTCAATACTAAGTTGCCCATTCAGCAAGCTCAATCCCTTTGCGCTGAACTTTATCACGTTCACTGCTTTGCTCTTCATTTTGCAATCGCCCATGTTCATCCTTAATTAGTTAAATAAACAAAAACTAAAGCCAAATGCTAAGATGGATTTTTTAAAGAGTAAATTGATTATTTAATCCTTAAAATATTATTCTTCTCTTAATTTGATCTTCTAAAAATAAAGGTTTTTAATTTATTTTTCAAATATTTTTTCTCAATCAAAATACAAATGCTTCTTGAATGTACTATTTTGATTGAAAAAAATATTTAGAAACTAAATTGAAAAGTTAGAGTGATGTTTCAATAACTAAATCATTAATTTACTGATTTTTTTTCAAGTGCATTGTACCTTATCAACATCAATAGTCTGGAAAAATTCATCCAAGGAGATGAAGTCTCTGAGGCCTAATTTTGTTCTCTTTGAACCCAAAATTGAGATTGTGCTGTAAACAAGTCTCCAGCATCCAGCCATCTTCCAATAAAAAGAAATTTAATAGAAAAGCTCTTAAATTAATGTCACTGACACTGTTAATTAGCTCATCAGGGTAGTGCATCAAGATTGGAAATTAATTTAATTTACCTTGTCCAGTTTGAGAGTAGGATCTGGAGTTGGATTCTGAGATTCTAGCAGCTTCACCAGAGTTTCAATTTCAAATTTCTTGGCAGACGTGATTCCAAAAATTCCCCTGTTAATTCCTTGAAATATGCTTCAATCATATTTCTACATTCTCCTTTGTTTCCAGTCTATGGAAGCAAATGATAAGCATCATATAAATAGGGAACAAGAATAATTGAAGTGGGTATAGTACCTTCCACCGCTTTGTATAGCGCAGTTTTCTGGTCGGTAAGTGCTTCATCTCCAACCAAGCCAGAGCTTTGTTCTCCAACCTTAGCGATAATAATGGGTCTTAACGCAAAGGGGGTCTCTACAAATCTTGATGAAGTGTTTATTTTCGAGCGAATGCCAGCTGCGACATATCCTTGGAGCTTGGTGATGTTCGTGGTTCTGAAAATGAGAGGGCTCAGATGGGAATCAGCCAATGATGGGTGAACTAACTTAGTGGCCATTAAACGAAAGGCTTTGAGGGGATTGGGAAATTGGAAACATGAAAGTTTTCATGCAGGCATTTAAGTGGGAGGTTGAGGATAGGACTACGAGACATGTGGTTGAGATTTTTCCTAGTCACTGTACCATGCGAGGGTGAGAGAGAGCTCGTTACACTTTAGTCTTTAGTTGTTCACTTCACAAATAGCATATTTCGACCAGCAAGGCAGTGAAGCTCCTTTCCTCGAAGGACAAAATTATGTGCCAAATATTTTTTGTATAATTATTACTAAGTCTTTTAAAAACAAAATTTTTACAGTGATAGTAAGAATCTAAATATTTTATTTAAATCTAATCCTTTCAATAATACTAAGCAATAGTAAGCAGCTAAGAGCAACCGTTACATTGGCCTTCTACGTACACCACGTAAAGGCTACATCCTTGCTCAAGGCATGGACGACATATGGTCCTCCAAACAAACATTTCAACCCTAAAACAAAGTTTGAGAATTATCTGATAAAACAAGTAAATTTCCAATTATGTAATGATTGAATTAACATGAAGTGTGGAAGATAGATAGCAGACAAGAAATAATTTGTCAAACTGTCTAATTTTATTGGAAAGGAAAGAGCACAAGAGCAGGCTAGCCTATAGCCAGCCGTTTAACAAAATAAATCATTTTTTTCTTTTCGGCCAACAAATTATGATAATGTTTAACCTGATTTACATATTCTAGAATCCAGTAGGTAACTTCAAATGTTTAAAATAAACCACCGTATACCTGTCGTCCTTCAATTCAAGCTGGCCCCCTAAAAAAATATAAAAAGCTGAAGAATAATGCACTTTGGGTAGCAGTCCGTTCACGGCCTGCAGCCAAACAGTCTCATAAAAATGTGTTGGTCGGGGTGAAAATTAAATGAGTGATACAAACATCCAGTCAATCCACATATGCAAGATTTCTCAGTAAGTCGACTTTTCACCCTCCTTCCCTTCATTTATCACCACCTTCAACTGTATCAAGCAATACTCAAGCTCAATTTACAAGATAGCGCTGAGGCAACTCTTTCTCGGGTTAGCTGTGATATACCACCCTGACAATTTAACTTACTCAAAGTCCGACATTTTGTAAACTAAGATTTAGTATAACCATAGATCAGAGATTTGAGTATTGGTGAGGTTACACAGAACTAGAATCCACAAACTTAGGATTTCTTATTACAATAACTGGCAAGCATGCTTTAAGCAGCAAGAATTCTCTTCCTTTCTCATTTTTCAAAGCTAAGCAGCAGCATCAGATTTGCTGGACTCTTGCTGTTGTTTCCACTGCTCTGGGGTCACAGCTTTCTTAATAGAGAGAGCATGAATCTGTTTCATTTCCTCATCTAAAGCAGCATTCACCATTCGATGCCTCTCAAGTAGCCTCTTCCCTTCAAATTGTTCTGATACAATCTCAACTGCAAAACTTGCTCCGCAGCTGATGGCCACATGAATTTAATTTGACTGAGAGATAGAGGAAGGAGACAAAAACAATACTATATATTAGCGAATACAAAGTAAATTTCTTAGTTGAAAAAACTTACCCTCCAGAGGTGTCAATTACTTCCTGAAACACAAATGGAAAAAAAATAAGTCGCAGAAAAAGTGTTTCATATGGGTATATATTAACGAAAATTTTGTACAAGGAAATCAGTTAAAGCAGATATATGAATTACAGAGAGAAATCATTTCCATCACTTTTTTTCTAGTAAAGAGAAAAGAATGCATATTCAAACAGTTCTATAATGAAGCAAATGACTATACCAACCATAATTATTGTTTCCAACACAATAACACTAGTCCCAGTGAAATCATTCAAGAGTCAACCACAAATTCAAGGTCATTTCTTTTGAAATTTAATTCTTGTATAGTCTGGAACTTTGTATCTAGACATCAGATAGATAAGCATAGTACCATAAAGAATGCAATAATTTTTTTATTGGGTAGAAATCACTTGCTTCATCCAGAAATCCAACAGATAAGCAAAAGCATCACAAAGCATGTGATCCTTGTACAATCTAAATAAATCAGAAATCTGATAAGCCTGGGAGAGAACATATGTGAGCAACTCCGAGATATGTATGGGGGTGCAGTCAGATGGAAAAAAAGGAAGTAAAAGAAAATTTGTTACCCGCCCAATGCTCTGTACCACTGGAGGACGCTAATCCAGTTGGCAGGCAGAAAGGGACACAGCAGGAGAGAAATAACTACAATGCAGAGAAACCAGAAGTCACCAACATTCAGTGCAGGCACATGTTGTTGGTTTCACTTGTCCTATGTCACTGTCAGGCTAAGAAGCACCGATACGGGTACTTGTATCGAGTACGACATAATATGATATGTGAGATACAGCAATTTTTAAAATTTTAAGATATGGATACCGGAATATATATATATATATTCAATAATCTAATACATTAAAAACTAATTAATCAAGCATAATTAGTAAATAAACTAATTAATAGCAAAGGAATCAAAATTAGGTAACAAAAGAAGAAAACAACAATCATTCTGAAAACTACCCACATTAAACCCCACTCTTTCGAGAGTTTTATGGAACACAAACGACAGGTACGGTCAAACAAGATTATGAGCCCTAGTTTGTTTCATCAGCTTGCAAATTGCAGCCATTGTTGTTATCCTTATAATGTGAAGAGTCATTATTCCATAACTTTTCACCTGCTTTGATTGCTACAGTCAAATGGTTGAACAATGAACAATTGAAGTCAGATATAGCAAAGCCAGAACCTTCGAGTTTAATTTTCTGCAAACAGAGGCACATACCACAGAAATGAATTGAAACACAAGCAGGGGAGACAAATTATCAGCCAAGTTACAAGATTCCAAGCTCGTTTTTCTCTGTCATTCAAGTTTCTAAAAAAGAACATTGAAAATGGAAGCCTTGCTGCCGGAGAAGAAGACACACCTGCCACTGACCGAAGAAGACCACAGAGGAACGGAAGGTGTTGCCATAGAAGATGACATAGCATGGTAGGCGACGCATGGCAAAACGCAGCGACACAGAAGCAAAGGGTGAGGGAGAAGGACTGAAGCTGAGGGAGAAGTGACTGAAGCAACAGATGGGGGTTAAATGACGGACAAAATGACGTTGTTTAAGGGAAAAACGTTTCACCACCATTTCCTACCCGTTTTGAAACGTATCGTTACGGAAAGAAACGTTTTGAAACGTATCGAGACAAAAAATACGTTTCGGATACATGTGTAAACATACGGTACGCATATCCGCACCAGATATGTGTCCGGTACGGCTCCAGCTCCGGCTCCAAATTTGGTATACTCGTGCTTTAGAGCTGTCAGGTGAAACAGCATTTCCCAAAACTGTCACCCTTTGAGGACAGAAATTGCACTCTCAAAGAAATTGACTTCCAGAAGTTTAAGAAGATTAAATCAGCGCCTGGAAGGCCTTAAATTTGGACAGCTATGCAAATTGATTAATTGGGAAGGAAAATAATATGATGGTCTCTGCAGCATACTATGTTTGTTAGCCAACATGCATTGAATTGAGCCTTGCACTTCAAATTAAGTAGGTTTAAGACCAGCTGAAGTGTCTGCAAATTTGAAACTCGGAAGAACCAAAGGTATACATCAAGTTTACATGATTTTCCCCAAAAAAATGGCCGTTATACAGTGAAGACCAAGTAATAGGATGAATAATGATAACCCTGTGAGAGAGAGAGACCTAAATCACAACTGCAATTCATTACTATACTTAAAACTAAAATCACACTTCTCTAACACTAAAGATGATTTTTAAAAAAAAATTTTAAAAGGAAGAGAATGAAAACCCAATATAATGTGGCAGGCTGCAATTAACATTCTCATTTTGATTCCAGAATTCACTTTACATAAGCAAGGAGGGAAGGAAAACATGTTTGTGTGAGCCTTTTGGGGATGTTTTTGCTCTTCCTAGGGGTGCTCTTCCTAGGGGGATAGTGTGGGAAATAGAGCACCAACCTAAGATTGAGCAATAAGGTTGACATAACCGCCAGATAGACTGGTTGGTTGCAAACTTGAAAGATAAATATGCTTTATAGTGCAATATAGTTCCACAAACCACAGTTCAACTTGCAAATAGGCAACCACCGGCAAGACACAAGGGAGGTATGAGTAGAGATACATGAAAGCCCAAAACCGTCAAAGTACAACTGGTTAAATCATATGGTCACTTTAAGACTGAAAGTAAACACTGATGAGGAATGAGGAATACTAGCTTAGGTGATTAGGTAGTGAAGCACTCGAGCATGTTTGAAGATAAAGTAGATGGAACCAAGAATCCTATTTAGAAGGGAACATCAGAACCATAATCAAAGGAGATCCACTAGTAACAAAAACAAGAGTTAATGGTGAAAATCAATGCAAATGGAAGACAGTGGAACCCATCATCTTGGTCTCTATAAAGTTACAAGTTGATGCTACTAGTGTTATGGGTCTGACAGGCAAAAGAGGAAAACTGATAATTACTAATTTGATGGCCAACATGGAATATTAGTATTCTAATTCAAGGTCTGTATTGCAAATAAGAGACACAAAGCCCCACTTTTTAACCAGCACATCAAGCTTCACCTGTGAAATATTATCTCTCCCTTCTCTGTGAAAATCTCCTTGCAATTATAATCTTTAAGCAAGCTGCTTTTATCCAAGCACGCTGGATCCTCTAAAGTCTAAACCAACCAACCCAACCCATAGACATTTTTTTCTCTATTCTGGGATAAGCGGTACAAGTAGAGCACTTTTGAAAGGGTACTCAGTCTTTCTTCTTCACATCTTCCGTTTCAAAACTTCATGCGTAAAATTTATAGAATTACAGTACTAAGTACAACTCTAAAATGCTTGACCTCAAGTCTAATCCATAGCCACCGATTGGTTAGGAATCTTAATATTTCAATCTATCTATAAAACAGATTATTGAATTTAACTCGACTTAAATATTACATTGGAAGAAAAGGGGGAAGGGTGAATCAAGTTTGTGGTATATAGTGCGCATTCTAAAAACCAAAACTTTGGAATAGCATCACCAAGACTAGTTCAGCATTGAAATTTGATTAATCCTATTCGTTATAGCTTTGCAGACACTCCTTTTACATTTAATTGTTCTACGCATATTTCATCCATAACACGGCATGGGTTTTCTTGAGGTCATCAACATTAAGAAGATGACGGTGCAGAGACAGGATTAGGAAAGCTTACCATATGAGATGGATTCAATTTGGCCTTCAGGGAAGATTCAACTTGTTCCTTTGTTACGCCCATCTCTCTTACAGTCGAACACTTCTCTTGCCTTCTCTCGTTTTTCTGCAGTCGTCAATTCAGATATTTCAATTTATATTTTATACACTGAAATAGAATAGAATAAAACTTTCACAACTACAGCGAAAAAGATGAAAATGATAGCACAAATAAATATTCGTGTATAGATACCCACTTAAACCCCTCCCCCTTCTCTCTTTTTTTTCCTCTTCCATCTCTTTCAAATGTCAACAATCCCCTTGCCTTAACTGAGCAAATTTAATATTAATATTGGGTAGAGCTGTTGTGGGTTAACGGCCTAGTTATATTGGCCCACCTATTTAAATGGGTCAAAATATTCAATCCGGTCCACCAGTGGGTTAAACGGGCGCTGGAATGTTTTTTTCCCCCTTTCTAAATGAGGGGTCTTTCCACTCTACACATACGTATGATCTACTTCGTTGTGATGATGGTGTTTTCAATGACAGACTCATTAGAATCAAAGCACATATGAAATGATTGTACATTTATTATTGCTCTCAGTCTCAACCATTCAAAAAGCAAAAGGAAGTACAATTCTAATTCAGTACGGAAGCTCAAGCTCTGTTTCAAAAAGATGAAGCTGCAGTTACCTTACTAATACCACCACCCTTACAAATTAAAACAAAATTTACTGGCCAAAAAACAAACCCAGCCATCAAAAATCAAAGGGCTCAAAGATATGATCAAGCTCAGTAGAATCATACAACATATCAGAAATAGCATCCCTCTCGTTTGATTCCGGGATGGAAGATAGAGTGATAATTTCAGGGAAGAGTGATAATATTTACTCTACCTTGATCGGAAAATGTGCAGAAGAACTGAATAAGGAATCCGTCAATACTCAATCTACTTGTCGAACGTCAGGAACGGCTGCCGCTACGCTGGTCGGAGGAAGCTGTGGCTGTCGCGTTCGTTCGTCTCTGGTCAAAGCCTAGAAGGGTTAGGGTTCAAAGCGGGAAGAAGACTTGGACTCAGAGAAGAGAGTAGTCCAATCTTTTTAGCTTTCAAGAGCCATTGATGTCAAACGACTGCGTTGTAGGCTTTGAGGGAAAACACGGGCCAAGCTTTCGAGTTATATCTATTAGCCGATTCAACCTGAATTTAACTGGGTTAGGCTATTTTACATATAATATTATATTAATTAATAAAATTATATATATTTGTTATCAAATTTTTAATTAAAATATAATAAATATATAATTTTTTTAATAATAACATAAAAAATATGTACTTTTTAGATAAATATATATTTTTTAATTAAATTATATAATTATCATATTTTAATTAAAAAATTATATATTCATTATATTTTAAATTAAAAAATTTGAAAATAAAAATATAAAAAATTATATCTAAATTTTATCCTTTGTAAATTTTAAATTTAACCTACTAAAATAATATATTAAATGATTCATCTCAATAAATTTAATCTTTTTTTAATAATTTTAATATTAGGTTTTCAAATGATATATATGCATCAAATCAATTATATATATATATATATATAATTCGTAGATAGTTATTGTTTAATAAATACTGTTCAATAGTATTACATCAGTTATATTATTTATACACTATTTGTGTATTTTTTTTCTTATGAGACTTGCTTTTTTTCTTGTAAAAATTTTTAAATTCCTTACAAAATGCAGGGATATGGCCTAATTAATAAATATGCAATAACTTTTGAATTTTAAGAGCACCATGATTCCAAGCATACATACTTAATCGTTAAACAGGTATAGATATATAGAAATTATATTAACTTTTTTACCTTTTGTAATTTTATTGTCCATTAAAATATTAGCCAAATAATTAATTTGGTTTCTCAACTTCATTAAAAAATTTTAGTCTTTTATCTTTTAAAATTGCTTTAAAAATCCCCAAAATTTTTGGCTTGTTCCAAAGTAGCCCTTTCATCCCCCGGCCATTAATCATTCCTCCTTGAATGCAAACGTGTCATCCTATGTGACACACTCGCTTTTGACGTAGACTTTTCCAGTTCTATATCAATGTACCAAGTTTAAAAATGTAATGCAAACAATTGAAATATTACCATTGCCTTTTCAACATCCCTAATATTTATGGCTTGACGTCACTAGATATGGCCTCAAATCCCCCCAACTTGTCTTTTTCATAAAAAAATTTTATGACATTTTGGACCTGCCACCTCTGGAAGATCTAGATCCAGATTTATTTTTTTTTAATTTTGAAAATAATTTTTTTATAAGATATAAATTTTAAAATAAAAATAATTTGTTAATTGTAAATCTTACAAAAAAATATTTTAACTAAAACAAAATAAAAAAAAATTAAACTATTAAGATTTTAATTTAAATGTTGAAAATGTCATGGGAGAGGGAATAGAGAGAAAAATAATAGAGAGGATCCATTTGTCAGTATCCTGACATCAAATCATCCCCCATGCGCAGAATCTCCAAGGCATCTTCCATGAGCTATCCCAGCCCTTGCTCTCATCCAACAACAAAGAATGAAACAATATGTTTAGAATTGAAGTTCAAAATACACTATTTTCACCAAGTGAAAACAGTGCATATTGGAAGCACAAATCAGCCCCCTCCGAGCTCTGCAAAATGGTGTGTTTTATGATGGATGAAAACAGAAGCAGTCTTTCTTCCTTCCATCAAAGCTCGTCTGCATTTTCCCTCCACCAATTTTGTGTCTTCCCTCTTAACTTTCTCCATAATATTTTCAACGCCATTTTTTTACTTTGAGTCAGAACCTTGATTGCAGCTGAAGTGGTTGGGGCAAAAGAAAATTTTTGCAGACAACAATGAAGGGTTGATTAGTAACAGCTGACGATAATGAAGGGCACTTATAACTAGTGGTGTTATTGATTATGATAAACTGCTTTTTCAGTATAACATGTGAACAATATTTGATTTGTCAGCTTTGTGGGAATGTGTGCATTGCGCGAGATAACGTTATTCTTCAGGAATGAATTGCAGGAAGGTCATGAATAATTTGGCATGTGAAGAAGTGGTCGCAGAGGCTCATTAGACTAAAGAAAAACGGGTCAGGATCTTCTGCTGTTGGTTTCCTCAACAATTAAAAAAAGTTAAAGGAAAAGAAAGAGTGAATAAGTTTAATTTAAAATTAAAATTAAAAAGAATCAAAACACATCTATTTTTCTGCTAACAGCAGATAAAACTCAACAACAGATGATCTGTTCTAAAAAAAAACTAATATTAAACCAAATGGAGCTACAACATAGCACAAAGAAAGCAGAGCATTTGAAAGGCTTTTAAATAGAACGGAATATAGAAACAACGGAGTTTGCGTATTGTATTAGAAGAGCTGAAGAGGAAAGATAGCTGCACAAGAATAAAGCAGAAGACTGCAAGAGATGCCAAGGGAAGCAAATAACAAGACACAAGTTTCAAAGGAAGAAAATCAGAAGTTACGTGACATCCTTAAACAAGCATTGAATGAAGCCAATGTTGCAAAAGAAGCTGCTAGGATTGCTCAGATTGGGAATTCTCAACTGAAGGGTATGGTGGGAGTGAGGGACTGAGTAATGAAGATGCTTGCCCATCAGAATAAAATGCTCAAGATTCATGAATCTGCAACATTTGAGAACATCAAAGAGTTGAAGAGGTTGCTCGTAGAAGCAACCCATAAGAGGAAGACAAGCACAACCCAGTTTCCCGCTCATTGACCCAGCACCCATAAGAAGAAGAGGTTGCTGCGTCTTCATCTGGCTTCGTTTAAGTTCTGATGATTTTTGTTTTTGTTTTTGTTTTTTTGTTTTTAAATATGCACGCTGTAGAAATGGTGCATTTTGACCTTAGTAGACGTGTGTTCCTTTTTGGGCTGTGGGATGAAGTCAACGACGAAAAGCTTTGCACGGGAGACGCAATGGACAACCTTCTCGCGAGATAGGATCCGAACTCATGGAAGCTTGTCGAGGTGAGCATAAGTGTCACTCCATCATCGCAATCAAGTTCCGAGAGGCAATGGCCACAAAGGGTTTAAGCTTCATTTTTGTGACTTAACAAGCCACTTTGATTCAAAGTTCTCACCTTTTTGTCCAAAACTTAGGGCTCCCACACTCAGATGCTTTGTCTATGCCTCGTCAGACGCTGCGGCCACTGGTAACTCCACCTCTTTCCTTGTCTTGTTTTGTCATATATTTCTTTGAGCCCAGTCAAATCTCGTGGAGCTTCTTGTGCATTTGCTTGCTCTGCCTCTTAATCCCAAAGAAAAAGGGGGGAAATCATTATGCGTTTTGCCCAGATTTTTTTTGTCGCTTAGGTTTGGTTTGATATGATAGATAGTTCATGTTAACTCGAGCATATGTGCTTAAATATCAGTGGACATAAGAATATTAATAAAAATTGTAAGAAATATTCGTCTGTGAAACTAGTGATGCTTTCAAACTCAGATTTGTGCTTTCAAACTAGTGATGCTTAAATATCAATGATAGACGTGTGTTCCTAATGAAATATTTGTGCATTAGCAACTTAATTCTGTCATCGATGAATTTCTGGATGTTAATGAATCGTGTAGTCATTTTTATGTTCAGTAAACATATTTTCAATGTCGGTGGTTCCAAGGGTTTGATATGATTTTAAATTATTTTAATAATAATAAAATTTTTAAATTAAATTTATAAAAGTATTAAATTAAAAATAATTAAATATGATTTATTACTTATTGTATTAATCTATGCTATTAAATTTAATTTTATAGATAATAACAATTAGTTAAAAAATTAAAATGCGTTAAAATAAAGTACATTTTCTAAATTTATAAACATTAGCAGCATGAAATAATTAAAAGAGTATGCCTTTAGAAAAAACAAATAAAAAAAAAAAGACAAAAGGAGATAACAATTCAAATAGTGCTAGTCATGTATATACATATGTATATTAATAAAGCATTCGAATTGTTTGTGAAAAAAACATTTAGAAGATTGTTACCTTTGTATATTATATTATATTAGAGGATTAATTTTTACTTTTGTAGAGCATTAAATGAGATATTGAATATTGGAAAAGAACTATCACATCTCTTTTCAATTTTCAATCTCTTTAGGCAACTCACTGAACAAAATGAAAGTAAAGGCTCAGTAGCAAATAAAAAAACTCTAATCGTTCCATCCACACATGGTCAGAAAGCTACATCAAAAAAGAGGTAAAAAGCAAAAGGAATAAAGTGACAAATATTACTAAAGGAGATAAAGGAGTGTGGGCAACCAAAATGATACAAGTTCTCCTTTACATTTTTTGCTTCAACAAACCATAAGCAGCATCACAAATTCCACATTCAAAAAACAAAGAAAAATATTGGAGACTCTATAACAATCAACTTGTTTAGGATTCTTTTCAAAAGTTCTCTACCCAAATTTTTTTTCTTATCTTAGCAAAGTTATAGAGGAAAACATGTGAAAAAAGAAAAGAACATAGAGTAAGAAAGTAGAAGATTGTTCAAAAGTTTTCTTTTGGAGGTTTTAAGGAGAAAATGCAAGAGATAAAGACAAAATAGGGAAAAACGAAAACTAATGCATTTTGCCTTAATGATCACTATATTTTGCTTTAACTTTTAGATCTTCAAAGAAATAAAAAAGTTGTACAAAAAGAAGCAGTGCACAAGCTCAAAAAAAGGTGCAAAGAAAATGTATGTCTATATATATATATATATATAAAGGTGTCAAAATAATTTTTCTTTATCAACACAACTAACTACTTTGTTAAGCAAAAGTGAATGAAAAGTAGTTGTGCATATATCTTGTCTCATTATTGATCAAAGCCAAAAAAGATATAAAAAATATGAAATATATTTTTTTGGGTCAAAACATGTGAGAAAAGAGACATAAAACAAAGTCATATCAAATGATTGAGAGAACCAAAAATTGTGCAAAAGAGAAGTATTAAATGAAAAAACAAAAGTTATATGGTAGACAATGGCAATGCCAACAAAAATAAGTTTTTATTTAAGTAAATTTTTCAAGCTAAGAACTAATTAAAAAAAAGTAGCAAAAGAGAGAGAAGAAACAAAACAAGGCCAATGATTCAAAAACAGGAAAGAAGAAGAGTATAGCATATGTGACCAAAAGTGTAACTTCTTATTTTTTATAGCTATCTCTGCATGCATGTCTTTTATTGATAGAACTCTCTCTTGCAAGGGCTATATATGTGAAGCTTAACTCTCAACAATAATTTTTTTTTCAAGAGTCTTTATATAACATCAAGACAAAGAATTAAAGAATATAGAGAGCCAAAGTAGAGAAAGAAAAGCTAAGTTATATTACAATATTTCTTATTCTCTTCATCTTAAATTCCTTAACTTAGTTCTTAGATAAATCTAACCCGTGAGAGCTTTTGAAAATAAATTTACTATAATCCCTTTCTTGATAAGAGTTTTAAATATATCCTCATACCATTTTGTAAATCCTTCCTAAATATGAGGAAAATAAGTTTATGGTAAGTTTAATAAGAAACCTTTTTATAAAAAAAGTTTTGAATAAACTTATGTAAAACTAAAGTGTTATAAAGTTTGAGATAAATTTAAACTGTGTTAATAGTGAGCACCTATAAAACCATCTCCTTTGTAAATTGATTTTAGATTGAATTGAAGAAAATTCTTTAAAGGTTAAAAGGGAATAGATGTAGGACAAGGAAGTCTAAATCAGGATAATATATATTATACTATTTCTCCATTTTTTTTATTTATGTTATTACACCTAATAGAATATCCTATTAACAAAGTTATTGAAAGTCTACTTAATCTTCAAAATATACATCAACTTTTATAACATTTTGTTGATAAAATCTTCTTTTGTCTACAAGGTTTCTGCACCAACATTCTTTATTAAGTTTTGCTGCATTCTTTTTTAATCTCATTGATTTAATTATCTTTAATTCTATACATTTCAACAAAAACACCTATTTATCCCTTTAGGTGCATTCTTCACAAACTTCAATTACTTGAAAATATGTGAAGCCAACTTTTCTTTCTTGTGTTTTCTTCTCTGAATACGAATTATGGACCACACTTCCAATTCATTTGGTGAAATGACCATTACAATTCCTTTCATTCTAAGAACAGTCTCTTTCGGGTGAATATCCTCTTTCTCCCTCCGATATATATACTTTAAATGAAAGACAACCCTTATATTATTACCAAGAGATTAAAGAAATTGATGCAGTTATATTGCATGAAACATAGGTAAGGGACAAAGGCCTTGGAAAAATTCAGATGCTAGACTTGTGCTGGAGGACGGTTCAATTTGGAAAAGCCAAGTCATTTGGTGCTTCAGGAACCCAAGTCGGTGAAGTTGTATTTAATACGTCATCGACTGGATGAGATAGACAATATATGTTAAGAATCAGACCAGCAATTCATTTACCCTTTTTCCAGGGGATTACTCTCTACATATCATGACTTGTTATGCATATGCATTGCAGGTATCAAGAAATTCTTACAGATCCTAGTTATGCTGGCCAATTTATGCTGATGACAAATCCACATATTGGTAGTACATAAATTTTGGTAAATAAAAAGGTTTACATTCCAAATTTCTTGAATTTTTGTTATTGAAAGGCATTTAAATACTGCTTTTTGATGCACTTCCTGCCAGATGATGAAGAATCGAGAGAGTGCTTCCTTGCTGGTCTAGTAATCAAAGTTTGAGTATCAGGTTCTTTTCTGCTACTCCTCATATATTTACCTTGACTGAGCTCTACTTGGTGTACTTGCTCTCTCTCTCCCTTTTATATAAATTTCAGTACTTCAAACTGGAGATGTGCTGAACCACTAGGTGGTTATTTAGCAAAAAGGAATATCATGGGAATTTGTAAGTTGTTATATTATACTGCGGAAGTGATTTTGAGAAGATCACTGGTCTGTGCATGATTTCAGGTTCTGATTTTGATTTTGGTGCTTCTTTTGTGATGAAACAGATGATGTTGATACAGGTGCAATCACACGCAGATTAAGGCAAGATGGGAGCCTTACTGGTGTCTTGAGCTCTAACAATTCTAAAACATATGAGGAACTACTTCAAATGTCTCGTTATGGGATATTGTCGGTAAGCATGCAAATCTTTAAGGTTGGAAAAACATTTCAATGAGTGGAGGTTCATCGCTGCTGCTTCATATGTGCAGGTATTGATCTAATAAGTGGAGTATCATGCAAATGTCCCTATGCATGGGTTGATCAAGCAGCACAAGAATGGGACTTTAACTCCAATGGAAGTCCTAGAGAGACCTTCCATGTAAGTATTTACAGTGTTCTGTTTGCACCACTTCTTCCTTGTTGATTATTTGGTAGCTTAATTTACTCATCATTCTGGTGATTGAATTGCAGGTTGTTGCTTATGATTTTGGAATCAAGCTTAATATACTTAGGCGCCTGACATCTTATGGCTGTAAAATCACTGTGGTGCCATTTACATGGCCAGCATCAGAAACTTTAAAATTGAAGCCAGATGGAGTTCTTTTCAGCAATGGCCCTGGCGATCCCTTTTCGGTTCCTTATGCCGTTGAAACCGTGAAGAATATTCTGGGAAAGGTGCCTGTTTTTGGAACTTGCAGGGGCCATCAATTATCAGGCCAAGCATTGGGAGGTAAAACCATTGAGATGAAATTTGGTCATCATGGAGGAAATCATCCAGTTCGTAACCTTCAAACTCGCCACGTTGAAATAACTGCTCAGGTACATAATTGATGGATTTTTTTTAAATAATTTATTTTATGGAATGGATACATAGAAAGGAGTCTTAGGTTTCAGAGTGATCTATTATTTCTCCAATATATGCAATTTTCCGCCACGAGTAAAATGGATTTGAAACAGTTAGTTGCTCACTTGAGAGAAAAAAGAAAAGAAAAGAAAAGAATATTGGCTGTGGATGGTTCATTATTAACGGCTAGACTTAAAAGCATAATTGAATCTTTGGTCGTGCTATGAACCATGAAGGAGAAAGCAATGTAACAAATTCTATGTATAGCAGCAATATTGAAGGAAAAAATTTATCCCATGACATCCATTATTTGGTGTGATAAACAAATATTTAGGGTAATATAAATTTTGTAGTCAATTAATATGAAATTTATTTATCATCTTTTCGCTTCCTCAAAGTATATTTATTCTTTAAAAAGGCAGAACCATAACTATGCGGTTGGCCCTGCGTCACTGCCAGAAGGAGTGAAGGCTACTTATATCAATCTTAATGATGGAAGTTGCGCTGGCCTTGCTTTCCCTACTCAAAAGATCATGTCTCTTCAATACCACCCTGAGGTATCTCCGGGACCTCATGATTCAGATTATGGTATATGAGGCTTCTAGATCTTACATTTTATAGAACACAGAAATGTAGTAAGGAATCAAAGTTCGTTAATACGCTCAAGTGTATCTATTTTTTTTTTTTGAGATACGTGAAAAAAAGATGAAAATTATGCAACGTCAAGGAATTTCAAATTAAAGAGCAAAGATTGAGATTTCTAGCTTGCGAATCCTCATCAGTGCCACTATCTTCTTTTAATATTTTTACTTAGATTTGTTTTTTTTATCAATCATGCTAATGCAATTTGTTGATAACGCAGCTTTTAGGCAGCTTGTAGAGCTAATGAAGCAGGCCAAAACACTAGAAGCCTGAGGAAAATCTACACCATCTGTGAACAGTGCATTTGTGGATGCCTAGTGCCTTATGGGAGCTGCTACCCCAGTGAGGGTGAAATGTCGAGTAATTAGTCTCACTCAATGATTTTGTAGATGAATTTATCGATCAATGTTCTGCTAAGGTTAATTGAGGTTGATTGTCTTCCTTTTATGTACCAAGTGCAAGCATGCCTGTGATTGTATCTGATTAATCAAATGAGGAATTCATGTGCTCTTATAAAGCAATCCCAAAGAGCCGCCATGGTATTGCTCTGGAACCTCAAATCGGCTTTGAAATCTTGAGCGATTTCTCAAACGAGGCACTGGAATGGGAGCTTACGGATGAGAAGCTCGGTGCTCTTCTGGTACTTTCTAATCTCTCTCAAGGCCATAGTTGCTGGCCTGAAGCGGGGAAACTTCTTGACATCGCCGGTGGCCGGAGCAGATTTCCAGCCAGCCTTGGTGGCCAACTGCTTGCGAGGAGCCTTACCGCCAGTAGAATTATGAGCAGTTTGCTTGGTTTGTTTGTTGAACTGCTTTCTGTTGTTAATGCTGCTCCTGTGATATAGAATTGAATGGAAGGATGAAGAGGGGTTTGTGGTTTTGTAATTTATAGATGAGAAAGGAATTCGATTTCGGAGGGAGGGATTGGGTTTCGATTTTGGAACTTTGAGTTTGGATTGAGGATTGATCTAACGGTAAGGATTTGGTTATAAGACAGCACATAGATCGCCTTCTTTTCATTGGAGATTGAGATTTTTAATTTTGCCTTTAAATTTTCAGGCTTTGGAGCCTACCCTTTCTCCTTCAACCATCTTTTGACTCTGTTTTTTTCTTTCCCCTCTTTTGCCCTTGTGTTGCAACTTGCAGATACCAAAGATTTCAAATCTGTTTATAAATGAACAGACCAAAAGAAAAAAAATCAAATATCCTAAAATTTATAAATTATAACTAAGAAAGAAAATTAGGAGCCCTCATAAAATAAAATGAAATTGAATGGAAAATAAAATAAAAGAAGTAATTTTAAAATTTTAAATGTTTCTCATGTCCTTATTTTAAAAAAATAATAAAAAAGATAAAAATTATTAAATAATAATATAATAAACATTATATACAATTAATAAAAAAATTACTTTTTCTTAAAATACAATTAAAAAATTGTAATATAAATAGGCCAACCATCCTCATCATTGTCACCATTTTAGTCTCTGAGACTATGACCCAACAAATTAGTATGCCATTAATTATGGCTCAACCATAGATTTGACTTGTCACTTTTTTAATTAAAAAAATTATGTATAATGTCTTAAATTATAGTTCAATTATAATTTTAACATACAAACTTTAAAATATGACATTTAGAGTTGTATTTGAATTGAAAATGGACATCCAATAATCAAATTGATTAAGTTGATTCAAAAACAAAAATCCTATTGAAAAAATAAATTAAATGATTTAATTAAATAATTTAATTAAAATTATTATATAACATATAAAATTAAAATAAATATGACAAAATACATTGAAATGAGCATATAAAAATTGATAATCAAAATTTTGGTGACTAACGACAAAGAGAAACCATGAGAATGGAAAAACATGAGGCTACAGGTTAAAAGGAGTAAGGAATAATATGTAGTTAATGATTTTGAGTGAAGTCTTTTTTTAATTTTTACTTTAAAGGAGAAACTTCAATTTTCCGCTCTGTTCGTATAACAAAAAAGTAAATTTTACTATCACTTAAAAGTAACTTATTTTTTTTTAATAAATAAGGCAAACCATAATAAAAAAATGAAAATAAATAATTTTTTTTTGGAAATATAAGCAGCTCCTTTTTCTTCATAAGTAAGGCCAAACAAGTTGGACTAAGCAAATCATTAAAGAAAAAATCCCCTTACTAAACGGGTTGCCATGTTAATTATAACTAGATCTACTATTGAAGGTGGTATAAGCAAGCAAACTAAACAAGTTATTAATAACTCTACTATGCATTGTGAATTCAATTATTTATGAATATATATTGGTCCATTATTACCCTAGTAAAGAATTCCAGCAGGTAACCTTTCCTTGCTAACATTTATAATATTTTTTTGAAAAACAATTATAAATGTTTCAAGTTTTTAAATTTTTGAAAGACGAAATAAGAGCAACATGGGATTGATTTCTGAGAAGCAGAATTAAAAAATAAAACGTTACTCTTTATAATCACTTATCTTAGATGTGGAATGACATTACTAGATCAAATTCACTTGTCACCTTCTATCTAAGTTGACAAATTGGTTTAATAAAATTTATTCTTATCAACTACCATTTATAATAAATAACTCTCGCGGCCAGACCAGCAAAATTAAAATTTGATAATAGCTATTCATATCTTATATAATAGGAAGGCACAAATCAACTTTACTCCTTTCTCCTTTTTTGAGGAACATGATCAATTTTAAGTATGGATGAGAAATATTCAACCAATGAGAAGTACAAGTGTCTTAGAGAAGACTCAGGTTTAATAGTTCTGAGATCACAATCAGATTGGCAAAATTTCTAAAGAATCAAACTCTCAATGGAAATGTTACTTTTCACCTAGAAGCTCATGCAAAAGGCAATTCCAATCACAGACATCCTACAGAGTCATCATCTTCAAAGAAGCTGCCCTGTGTGATACTCAAGCTCGGAATCTTTGAATCATGTGTTCATTCAGTGTGATCTTGCAAGGGCAATATGTTTTGCTTCCCCGCTATCTCTAAGAGTTGAGCTTTTACAAGAGCAAGATGTTGCTAAATGGCTACAATTTTGGATGGCTCAAGAGAAGTTTCAGCTCCTACACTGGGAGCATCTCACCAAGCTCATCATAGCCACCTTACATAGTATATATGGGAAAAATGAGGAATAGAACAATTCATGAAGGCCAACAGTCGGATCCTACCTCCCTCTTAGTAGAGTGAAATCTCTCATTCTTCCTCTGCTGCCTGGCATAGGGAGTCTAGTAATAACACTGCCCAAACAAATTCTACTCCTCCTCCATTCTCTCTTCGTCAATGCCCTCCGAGTGGAACAGGATGGTCGAATATCATGAAGGATTGGATTCAAAAAGTGCATGGAACTAAAAAGCTCCAAGGATGTGCTGCTATTCTCTATCACCAAGGTCTTGTTAGACGCTGTGAAAAAGGCTCGTCCATACATGACTTCAAAAGATTAACATCATTATTGATCACCAGAGACCTGCTGAGTCGGCTCTTAGAAGTGGACATTGCGCCTAATCATCAACAAGAAGATCCACAACTCTTATCCTAAACCAAAAAAAAAGAAAAAAACTGCTTCTCTCATGAATCCCTCACTCAACAGGGCGGCTCACCTAAATATGATATGGACTGACATCCAAACCATCACTTCTCCTACAGGAGTTTCAGCTATGGTTTGATTAGAGAGGACCTGAAATCGACATGGCAGCATTTCTTCATCCATATTCCTGGTGGTAATGGTTTATTTTGTAATAAATATATTTGGCCTAACTTTGTTCATCTAGTTGCCTTTGTATCCCCCCCCCCCCCCCAAATAAAAAAAGAAAAGAAAAAATCTACCAAAAAAACAAAAGTTAAACAATAGAAATAGTAATTATAGGCGAACACAATCAGTATCACTTGCTCCGTTCTTTCATATGACTGCTATGATTAGTGTTTTGGGGCCACACAGAATGTGTTCGCATCGCAGTCACAAGATCCCAACCCCAGCCCTAAAAAGTAAGAACAGCAACCCCATACCATAATTTTTTTCTGTCTTAAAGAAATATTTTATTACAAAAGAGGCACTAGAATTTTACAAACAATATTAAAGGACGGAAAAGAGAGGCAATACGCCTGTAAAGCACTTTTTTAAAATCTAAAGAATTTACAACCCCAAAAAGCCAATTAAGCAAAATACAAGAATTTTTAGTACATATTTCTTTCCTTGCTTGTTGCATCAGCCACTTCTTTATTTGCAGAAAACTAGCTAACTAGCCATTGCATTTTACAATTTACATTTTGAACTTACTCACAAGTCACAACCGACCCCCCTTCGCCACACCATTAAAAATTTTTACAGCGCACCATTAACACCCTAAATTGCTCTCCAGCCAATTACTGATTTATAAAATCGAGAGTTTATGAGCGCAAATTGACAATAGCATAAAATTTCTCCATACATTTAACTATAAAAATTAATGTTCCAAGGGCAAAAACAACTTCAAATATGCAAATTTAAGGGGGGAAAATGAGAAGAAAAAAAAAATCACATCACTCCCTTGCTACAGATAGCCTCCTAAAAAAGGCATGGATGAACCACAGATAGTGAGGCAAGAAATGCCTCTCAACAACTTTCTGGCCGCCACCTCTAGAGGGCTATAAACGAAAGGTACATCAAGCTCAGACTACCCTCCCCCAATAATCTACGTCACCTCTTATCCGTGGCAACAAAGTTCACAAGACATAACACAGACACCAAAAACCAACTAAAGCAGATAATAACTCGCCATTAGAGCATCTTCAGAACTTAGAAGCATTTCCTGTGTACAATGGATGGACCAGATTCATCATATTCACCCTTAGATATCCACATCTGCAAAACCACGATGTGTTAGAGCTCAATTGATATAACATAGATTGTTAAGAGATAAATTATGAGAAAATAATCACCTGCTGGAAGGTGCTGAGGGATGCAAGAATTGAACCTCCGATCCAGACACTGTACTTTCTCTCTGGTGGAGCTACCACCTTAATCTTCATGCTGCTTGGAGCAAGTGCAGTGATTTCCTTGCTCATTCGGTCTGCAATACCCGGAAACATAGTTGAGCCACCACTGAGAACAATGTTGCCATAAAGATCCTTTCTGATATCCACGTCACACTTCATAATAGAGTTGTAGGTGGTTTCATGGATTCCAGCAGCTTCCATTCCAATCATAGATGGCTGGAAAAGAACTTCAGGGCAACGGAATCTCTCAGCTCCAATTGTAATAACTTGTCCGTCAGGAAGCTCATAGTTTTTCTCAACTGAAGAACTGGTCTTTGCAGTCTCAAGTTCTTGCTCATAGTCCAAGGCAACATATGCAAGTTTCTCTTTCATGTCACGAACAATTTCCCGCTCAGCAGAGGTAGTGAACATGTACCCTCTTTCAGTGAGGATCTTCATCAATGAATCAGTTAGATCACGGCCAGCAAGATCCAAACGGAGGATGGCATGGGGGAGTGCATACCCCTCATAGATTGGCACAGTGTGACTCACACCATCACCAGAGTCCAAAACAATACCAGTTGTACGACCACTAGCATATAGGGAGAGGACAGCCTGGATGGCAACATACATGGCAGGCACATTAAAGGTCTCAAACATGATTTGGGTCATCTTCTCTCTGTTGGCCTTTGGGTTGAGAGGAGCCTCAGTGAGAAGCACTGGGTGCTCCTCAGGCGCAACACGCAGCTCATTGTAAAATGTGTGATGCCAAATCTTTTCCATGTCATCCCAGTTGCTGACTATACCATGCTCAATGGGGTACTTCAAAGTAAGAATACCTCTTTTTGACTGGGCTTCATCACCTACATATGCATCTTTTTGACCCATCCCAACCATAACACCGGTGTGTCGGGGCCGGCCAACAATACTGGGAAACACAGCCCTGGGAGCATCATCGCCAGCAAATCCAGCCTGCACATACAGACCACATTTTGAAAAATGGATTGAACTATGAAACCAAGACTCACTGATGTACATAAAAACAAGTAAATAAAGATACTAACCTTCACCATTCCAGTTCCATTGTCACAAACAAGGGGTTGAATATCCTCAGCATCGGCCATCTCTTACTAACCTGCAGAAAATATATAGTGCCATGAAACACTCTGTCAGTAGCTCCCATAGACAAATCTGTATGAGAAAGCATAGCGCAGAGCGATCCGCAGCATTTGGAGATTAGTTTTACTTAAGACATTATCATGTTCATGTCAGTTACGGCCAAAGTGGATTGCATAATAGACACACGCAAAAGAACAGGAAGAAAACAGGTAAATAACATAACTTAGTATAATGCAGTCTTCTTTTCTACTTGAGAGCTTTAGTTAATGATAAATTTAGTACAAGGAAAATAAGTGCATCCGACTTTTAACAATCACAAAGAAAAATGAGTGAAGGTACATTGATTTAAAAATTAAGGATATTACCCTTCTCATTTCCTCCTCAAACATCTACGAGACTGCCAAAATTTAGAAACTAAGTGACATTTTTGCAATGTCATATAATAAAAGTACGACTGTAGACACACGATTACTTAAGCTTCTGGATTAGAATATACTTACATTTAAAGCTACCCCTGAAACCGGAATACCACTAACTGAAAGTACATAACTACCAAATCATGCTTTATCTCAAAGGAAGCTCAATGATCAAATAACAACAGAGATTCGCACACAAAAACCAGATCAGACCACGAAAGCCAGCGATCAAACCAGTATCATTTTGAATATAACGAAATGAACGACTATCGATATCAAACAATGGAAACAATCACCGGCATAATAAAATTATCCACAAAAGAAATCGTCTATTTTGCCAGGATCCTAGATCTCAGCTCTAATAGACCATACAGAGAGGTAAGCATCACCAAAACCGTAGATCAACTACATATAATACATAATCTAAGTTCATTTTAGCAATCAGGTCAAACGGTACACGACAATCGAGAAAGAAAAGAACATTCTGCTATGGTTTTGCGAAGATGGGAAGCAATTTTGAGCAGAAACAACAATTGCTAAACAAATATGGAGAGATAATCACCAGATGAAAAATCTCGTCAAATCAATGGGCCAAGGAAAACGCATTTTGCACCAGTTAATCATTTAAAACTAAAATGGAAGAAAAACGCAAAATCAAAAATTAAAGAGAAAATGATGGAGGTAATAACGGCAAAGATATAAAAAAAGAATGACCTTTGATTAGAGAGATAATGGATCGAAGAAGCCGATCGAGGATAACAAGAACCAAGCTCCGAAAAGACGCTGGGTTGGCAGTCTAGGTGTGTTTGCTGAGTAAGAGGCGTACACAGTGAGAAATGGAATGGAGAATGAGAGGTGGCAGCGAAAGGAGGGGTATATATATATATATATATATATATATACAGGCAGACAGAGAGAGCAAGAGAGAGAGGGAGTAGGACGTGCGTGAAAAATAAATAAATAAATACACTTTGAAATTGAAATTGAAATTGGGCTGGGACGAGAATTGAATAAATTTTAAGAGAAATCATTTGCACCACGAGAAAAGATAGGCCTCTCTGGTCACAGGCTTGTAACCTTTTTCTTCCTCTTCTCCGTATTTTACATTCAGTTTATTATACTTTAATGATATCGGCTTAAACTAAACGGCTATCTCTTACAAGTGAGTGACTTCTGTCATTTGCACCTGAAGGTACACCGTAGAGCTCCTTGGCTTGGCTTGGCTCCGCTCAGCCCACTCGACTTCGTACCTTAACATTTCAAATTAAGCTACTCGTCCGAAAAATCCCATATTCTGATGTCATCTTACTACTTAGCCGCCCTCCCTTCCGTTTGCGAGAAAAAATGACGATCTACTTCGACAAAATGATTCTCCATTTTGTTTCTTTTTTTTTTTTATAAAATTATAAAATAAATAAATAAATAAATAATAGTGATAAATTTGCCTAACAAGACTGTCACTAATTTTCTCTCTCCATCGGGAGAGAAACAGAGCGCCTTATTAATTAAAATAAATTTTTTTTCGTAGTCTTAAGAGAGATTAATCTGTAACTGTCAGTTGAAAGATATTCTTACAGGAAATAAAAAAAAATTGCCTTTAAAAAATTATTTAATGTTAAAATTATAAAAAAATCAATAAACGAATAACTCACATTTCACAATACTTATTCTTTTAAATTATGATTAAAATAATGTAATATTCATGTACGTCCACTTCCTGCTTTTAAGATTTCGAAGTCTCTTTTGCAATTTAAAAATAATAACATTAATAAGAAATAAAGAGGACATATACCTGTTTGGAATTGAATTCCGTTCCTCTACTATTTTATTTTAGGTGTATTTTTTATTTTAACAAAAATAACAATAATTAGTTTGGTAAAAAATATCTAGAAAGACTATCTTATTATTTCTTATGTTAAAGTATCATTCATAAATATTGTTGATTAGATAGATGTGAACACAGAGCATGTTACTAATATTCCAACCTTGTTATTATTTAAATTTTAAAAAAATTGTCATATCCAATATCATATGGTAGATTAAAAATGAGCATTTGGTCACAAAATCTTTTAGATATTTTACCATATTTCTTTTTGTCCCTTTTCATTTTATTATTTCTTACCAAGAATTTTGGCCAGAAAGTGACGAATCTATTATGATTACCAACAAAATCCTCCATTTATGAGGTCATTAACGTTCATAAAGACTGGTTAACATTAATAGATAATTAAATTAAAAAAAGAAAAGAAAAAGAAAAAGATTCTAAAAACCTTTTAAAAAGGAAGAGCAATTTTAGCTGGCAATATTCCAATTTCAGACATATGCCTGATTGGCTGAAATTGATGCTTATGGCGGTATGATGAAGACGATAATTATGTGAAAGGAAACCATTATTCCTTTGCCTTTAAAAGCTTGCATGTGCTTACACGTGCTATAGGTACAACCATGGCCTTCTAGCTAGCCCAAACTCTCATCGTAATTCACTAATTTGGAAGGGTAGTTGGTGGTTGGCATCCATAATATATAACTGGTCCATCCATGGAAGGTTGAGTTGCTGCGAGGGATTGAAACTTTTGGAGCTGCCATGTTATTTCTTTTCTCAATATCTTGATGTCTAGTTGGACTTTTGAAGTGCCCATTTTTAGACTCCTTCTTCAACATCTCCCTCTACCCTAAAAAGTACTTCTTTTTTTAATTACTGAATTAAGGGTTCTGTTGATTTTCTTTTGGTACGAAGAGTTATAAATGGCGTTGATAATGGGTTTTATGATTCAAAATACACAATTTTATAATGCGAACAAAATCAAAGAACAAAGTGAACTCCAAGCAAAGATTCAATTATGAGTGCTATAGCTTGAATATAACTCATCGGATACAGTAGCATTTTTACTCGTTACGTGAAGAGTTTTATTGGCATATATGATAATGGGTTGGTTATCCATGATTCAATCCTTAACAACCCTTTAGTATATACATACATATATATATAGAGAGAGAGAGAGAAAAAGACGGGGGTAGATTTTACCTTGGACATTTGTGTTCAACATGCACTGAAACAACTGCTGGTAATATCTTTTTAACATATGATGGCATTTTCTCAAAGTGTTTATAACGTCTTTTCATGTAACTAAAGATGTGGTGGGCTAAAGTCGGATGAGTATATGTGCATAAGCAGTCCTAGGTTGGAAGGGGATGGGGTTTGGTAGATATCCCTGAAGACACCAACAAGAGAGAAGCCCTCTCTTCACCTAACTTAGCGGCCAAGCACTAAGGAATTTGGTTCGGAGACCATTATTGATCAACAAAGTAATCGTAAAGATATCGTGTTTGAATTTTGAATGCTACTCAATTATCATGAAACCAGAAAAAGGAAAGGATTAACTAGATTTATGTAGTTACTGCTGATAAACACTAAAGCTGAAAAAGCAGCGTGGTTGAACTCAATATTCGATATGCTTTTTTTTTCTTTTTCCTTCTAAATCTGAATTTGTGATGAATAGGGACGATGGAAGAGAGAGGAGTTCAAGTTTATGGGCTTCGTTTTCATGGGAGGGACCATTAGCTAACCCACTCCTCTATATTTCAAAAATTTCTTGTGTCTTGCTGTGTGTCCATGTCAGGATGCCTGCATGCCTCAGAAATTCGTGGTTCACACTCCACATGATATGTCATCCTCATTCATGGATGATTATTTTCACACTCACATTACCTTTTGAAAACTCGCACAACTATTATGAACCGCCCACATCAGCAGCTGGAAATTTGTTGTTTTATTATTGTTATTATTACTACTCACTATGGGCGGCCTGTTGCGCAAAAATTTGTGCAATATTTTTAAATTGAAAAAATAATTTAAAATTTGTCAAAATTAAAAAAAAATAACTCACAGAGCCCAAAACTAGGTCACATTATTGATGGCTTATGAATGGCTCCATCCCTCTCTCTCTCTCTCTATCTATCTATATATATATATTAGATATTAGATTGATGCACAATTTTACACCAGCCAGCAATTTAACGAAGGCTTGGAAGATTTTGGTGATGGAAAGTGTTTGATTTGAAACATTGAGTATCCAACAGATTTTACATTGCGTAACTTTCAAATTTGATATTGCATTTAGAGAGGCATATGTTCTTTCTGAGCATAATTCCACGCACACAATCTTAGTAATTTGGAGGTAGGGATAGATTCAGTGAAGAGAAAAAAAAAAGGGTAATGTTACTCTGCAAGTAACTCATAGCGTGGGAAATTCATTCTTTACTGAAAAAGCAGCAGTAACAAATGAGAATAAATTTTAAAAAAGAAAAAAATGGAGTGCAGAAAAGTAGGGTTGTAATATGAAGGAGAAGTTAGGTACAGTACTCAAACAAAGTAGCTTGGTTGTTTTACAGCAATACGTAATTGGGGGTGTTCACCATTTCCAGAAAACATTAGATCCACACTTGTATTTGTCCTTTCCCTCGCATTCAAGCTCCAAATCATCAGAAAGGAATGGCACTTTCTGCAAAAATTTAAAAACAAAACAGATGAGAAGGGAAGAAAGAAGAGGAATCACAGAGAGAGAGAGAGAGAGAGAGAGAGAGAGAGAGAGAGAGAGGACCTTTTGCTTGGCAAGATCTTGGCAACCAGTGAAATTCTCTGGGAACTTGCAAGTCCCAAATTCCACAGTGTATGCTCTTGCGAAGTTTGCCCCACTTGTTGCTAACCTCTTCTTGTCATTCAATTCCTATATATATATATATATATATATATATATATATATCACCAATATCAGAGAAATTAACCTCGATTTTCTTGAAGAAAAAAGCAGGTGTGTGACAAAGAAATTAAGAGTATAGACCTTGTTGGCCTTGCTTTTTTCGAGGTAGTCTTCTATGACGCCAGCATTAGCAGGAGTAGAAATGGAAGCAGCAGCAGCAGTGGTGAAAATGGTGGCTGCCAAGAGAGAAAGTGCAGCCCTCCTTCCTTGGGGAGCTGATGATGTGGCTTGCTGGGCCTTGAATTTGATCACAGGCAATTTGGGAGCAGAAACGGCCATGGAAGTGTGCTTCGGATTGAGTTCCGAAGAAGAAGCTACACCTGATATGGCGTATCTACAAGCCAATACGCTAGAATTCATGGCAGCCATGGATGCAGATTTGTGATGTGATCACACAAAACAGAATATCAACTTACTCACAAGTCTAAACCAGCCCAATGGGTGTTTGAGGCTTTAGTATGTGGATATGCGATCATGAATGTAATTAAAGATTGTGGTGGGCGTGTGGATAAGATCAGATTGCCTTGCTCCTATTGGCAAATGGCCAATTTTAATCTTCATGATTCCTATACTTCTGGGACCCACATCTATTTCAGACTATGTGCTTCATATGCAGTGCATCAACCCTTTCCATGACACGTAGAATAAAATGACAAAAGAAATCATTCATTTATATTCACAACCATAAAAGAAAAAAAAAAAAAGGGAAATTGCTATATAAGTTTTAAAAGACTTAATAATGATAAAAACTTACATAATTTTATATATTGAAAGTACACAATATTATATTATTTGCCTGAGGAAAGGGGAGTGAACTATGAAAGGAAAAAATTGAAAGAAGCCTGGCCCAATCTTAATACAAGAAATTGGAATCAATTTATTGGGTTCCCCTGCCTCACTTTCTGAAGCTCGCAGCGATAAGTAAAGCCCACATTTTTCACAAAGGAAGTTTATGGAAAAAATAAACTGAAAAAAAAAAAAGGCAAAATATGATGATTTCATTTTTTTTCCCCATTCTGGGATGTAGTCAGTTCAAATTCCACATATTGCTATGAGAGTTGTCAAGGTAACCAGCTGGTATAATTTTATTGCATCAATATATAGTCCGACTGAATGAATCAATGATTTTCATTAAGTTGTTTTGACATCTGCATGCCTGGCGAATCTAATTTCGGGTCTATTTTTGTTTAGGTTATGTTTAGAAGTTTTGAAGATAACACAACTCATTTCATCTTATTTCAAATTTTTATGAAGGGATGAGATAGCAAATATTGTGAAGTTTTTAGCTTTCATTTATATCTTATATTAGACACAATCTTTTCACTAATCTTATCCAATTTCTTTTTTAAAACGGAACTCTCAAACAGAGGAAATTTTCTTACCATTGGACGCCAATCTGCATCCCAGTAATTTGTCCATTAATACATTTAGATGTTGTTTGATTCATATATGTTACTTAAATTGCGCTAACAATTATTCCTTGACAGAATTTTAGGTAGGAGAATGAGTCAAAATCGAATTGTGACCCTCGAAAATAATTGTGCCTTGACTAGTATAGTAATGCTCTATCCAACACAATCTCGATGTTATATGTAGATAAGAGTTGCAAAGGATCAATAATTAAATGATACTGATACGATGTCTTAGTGATGATCCACTCACATCACAAGGATGGCAAGGTCTAGTGGCTAGGTTACTGTGTGTCTCTATGAGCTACATTATCATATTCTAACCCTAATTTAACATTCTATGAGGAGGATTTAATTCACGTATAAAATGAGAAAATTGCAAATGGGAATCTAACACAGTTATTCCACTACATCGATGAGAATCTGGGATCCATCAACATTACATAGAATTATAGATACTTTACTTCTTGGTTTAACACATCTGGAAGGCAAGGAGGCAACCAAATTGCATAAAGTTTTGGGATCTCATAAACAAATCATTTCAACCATGAATTATTACTGAATTTTAGTTTGTACCTGCTTTTTCCCTTATCTCTTTCTCTCTCTCTCTCTCCTATTATGCATGTAGTTTTTTTAGTTTATCCAGCTTTCTTGGTTCTTTGCCTCTAATATGTTCTTGCAGTTCCTGCAATAATATCCTCAAACACTCACTTCAACCATCAGAAAGGCAAGGAGGCAACCAAATTGCAGAAAGTTTTGGGATCTCATAAACAAATCATTTCAACCATGAATTATTATTGAATTTTAGTTTGTGCCTTCTTTTTCCCTTATCTCTTTCTCTCTCCCTCTCTTCTATTATGCATGTAGTTTTTTTTAGTTTATTCAGCTTTCTTAGTTCTTTGCCTCTAATATGCTCTTGCAGTGCCTGCAATAATATCCTCAAACACTCACTTCAAATTATACGATTCAGTTTGTATTTATACATATTAGACACTTGTATCATAGGTGATATAATTTTTTATAATATAGAATGTAAATTACATTAATTTCTGTTGAGATTTGATTTAATTATCTTTACATTTTTTTTTTATTTCAAAAAGTAGCTAAAATCCAGTGCAATTCATAGAAGGTAAAAAGAGGCAGGAGATAAGTATATGGAAAGATCTTTTGGAGTTTTTAATTATAAAATTTTTATAAATTTCAAAGAAAGATTAATATAAAAAATAAAAATATGGATGAGACATACTTTTTCTCTTTTTTTCACTCTTTTTTCAATCTTTTCTCTTCAAAATTAGTAAAAAATTTATAATAAATAATTTTAGAAATTCCATATCAGAGAAGCATATGATGTATAAAATGACAATATTGCCCCTAAGCTCTTCTAGGCATGTAGAAATTATAAAGGAGAAAATAGGAATATGAAATAGTAATATCTAAAAGCCAAAAAAAGCGGGGGCAAAAATCCAAGAAATGAGCTATGGCTCATGCGACTTTGAACAATGTAGGGACACACATATATTATAAAAAATTCTTTTATAATTTATTTTTTATCAATAAAGTTAACTTTTTACATATTATAAGATTATAATTTTATTTTTAATATAATAATAAAAATAACTAAATTAATATTAAGATCTAATATGAGATTATACTTTTATTCTTAATATAATATTAAAAACAAGTCATTTTATTTTTGAAAAGAACGAATATTATACAAAAAAATAATTTCATTGAAAAAAGGTAAAGTGAAAAAAATTATAATATATATCAAATGTTAAAAAAGTAAATATAATTTTTAAAAAATAACAAAATATTAGGTATAATTTAACTTAGCCTAAAAAAATTAATATAATATACACTTATATACATAAAGATTTCATATTTTATAAGAATGTTATCCATGCTTCTTACTCCCCGTATTTTCTCTTACGAGATTGCTCTGCTTACGCAGGGTTACCATATTATGCTGCAACCACGGCATTTATAATGCGTTGAGCTTACGCAATTCAAAGTTGAGCCCCGGCCCACTTGGTTACATCGATAAAACAGTAATCTTGTTTTATTAATTATATATAATATCTGTTATATTTTTTAATTATTATTTAATAATATTTTTTAAAAAATAAGAGTATAAAAATTATTTTTATTATTTTTAGTTTCTCCTTCAAAATATTTATTTTTTATTTTATGTATCAAATGAGCACTGTTGCAGTGACACAATACTACGTTTCAACATTTTCTTTTTAGCACACCCTTGTTTTGATTTGAAAGCCATCAGTGCTCTTCACCCTCAGCTTCCATTCATTATATATATATATATATATATACGCTCCATTAATTAACTGTATTAAGTACACCACTTTCTAGGATTTTATTATTCACACGCAGCTAGCTTCCTATAGGCAGCTCTCGCTACAGTTCCATTTTTAGTGATGGCCATGAATCTTTGAATTCTTAAAATAGTTTTTTCCAACAACTTCACTGGTTCTTGGCCCAAAAAAAAAAAGAACATCAACAACCACAACTTTACTGCGTCATATATAAATATAATATTATTGAAAAGAATGCAAGTACTACAATTTGAACTAGCTATAAACAGTTTGGGGCAAAAAAAAAAGGAAAAACAAAACAACTCAGGATCTCAACTCTATATAGATTCATGACAGAGGAAGAGAAAGTCAAAAGAGTAGTAAAGATTAGCTAAGTGTCCCTGTAGTTACGTACCAAACCCTCTGGTTCTAAGGGTGAAATCCTCACAATAGTTTCTGGGAGAGATGGTTGGGATGATGACCCAACAATCTTGTGGCAGGTCTCTATGAGGCAGTGTCTACATTTAGGACAGGAAGAATGCGAACTTAGCCACTTGTCAATGCAACGAACATGGAAGCCATGGTTGCACTTGGGCAGAATTCGAACACGATCACCATTGTTGAACTCTGAGAGGCAGATCACACACTCTGTGTCCAAAGCAGGGAGTTTTAACTCAGCAGAGTATGTTACTGTGGGGAAAGTCTTCAAAGCCTTCTTTTTTACTCCAGTGTTGGCCACTCGAGCTGGAGGGTTATTGGTGTTGGAGCCATTGAGGACTATAATATTCGAACACCTCAAGGCACATCTTATGATGGAGTTTAAACCCAGTGAGCAGATGAGAGCACACAAGAGGACAGACAGTACCATAACAACATTTGCATCAAAATTACCTTCTCCTAGGGAGGAATCTGTTGAGTTGTTGTTGGAAGATGGTGGGTTGGGTGAGTTAAGTGGGGAGTGAAGGAATAGTAATCTTCTAGAGTGGAAATCCCCAAGAAGATCATGGAAGAGTTGAGGAGCAGAGGAAGTAGAAACAGACATGTTTGTTGTTGATGGAGTTGTTGATGAATTAGTTAGAGGGGTTCAGGGGACTATATATTGGAGAAACTGTCGTTAAATTGGTGAATGGCTTGCTTATAGAATATTCCTAGGGGGGGTTTATCTTTGTCTTTGTTGTTGGAGATTGATTCATGAGCAAATGGATGCTCCACTTAGTGAGCTTTTTCGTATAATTGGATTTTTCTTACGAAGATGGGTCCCTCTCCCACTTTAAACGCAGTAGGATGTGCCACGTGGCAGATCGGTTTTTGTGAATCGTAAATCCTGGGCTATTGCTATTGCTTGATCCTAGAAACCCACTAGCCACACCTGAGAAAGGGATATATGGTTTGGAGTTTGGATTCAAGGTTGTTCATTGGACCCCAAATTTTCAGAGTCCGATTGTCTAATAAAAATATATATTTTTTATAATTATATACGTATTTTCATATAAAATTGAACAGTGAACTTTCCTTGTTATAATTCTTGATTCAACGTCTCATCTTTTGGATTCCAATTAAAAAAAAAGAGAACTAATAATTGGGCTTGTCCGTACTCACATTTGGGAAAAAGCTTTTGTATATTGGACTCTTTTTTCTTAAAAATTTTGATTTTTTAGAGATTGAGAATTTATCAAATCACCTTAAAATTCATGATAATAAAAAATCATTTTATATAAATTAAAAAACAAATCTAACGGTAACAAAATTTGTCTATATATTCCTGTTGGCTTTGAGTTAACATTGAAGCCCCTTACGGTTACTCCCGCAAGAATTACAGGTTCTGAACTTGAACATCAATAGTCATACCTCGTAATAACCTAGCTACTTCCAAAATAACACAAACGAAAGGGAGAAAAAAAAAAAGGCAACATTCTTCGTTTCGATATTGTTGATTTGTCAAATCTAAAAGATTAAAAGTTGAGACATCCAAATTAGAATACCAAATACCAATACATCAATATTGAGTGATTTGCTAGCTATAGCTGGAAAGTTGATTAGCCAGGTTGGATATTCAAAATTGAAATATCAACCTCATCTGTAAGAAAAGAAGAGAAGGTGCCTCTGATACAAATCTTATCTCATTGGCTTTTTATTATTTGTCACTCCTGGTATACATAAAATGCAACATGTTAGACACAAATTACATTAAAAATATCTGTATGATTCAAAAGGTTCCCAAAATCTTCACAGCTTGCAAGTAGTTAGATTGCAATCTTTTGGATACTAATTAATGGATCAAATTGGCAAAATGGGTTAAGCTGATTTTGATGTGCAATCTTATTCCATTTGTGTGGATCTGTACTTTTCAGCTAAAGTACTTGTGTTGTGTGTTAGGGGATGGATATTATAATTTTATTAAGGACGGTACGCGGAGACAAGTGGAGAAGCCTTCTCCCTCTCTCTCTCTCTCTCTCTCTCTCTCTCTCTTTTCTTTTTTAAATTAAAGTTCAAAGAAAATGATAGTAATTAGTAGTTGTCGAAGAGATCGAGGATAAGTAATCTTTAAAATTGATGCTTTTGCTTTAGGCTGTGCTACATGTAACCCACCACTTGGATCTTTATCTTGGTGGGCTGGATCTCACTATGCTTATTGTTTCTCCGGGCCCACATCCAGGGATAGGTCATTTAGAAAAAAAAATCAATAAAGGGGGAAGTTTCAATTTCACATTTAGTTTGTGTTGGAAAATATTAAACAAATGTGATCTACCACTGAGTTGGTATGTTGGATATATAAATAGACACCCGCTTTTAATGTTTCCGCCTGCTTATACATAGTTAAAATTAAAAAAAAAAAAAAGTGATAAACCGGCTCCTTATAATGTTAAGAATTCAAAATCGTAAAAAAAAAAAAAAGATATAGCCTTAGCACTTTAAACAAAATTCGTCGTATATTCAAAAAAATATAAAAATGCTCGTGATAAGCCAAAAATCAAATGTGATAAACGTGGTTGGTATCCAATTAGGATTTGATTGGGAGACATGAAATCTGTACGAGTTTTGGCCCACAATATTCCAATACTTGAGAGTGACAAAGAATTCTCCATTTTCTCATCATTAAGTGAGATCTTCTTATTTGTGATATGACTATGTAGGGTCATCATTCCATGCCCTACATCACCATTAATAGTGGTTATACTTACTACATATATCTTTAAAAATAGTTTTTTTAGTATAATATGGCTTTTTTAAATGCTAATACGAAATATCGAACATAAAATATCATGTGAATTGCCATCCTAAATTGTATAAAGAAACATATTGTGTTATTTAATAATAATTAGTTGATAGGAGATTTTTAAGTTCAATATTCCGTACAGATATATTAAAAAAATTACACCTGCTAATGATTTTTAGTGTCGTATCTTTGTAGACTAAAACCGGTACTCTTCATTATAGAAATGTTACATATTGCTTTCTACCCCTTTAGTCCTCAATCTTTGTTATTGGTGTTCTCTATTTGCCAATTAAACCTTCCATTTCCATGCATGTTCTTACGAGCCCGTTTAGCACAAGCACAACTATTCTCTCCCTAATTAAATATATAGCAGTTAGCATTCCTTGACCACTTTTTGTATTCTCTTTGGGATTGGCCATTCAATTTTTAACAATATTATCATAAATTCATGACTCTTCTCAGGGGAAATTAAAACTTGTTAATTAGACGCCACTTGGAATCATGTCATTCGCAGCAAATCTTCATTTCTGTGCATGTTTTCAATTAAAAATTCACTCTCTTTAAACAACAGAAACTATATGTTTCAAGAAAAAAAAGTGTTGATTAATTACTACATGATTTCTTATATATATCGATCATATGTTCATCTCACTCTCAATCATCCCTTAATTTATAACACTTTCACGACTAACAGAACGCCAAAATTTGTTAAGTCATGGCTAAATCATAAACATCAAACACAGCTCTCAACCAAACAAAGCAATATTTTCCTTATGATGATCATGACATTGAAAATTCCCAGTCCCGCCATTGGATTTTACCCGAATATTAAATGAAACTTAAACTCTTATCTTATTAATAGTATATTTTCTGAGCACGTAGTTCCCGTAATCTTCTACGGTATTCGAAAATTTTCTTTTTCTTTTACAACTCGAGAACCGATTATGAAGATCGACCCACATATTATATATAACATGTGGAGACACCTGACGTTATAAGCATTTGGGGGGAAAAGTGAATTGAGTTTGATGGCGTGGTGTTTGTAATGGTATGTGTGCGTCTCTATATATATGTATATATAAAACACAAGTGGACGATTTTAACATGATTCAGATTCTAGGATTTGCATTTTGCCCTAACCCTTGATATTGTTTCATAATCCATGCTCAACTTGTCTCATACAATATTACTCACTATTATCCATAGCTTAGTTTGCTTCATGTTCATTTACAACTTCAGTGCTTACACTTGGCTGAGATTTGAGCAGCCACATATATATTAATTAAGCATCCATTTTGCACTAGTATATATAGTATATACCATGAATATTAATACAGAGTACATTACATACGTATCTCTTAAATTTTATTGAAATTATATAGTTTTTTTTTTCATTTTCAAAATCAACTCATGAAAATTACAAAGATCTCCTTTTTATTTTTAAAACATATATAAACATCCTTTAAATATATATATATATAGACATTATATAAGTTTTATTAAAATTATATAGCCTTCATTTCTGTTTTTAAAATATACGTAAATCTCTCTTACAAATAAAGAAAAGATTTGTATAATTTCAACAAATTCATGAAAATTTCATGTAATTTATTATTTGTTTTGAAAGAATTTTTAAAAATAAAAAAGTATGTATAATTTTAATAAAAATTTATATTAATTTTAAAAATAGAGTTAAAGTCTATTCAATTTAGTCATTAATACATGTATAAATGCATGTTACAAAATTGTAATTTCGCCTATCACTATGTATGAGCATGACGATACGGTTTAAGCAAAAATCAGGGTTTTTTTTATCTTCCTCGAAGATCTTTCCGATACTTTTCAGGGTTGAATATTTCACTTTTTTTTTTTTTGGTTGTTTTCATTGGTTTCTTTAGGTAGCTTTGTTAGGCATTGCCCAGCGTGGTGCCTACTTTTAGTTGCGTGCGTAGTTGTAGAAGTTAAGGACCTGGGATGATAGAATTCTTTATTCTCAAAGTACCTTACTACCACAAAATGAACTGGACATGCTCATTCTGGCTCTCCATGCATAAGGCGACTACATAAAGAAAATAAATCATTGACTATATCGTTCTTTCTTCGTGGTAATGCACAGGGCCAATTAGCTCCAGAAAGAAAACAAACAAACAGAAACAGAAATAGGAAGAAATCTAAGACATATTTAACGGTACAATTGAAGGTTTTTGAGTATTTAGTGCAGATCTCCAAATTCTTCTAAATTGTAATTACTAATAGAATCTCAACTCCTCCTCCACAGCAACGGCTCATTTGGTATATAAAAAATTAGGTATGAAAATGAAAATAAAAAAAAAAGTGATTTTGAATATAAAAAATTATTATAATACTTTTATTTTTAATGATTAGATAATGATTAATAGATAATATTAAATAATAATTGAATAATAATTATAAAGATAAAATTTAAATTTCTCTTAACTTTTCTTTTCCTTTTTCGTTTCCAATGACATACCAAATATGGCGCAAATGCATCATAATGTGATAATTCTTTGTAGAGAGATTCACTTTTCTCAGTGTTCGGTGCTATATATAGTTTTTCCTAAGAGGAGGAGAATTTATGAATAATAATTGTTATCCTTCCATGATCAATTTTTTTTATTAACTTCCAAATAAAAAAGTGGCAACCCATTTAAATTCAATTTTAATTAATCAATAATTATTAATTGATTAATTAATATATTAACTTGAATTATCATATTGGATAAAAGTATTCAAGAGTTCGATTTAGTTTAGTTTTGAACTAAAATCAAATCAAATCAAATTAGTCAATTTTGCAAAATAAAAAATCTTTTCAATTGTTGGTTATAGTTAGTTTAATTTGACTTGGTTTATGTTTATCTTTTTTTTTATTTTTCAAGTGATTTAACTTTTTTCTTAAGTATTTGTATGATAATCAAAACTTAGATGTGACATTACTCAAATGTTTATATCATCAACTTTTTTTTTTCTTTTTCAAACAACAATCCCTTACAATTTTTTAGGTATTTTTTCTTCAAATCATTCATTATCCACACAATTAACTAATTATTTATAAATATCTAATTTAATTTTGTACAAAAAGTCGAGTAACTAATTTTGATTTGTTATTCATTGTATAATTTTTTTTATTATACTTATCGAAACTGCACATTCAATATGTATAATGATCAATTTTGTTAATTTTAATGTGGTAAATAAAAACAAACAAAAGTAACATATCGATTCAATTAAAAATAAACCAAACCATTAGAAAATGAAAACCAATTTGATTTAATCATTTTTACATGTAGAAAATTAATTTAAACCTACTTCTTTTTTTTTTTGTTCCAGTTGGTTTAATTTTACATGTCAAATTATAATGGGCTAATCAAATTCTTGTATTTCTCACTCATATGTAATGAGATGAATAATATAAAACTTTTTGCTTTTATTGAATTTTCACACCATGTATTGTGGTAATCACTCAGGCATAAGATTCAAGAGACTTTACATTAAGAATCCTTTTTAGGACTAATCTAAGAGATGACAATCCTTAAATAGATATCGCACATTTACTTGTGTAACTCATATCCCTTAAATTCACCTATAGCTTGCTGGAGAAGATAGCGTGCCAATGATTTTGCAAATTTTGACTAGGAATTGTTTCGAACTTGAGGGGTTTATGTGTTAAATAATAAATTCTAGGGATTTATATTTATAATGGGACTTGGGGAAATTTTTGAAAACAAAGAACTTTGATGGGGGCAGTTAAGATTTTCAAAGACGAGGGGCATTGGGTCATAAATGTAAACTTAGAAAATTTTGGACCTAACCTATTACCACAATAAAATGTAAAATAATAGCCCATACAGCATTTATTACCACCTTACCGCTACATGTTGCGATCAAAAGGATGACACATCTGCAGTTGTTGCTTGCAACAATTTGTTACTTATTTGATACACAAAAAATTAAATATAAAAAAAATAATTTTAATAATCTTATTTTTAATAATTAAGATTTTGGACCTAACCTATTACTACAATAAAATGTAAAATAATAGCCCATACAGTATTTATTACCACCTTACCGCCACATGTTGCGATCAAAAGGATGACACATCTGCAGTTGTTGCTTGCAACAATTTGTTACTTATTGGATACACAAAAAATTAAATATAAAAAAATAATTTTAATAATCTTATTTTTAATAATTAGATAATAATTAATAAATAATATTAAATAATAATTAAATAATTATTATAAAAATAAAACAAACAAAAACAACAATAACAATAATAAACTTTTTTTGTTAAATTAGATAAGGTAAAGTCAATCACAGAGTTCTATTATAGATCATGAAACGAATATGAGGATACAAAAGACATTATAACAAAAAATTTCCTTCTCTCTTTCCATGGGGCTACCAAACGGGACTTTGGGAAAATTGCATCGAATATTAATGCACTTTTTTTTAAAAGGGATGTTGAACATGAATTTCACTTTAATTGACCTTGAGCCAATGAAAATTAATTCTCGTACCAAAATTCAGCCGGATAAAGAATATGCTAATGATCCCATAGATGCCTTGTCAATCTTCAGCGTTTTACCGCTGGAAACTCGCAAAACTTGCAAATTTTAAACACCCCTCCCCAAAAAAAAAAAAAAAAAAAAATTACAAAAAGTCACTCTTTCTTGTTGGTTCTATAAGATGAAAAAACAAAAAACAAAAAATGAGATCAGAAGTTAACTCTTGACAGCAGTTCATTGTTTGATAGAAAAATATCTAATAGCATTTTAAACATCCGAAAACAAACTATGTTGGATGAATATTGTATAAGTACAACCATTATGTGAAAAATCGCATCCTCGATACTGTGAAACTATAATACATATTTTATGTATTTGATAAACACACATAGTGGTTCGAGTGAAAATACATAAATTCCACGTGGAAATTCTTTAATAGTTTTCATTAGCATATCGTATTTATAAAGAAAATTATAATAACTTACATATATACAGAGATACAAATATGTGATAAATGGCATGCCAATAAAATTTCTAGATTCTGTAGAGAAATTTGTGGATCATATGCCTAAACAACAACGAGCAATCACAGGTTAATATATGATCTTCATTCCATGCTCATACCAGTTAACTCTTGCTAGCCAAAAAGAAACCACGCGGTTCAATTTAGCGGTCTTCCCTTCTAACAGCATTCGGATCAGACACCATGTCCATCATCATTTTCTCAGGTGAATCCTCCCAACTTGCAAATGTCTTCAAGTCAACCTGCAAAAGAGAATCATAACAAATTATTCCTGCTGTCTATTGATTCATCATAGTTTAATTCAAAAACAACAGCAGGATCAGGGAAGTTACTTTTCGTCTTTGCTCAGTGAAAAGTTTTTCTCTCTTTTTATATGAATCTTGCACCTCCTTTGCCACATTCCCACCAAGTCCCCAAACTTCCACTTCTGAAATCAAAGCTTCGACAGGCAGAAAACCCTGAATGTGAAAGATATCATAAGCCAAAGACGACAGCTCAGGAAAATGGAGTCACAGACAAGCAAAGTTCATTGTTGGTCAACAGCCATAATGCTTCAGCTAATCCCAGTCTATGTTGTTCCAACTTCCAATTACTCTTAACATCTCTCACCATCAGCTTCTTATTAGAAATTTTATCATGGTATATTTAATAGGACATGTCACCATAAGGCAGCATACACAATCGGCAACTTCTGATCAAAGCATTTAATCACTATACAGTTACAAGCTCAATATCAACACTTCAAATCTTCTCAATGATAGAATTATACCTGGTCTGGAAGGAGGGAACCAGGATGGTAAGTTTTGTCAATAGCATGATGGCGAACGATCACTCTCACAAAATCTTCATCAATAAATATTCTCTCATTTCCCATAGTTCCTCCAAATGCAATTCCCACAGGCTTTGGATGAGGCTCGTATACTCTACCAGCAGGATGCAAGTGACTATAAACAAAATTCTTTTCCTTCCCTGTCAATAATAACATAAATAATTGATTTTGGATGGTTTAAAAAAGATTTAATCAAACGAAAGAAATAGGAAAAGAAAAGGGCCACTTTCAGCCTCCATTACCTACCAGAAGGTGGGAATACATGAAAAACTGGACTTAAAGCATATAAACATCCCGAGCTTCCATAGAACAGATCCTTATTTTCAAAACCTTGATTTGTTAGCACACCTAGAATCCATTTCTTAACATTGGAGCTTCCCTCATGGGTTTTTCCTGAACTTGCAGCAACCAAAATTAGCAATGGACCTTTGTAACCTTCAACATGAGACCAAAATCTATTTAGGCCTTTCCCATGAGCAGATGACCTATAACATAGTAGATAATTGATGTCAGAGTCTATCTTATTCCAAATGGTAAGTCCCATAAACAAAGGCTTAAAAGAGAAGGGCATGACTAACTAAGAGTCAGTAGACAGCAAAATCAGACACAGCACAATGGTGGGATGCAGTAGTACAAAATGAGGTACTCATCCCCAATTCTAGTAACGCCATGCAGTGACCAAGAATTTATTTATTCCAACAGGTGTCTTATACTATCAAAGCAAAAGTGGGGGATCAAGTCAAGATTTAAGAGTCAAAGATACAAACCGGTAAAGAAGTCTTTCATCCATTCCATCTTTACTGCTTGGAAAACACACTTCTGAGATCTCTTCATGTATTGTACTTCTCTGTGTAAGGCCAATTGCCCACGCCCTTCCACAGGTTAAAACATTGTTAACGCAAGCTGTTGTTAATGAAACATCTCCAACTGAGGAATCAGAGCACACCAATTCATCCTGCCATTGATCAGGAAATTATTCCATCTAAAGACATCTTAGAGCCGGATGCAATAGATTTTTTGTCCTATAATAACCATGTCAAAAAGAGAGAAACTATATCATTGAATCTAAAAAGTTTGGAAAATGGTGGTAACTAAGTGAGTATACTGATGGGCAAAGCATATTATTACAGTTCATGTAATGGTCCTTGCAGCAAATGTTTTAATCACTTAAGACTTGGGCATAAACGAAGTTGAAAATGCTCTATAAGTAACACCATACCACATATGATAGTGCAAAGGTTAAGGCCAAAAGGTCTTTAAGACAATTATCATTCCCTATTAGCAGCAACCTAAAAGAAAAAAGGAACGGAGACCTAACCACAGTCATCAACTTCCTTTTGGATCTTTAGAAAAAAAATCATTTGAGTATTTGACTATTATCAAATGCTATGATAATTAATTCAATAACAGAATAAAATGACTTCCAGGTTGCTGTTTGACAACCAACTTGCAAAATGATGCAAACTTAACATCTCAGTTTGAGGGAGGAAAAGCAATTTATACATGGAAACAAGAAAGACAAACATGATTAATGGAGTAACTACTGTATGTTTAAAAAGCATGCAAGGAAGTTGTTGCAGCTCACTCAACAATGTCAGCAAGGAGGCAAGGTAGAAGAAACAAAAATAGGACTGACATAAATTAATAATGTGCATTAATTTAAATCTAATTTCAACTAATTAGTAATCCGGGCAGATAGTTTTTGGACTTCTTTTTAAGAAGCACAGAACACTAGGTAGCTAAACATGTTACATAAAGAGTATAATCCTTGGGATACAAGAACATTATGTTGAACGGGTCATAAAAACCAAGATGGCAAATAGTTCAACTTGAACACAGGAATTACCCCTGCAGTGACTGGAATTTGCAATCTTGCATGAAAATACTGTTTTAAACAATCTGGGAGGCATGGTACTGTACTTAAAACCCATGTAGCAAACTTTTCTGCAGGAATTTGAACTTCCAAGCTTGAGATGCCACTATCCCATACATTCAAACCACTGTCAATTTTGGCACATGATGAGATGGCTGATAGTACCAAATGATTCAAATCTGGTGGACTAAGACCTACTTTGCCTTCAGAGTGTTTCAAACTTCTACAATCGCATGACATAAACCAACACATCAGAAGAAGCAGAAGTACATGACTGGGAAGAAGTGACCCATTTATTTTACAATCAGCATCATTATATTCAAACTCCAAATTGAGAGGCACATTGGCTCTTCCTATTGTGGAATGCAATACGCTGAGAAGCATATTCAGTGACATAGATGCAGACATCCTTGCACAGCACTTATTATAACCTCTCACAAATTCAACCCAAGTTATTCCCTCTTTAGCAGGCACAAAAAATTGGTCGACTATGGATGAACCCAAGTGATCTAACAGTACCGGGAACAATTGGGGCATGCTGCTTGCATCACTTTGACCTTTGTAAGCCAAACTTAAGCATTGCTGAAAACAATATGTTTCATGTCAGAAATCAGAAAGAAGAAGATAAAACACTGAATGAACATAAGAATTATGGTGGACACACTAGAGCTTTATAAAAGAAAGATAGTAAGTAACCTCACAACAACCTCTTTTTCTCAAATCTTGGTCAGTGACAAAACCTTTGAACACTTATTATTCCACATCTTTCCACCTCGAACAAAATTGAACTATAATTCAATTTAATTAAATTAGCTCACTATGTCCCCATAGAGACGAATTTACCGGTGGCCAAGATTAAATTCCTAAAATACATTTGGCCACAGCATAATTCCACCACCAATAAACCTTCGAATGAACGCAACAAAAAGCAGATATCATGTCTTCTACGCAGACTTGCACTTGTAGAGTAACCAGTAATGATTCATTGCATTTTATGGAATATTCAGGCACTCAGATCTTCCCAAGATATATTAACAGGACAATATAAAGAATAACGAATAAATCAGGAATTGTTATCTGAAGCCGCAAGCATCAACTTAGAGAAGTTGCTCTGAGTCCTTTTTCTTCTTTTGGGAATGCCTGCTTGATTTAGCAGATTTCTGAGAAACCAAGACTATCTTAACATTTTTATGATCAGTTACTGTGACTTACTTTCATTAGAATTGGGTAATTCCGTACTTCCAGAAAAGAAAAGAAATACATTAAATTGAGACTTCAGTAAGGTTTTTCAGTACCTGTAAATTTTCAAGGGGAATGGCATTTGTTTCGGGATTAGCAATCTTGGAAAAAGCTTTCCGAAGCATAGGAAGAGCACCTGTGGAAGTTGCTTCGTTTTCCACCTCCCGTTGTTCCGTCGAAACGTTCTGCTCCGTCGAACTGGATGCTCCCATCGTTTTGCTTTGTCGAATCGTCTGGCCCCTTCTCAATGAAATCTTCCCTTTGCTTTTCGTCTCCTTCTGGGAACTGTTGCAATCTGTGGAGCCTGGCCCAAAAAAGTAATCAATTAATTAAAAGGACAAAAAAAAAAGGATAGTTAAACGATGACGTTTTATGACCTATCAGATTGGGTATCGAAATTTGTCTAAAGGGGCCGAAATGCCAGATTGTTTTTAAAAAAATTTTAAAAAAAGGGCTAGATCCAATCTGATTCAATCAGAACAATAACATTTTGAAAAAAAAAATTAACGTGAGTTAAAAATTTTTATATGGAGTTTTTTTACATTTTTATTATTAATTTTTTTACTTTAATTAATTAAAATATATTTTTTAATTTAATTATATGCATGATATTATTAAAAATTATTTATTTATTATTTTTTAACTAAATAATAAATAATAAATATATAAAAATTATATTTAAGTCTAATTTATATTTAATTAGTATTTTATTTTTGATTTATAATTTTCAAATAGTTGGAGCTATATTTGTAGCATTGGGCTCCCCCTCATTGTGGGCCCAAAATGTGTCAAATTAGTTATTAAGGTTGAAACAAATTAAAATAATTTTTTTATTTTGTTTCATAATTTTTTAAAAATCAATAATCTGTCAATTTATGTACTATTAAGATGGCTCTAATTGTATTAAAATGATATCTTATGTAGTTATTGGCTCAATTAGTTATTAAATTTAAAAAATTTAAATTAAGATCTAAATCATTTTAAGAAAAAATTATGAAAAAGAAAATATAATAGAGCAATTAATAAAACCAAGAGGTTATTGTGTGATGCAATCTTAATATAATGAAAATTATTTTAGTAACATTTATGTTGAGGAATTTATTTAAAATATGAGGGTAAATTTAGATGTAATTTTTTATACTTTTATTATTAAAATTTTTAATTAAAATATAATAAATATTTAATTATCTGTTAAAAGATATAATAAGTGTATAATTTAATTAAAAATTTATATAATTATCTGTAAAAATTATAATTTTGTTATATTTTAATCAAAAAATTTGATAATAAAAATATAAAAAATATAAGTAATTATTTATAAATTTCTTGTTAAAATATTTATGAGATAAACATAAAAGAGTAGATACTGTACAAACTTGAAGACTAACTTAAAACCTTGAATAATATTGGAGGTACAAATTATTAATTTAACCAATATATAGCACACACGCACACTATATAAAGAATTTGTCTTGTACGCTAAGTGGCCCCTTGGTTATAGCTATCGGCACTGGGAGCCCTCCGGCACGGCATCAGTTATCGGAAAGTTAAAAATGCCGCCGGCGAAGAGGGGCAAGGCGAAGGTTGACAAGAGTGAACCAACGCAATCTGCAAAAGCTAACAATTTGCCATCTTGTATTCGGTCCATGACTCCTTCTTCCGTTGCTATTACCATCCACGCCAAGCCCGGTTCGAAAACCGCTTCCGTAACAGGTACCTCTCTCTTTCTTTCCTTTTTGTTAGTATACATGCAATTTCGTGTGCTTTGGATTTAGTTCCTAATCATTATAGAATTGTAGATATCAGTGATGACGCAGTAGGAGTGCAAATTGACGCACCGGCCAGGGATGGAGAAGCAAATGCTGCGCTTCTCGATTATATTAGCTCCGTAAGCTCTTCTTTTGTTAATTGTTTTTCTAGTTTATTTTCCCTGAGTTCGATTCAGTTTATATCTTGGAAAAACGAAAATTTACTGGGGAGAGATGGCGAAGCCCTAATATTGAGTCAGAGTCAACTGTTGCATATTGCATATGAATTTCCAGTGTTAGATGTTAAAATTTGGGGTAATGTTTTCTTTTTTTTCTAAGAAAGTTCGGGAAATTTTATTGCTATGGTGGAAACAGGGATTAGTGTTGTAAGTATCAAAAATTTGTGTAGTCATATTCTAAAGATTAGTACTGTAAGAGCTTCATATACATAGTTGATTAAATTCTTCTTCATATTGGTTTATCTAATTTTATGTCAGAATCAGTAATGCCTTTGTACCTGCTTGGCTCGTTGCTTCATCCTTAGATTGTCTAATTTTGGTTTATCTGCCTTCTGGAATTATGCTTGTACCAAAGCTGTGCAAAGAAATGGGCGACCTTTATTATATGCTGATAATCTGGTGCTGCCTACTTATGTTTCCCTCTTAGAAGATTGTCAAATGTCAAGCTTGCATCTCTTGGTCTAATGATCCACAATACAAACAATCAAAAGGACCTGTTTCAGAGTACAATCATTTTTCTGAGTTTGAGAGCTGAGACATTATGTTCCTGCTTTTCCTGGATTGAAATACATTTGTTTTATATGGTTACTGGAAAGAAGAATTCTTTTCTGATGCTCTACTATTTGGTTGGTCTCCGAAAAAAGGTTCAATGGATTGTGATTTCCTTATACAAACACAGCAAAAGTGAGGATGAACATGGAACTGAAACAAATTTGGAATTTTCTACTTCCTTGATCTACAAATGTTTCTTTGAATTGACTCGCGCTTTTGTTAATCCCTACAGTACTTTTTATAAAAAATAAAGATTATAAATTTAAGAAAGCCCATCTAATCATCTTTAGAGGGACCTTTGTACAGTTCATGCTTGCACTTGTAGATTATAAAAGTTTGCATATTGAAGACACTGAAACTTGTCTTTAGAGAAAAAGTGATACCTCATCATTTTGAAAACTGTAAATTTACTGTGAATAATTCTGCTGATATTGTGTCGAAGAGTTTTACCATTGCATTCTATAGCAACCATGTAGTTCTAAGAAAGCATTTTTCATAGTCCAGCTCTATGTCTTATTTTTTATTCTGAATTAATAGATAGATTATTTCAAATTACTGGCTGCATATGTTCCCAGGAAATTCTTGCTTGTGGCTATTAATGATGGATTATTGTGTCAGAGTTGTATGCAGAATTTCACTTCGAAATAAAAGCAAGATTAAGTTGTTATTGATTGAAATTCCTCCTCCCCTCCCCCTCCCCCTTCCCACCCCCCCCCCCCCTCCCCCCTCCCCAAAAAAAGACAAAACACCCCCCCTAAAGAAAAAAAACTATTGATTTCTCATGGAAATCAAGTTATATTCCTGGTGGGTAGCATTAGTCACTTTAAGGCTAGTATCATGGATTTTAATAACGTTTTAATGAAACCTTATTCAGCATGAGTGTCCAATTCCTTCACATGTGAAGGCAAGCACCCATGTGGTAGATATGGAAATGATGTCTATATTTCTTTAGACGTGTGGATAGGATGGTTGTGGGATGATACTCCTTAGTTTGTAGTGATCGTCGACATTTCACTTTGGATTTCTTGTGGTTGGATATTAATGTAATTAGCTTTACATGGCAACCTTTTCTACTTATGTATTGTATCACCCCCCCCCCCCTACTTGGTTTCCTACACACCTTACGGAGCATATTTTATGTGCTTATATTTTTAGCGTAATTATTGTTAACAAATCAATCTAAACCGTAATATTCTTCGGGTGACTACAGGTTTTAGGAGTAAAACGGAGACAAGTATCGATAGGTACTGGTTCCAAGTCTAGAGATAAGACAGTCATTGTGGAGGACGTTACTATGCAGTATGTTTTTGATGCTTTGGATAAAGTCTCAAAAGACCAGCGATGAGCAAAATACGGTTATTGTCGTTGAAACATGATACATGTTGCTGCTTGATTACCATTTACCACACAATAAGTGAAGCTAGATGCTGGGATCATTTATTTTCCACTCAGAAGTATTCACTACTGATGCCATGGATCATGTGAAACCAGTATGTGTTTTTTACTTCACCTGGCTTGTGTGTAGATTTCTGTAGGTTATATGTGTAGGTGAATGTTTGAATGACTTATTACGTGCATTAAGCTTTTTGTCTCTCAAGAGTTGAGAATACCATATATAAGTTATAACCTTGTAATCTATCACTTTAACGCAAACACAACTAGCTAATGCAAAACAGTACTTCTAAAAATAAATATTCCCTCCTCTTTTATGTTATAATTTTATCTTACTTTATTCCATGGGCTTATATGGCACCCCCAATGCAAGTGTCCTCCTAAAGCCTGGTGTCATGTTTGGTAGAGGAAAAAACATTTTTTTAAGGGAATAGAAAAAAATAATAAAAATGAGAATAAAATAAAATTTTGTGACTTAAAATTACATTTGGTATGATATAAATAATAATAATATTTTTTCATTTTAAAAATAATGTAAGAATATAAATAAACAAATAAACAAATAATCAAAATACTCTTATAAAGTCTAAAAGAATATTAAAAAATTAATTTTTGCTAATTTAAATTTAAGTTAAATATACTTATAATTTTATTTTAAATTTTAAAATTATTTTAAAAGGCTAAGGGCCAACAATTTTAACTACATTAAAAAATTATAGTTTAAAATAAATTCAAAATCTAAAGTGTTTCAAAATAACAAATTACTTTCATTTGAAGCAAAATAATATTTTTTCTTTATATTTTTCTTGGTAACTTTTCTTACCAATTTAAATAGAATGAATATTGGCACAAAAAATATAGGAAAAAATTGATTAGGCATTCCTTTTCCATCTTATCAAGTACTCTTTTTTTTTTTTACCATTCCCCTTTTCTTCTCTCACCTTCTGCTTCCATTGTACCGAACATACTCAAGGGTTATTCCTATTTGCACATCCAGAGTGAGAGATAAAACAAAATAAATTATTACATAAATCAACCAAAAAGTCAAAAACAAAGGGTGTTTCAGTTATGGAAAAAAAAATGTATACTTTAATTTTGTTTCGGAGGCGTATTAATTAGGAAATGGGGTTGGGAATGTACTTACCAAACAAGACGCAAGAAAAGCTATACAGTTTATTATTCAATAGGATATTATTTTTAAGAATTAAATTTAGATATAATTTTTTATATTTTTTATTAAATTTTTTAATTAAAATATAATTCGTATATAATTTTTAAATTAAAACATAATAAGTATATAATTTAATTAAAGATCATATGTTTATCAATAAAAATCTCACTTATTATATTATTAATAAAATATATACTTATTATATTTTGATTAAAATATTTAATAATAAAAATATAAATAATTATATATAAATTTTTCATATTTCAAACACTATAGTTTACCTTCTGGAGATAATAGCGTTAAATAATTCACGGTATTGAACAATAGAGGACAGACATAGTTATAAATTTCCTTTTTTTTTTTTTGGAGCAATGACATAGATATAAATTTCTTGAGTTCAGACTTCCATCAACTATCTGCGTGGTTTACTAACTCCCCGATCCGTTTATTAGATCCATCAAAGAAAGAGAACATTATTCGCAACTGTTGGATGGAGGCGCAACATTAGTTTCTATCACGGTTATAATGTGTTTCGTAATTTGTAGTATAGTCTTTTAGATTTTTATTTTTAAAAAAAGTATGTTAAAAATTAAAAATATATTCATTAATTAAGTTAAAGATCTCTTCCATTAAATCAATTATCCATTTATTTCTACCTAATAAATGTTGTATTTGGTTTTACTTAACAAATATGACATTGTAAGACTCATATGTTGTGTAAAATTAAATGAATTATTTTGATATAATTTGATATTGTATAAATGAGATGATGCACAATAATTCCTCCTTCAGAATCCAAGATGCCTATTAGAGCAGGGCAGCTTGCGCCACCCAGGTGATCTCTTTCTTTAGCCGCGAGAATTCGGAATTAATGGAGCAGATTCCATTAAAATTGCCCTACTATTTTAAGATGAAAAGATTATATACGAAAGTCTGAAGGTAAAAATATTTATATTAAAAAATTTTAAATTTTAAAATTATTTCAAAAAATTTAATAACTAAAAATTTAAATTATACACAAAAATTATAATTTAAAATTTTAAGTTAAAATTTTTTATTTTTAAAATTTTTAAAATAATTTAAATTTAAGATCTATCAATATAAATATTTTAATTTAAAATATTTAACTTTTTTTTTGGGGTAAAATCCTAACATGATTATTGAAAATTTCAAAGAAATGATAAACATTAAATTCATGCAATCGTTTATGTCCTAGCATTTAAGACCTCCGGATGAAATCATATTTTCTGTCGCGTCCTTAGCCTATTTAACCTTAGCCAGCCATTCGACCAAACAGGGAAAAAAAAATGTAAGTTCTAATAGATGAAGGAGAGGGAAGAATGTGGCCGAGAGAATAAGATATTTAAAAAAAAAAATCAAAGTAGAATTGTAAAAGTAAGAATTGAAGTCTTAATATGAAAGACATGTTAGATTTTAACTAATGCTATATGAACTATAAGCTAACTAATAATGGTTATTTAATTCAAAATCACAGGATTACATCTGCGTTAAATTAGTGGTTAATATGTCTTGGAGAAATAATTAACTAAATTCGTCCGTGCTCAAAATATTTTTATTTTGTTATTGGTTAATATGTGTTTCTAATTTCTTGAGTTCAAAAAATTGAGATCACAACTGCAAAAGAGAAGTTGTCCAATCCAAGTGAATGTATTTATTTTTATATATCTGCTCAAATTCTGCTAATTATTAATTTTTAGAACTTTACTAGTGACTATATATATATATATGTGAGGATAATGCATCTAAATCAAGGTCATTAAATTTAGACCAAGTTTCCTAAAAAAAATTGTGCATATTTTGTTAAATGTCAAGTTTATACCAGCCAATGAACTATAGTTCATAGTATTTACTGACACTTTAATTTCATTCACCTCTCAAGTTAATGACCTAAATTTTTAACGTAAAACAAATATTTTCATTCACTAAAAATTTTAAAAAAATCAATTGAATTAAATTTAATAAAACTGGGTTTAACAAATGTATTTTTAACTTAAAATTTTTAATTTTATATTATTAAATTTTTAATTAATAATTATAAATTTTTTAGAAAAATATTAAAATTAAAGCAAGTAACTGTCAAAATCTGTGAGATTTTACATTATTAGTAAATTATTTGTTAGAGATGAGATTATTTATAATTTGAAGAGAGGGAGAGCGCCACGTCCCGGCAAGGGAGAGAGGAGAAAATAATGACAGAACAAAAAAACAAAAGTAAAAAAGGAGATATTTATAGGGACATGGATAAGTATAAATAGTGACCGGCTTGATGGTGTCGGGTTTTCGCCGTATATTGAGATAGATAGAGAGGCGTTCATTCCTTGTTCGAAGAGGAGGTGGTGGTGGTGGTGGTACGTGATTGATCGGGTACGATACTTGTTCGATTTGTATCTCCATCTCTCGCTTCCTGATTCCGATTAGGGTTCGATCTCCTCTCTATCTATTTTTTCTCTTATGCCCTTTTGTCTTTATCCTTCTGATAAACTTTTCTCAGAAGGACAACTGTCAAGGTAATTAATAAACAAATAAGCTCGGTTTTTTTTTATTGTTTTCCCTGTCTTTTAATTTGGCGAACACAAATTTGAATTTCAGCCGATGCAATCCTAATGCATTGTGCATTGTTCATATCCATCGTAAAATTTGTTGAAGCAAACCGTAACCAGGAATTATTTTCTTTGTTGTTTTTGAATTTGTCATATTTTCGTTTTCTTTGTGAGTTTTGATGTAGACTTTTTTTATCTATGATACATTGAACAACTTGTTAATTCTTTGCTACCCATGTTGATTTATATATATATATATATATATATATTGATTCACAATGCAGTTTTAAACTTGTGTTTTCACCATTTGGATATGTAGGGTAGGGATTATAGCAAGTCATAGATGAGTTTGGTGGGGGCAGAAAGCTCAGAAGAGGGTACAGGGCATGCAGAGCCTCCCGATCCTGATATTCTTGAAATTGATCCAACTTGTCGCTACATTAGGGTAATGTATTTGTTCAATCTTCTTCTATCTTCTAAAGTTAATTGCACCTTGCTTTTGGCTTCAGCTTCAGTTGTTTACCCTGTTATCCTTCCACTAAACTAAAGCTGCTTTTTGCATCCATGACAGTATAAAGATGTGCTTGGCAAAGGTGCTTTCAAGACATGGTATCATCGTTTTTGCTTTAATAGTAATATTGTTGTTTCAGTTTTTATAGCAGTACCAGACCTGTAATTCAATGGCTTCCATAATTTGTGATCAATCAGTTATAAGGCATTTGATGAAGTCAATGGAATTGAAGTGGCCTGGAACCAGGTTCGGATTGATGAAGTGCTACAGTCACCAGGTGACTTAGAAAGGCTCTATTCAGAAGTGCATCTCCTAAAATCATTGAAGAACAATAACATAGTAAAATTCTACAATTCATGGATTGATGATAAGCACAAGACTGTTAACATAATTACTGAATTGTTCACCTCGGGTAGCCTCAGACAGTATGTTTACTTCTATTTGTAAATCTATTTAAGCTCTTTTAGCACTTTATTGTGAAATCATCTTTTTTTAGTGGATGTGATGAATGATTTAGGTATCGGAAGAAACACAAGAAGGTTGACATGAAGGCAGTTAAAGGATGGGCAAGACAGATTTTAATGGGTTTAAACTACCTCCACGGTCACAACCCACCCATTATACATAGGGATCTGAAGTGTGATAATATATTTATCAATGGAAACCAAGGTGAAGTTAAAATTGGAGATCTGGGGCTGGCAACTTTCTTGGAACGGACTAATGCTGACAGTGTAATTGGTATTTTCTTCTGTTTCCCACCTTCTTATTCTCCTGTTAATGTTTCTTGATGCTTTGTTTAGTTAAAACTTAAACAGTAAACAAAATTTTTATTTCAACAAATAATATCGTAACCAAAATTATTTTATTTATTTTTACCCTCTTTACATATATGTGATCCTGGTAGGAACCCCTGAGTTTATGGCGCCTGAGCTGTATGATGAAAATTACAACGAATTGGCTGACATATATTCTTTTGGAATGTGCATGCTTGAGATGGTGACTTCTGAGTATCCTTACAGTGAATGTAGAAACTCAGCTCAGATATACAAGAAAGTTTCATCAGTGAGTATCATGTACTTAATAATTTTTTTATCCATAGGCGCTATTTTGTCGCATAATATTTGACTCCTCAGGGTATAAAGCCTGCTTCTCTTTCTAAAGTCAAAGATCCAGAAGTGAAATTATTTATTGAGAAATGTCTGGTCCCAGCACCTCAAAGAATGTCGGCAAAGGAGCTTTTGATGGATCCTTTTCTCCAAGTGAATGGTTCAGTAAGAAATCGTCCTCTCTCATTACCAGATATTGTTATTCCCAAATTTGGAGCCTTTGGAGATCGTATTCTGATGTCAGAAGGTCCTGCTACTCAACGTAATAGATCCAATTCTTTGGATCTTGATGAATCTTGTGAGGTACCTGTTATCACAGTATATGATAGTTCTTCTGATTATGCTTTGCATTCTCCATGCGTCGAGATACGAAGGTTGAAGAGAGGTGATATTTTCTCTCTAAAAGGTGACGAAAATGATGAGAACTCTGTATCAATAGTTCTTCGGATAGCAGATCAAGGCGGTCAGTATTAGTGTTATTTAGCTACTAGCTCAGTTCTATTATTTTTTTTAATATATAGATGGAATTTACTGAGAAAAAGAAAATAACTACTACAAGAGAGTCTAATCTCCAGCAATAAACACCACATACCAGTAAAAACTGGATGTTCAAAAGAATTTATGCTCCCAAAACCTCTGAATTTAATAATCAAGAAACAATCAAGACTGGCTATCCAATGCTCATTAAAGATGCCAAAAAGTCTATTTCATATCTGCCCTACCACATAGTAGGAAAAAAGATGATTAGTTGTATCTTGATTCCAACAACAGACCACACAAGCGTCCAGTTATTTGTGTTAATTCTATTGTCTGCCATAAGTAGACTTTAGAGGGAGCAACCTTCTAAAAAGACTTACACAGAAAAATAATTTCTACGTTTAATAACTATGTTATGAATTTATTGGCCAAATGATGTATACTCTGCATTTGAATGCAGGGCGGGCAAGAAATATTCATTTCCTATTCTACCTTGATAGTGATACTGCCATCTCAGTTTCAAGTGAAATGGTTGAGCAACTCGAACTTGCAGATCATAATGTAAAATTTATTGCTGAGTTAATAGATCTGCTATTGATGAACTTGGTTCCCAGCTGGAAACCTTGCGTAGACGTTACTCATTTGGTTTTGCAAAGTTGTAAAAGAACTATTGTTCGACAAAAAGACTCTGGATTGGCAAAACAAAAACAAATCTCAGAAGATTCTAGTCTAAATGTGGCTGAAGATGTAGGTCCCCCACATTCACTTGGAAGGTCATCTGCAAAAGTAAACCATTATCACTTTAATGAGGTTTTATCTCATGCCAGCATTGATCTTCAAAGTGCAACCAAGACAGATGATTTGTGTTCTGAGATTTCATTTGCTTCAGCAATATCTGACATTAACAATAAAAGGTTATCTTTAGTTTCATACTTGTCTGCTGAGTCAGGGTTTACTGACTTTAACTTACCTAGAGTGACAGGAGGGAGTGAATCCTCATTTGCATCTGTAATGGGGGAATCGCCTGATTATTATAGGAGTAAGGTTTCAGACTTGGGAAGCTATGATATGTTGAGCTTCTCTACCCATCCTAATAGTGTTTCCTCTTTATCTGATCCGGAGGATGAGTTGAGAATAGAGTTGGATATGATTGAACAGAAGTATCTGGAGGCAATTAAAGAAATATCCAAAATAAGATCACAAGCCATCATGGAGACTAAAAGGAGACTGTCACAGAAGAAGATCATCCAATCATAGGATAATTTCACTATTCTTTTTAGTTAGCATGTGTCTTTTGTTCATATCTTTGCAGTGACAAGTGTAAATATTACATTTTGGATAAAAAACCATTGTTCTTGATTCATTATTCTTGGTCGTGACTATTGGCATTTCTAATATCATCATAATCCATTTCAACTTACTTATTAATAATGAGCTATTGCACCTGGTCTCTACAGATTTATATTCTATCTTTGCTATCTGTAACCATTAAAATTTGAACAATAATCCAATTTTGCTTGTTTGAACCTCTTAGGAGGAAAAAATGACATATGAGATCCAGTTCGTAGTATGATTCAATTCAAAAATTATGAATCAATACTTTTATCAATTTAATATTCAATCTAATCTTAAAAATATTAGTTTTTAGAGTGTTAGAAAAAAAATATAATATTACTTTAAATTAAAGGATTAAATTAAAATAAAAATAAATTAAGAGATCTATTAAAGAAGAAATAAAGATTGAAACTTTATAGAAAACTTTTTAATCTAAGTTGAGTTACTAACCTTTGATGATCTTTAGGATTTTCTCAAAATTTTCTCATTATTTTCATTTTCATCAAGACCTTATTCTGTAATCTCCAACTCTTTTGGGTCTATTTTTATATGCAAACCCTCACCTTCCATGACACTGCACACAACCAAAATCACTATATATAGTGAAATTGAAAAACCCCATTATAATTTAATAACACGAAAATGTTCCACTTCCTTCAAATGTTAACAAGTGGCACTTTGAATTGCTAACAAGTAGTTTTTTAGAGATCTTTCAGGTACTTTTATTATTAAATTATAATTTATCCAATTTTATAAACCCAAATGAATTTAAAATTGATATGATTTAATTATATTTATATTGATTGATTGATTTATTTATTTATTTATAATGATTAATCATTATGTTTGAAATTCCCGTAATTACAATTATGTTTGATTAAAATTCGTAATTACATATTAAATACTTGGTATTATTAAAAAAACATTATTCCTAATGAAGGCGGATTGATCTCAATTAAATTGTGTCTTAATTAGTTTAATTAGTATTTTAGATTTTATCAATTAGTATTAACTCTATTTCTATTCAAATAAAAGTATTACCTCCTTCAAACTTAAATTTTAAGGGGACTTTATATACTTAGTTCAATTCTTACCAAGCTCTTTTCTCCTTCTCCAACTTTTTTTCGAGTACTCATGCCCGATTTGTGAAAAACCAAAAAAAAAAAAAAGTGTTTTCAAAATCTTTTAAAAATAAATAATTATAATAAGTGGCGCTTTGAATTACTAACAATTAACGTCGCAAGGATTTTTTACTTACTTTCATCATTCAATTATAATTTACTTGATTTTATTTAATATAATTGAATTTGAATTTGATATGAGTTAATTATATTTATGTTGATTGATTGATTTATTTATAATGATTAATGTTTTTGTTTGAAATTCGTTTAATTACAATCATATTTGCTTAAGATTCATTAATTACAAATTAAATTGTGTCATAATTAATTAAATAAATGCTTTAAATTTTATGAATAATTATTAACTCCATTTCTATTCAAATAAAAGTATTTAAAAAAACTCTTGATAATAAATACTCCTTACATTTCAAAAAAATTTAAGTTTAAAATAATTACACAATAATTAAATAAGTTATTAAATAGCCTGAATTGTAGAAAATTATATCTACATTTGATTAAAATAACCTTAAGTGAAGGAATTAATTAATATATGCAGTAGTTGAATATTTAGTGAAGATAATAAGAGTAAATTGTAGAAAAAGTAATTAATACTCTCTTAAAATTCTAAAATGATAATTATCTTAAATAAAAAAAATCTTTAAAACATCAATTATTTTGAAATAGAAGGAATAATTCTAACAAATGATGTTTTGAATTACTAATAAGTGGCATTTCAGAGATTTTCTACTTATTTTCACTATTAAATTACAGTTTATTTAATTTTATTTCATGCAAATGAATTTAAATTTGATATGATTTTATTATATTAATGTTGACTGATTGTTTTATTTATAATGATTAACCCTTTGTTTGAAATCCCCTTAATTATAATTATATTTTATTAAAATTCCTTAATTACAAACTAAATGCTTTACATTATTAAGAAAGCATTATTCCTAATGAATGTAGGTTGATCTTAATTAAATTGTGCCATAATTGATTAAATTAGTAATTCAAATTTTATCAATCAATATTGACTCCATTTCTGTTCAAATAAAGGTGTTGTAAAAATATCTTGAAAATAAATCATTCTTATTTTCCCAACAAAAATTTCCGATTCAAAATTTGTCTCCTCCAAATTTTTAAAAGAGCATGTTTTTGTCATTTTATATTTTTTAACCAAAAATACCTTCAAGGATATTATTGAATTTGTTGTTAGACATATCTCTCGTAAAATGTTCATATCTATAAAGTCAATTTATTCTAAAGTCTTGCCATATTTAAAATAATGTTTATGTTTATTGATAATGTCTTTAAAAACTTATATTGTTATGGAAAATAAAAATTATCAATTTTTTGAAAATTAGTTTAATTATAGTATATCTTTTAATTTTATGAGAGATTTATGTATATTTCACAATATATGATAAGACCGTCTAATTAAGCAATATCTCAAACAAGTGAAAAAAAATTAATTATGTATATCTCTTCCATTCCCATATACTAATTCAGTGTCCTAATTAATAATTTTCAAGTGAAAAGCATGATCCTAATGCATTTCATGAAAAGAAGGATGTGCAAATATCTCAAAATGTTATTAAAAGGATAAAACCTGTGGTTGCAAAAGAATCTCCCAGAGTGTTGGTGGACATATTATTTATTCTTTCCTAAACTCAGCATTTATAAAGTATTTTGGATTTATATTTTCTATCAACAGTTGGGTTGAAATTAAAACCTCGTCCATTTTTTAAATGTATTTTAATGTAGCTTCAAGTCCATACACTCCTCTGTATGATATTGGCTCCCAAGAGGTCAAGGTTATTAAAGATGAATGTCATAAGGAATTATATGTCAAAAAATTCCACATCTGCATCCAAAGGTAAACGTATATTTTACAAGAATAACTTGTAATAGTATAACTTAAATAATGTTTTAAGAAAATTTATCGTTTGTAACTTTCTCAGATGTTGTTACAGTTAATTTAGAAGATATTTTTAACAGCAGTTTTGTGATACTACCAAAAAGTTACCCTTAAATAATATGGCAGTTGATGAAATCAACACTATTAATGTCAGAGGTGTGATATGAAAATTTGTGAATAATTGTTGACAATTGTTAATGCAATTTCATATACATGACAATAAGCTAACTATCAATATGTATTTAAAGTTTGATACCATCTTTTACATTTTTCATTAAAATAGTATTTACATATTTTCACCAGTCAAAGCTATTTGTCATAGTTACTTATGGCATGCTATAGCAAAATGCAAATTATAAAACATAATTATTTTAATTTTTTAGCAAAATCATATTAATATTGATAGTGATGATTCCATCACTCGACATGTTGATTGCACAGCTATAGAAGAAGCACAATTAAGAAGGACGAAGATTGTTTGTGATAAAAAGACCACTCATCATAGTCCTATACTTAAAGGTATTTTAGCACTTCTTCGTTAAATTATTCTTTCTTTTTGTGAAAGGTGGCATAATAAGGCATAATAACAAAGCTCTTTTCTCTATTATAAAAATCTACAACAAGAAACAATATTCTGGTTGTTCTGTATTTTCTCTTAATGATGTGAAATTTAATACTTCTATTCATTTTTTGCCCACCTTGAAAACCAAATGCCACTTTTCGTGGGTCTTTTATAATTAGTTGTTATGGTATATGTTGTAACATTCTCCCAAAAATTAAAAATAAATAATTAAAAGATAAAGATTAGTGAATAACTTTAATTTATTTGAATTATTTGTGTTGGTTTATTAAATTATAATTTATTCTGAATTGTTTGTTATTTGTGTAAAATTTTCAATAAATCCATGTATATTTATAAAATATAAAAATAACTAAATAAAATTATTTTGAGGGTCAATAAATTAATTTTAATTCACCAAAAGTCATATTTCGGGTACTCTTGGGGTACAAATAAAAAATAACCACAAATTTAGAAAAAAACTCGTATTTTTCACAAAGAATCAAAATGTAATTTTTATAAAATTAAAATTTAGGAAAATTGAAACTTATTTTAAGACAATTAAAGGACTCAGAAAGCAAGTAGAAAAGCTCTAAGATTTTAATTAAAAAAATCCAAACTAAATTAGCCCAAGTTTATTTAATTTAAAGAATCCTTAACTTATAAGGAATCTTTTAGACTTTTTGATCTCAAAGGGATCAAATTGGTCTTATTACAGGGAGCATAAAGGACCAAGGTTCGGCAACGAGATAAGGAAGGAAGAGTAATGAGAGAAAAAGGAAAAAATAATACAATAATACAAGATTTTGTGACTTCCCTTTTAAGCCAATCACTTGGTTATATAAAAAGAAGAAGAGGGAGGCTAAGGAGCCTGAAGAATCAGAGGAGAGAAAGAAAGGGCATTCTAGAGAGAGAGAGTGCAAGAAAAAATGAAAGAAAGTATAATTTTGATAGAAAATTAAAGAATTTGAAGAAAATTCAAGGTAAGACATATTTGCTCTTGCATATGTGGAGTGGAAGCTTTGGTTTTAAGTTGATATTGTCTTCTTCTTCTTCTTGTGGGGATTTATGGAAGGCACTATGTCCATGGGAGAAAAGGGGAGGTCTCAAAAAGAGCATATTTTGGTCTTAAAGCGCAAAGTTAAAAGAAAACTTTGTACAAAATTTAAAATTGAAAAAAAATAGAAATTTAGGGGTTTCCTTTAAAATTAAAACTTTGGGTATTTTGATTGAAATGTTTAAGTATTATATATAGATCTAGTATGGGAAAAAAAATTTGGCATATTTTATATTATGCTATAGTTGGTTAAAATTTATCCCTAAAAGCTATAGTTTTTATTAATTTTTTTGTAATTTGATCAAATAATGTTGGATTGCCTTGATTTTTGGATATGTTATTGTTAGTATGTTAAAGTAGCAACATTATTTATTTCATGGTTAATTTTAAGCTATTATGAGTCATAGTGAAATTTTGGAGAATTGAGGGGTTGGACAATTTTGTTGGGACTTGATACTTGCAACATGGTAAGTGTAACACCTTAACCTCTAGCTCATACCCAGCGTGCCCTCTTACTCATATACATATGCGGAACTCACAAGGGAGATAAACTCTCTACCTTATGCTTGCTTTTTCTATGGCACTATGTGTGGGTAGAGATCCACTTTAGAAGTAACATGGACCGGTTGAGCTCTCTCTATGGTTCCTCATGCTCAAGTACTCTATTGAGACTTATTTCAATCCCTACTATATGCTTAGAACTCATGGAAAGCAAAAAGGGATTGGAGACATGCATTTTCGCTAGTGGCAGATTTTGCTTCTTTTCTGGGCTAACTTTGGAAATTCATAACTAAATGCAGAAAAATCGTATCTACATGATCTGGGTCAATATAGAAAGTTTGAGACGTCTACTTCATGCTAAAAATACTTAGAAGTCTCAATCTCTCACTCATTCTGCGTTTGACATCGAAATAGCTCACTGGTCAGAGGGGGCTTCTTTGCTGTCACAGTTTACTGATATGGACTTTGAAAATGTCTAACTAATTCCACAAAAATCCAATGCTCATAAACTCTATCTCTATGGAAAGATGTGGATGTTAGCTAGAGGAAAAAAATATCTCCAGATCAGTCCACCAAACCAATTCCCCGGAAACCGATGAAACAGTACCTCGGGTCTGGTTGGGGGTCTGATTCTGGGCAGGAACTTCGAAATTGCATAACTTCCTCTCTGGACCTCTAAATGAGGTGCTTCCAGTTCCTACAAGTCACTGTGACCCTCTAGTTTCTGTGTATAAAATTTTGTAGCCATTGGACTACGTTTGCCCCTCGGATGACATGATTTCAAATCTGACCAAATGAACAATGAATTTCAATATTCCGAATTTCTGATGTCAACTTTGGATGCTCATAGAAAATGCTATAGACCTCTAAATGACATGAACTCTAGCTTCCCAAAAAGCTCTAAACATACTCTAGTTCCATGTCAAATCTCATGGCTAGAAGAGGTCATATGGCTATTCTATGACATCATGTGCAAAATGGCCTTTTCTTGGCCAAAAGTGTGGCTAATAGGGTCCAATCTTAAATTTTCTACTTCTATGACTCTTTGAGCACATGAGAAAGCTTCTATCGGAGCTATCAATCATGCCTCAAGTGTCTAATAACTCAGATTGGGGAAACTCACTACCCCATGCCCACTTATGCACCCATATATACTAAGCTACCATTGGCTCTTTCTCATTCAACCATGCTATTTCATTCATCATAAAGCTCATTCTCATACATTCATGATTAATACATACATTGTCTTACAATATTTGTACATGCTACATCATTTACATCTCATGTACAAGTTACATATACAATGTAGTACAAAACTATACACTTTTCTTCATCTCTATCCCTAGCCTCATGCTTGTTGGTGGTTGCTCCCATCTCTTATCTCACTTGGGCCACCTGACATGGTTGGATGGTGGAGAGGGAGGGTGAGATTCGGAGAATCTCAGTAGTTCAACTCTCATTCAAACATACATATATTGCATGCAACAAGTCTCATTAAGCATGTATGGCATGTTAGCATGTAAAACATGATAGAAAACGTTTAAACATGTGAAATGGCCATGGATAACATTCATGAGTTCGCTGAGTACTTGGATCGGCCTCACCCCTTCCCTTATGGCTTTTGGATTTGCCTTCCCATACTTTTAGAGGTACTTAGACTCACCCTTACTCTTTGGGAGTCAACCTCACTTTTAGGAGACATGGCTCAACCAACTTAGGGCTTCGGCTCATCCTCACCTTGGCTATAGGGTTATTGGCTTTCCCATTTCCTCAAGCAAACCAATCAAGCATTTAAAACATCATCTCAATCATATCACATAATCATGCTAACACACTTCTCATAGCTCATCTCATTCATACACACAAGCAAGACAATGTAAACATACAATTATGCATGAGAGAAAGTGGAGAGAACTACCTTTGCTGGCTATTTACTACTTGCTCTGTCAATGGTCTCCTCCCTTGTTGATTTCACAACAACTTCTAGATAGGAGAGTTCCCTCTTGAGCCTAACCACACAAAAGCATGGAATTAATACTTTACTACTCAATTCTTAAGCTAGGGATCACTTCTAAGCAGCTCTACTGAGCTTCTCACTCTAGGTTTCTTCCTCACTCTAGGGTCCATGAACTATCCCTCTCTTTCTCAACTCATAAGAAAGGGGAAAAGCAAGAAGAGAAGACTATCTACTTCTAATCTCTCTCAAGAATGGTTTCCCACTCTCTTTCCTCTAAACCAGACTCAAACCTAACCATTCCTAACATCTGAACCGTAGGAAAGAGGGGAAAAAGGGAGAGGGCCACATATGAAGAGGAAACCATGAGGATTCATACCTTTCTTGTGCTTTCCTCTTCTCTTCAGCTTCTCTCTCTCTCCTCCGCCCTTTGCTCTCTCCTAAGACGAGTTAGAGTCGGTTAGAAGAAGAAAGAAGAGATTTGGAAGCTTTTAAAAGTCAATTTCTCTTTTCCTCGCTTTTCTGGACCGCTCTCGCTACAGCGAGTTAGTGACCTCGCTACAGCGAGCTCGTGTCTGTTCCAGACTTTTGTCTTCGCTATGGCGTCGCTACGGCGAGATCGGGTCTATTCCAGACCTCTGCCTTCGCTAAAGCGCCGCTACGGCGAGCAACTCCCTGGTCTCTATATGGAATGCCATACTCGCTATAGCTAGGAACAATTTCACTACGGCGAGCAACTTACTGGTTTCTATATGGAATGCCGCACTCGCTATAGCTAGGGACATACTCGCTACGGCGAAGAGGCATTCTCGCTATGGCGAGAAACTTAGAAAATTCTCAGCTGTCCGAAAATTTTCCAGCTTCTCTTTCCTTTCCTTTTTCTCCCTTCTTTTTCTCTTTTCTTTTTCTGGGTTATTACAGTAAGTAGACATGTTGAGAATTTTATATATCAAATTTGATAATTTTTTAAGCTTTGCACAAATTTTATATGATTTTTTAAAATTCAATCAAATTTAAAGTCCAGTGCCAAACTCTTAAGTGAGAAAAAAATTGTTGTGTTGCACATATTTTATTGCTTTGAATTAAGACTTTATAGGAACCATTCATAGGTGTGCTTGTGGATATTATAGGAATCCATCAAGGTTAGATAGAGGCATGCATAATTTAATTACAATTTGCCTTAATCTCCTAATCCCTACATTTATTGATTGAATTCCCATAGTAGTCATTTAATTAGGAGTTCAATTATAGATAACTATTTTAAGAAATTTAACAAATTAAGATAAATATAGATACATAAAGTCATATATGTGAAAAAGGAAGATAATAAAAATTAAATAAATTAGTTAATAAAATATTGATTGCTTGCTATATGGACCTATATAGACTTATAACTTGACCCATAACATATATGGATATTAATTGTGGGCCTTATAACTGGATTTAGATGGAACTATATGAACTTAAAGCTAGGCCCATATAGACATATATGAACTTGATTATGAATCTTATGACTAGGCTTATATCAACCTTACGATTGATGAATTATAGACTAAGATTGTGTAAAAAACACTCAAAATATATAAGATATGGTAAAAGTACCAAGTTTCCTAAAGTATGCTATTTAAGATAACAAACATGTATTCATATTGTTGTATCTGCTTTCTTGCTATTGGCCTAAATTAAATTGCTTATTAAATTACCCATATTGTTGTTATCTAATTAAATGAGTTATGGGAGATATGATCATTTGGAAGGTAATTTCAGGACACAACATTCTTGAGAAGTTATAGGATTCTATGAGAGATAATATCAACTAAAAGTGGACCTTCTGAGAGGTGTGCTTTTAAGAAATGAGGGATGATCATTTAAGAGGAAACTTTTGATTGTTTTATTTTTGTGGACCCACTCTAAGGGTCCCATAGTAAGAAATATTTATAGCTTGGTAATCATGTTTCTTGTTTATTTATGTTATGATATATTATTGGATTATTATATTTTCATGGTATTAGATACAAATAATTTGAGCTTACATCATGGTTAGAGTTTCTTTTTTAACACTATTATATGGGTTGGCTGGAGCTGCACATCCCCTTACTACTAGTGGCTATAGGACTAGTTATTGTGCACTTATGAGATTATGATCATTGTTGATAAATATATCTTGGTTGATGTATACTATATTTTTGCCCATGATCTATTATATTTTTTAAATGCAATGACCAAAGTGAAAATAAAATGATTTTCTATATGCTATATAGTTGGACTATTATTGGTTTTCAACTAATTATTGTCTTATTGAGAATATAAATTTTTATTATTTTACAATAATGTGTTTAGACAAGCCATTAGTTCATGCCAATTTATAAGTTTGTGATGGAAATGAAGTGGATTTGGTAGAAAATCCCAGATTTAAGATTAGTTCAAGTGATCTTGAATAAAAACTAGATAACCATAAGTGAAGAAGGACAAGCTTCATATGCTACCTAAGAGTGCCATTTAGGGTTTATATAATAAATTAAACTTCTGTATGTTTTGGAATCACATTGATTTTTTAACTATAATCTAAATTTCCCATGATCTTAATAGTATTATAGTCTGTATAATTGTCAAAGATACAGTTTGTAAACAATTACAAAAAATTTATATACAGATTTTATATTTTCTAGTTGCCAAAATATGTTACAAATTGGCGTTGTTATGTCAATGTGACACTTATTAAAAAGTTCATTATTTTTGGCATGCTAATTTAAGTAAGTGTGAAATATGTAAACTAACATAATGATATAGCTCATTCCTTTATCCAGAAAGATTAAAAAGAAAGCTCATTTTACACCAAATATGTGTTGGACCCTTTTGGAATAGTCCAATTTCTTTGTCTTAAAATTAATTTTTTAGAATAATTTATTGAGAGAAAAATATCAATTATATATATGATTTTTAATTTCTACCTATTTTTAAGTTCTCAAATTATATAAAATGTCAATTATATTAGAGCTGAAAGTTGAGAATTATGAAGGATAAAGTTTAACTTGCTCAAAAAGAACAAACTCAGGTTCATTGCTCTCTTCATTGATATAGAAAATTAAGTTATTATAAAGGTTTTTCTAATTTATGTTATTTTTATCTAACCAGGAGTTGCATGTATCTTTTATTTGATTAGAAAACTCCACGACAAAGGGTACGGATCTGAAGAAAAGAAGAAGATATACTCACCCCAATATTAATATTAACAGACATCCCAAAGATATGTGCTCCAAACACACATATGTTATACAATGAATTTTACCAATCAAAATTTTCGTCTAACTATTTTTTAACGTTAAATCTGCAGTTCGTGGATTTGGATCGACAATTCATTCGAAACATATTGTACGACTTCACGGAAATGAGCATATCATTAAGAACCTCGATATCGGCTTCACTGGTATGGTTCCCACTCAGAAGTATTTTTTCTTATCAATTGCTTTACTATTTTTTTATTTTATTTTTAAACAATCTTTCGTTTTTCTATTTTTGTTCTTTGCTACTAATTTGTGCTTAACTGTTGTTACATTTAATCTCTTATAACTGTTGTTAATATGTTTATATACTTTGCCCTTCACATATAAGTCTAAATCAAGTCATCCTTCTAACTTAAGCACTATTACATTATTGAATTCATTTGATCAATTTCCAAGCTTTGTATTTGACAGTCCAAGGAAGTTGTTTTCATACCCTTGCATATTTATGTGTAGAATATGACTCAATGACTGATAATTCTATTCACCATCCCCATGGAAAAGAGAATTTTCTTACCTCATATATATCAGAGCAATGTTCTCAATTTGGAGTCACAAAGTTAAGGTAATCAAATACAATTTGCTATGCAAACAAAAAAGCTATGCTTTAATTCTCTGGCAATTGTCTCCTAAATATATATGCTTAGCAGCTTATTGAAGTGTGTTAGTTTTTAATAGTACAATGACTAATGATTTGATAAACACCAATCCTTGATTTTACCTTATAGGTATTGTCCTTGAGATTTTGATTAAGTTAGACGATATGGTTTTTTGTTTTGACTATCAACTACATTCTTCATATAGATCTTTTTATTAAGTTATTAGATGGATCAATTGCCGCCTCAAATATCTTATAAATTGAGCCATATTCTAATCAATTGGTCTTGTTATTGGAGGTATTGTTGTTTGATAAAACAATGTTGCAGTTTTGTTTTTCATATTATGGTAGTTAGCAAACATGATTGATCTTTTTTATTGACTGATTATTGTAGATTTGGAGTCCTCATACCACCGTGGAGTGCCAGAAATTCCCAGTGAAAGAGAAGATGAATAATCCATGATCATTAATTGCTTAAACCACATTGTTTAATTACATTATTGTGTAAAAGTATGAATTTTTTTTGTTGTGTGAAAAAAATTACATTGTTATTTGCCTTCTAACTACAACTTTATTGTTTTCCTAAAGGTTATTAGGATATAGATAAACCTGGTAAAACATGTGAGTTTTGTGGTGCAATAATGTGGTATGAAGAAAGGAATAGAAAGGATCAAAGGCTAAGAAATCCAAAATTTTCACTTTGTTGTATGCAAGGCAATGTATAGCTACCACTTGCTAGAAATCATTCATCTACTCTACAAGGCTGTATTTGGTATGTAAGAAAACATATTGAAAGAATGGCAAGGGAAGAAAAAAAGTGGATAGATGAGATAAAAATGAAACTTTTGCTCCCACCTAAAAAAAAAAGTAATAAAAAGAGATAGGTATTATTGAGTAATAATAATAATAGTAAAATTTATATTTCTTACATTTTTTCATACTAGTCATTCTTAAAAGAGAGGTATAAAACACAATTAATTGTTGATGAGTACCACTACTAAAAAGAATTCTCACTTTATGAAAAATATTAGAGTCTAATGATAAGTCCTAATTATATCTATATTTTTATATTAATTTTAGGATTTTATCAGTAATTTTTCATAATTTTTTAGTATTTTGTTTCATTTTTATATTTTGTGTAAATGTTTATTTAATTAAGCCTAATTGGGGTTGTAATTATTTGTATAGAAAAAAGGCTAATAGCAAGTCAACTAGAGTTGACTAGAGGAGGTTCGCAATTGGGAACAAAGGATTTATCATAGTCGCTATGCGAAAACAATCGAAACCTAAAAGGACAATCTTACACTGTTGCATTAAAAGGATCTTGTACAGTTATGATGCAAGAATGGAAAATCCTAATCAAGGCATTATGACAATTGCATTAGAAAGAGTTTCTACAATTGCGGTATAAAGAGACCTAAAAACTCTAATGTTGTGTTTGGATGGGGGAGGGAAAAGTGGAAAGAGAGAGGAGAAAAGTGAGAAAAAAAATATTATCTCATGTGTTTGGATGAAAAAAGAGAAAATGAAGGAGGATAAAATGTAAAAAAAAAAAATTGTATTTTATATATGACAATAATATTATTATTATTATAAATTTTTGCATATATATTTTTAAAAAATATAAAGATAATAAAAAAATGAAAACTAATTTAAAAAATATTCAAATGAAAAGAAGAAATTATTTTTGAATAAAATAAAAAAATCTTATTGAAAAGCACACATTTAAAATTAAAATTTATTTAAAAAACATATTTATGAAATTAATTAAATTATAATTTATATAAAATTATTTATAAATTATTATTTTAATACCATCAATAGTAACATCTATTTTAAAATTTTATAAATATTTTTTAATATACATTAATTAATTTAAATATTATATATATATATATATATATATATGCATTGCCGATAATGGCTGGCAATGCATATGTCTGACTAAATGGTAGTCGAACATATAGTGGTACGGAAAACAATTGGATGACTTTTTTTGTAATATTTTTTAAAAAATTATGCATATGATTTATTAATTTTAATATTAAAAAATATATTATTAATTTGTAAATAATATTTATTAAACATTATTTATAAATTATTATTTGAATGCAATAAAATAATTATTTATTTTAAAATTTTATAAATATTATATATTAAAAATATTATTTATATATATATATATATATGTGTGTGTGTATTTTGCCAAAAAGAAAAAGAGCCGTTTTCTCTCACAATCTCTCTAAACTAAAAAAGAAAAATTTTGCATAGGATCCACCCTACTTTTTCTCTCATTCTTTTTCTTTTCTTTAATTTTCTTCTCAAGCCAAACAAGAGAAAATTTTATTTTCTTCTCTCTCTTTTCTCTTCTCTCCATTTTTTTCTCTATCTAAATGCATTGTAAAATGTTAAACGACTTGTATAACTATAGAAGGTCATCCTCCACAACTGTCATATATGGTAGAATTTGATTGATGTAGATTAGCATCTTTTCTCTCTATTGGATCTATAAATATCCCATTAATAATGTGAAAAAATAGGGAGAAATATTAAAGTAATGTTGTTGTGGTGCCAAAATGAATTTTTGATGGTTCAAATTATTAACGATGTATAGAGATCTATAGGAGTGGTGTAAGTTGAAGTTGATTGCTTAGAACATCTATTTTAAACAATGTATCTCTTTTTTCTTGGCCTTTATTTTTTATTTGTATTTTTATATTAATTTAGGATTAATATATTAGACGTTGATGTCCATATGGGACAAATTACAGCTATTCACAATTAAAGACATGACTTAAATTTTTCTACACCAAAATTGATATGCTGACGTGCTCATAACTTAAGTGCTATCTTAATTTTTTATAATTATTCAACGTGAGATAGATAGAATATATTTGATGACAAAATTAACAGAACAAAATATATACAATAACTTTGAAAAGACCAAATATGCATTTATTTTTCCTTTAAATTCATGATTTGTCTGGTAACGCAATTTTCTTTGAATTTTTTACAACTTTCTATGACATTTTGGATAAAATGCATCTTAATTCTCCTACATAAATATATTAAATTTTTTAATTTTTGCCTCTAATAATTTAGTTTTAGATTTGCACCTAATATCCCATTTAAAAATAATGGCAGAGTAAAATAATTTTTCTGGTCATCAACTAAATTTTTAGTAATAGATTTTTTTAGGGTGATATTTATACTATATATAAAAATCTAATTTAAAATCAAATTAAATTTTAAACAAATTGAACAATAACATTAAAAGAAAAGACAAAACAATTCAATTCCTCAATTGGTAGTAAACATTTGATTTCAATACGAAAATAAATCCTTTACTATGACAACACTAAATTTTATAGTAGATGACATTTAAAAAAATTAAAGTTTTTTTTTTTTAGAAAAAGATAAAAGGGACTGTTTTGGAGGGAATAAAAAATAATATTGTACTTCTCATAATAAAGGATTTGAACCACCTCAATACTTTAAGGAAAGAAACCAATATCTTCTTTTATATATATATATATATATATATATATATCTTATTAAAAAGAGACAAAGATATGAGGTGTGAGTTGAATAGATTCTCCTAATATGAATGTCACGTTTGATCTCTCTCACAAAATTCACTTGGAACTTATTTAGTATATAAAAATTTAAATAAAAAAATAAAAAAATATGATTTTTAAAATTAAAAATAATTTTAGTATTTTTATTTTTAATAATTAAGTAATAATATTAAATAATAATTACAAAAAAAAGATGTTATACAAAAAAAATTTATTTTATTTTTCCATTTTTTTCTTGTCATACAAAATCAGAGGGGATCTTGCTGCAAAAGAACCCCCCCAAAGCCTTCCAATTCAATTGGGAAAAATAAAAAATCTGTTTTTTAATGATAACTGAATAAATTTGAAATTAAAAAGAAAAGCAGAATTAGAAGTGGTTTTGGCGGGAACATAAAAATTTGCGAAAGGAAAGGAAGGCCCTCAGCTCGAAGGACGGCGCGGGAGTTACATTCTGCAATCGAACAATCTTCAGAATCTCAGTTGGAGAAAACCTAATTCTCAATGTGAGACACAATAATCGACAGAACCATTGACTATCCCTTCTGCAAATAAAGAAAATGGCGGGACAGGATGCCGAACTGAAGGCCGCGACGACGGCATACCGGAATGCGAAGGCTGAGGAGAACAGGCAGGAGGAGGCCCGATGGGCGAACCTGATCGGGAATATATTGAAGAACAGAGGAGAGTACCATGAGTCCCTCAAGTGGCTTCGAAGAGACTATGAGGTTTCTCTCAAATATTTGCCTGAGAAGCATTTACTCCCCACCTGTCAATCTCTTGGCGAGATTTATCTTCGGCTTGAGCGTTTCAGCGATGCTCTAACGTATCAGGTATGATTCTACGAGTTTCTTCTTAAAAAAAAAAAAAAGAATAAGTTAATTGTATATAATTTCGTAGTACGAACAAGAAGGCAGGGGTGGCGCTCAGCTGAAAATGAGGGTTTTTCTGTTGTAACATCAGCAATCCTTGTGGCACGCTTGAGAGAAGAGGCTTGAAGGGTTTTCCTTAGTTAAGCTGGGTGGGGGGCTAGGCTTCTTGAATCTGGATAATGAAGTATCTTTTGACCCTTATTATTCTAGCAATCTCTTTCGTTGATAAATGAGATATTGAATAATTATGCAATTAAGATGCATTTTAAGATTCAGTTGTGTTAAGAGTTGTACATATTCATGCTTTAAACTTACTACATCGACTACTTAAGTTAATCACTTTCTGTACCGTGACATTTCTTCTTTTTCCGCTTGTACTGAACAACTATATTGATGATTGATGCCTTCTTTTCACTTTAAAAATTTGACAATTAAAACATTGGATATAAGTGTGCTTTTTGAATAGTCGGTTTCTTGATATTTTCCCCCTGTTCTTTTTTAGAAAAAACACCTGGAGCTTGCCAGGGATGCCAATGACCTTGTGGAGCAGCAAAGAGCCAGCACCCAACTCGGTCGTACTTACCATGAATTATTTTCAAGATCAGAACATGACCATCTCTCAATACGAAATGCAAAAAAGTATTTTAAGTCCGCCATGGAGCTAGCACAGATTCTTAAGGAGGACCCGCCAACTAATAAGTCTTCCTTTGTCAAGGAATATATTGATGCACACAACAATATAGGAATGCTGGAAATGGAACTTGATAACTTGGAAGAGGCTCAGAAAATCCTTACTAGAGGACTAGAGATTTGCAATGAAGAAGAGGTCAGTGAAGATGATGATGGGCGCAGCAGGCTTCATCATAACCTTGGAAATGTGTATATGGAACTGAGGATGTGGGAAAAAGCTAGAAAAAATATTGAAAAGGACATTCAGATTTGTAATAGAATTGGACATTGTCAAGGGGAAGCAAAGGGCTATATCAATCTTGGCGAAGTGCATTACAGGACTCAGAAGTATGATGAAGCACTTTGTTATTACGAGAAAGCACTTGCTCTGGCAAAATCCATGGAAGACGAGGATGCATTGGTTAGGCAAATTGATCAAAATATCAACACCGTAAATAAAGCTATCAAAGTATTGGATGAATTAAAGAAAGAAGAGCAGAACTTCAAAAAGCTTAAAAGATATTTGGCCGCTGCAAGAGGCACAGCACATGAGCGGAAATGTCTTCTGCAGCAAAATGTGTCTCTTGATCGCCTTCTTGAGAAATCAAGTATGATCTTTGCATGGGAGAAGGTATCAGTTCTGTATGTGTTGTGTGTGTGTCATTATTTTGTTAAATCCACATTATCTTGTCACTTAAATTTGCACCGACTCTTTACCTGAAATGTTTTGAACGTTTAACTGTTGTTGAGGCAATTCATGTTCAGATTCTCCTTTTTCCAACACTTATTCTCACCAGAGAAAAGTTCGTTCTGTAGTACATTCTATTTTCATTTTAAGAGAGAAGTGCCGGAACAGCATGGTTCTTTTCCTTCCTAATGATTTGTTCATTCAAACTTTCAGTTTTACTTTTGGCATTGATAAGAAAGATGTTCTGTTGATTTGCTCTACTAATGTTTCATTAAGGAACAGGTTTTTCACTATTTTGTACAGTTGCTCTTTGTTAAGTATGGATGTTAGTAGTTCCTTTCCTTCTCAGTTGTAGCTAATTCTTGTCTCACCAGAATTGGAAACCATATGCGTGAATTCTATGTAGTTACATGCTTACCTTTGCTTGTAGTGTAGATAAATTTTCCTCCGCCTTTAAATAATTTAGCAACCCCTTAGTACTATTTGTTAAAGTGGAGACTTTTTGAAGCTACGGCTATGTGTAGTTATTAATAAAATGTTAATTTTTCTTACTGAGAAATGTCACGTGTAGCATTGTGAATTTGCAAAGGAGAAGAAAGAAATAGCAAGTGAATTGCTTGACAATGAAAGGCTGAGTGATTCATATCTGGCTCTTGGAGAATCATACCAGAAGCTCAGAAATTTCAATGAAGCTATCAAATGGTACAGAAAGAGTTGGGAAATGTACAAAACAATTGGTAACTTAGAGGTAAGTTTGATATTGATGTTATTACATGATCTTTTAATATAAGGTTCACATTTTTGTTATCTTCTTATTTCTGACTTTGACATGAAAGTGAAACAATAAGAACCTCAATCTAAATTTCTATGATCTTATTGGTAATATGAGTATATTAATACTTAATTGCATGGTATTAAGGGATAACTGAGGGTCTAATACTTTTATATTGCCACGGTTTCCATGATATGCATGCTGCTTGGTTGATTCTTATGCTTTACTGGTAATGATTATAGGGGCAAGCACTAGTGAAAATTGACATTGGTAATGTTTTGGATTCTGTTCACAATTGGAAAGGAGCACTAGATGCATTTGAAGAGAGCTACAGGTAATGATATCCATGTTTTGAAATTTACTGGTTGAATTTATTTCAGTCTAAAGAAAAGAAGTTTATGGAAATAGAAATTGATTTCCATCTATAATGCATTATCCAAGGAGCTGAGTTAGTGTTGAACACAATAGTTTTCCCATGCTTTTGGTGCGCCTGAGATTGCATAAACATTGCCCAGATGGTGTAAGTGTACCATATTTTTTAGAGACACTGCATTTCTCTTACAATGGATGTGAGGAAATTACTAGAAAATTTCTAATGATGATGACATGCCTATTAAGAGGCTACCTAAACAAGCTGATTTTAGCTAAAATTCAAATAATCCTAGCATTACTAAAACATGAATGCTGGAATCCTACTAGAACTCTATTGTAGGGTGGGATATCTTTAGGCCTAAATACCTTTATTAAAATCACAAGAAACTACTAAATAAACCATAAATGATAATTTTATGCCGTGTTCTTCTCTCGAGCTTGAGCATTTTAATCATTAGATGCACTTTGAGATTCTCACCTTTTTAATTTAAAATTTAGGGTGAGAATCTCAATCTAGATCTAATGGTTGTTGAAAAGATCAACCTGAATGAGCTCTCTATGAAAAGACCCAGCCGTAATTTAGTCCAAAATTTCAATTACAAATCCTGACTTCTAAATTACAATTGCATTACGATGGAGATTAAGGTAGTATGGGATGACAAAGTCCCACCTTGAGTCATATGGAATAATTAATAGAGTATTTAAGTATGATGGTTTTCCAACTTCAATAGCTAGCTTTTAGGGAGATTTCCCATCTTGCTTGTTTGCCTATTAATTGATTTTTGGTATCAGAGCCGGTAGTTGGTGGTTTCAAAAAAGGGCTATTTGTGGAGGATTCTAACTGGTAAAAGACTGAGTGAAGTGTCACATAGTGTAGCTGTCAGGACGTAGGCTTTCTAAAGGTGGCCAATTGACGGAGATCAAGGTAGTATGGAATACCAAAGTCTTACGTTGAGTAGTATGGGATGTTCAATGGGATACTTAGGTAGGGGAATTCTCCCACCTCAATAACTAACTTTTGGGGAGGTTTCTCACCTTACTTGGGTGCCCATCACATTATTAATTAGGATAAATAATATTAAATCCATTTTCTGCATTGCCTAGTCTCTTCAGTTCACCAAAAAAAAGTTACTTTTCTGGTAAAATCTGTGATATTGCACAAGCAGCCAATGTGAGAGTGAAAAGTTTCCACTTATAATACTCATTTTTCAGTACAGTTGCTTACATAGATGCGTCCTTGTTCACTTCCTCTTAATGGTTAATTCTGACCCCTGTTCATCTGAAATACGATATTACAGGATTGCTGTTGAAGCTAACCTTCCTTCTGTACAGCTTTCTGCCCTGGAAAATATGCACTATAGCAACATGATGAGATTTGATAATGAGTATGAGACCAGGTAAGTGATCATGGAAGTCTACATACATATTTTCTGCTGTTAAGTTGTGTTACTCATGAACCTGAGTCATAAGACCTTTTAGTGGACCTGCGTAATACTAACGATTAAATTTGATCCTTTGAAGGAGGTTGAAAATTTTAATTGATAAGCTGAAGAAATCAACAGATAAAGACCCTGAAACAAAAAATATACGAGAGTATTGCTGCTCTGAGACTGATACTGACGCAGATGATTATCTCTCAAATAGTGGGTCTGATGACTTCTCTCCAAAGACAAATTGTAGATCAAAAATGGTAACTGCTCAGGAAGAGTTGAACGATGACATATCCCTGATGTCACTCGTTAAGTCCAGAAAAAATTCGTCCCAAAAAGCAGGTTACGTGGAAAGTTTTAGCAACTCTACCAAGCAACCTCAGCAGTCTCCTAAAAGTTTGCCAAACACTACCAGTAATCATCAGAAGGCTGTTGGTTGCAAACGTGTCCGTGTAATCCTTTCTGATGATGATGAGAAGGAGGAGAATGATGATGAGATGGAGCACTCACATAGGAAGCCTCGTGATTGTCAGTTAGAGGACTTTGCTACTTATGATGCAAGTGAGTTTTGATTGTTAATTGCTTTGACCCTTGGACTTCTTAATACCAAAATTAAGTGCTGGCTGATACTTAACTGATTTCAGTAAAGAGTAAAAGAAGTGGCGCCAGTCCTGCTGCTAAAATTCAGGTAAAAAAATTTCTAAATTATAACTTGAAGTTTGTGTTTTAGTTCTAATCCAATATAAGTCAGCGTATGCATACTTAGCCCTTTTGGATTGGCAGGTTGCCTCAGAGTATGGATCCAAATATGCAATTAACGTTGAAGAAAGCAGTAGTTCTTTCAAATGCCGGAATCCTCACAGCGCCATGAAAACTGCCAGCAATTCTAGATCTTTGAGCAATGACATGGTTGCTGAACCTGATATTGCTAGTGGTTCTAAATGTTATACGAATTTCTCTGGCAAACTATTGCAACACGATGTTGCCTATCCCATGAGGCGTAGTTCTGAACAAGATGTGAGTTCTACTGTGATGGCTTCAATACGTATCTATTTGAGATTCATGCTTTCACCCAGTCCTTTTCGTCGTTGTTGCTGATCAATATTTTTTCTAACCTTTTGCCCCCTTTGTTTTCTCTAATTGCAGCAAGATATTGTAGTCAAGATTGAAAATGACCTGATTTACATAGAAGCAGCCTCATTTGTTGCTGGTGATCAGTTGAAGTCTGAAGTTGCATGCTTATATTATCTACAGCTTCCTAGAGAGAAAAAATCTGAGGGTACGCAATTCCTAATTTAAGTGTTTCTTGTCACAATTCATATCGGCAACTAAGATCACCAACCAGCTTGAAAATCTAGTTGTGTGAACTCTCATATTATCTTCCATATATTTACTTTACAGTTCACTCGATTGTACGAAAATAAATTTATATATGTAGGTTTGTTGCCCATTATTCAGCACATAAAATGTGCGGGAAGAGATCTGGAATCCCTGGAAACTGTCGAAGATTTTAAGGAACATCTGGGAGATGACATGGTTGAAGTTTCCATTGATGGTATGTAATACAGCTGCTTTATGTTCATTGAGTGATATCACCATGCAATCATTTCTACCATCGACCCAGCTTCTTTTTATTAATGTAATTTATCGTCAAGAACTATCATAGATTGTTTTCTCTATTCATTTGCCACATATTTGATGCACGCAAACATTTGGTCTTGAGGTCAGTTGAAGTGCTACGGTTATCTCTGAATAAAATTTTATCTAGTTCATTGTCATTAGATATTTCATTCATGTTACAATTTATTTAAGCATAGAAAGTAGGAAATTTAAAAGGAAGATATATATGAGTCATTATCAGGTATCATAGGCTTGCTCTGTATCGGAGCTGCATTACTATTTACATCAATTTCAAATCTAACACAACTATCTGCAAAGGAGATATGCAATTAATTTTTTTCCCCTTTACAGGATGGGTTCAGAAGCGCTTAATAAAAATGTACATGGACTGCTGCGAAGAGTTGTCTGTGGTACCAAATCTCAAGGTACTCAAGAAACTTTACAATTTAGAGGTAAGATGCAACTCAGCCATGTTAATTCTCTCATTCCCATTTCGCAAGAAAAGATATGATTTTTCTTTTCTGGAGATTGGCTGGATGTCTTTGTATAATAAATTGTGGCTTCTTATTTTTGTCAACCAGGTTTCAGATGATGAGATTATTGTGACTGAGTGCGACCTGCAAGATATGTCAGTAACCCCATTGTTAAACGCACTGCTTTCCCACAAAAGATTTGCAATGCTTGACCTCTCTCACAATATGTTAGGTACATATCGCTGGTTTGTGGTTTTTTTGCTTTAGAGTCCGCTTCATTGTTCTCAACTGCATTCTGATTACTTCTTATGCTCCTTCAAGAGAAGCTGTTTTTTTTGCTTCTCAACTCATCTGTATTTTGTTCAGATGAGAGTCTGGCAAAAAGGATACGAAAACCATAAATAACAAGAATTTATAAGTAAGTGCAATCTATTCAATAGTTTTGGCTTTACATTGGATCTCTATATATTAGGAAATGGAACAATGGAGAAACTTCAGAGAGTGTTCACAGCGTCAGGCCAAACTTATGGTGGCTTGACTCTGGACTTGCATTGCAATCGGTTCGGCCCAACTGCATTGTTTCAGGTATGGTACCATGGGCAAGCATTTTGACCTTTACATGTTTGTCTCTTCTTTCCGCCGCTCCTGTTCTAATGTTGACTCTTGTTGAAGGGTGATTTTAGGCATGAGGTTTTAAATTTGATTGGTGTATTTATCTTCTTTGATAAAGGACAAGAGTAAATTAATAGAAAGATATTTCTGAAAATTGAATTTGTAATTGGATATGATGGAGGCATAAAATTGAGATTTTTTTTTTTCGGGTGTCGGATGAAAAGAATTTAATGGTCAGGTCTTTGCTCTCTGAAATACCAGCTGCAATCGCCTGTCTTATTCCCATGAAAATCTTCCACTGCAAAAGTTTTCGAATCAGAATATGTTGGGAAAAAAAAATGTTCCAATCAATGACATTCTTGATCAATCTCTGCTGAATAAAACAAAAAGCTTATCTCTATTTGCTCGACTGTGATGTCATTCCCAATTAGGTTTACCTTTTTCTCTCAGATTTGTGAATGCCCAGTCCTATTTGCTCGACTCGAAGTGCTTAACTTTTCTGGAAACCGTCTTACTGATGCATGTGGATCTTATCTTTCGACTATCTTGGAAAAATGTACAGGTAAGCAGCATTACCTGCAGCTCTGTCTATTTTAAATACGGTTTGCGTTGTCTCTTAAGGGATGTTGATGGCCATTTCCTTCCTTCGTTTCCTTCTGGTGTTTATGGTCAGTTAGTTAATCACAAGGTAGGGAAAGTCTATATGACTATATCAAATATAAGCTACTGAAAAATACACTTACAATCTCTCTCATGTTCTTGTATGTGGATTTCTGCTGTCAGCCGGTCATAGGTCACCTTGCTTCAATTTACAACTCTTCTGTTTTGTAGCCCTCTGTAGCTTGAATGTAGAGCGCTGTCACATCACATCCAGAACTATCCAAAAGATTGCCGATGCATTGGACTCTAAATCTGTACTTACACAGCTTTGTATAGGTATAATGAATTTAATATTCTTTTCAAATACCTGAAAGATGTAATTTTATAGCTCGATGGGTTCTCTACACTCTTTGTCAGGTTATAACAACCCTGTAACCGGAAATGCTGTTGTTAATCTACTGGCCAAACTTTCTACTTTGAGAAGGTAGAATCAATTAGACATATCATCATCTGTCTCTATGAAGCATCTTTATGTAAATTGTAATATTTATTTTGGCATATAGGAATTAAGTTTAAATAAAATTAAATTTGTTATTGTAGGTTTTCTGAGCTGAATCTGAGCGGTCTAAAATTAGGCAAACCGGTTATTGATACCCTTTGCCAGCTTGCAGGGACCTTAACTTTATCAGGACTAATGCTTGGAGGCACGGGTATTGGAAATGTGAGTGATATATATATCTATGTTTACCATGTGTTCACAATATTGTTGATACCGCAGTTGTTTGTTCTAGCATGCTGCATGCATATCTCACTGCTCTGATTCAGATAGATGTTCTTCTGCAGGAAGGGGCAATGCAATTAGCACGGTCATTGCTCAATGGGACTCAAGAACTTGTGAAACTTGACCTATCATATTGCGGGCTTACATCTAATAATTTTTTAAACGCAAGTGTTACTTTATTTTGTTCCATTCTTGAGCTGAAACTGGAAGGAAATCCTATTATGCCAGAGGTTTGTTGCTTGTATATAACTATTTTGGTTTCCTATTGTTTGTGTTCTTGTAATGTTCTTTGGCTGGCCATGTTTGCATATTACATGTGTATTCTAGCTGCTATTACCACATCCTAACCCTTTACTGTAATTTGCATGTTTTTATAGAGAGATATAGCAGTTGTACGTAACTTTTGGTCTATAATTAGTATTTCCAATTAATGTTGATCACCATATGAATTTAATCAGTTAATTATTATTTGGTATGCTAAGTTCAAAATTTTTATATCCGTAATGAATACAGGGCAGCAATACTCTATCTTCTCTGCTCATAAACCCCCAGTGCTGTTGTCTAAAGGTGCTAGTCCTTAGGAACTGTCAACTTGGGCTTACTGGAGTTCTCCACATAATTGAGGCACTAGCGGGTAGGCATTTAATCATATCTGATCGTCTATTCATCCTTTTGAAAATTCTTTTACTTAATGCTTATCTTGTTTCTCTATCAGAGAACAACTGCCTACAGGAGCTTAATCTAGCTGGTAATGCTGTTCCAAATGAACTTTCTTCTCTACGATACAACTTTTCAGTAAAAGGGTGCTCAGAAAACTTGAAGCAGAAACTAGACACTTGTGAATTTCGTAAGGTAAGTTCACCTATGGAAGTGGACAATACTAAAGAGGGTCTTGACACTCTCAACACTAATGACCGTGAGCTTGAAGTTGCTAACAATGAAGATAATTCGACGAGAGTAGAAGCTGCTGCTTCTGGAATTGATGACAATTGTGCCAGTCCTCGTCAAGGAAGTTCTTCATCTCCCAAGTGCCATTTCATCCAAAAACTTTCAACCGCTATTAGTCTGGCAAAGCACTTGCAATTACTTGACCTCAGCGATAATGGTTTCTCTGCAAAAGCTGCAGAACTATTCTATAGTTCATGGTCATCATCTTTGCGAACCCGTTTAAGTCACAAGCATATTGCCGATCAGATTATTCATTTATCAACCAACGAAAATAAGTGCTGCAGAGTGAAAGCATGCTGCAAGAAAGATTGATTTTGTTGCTCCTGATCCGACCGTTGTAGCAAGTGATCGTGAGCAGTTAATGGAAAACATAGTTGATTATTTATGAATGTGTTCCTCGTCAATGGCTACCGTTTCTTGTTAATTTTTTAAGGTACTACCGAGGTGATCGGACTTCATTTGTTACGTAAAACTTGTATATAAAGCACAATTCACTAATGTATATAACAGTTTATTCAAATTGACTTTTAGCTCAATTGACAATATCGAATTGTAGCAACTAAAATCTCGAGATTGGATTCTTGTTAGTGATTCTTTATGGTTAGCAATCTACTGATTGCAGTGGACGTATGTCGCCTTAGGGTCAGGATGATCAATCAATCTAAACATGAGAATCTGAGTGATGTGTTATTGTCAATATCTAACATTGGAAGTTGGATTCAAATTACTTATCTGGAAGGACAAAAGAAAGAAGAAATCATATCCATTTAACCAGCGTTGCGACATTATCTCTGCTACTTAACGTTCCCTGTAAGATAGTTTTGGGCCCTATCAAATTTGTTATTATCGCCGTTAAATTTTTTTTTCTTTTTTTTTTTTCGATTTTTGACTCAACAATCGTGAACGATGAACATTGGAATTTTGCAAGTGATTACCAAAACAATGGTGTAAGTTAGGCCTTAGCTTTATGAGATGCAAAAGAAACTATTCTTGACCTTCTCCTTCAATGTTTCTGTGAAGTTGTTGCGTAGGTAGTTTCATGCATTTTGTAGTCCAAAAATGATTTATTTCTATATAAGTTTACAACATTTTCACATTAAAAAAGGAACGCGTTCGTTTATTCAATTAAAAAAATTGCGGGATTTCTTTTTGTAATATGTTCTTGTCTAAAGAGAAAATTATAGCATTGACGCTCAAGTCTTCAACATAAACCATATTTTTTTATTGAATTGAAATGATCGTTTTAACCATTAAACATGATGATTCAAACAATAATTAAATCTATTAAAATATAACAAAAATAATAAATATTTGAATAGATTACGTTTAACGTCAACTGAAATTTAGTTAAATTATATATATTTGTCTTGTTTCAAAAATTTCATTTGATTTCTCAAATATTTGATATCTATTACAAAAACTTCTTATATTATTTATTTTTCTATTAATAAAATTAATTTTTTCACATAAGAATGCAATATTATTCTTAATATAATGCTAAAACCAGCTAATTTGATTTTAATCTCTAATATCAGATTATGATTTTATTTTTAATATAATAATAAAAGTAATAAAGTAATTTTATTTTTTGCAAGAAATATATATTATATAAAAAATTAACTTCATTGATAAAAAATAAATTAATTGAAAAGTATTTTAAACGAGGGATATCAAATATAATTTAATCAATCCTCAAAAGAAATTAGTATAATTTACTCTAAATATTTTATAATCTTATAGTTGATGCTGTTTAATCTTATTAATTAAATTAGCCTTATTAATTGACTCATCTTAATTTGATAACGATCCCTAAAAAATTAAGTCCAAGAAGCATGACATCTTCGAAGTCCTTAGAAATTTATTCAACTACCATAAAATGTCAAAATTTTCCACCTACTTGTGGATCTCTTACCCTCTCCCATATAGGAAGAGAGAAACAAAGTCGTAAAGTATAGCAAAGAAGTCAAAAACAATTAAAGAGAAGTTGGATCTGGAAACTGAACATTTTTGTTAAACAAGAAAAAAAAAATCAGATTTGACAACATGCATGAAAATGACAAAAATAATTAAAGCTAAATCTGCCATAAATTAGGAAAAATTAGAATAAAACAGGCACACGAAAGACAGAAACTTAAAAAGAAAAAAAAACAAGAGGGAGAGAGAGAGAAAATCTGTTTAAGTATAATTATGATGAAAATCCTTTCAAGTATAATTTCAGAATCAGCTAATAATTATAATCAAATTAGTATATATCATAAGTATAATTTCAGAATCTGGCCAATCATCTTAACATGGACATAATTTCAAAGTATATATTTCGTGCTCACTACGTCTCTGCCTCTATCAGCTTAAATGAAATACTTATGTGAAGTAAAACATCACCTGCTTTGACATTATTAGCGGGTAAAAGCAACACTGACTTGCAAGTAAATGATGCTTATTTCAGCATACGAAATAAGTTGTCATCAAGTATAGTTGATTGGTGGAATTTGGTATCATAATCGTCATCATGCATGTCAGTAATTAACCGAAATGTATTTTTCTGCTTTCATATATACTTTACATTATTTGATGTAATCTGTGTATTTAATCTGATAAATATGATTGGTAATAATAATGGAGATGAAATATGATTGGAATGAAGGTGAGTCGCCTCTCTAGGTTTAACGACTGAACGCTTGGAGCACCGAGTGGCTTCATTACAAAAGAGCCAAGCATGCTCCTCCCGGTATCTGATAATAATCATATTTTTCAATATAACTGCGTGAATATGGCAAAGCATTTGGAAAAATTACGTATAACACATCTCAATAACATTTTAATTATAATTTTAGTATATAAATTTTAAAATATAACACTTTATTCACTTAAATTATTAAAAAAATATTACATATAGTTTTTTTAAAAAATTGTATATATTTACTTATATTTTTATTATTAAGTATTTTAATTAAAATATAACAAGTATATAATTTTTTAATTAAACCATACATTTATTATAATTTTATTGAAGAATTAAACATTTATTATATTTTGATTAAAACAAATCTGATAATAAAAATATAAAGAACAATATTTAAATTTAGTCCAAATTAAGATTTATATCTAAAGATAACGTAACACTTTTTTTCTAAGTTTTCGTCATCTTTTCAAATTTCTTCTTTGTATGCAAAGATTGTTGGATATTACATTATAATCATGCAATATATAGATGTTAATATTGACTAATATGTAATGCTTTTATTTTTTATGATAATTTGTAAAAATAAAAAGTTAAATTAAAAAGTTTGTGTATCAAAGTTCATAGAAATTTTATATAATTTCTCAAAAAAATTATTAACAAATTAAGGCAAATTTTGCTACTGAAATTCGGTTCAACTAATAGGGTCAAAATGCATTGACTAAAAAATTTTTAATAGAATTGAATTAGGTAAAAAAATTTTAGTGTTTTTTATTAAAATTTTTAATAAAAATATAATATATAGATAAATATTTTAAAAAAATTCAATAATGTAAAGATGAATTATATAAAAAAAAAACCCATTTATCATTTTTTTGAATTAATCTTAATAACGAATATTTAAAAATTACACCTAAATTCTTTCCGTTTTAATTCCTCCACCCTACTCGGAGCTATAACATCATTTTGCATATGAATGTACTACATTTTTTTCAAAACAGAAATTCCAACTATCCTTAATAGAAAAAACAATAGCAATACTCCTTTTATTACATTTTTTTGAAGATAAAATTGGTATCATCATCATTTAGAATTAGGTGGGTGGTGGTAGAATCCAAAATTTTGATGAAAAGCTGTTGTAACATCCGGCTTGTCCACAAATAACCAAGACAATCATTTGTACGTTTTTATGATTATCATTTGCGATTTTTCTAATGAGTGAAAAGAAAAAAAATTACAAATACTTGCTCATAATCCATGAAAAGTGTATAATCCATTCCAATGAGCAATTTTATTGTATGGATATGAAATATAGTTTTATACTATGATTGTGTACATGTGCTTTAACCATGGGGTCGTAAATTCACTTACCATGAATGCAATCATAGCAATTATTCAATCTTTTTGATGATTTTGAAAAGATGACTTCGTATTAATAAATGTTCATTGCATCAATGGATGGGGCCTACTCCAAAACACACATAATTTAAGCCATAAAATCCCTAAATTGAGATATTAGCAAATGAGAAAGTTAGTTGAGGATATTACATCATCCTTTGATTAAGCTTTTTGAATAAAGATTAAAGCTAATATACACACACACACACACACACACACACACACTCAATTAAAGTAACAATATATTAGCAGTTGAATGCTCATTATTTACCTTCTTTAGACGACAAACATGGGAAAAGCAGGCGTCTTAGGTTCTGGAAACCATGATTACCATAAATTTAAAATGTAGCTATGGATTCTTCTAATCCAAATGTATCTCCATACATTATTGAATTGAACTATATATGTTTCTTTCTTAATTCTCTTGCCTTATAAAATTTATGTATTGGTATTCTTCTATATAGCTGTTAGTCAATGGCCAAGAAAATTAAATGCCATTTTCAAAGAACAAAGCCACAAGGAATACTGAAGGGGCCCTTGACAATTTTAGTCAATCAAGTTTGACTATGACTCCTATTGTACTCAAAATTAATTAGTATGCAAAAGCACATGGTATGAAAAATTAATTAATGAAGCGAAGATGAAAGTTTTAAAAAATTGCACTAACTGATTATACAAAAAATCAATAGATTCATTAGCATAGTTGTGTTAATGCAACACATCACTCAGAACTTATTTTACTAATTTCTTTCATTAATTATTTGTACAATTAGTTAATATATCATATGTATATAAAAATTTAAAATGAAAAGCTAAGTTAATTACATAACCCTTCGTCTACAATTAAAAATAAAAAATTACACAAATTTGAATTAGAATTCAAAGATAAAAAAACTATATAATTAAGTCATCTCTACCCAGAAAAAAAATTATCGAAATTAATATTTCTAAACAAGTTTCATATACAGCCCCTTTTCCTGAATTGGAATTCAAACGTTCTACAGGCATTACCGTGTCCAGTGGAAAGGTCCCCTCCAGCCCCCATATTGCTGATATTGTCATTTGATTACCACTTCGAAGTGGGACAGAGAGTAATGGATCCTTAGAATGATAAAGCTGGTAGCTTTTTATTACAATATACCAACTTTGTTCCAGTTTTGGATAAATAACAGTTTTTTTTTTTTAATACTTAGCCTGTCACTAAAATGGCACCCAGAAAGAGTGTTTCATGGAAATACAACTGGGTATGGGTTTTCTCAATTACTTTTGGCTTTGATAACCAGATAAAGAAGGTTGTATGAAAAGTAAGATTAATATTTACAGGACGGTAATTAATTAATTTTAAGGGTTTTTACTTCTTGGTTTTCAAATATAGTAATAATACAGAAGAACATTTGAAGGATTCAATATGTATTTGGGTTGATCAGAATTGTAAAATTAAGTGGGGGAAAGAAAAAAAAGAGTTTATTTATTTATCCATTGATTTCTAATTATTCCCACTCAACTAATGATGGACTTACACAGCAGCATGTATTTGGCTGTCATTGATAATTTATTTTGCAGTGAGAGCATAAATCATAGAAAATGAATTGAGGAGTCTAATGATGAAAATACCGAAAGATTAAAAACACTTACTCATAATGTCTTTTCCAATGGAATCCAATGTAAGTTCAAAATGTAGACTCTATCCAAGGCAAATTATTATTTTTATGTTCAAAATACTAATTACTCAACTAAAGGGATGAAATTTGATTTTCAGATACCTAATTACTGAGAAAATTGTAACAATCATTAAACTTTTTAATCAGCAATTAATAATGCATGCTTGAGGAAGTTAGTTTTGATACTCCTATAATACTGAACTTGGTAGCACCAGGCATTGAGCGGTTGGATTTTGTTTTTGTTTTTGTTTTTTTTGAGATTTTTTCCAGTTCTTCACCAATTGGAAGTAGTGATCATGACATGAAATAATGACACTTGAGCAAAGTTCTGGGCGTTAATTGAGCAAATTTTCACTATCACTACATAAAAGTAAAACTGCTTTTTATCATTATACAAAGAATTTTATCCTTTTTTTTTCAATGAAATGTATTTTTGTACCACCTGTGTGATGCTAACAAATTTCTTCAAATACTATAAATCAATTAATTCAAATATATATATATATATATATCAAATCAAGAAAGTAATACACGCAACCGCACCACATGACGCTGAGATCACCCTACCAGAATTTGATGGCATCAAATCCTTGCTTGCATACAAGAAAATTCAGAGGAAGTAGGTTTAACATCTGTCTTTAATTAATTTTATTTAAAAAATTTTCTCTCATTTTTGCATAAATTCAAACAAACTTCCAAATACTACCATTAAGAATGGATAATTATTTTGACTAAGCTCATTGAATAAAACCTTTCTTTTCCTAAATTAAAGTGAAGAATCCAAATCAAGAGACTGCTTTTGCATGCAAATCGACCTATTTTCAACAATTAAAATTCAATTTAGTTTTGGCCAGTTGCTGTGAATTACAAGAGAAAGAGACAGAAAACTAGAAAATCTATCAAGTTGTTGATCATTGTCTATATGAGTTGATTCACACTCCAAAAGAAAGAAAAAATAAAAAAAAGGAACGAAAATTAGAGATTGAAACATGGATTTCCACCTCTGGAAAAAGGAGAGATCCAGCTGATAGATCATATCATCATACCCATATTACATCCCCTGAAACAAAAGAACATAGTCATCAAACGTACAAACAATGAATTACCCATCAACAAACCTCATGTACATTAGTCAATAATCTCCTTGTTTTCCCAAAAACTTTAATTTTCTGCATCTTCAGGGTGACCTCCAGCTTCTTAACCCTATGTCATTGTGTTTCCTTGAAGGAGATGAGTAGGGAATGGGCATTCTTTTCGGCAAGAACCCAGAGAAGTGACCCGTACTGTGATGCGATGTTGGCTTGAATTTGAAGACGTTGGTAGTTCTGGAGGCATGAGAGTGCCCAATTATGAAGATGATGAACAAGAGGACCCAGAGAACTAGAATCATAGGTTTTCTTCTACTACTACATACACCCATTATGTGAAACTCACAGGTCAGCTTACACAAGGTGGTGAAGAAGATATAGTTGAGGAGGAAACAACTAAAGAAACATAGGAGATTTAATGCAGAATTGGGGGCAGAGAAAGAGGTTGAGTCAAAAAGAATAGGGATGCTTCTACAAGTAGAAGTAAGGTTGGAAGGCAGAAAGTCGAAAAGCCTGAGGAAAGCTTTTTGGAACGGGTCTTTATGGAATAGAGTGATTATAATTATAATAACCAAAACAAAAAATATTTCAAATTAAAAAAAAAAGGGCAAGAAGGGAGATTTGATATGTTCTTGGGGGAATACCAACAAAAAAGAGGGTTTGTGTTTACTGTTATGTCATCTTTTTTGTGGTTAGGTTAGTGTTTGGGTTGGACCCACTCCGTATTAATGCCCCTCTAGGAAACTGTAGTTTTAGACCCCTCCATTACAGGAAAACTTTCTGTGAATTGAATTTTGTTTTTATTTTATTTTTTATTATGACCGGTAAAAATATAGAAAGTTTCAGCGTTCACGTTGTACAATGAATACGTATGTCCTAAGTTGTCAAACCCATTCCCCTTGTGCATTGTTGTGTCAATTTACACCCAACAGTAGTAAGTGAACTCCTGCTAACTCTACTGCTAACTTCCGTACATTATTCTGAACTCAATCTTTTCACTTCCCTCTGGTCTGTTTCGAGTTTCCATATTACCCTACTGTTATGTTATTCCTCTTATCCCTAAACTTTGACATTCACACACACGCACACACTCAGAAAGAAGATGAGAGCTCTGTTTATCCACTTTGTATATCAGTGATCCCCAATTCAACTTCAGTTGTTGAATTTATGGAACACTGTTTAGTTTACAGTTCACCACTCCCCTGTTTCTGCTCTGCTCTGAGTTATACCAGTTTAAAGGTTAATTATCATACATATTATCCTGAAAGGAAAAAGGGCGGCTTTCTCTATTTGATTTTGACGAAGCTTTTCGGGATGATTAACCGATGAAGTAAATGGAAGAGAGAAGACATAAATGCAATGTCAGAGGGACCCATACTTGTTGGTTTAGTCAATGCCCTTCCCTCGCCTTAGAATGGGCTTGCTGTCCCAATTCCTTTCTGCTTCTTCTTTTTCTTTGTTTCCTCTTTTACACTTTGGGTTAGGCAACTTTGAAATAGAAAATGCTGAATTCAAATATATTTTAGATATGACCATTCTAATGTGGATGAAACCAAGTCACCGTTCAAGATAATAATATAAATTACCACATTTACTTTCCTATGACGTCAAATGAGTTGACATTTGATTGCCAAACATGATTTGATCAATTGAAAGTTGCCAACCCACAAATGGTTTATAGAAACGCTGTCATAAATATTGGATCCAATTCCAGCTTTTACAGGACCAAAGTCGAAACTTGAAAGACTGATAAAAAATTAAGAGATGGAAGAGGGAGAATGATATGCACAGTGCATGGACTGAGTATTGATGAACCAAAAAAATTTGTCTCCTAAGATCGTCCCACTAGACAGTATGCTAAGATTGGACCCCACTGAGAAAATTACAAGCTGTTGCCTCACATGATGTCCCCCCCCCCCCCCCCCCCACTTTCCTTTTTAGCTTTCATGATTCATGAAATGGTGCATTTTAATTTCTTGGGACAAAGTTTCACCACACAGCACAACATTGCCAAAGCCGGAAGGTCAGGTTTACTATCAAGAAAGTGAGGAAATCTCTGTGGTGCCAAATGTATGGAATCATGATTTTTTGTTTTCCCCTTTTCCTTTTCTCTTTTTTATCAGTTCAGCTATGGTTCTTCTGTTGTGGTAAGAAAGATGGCTTATCTGTCATTGTACCCATTAGGGTCAAAATATCATCCCCATATAACCAAACATAGGCGATGTTGAAGGAACATTACATTATTTAAGAATATATAGACTCATGCGTGCTATTCTGTTCGTAATTTTTGTTGGATGGGAATGGTAGCTGTATTACTCTAAAGGAGGAGATAGAGAACAAGCAATTTCTAATTGATGATGATTTCATATGCTTGAAAAATTGAAATCAATGTTCAACTAATGAGAAGGGGGTTGTTAATACATCAACATATAATAAATGGGAACTTGCATATTTTGTGACTGTTTATGCCGTATTTCAAGTAAGAGATCGAGTGAGCTGGAAAAGTAACGTAACCCTCACAAACCACCCCAAGACTCGTGATATCATCAGTTAATGGTATACTTGATTCAAATTTTCTCTCTCTTTGTCATGTTCATCCTCGCTATCTCATGTGGTTCATTATTAATAACGTGCAAGGTGAAAACAACAGGATCATGAAAGAAAGGAAATGCCGTAGTACGATAAGAAATGTGACTGTTGTCGGGAGTTACGATGCATAGTCCATCGTCATCTTCGTAGTATATAGACTTGGATGGCTTGTTTTCAACTTTAATACAAATACGTATACACAATATTGCTCGTCAGGTCATGGGATCATCGAGCTTTCTCCGTGAATGTTACAACCCCACCATTAATGTCTACGGTTTCACAAGAAAAACGAATCGTTTCTTATAAGATGTTTGAGCAGTAACCATGAATCCTTTCTTATAAGATGTTTAGTATATATAAACATATTGATATACCATTTCAGAAGAACATTAGATGGATGTATATAGCTAGGTCGCTGTTATGGGCAACAACAAATATTTAGATTCTGAAAGCTCAAAGAGAATATGTTTTCTTTGCTTGGAAGGAAGTAAAAAATGCAGCCTCATGTCGAAACCAGACCCAACAAAAGCGGCGACCAAATTCCCTTGCAAAAAGCAGAGTCACCTACCAATTTTTATCGCATCAGTTCTGTTTTCCTTCCGTCTCTTTATTCTTTCTTATGCAGTTTCCAATAATAAACACACACACACACACACACCAGAATGTTGATCAACATGATTTTCATCTACACTCATTAAATGAATATCTTTTCTTTTTGGCGGTGTCAATGACTACTTTCTTTGTCAGACATGCACATCGATCTATTGTAATATTGTCCTAGTTTGGGCCTCTTCAGTTTCTTCAAGGCCCAATTCAAATAGTGTACGTACGATTCCAACCATTAATAGCTAAATACATTTATTGTCTGTATTGTAACAAGCTATGAATACATACATAGATTGTAATAGAATCTAAGATCGCTAAATGTGACATCTATGACAAAATATTAGACGTAAATATTATGAATTTGATAAATATAAATATAGGAATAAAAGAGAGTTTCGTATATAGAATAGAGGTGAGTAATACACTAGAATATATACTTTGTCCTCGTTGTAAATAAAAAAGAATAATTTCAAATACAATAATTAAAAAACAAGTAATGGAAGCTGAACTCAACAAAATATCCAGCCGAATATTCGAATTATAGTTGAATTATGCCATAATGGCGCAATAGAAAAGGGAAGGGTGGGTATTTTGGAGCTAGCTAGCTAGCAAAACCTTGTTTCTTTATCGCTTTTGCTTTTTGTTTTGCGGTTGGGGTGTATGTATAACGTACAAACAGTAACAAATGGTGCTTCACAATATTCCTAAATATGTTTGAATTATGAAAATGTGCGATTACATTTTTTTTTCTTTTCCTTTTGGGTCCAAATCACAGTCGTTTCAGACAAATGAGGGCCGCGAAGAAAGAAAGGGCTTAATTAATTTAACAGGAAAAGTTGTTTTTGAATTTGAAATGAGGACTACATACAAACAAACAAAACAAATGGAATATATGAATTTAATTATTTTATGGAATTTCTCTACTTCATGAACAATTAAGTCGGGTCTAACACGACAGCCTCCTCTCTGGTCAAACATTTCGTGATTTGTAATTTCTATTTCTACTCTTATTTTATTATATTTTACTCCTCAATTATTTCCTCAAAATCATACTTCCATCTATCTCAACTCTGATCTACAAATCTTCAAACCTGTTGGTAGTCACTCACGAATCTCTTCTACGTATTATAATAGTCTAGAAAAATAAACATAAAAAACTATATATCAAACACAATATCAGAGAAACAGCTACTATATTAATTCTTAAAAGAATATTGTCACCATTAATTTAGTCATTAAAAATTTATTGTTATTAATTTAGTTCTAATTGAATTAATTAGGATCATGCCACCACAATGATATATTTTTAAAAATATTATCACTAAATTGATGGTAATAAATTTTTAAAAATTAAATTAGTATCATTATAATCTTACGTTCAACCAAGAAATGATAGACATTAATATTAACTGGATATGTTATATGAAGCAACGTAACAATTAGTTAAAAACCACATGTAGCATTCTAACTTTAGCTAGCTGTTATAATTATATAGGCCATAAAATGTTCGTAATAAACATGTTTTTATAGCACCCACTCCATTTTCTGCAGCCTAGAATATTCTGAGTCTCTTTTTCATTTTAACTTTGAAATACACTAGTATTTTTGTAGAAAAAAAAAAAGATTTAAAATTTAAACTACTTGTGGAACAAAATATTTTGATCGACCAATTTAATATGCTAATAAAGCTTTTACAATGGAGGGTGGAAACTGGGAGCCACAGCAGCTTGCCAGCATGTATTCCCACTAGAAGAATAGATTTTATTAACCAGTGTTCTAAATTAATGATTTTGGATTTATAAATTAAAAATTGTTTCAATGGTATGTATTTTTTAGTGACAAAATTATCCTTTAATCATTTATCTAATTTTATCTAATTTTTTTTTCTTTTAAAGTGCTTCAACAGTTTCTAAAATTCATTTAAATATTATTTTATTTATTTATTTATTAATGAGTTAATAATCAAATAAAAATTATTGCATCAATTACAAAAGTGAACAAGGTGAAATAAAATTATGTCAATTTTTTTAAGGTTATTATTTTAATTACGTCAATTGCTTTAATATTTTGACTACGTTGAATTTTTTAATAATCATCAATTCATATATAATTAAAAACTAAAGTAGAATAAAATAATATTAATAAATTTTAAATGAAGTGAAATAATAAAAAAAATTAAAGAAATTTTAAATAAAATTGAATAAGTGATATAAAGAATAATGTTGTCATTAATTAAGTGCAATTAATACACAATATCATTTTGTTACTTTTTAATAAAAAATAATTATTCATTTATAAATTCGAAATTAATAAATATTTATTTAAGACACTGATTGTAAATTAAAGATGGTCTAAAGTCTAAAGTCTTGACTTTCTGTGATTTCTTTTAAATATACTTTCTAATTTGAAAACTGGTCCTTGGGATGAGAATATAGGATATGGTCCAAATTTAATGAATCTTTTTATAATAGAGTGCGTTGAAGATTCCACATTTTTATTATTTCGGTCATCGAAGAGGTTACTATTAAACGCAACTTGCAAGTCAAGCTGAAGAAGAAATTAATTATTTAATTTTTTTTAAAAAAAGAAACACTCACGGACAGCTCAAATGGCGGACGCTTGTTTCCTTTCTTTTTCTATCTTCTGAAAATAGAAAGGTCATATTTCTGAACTGGATAAAATATGAAATGTGGGAAACTTAGAAGGCATTCAAGTTGGAAACAACTTGACAGTTGATCCATAATTATGTGATTATCTGCCACGGCAAACATAACATGCTTGTGACTTTACAGATATGTCAAGTCAAAATGAGAGTTGAATGAGCCTCTCCAATCTCATTTATTTACATTGCATAGCCTTACAGTGAAACCCTTTTTCTGCATAAACGAATACGCGTTCATGCATGCTTCATCTTCTTTAACACTCGCACTACATGAGAAAATATTATTAAAAAAAGCAGCTAGGTGCCAATGAATTGAACTTAAACCTGCCCTCACTTCCACGTCGATCTCAAGTCGCAGTTAATTTGAATAGAGTTATTTGGCAGCATTTTTAACCCATAATATAAGGTATAATTAGTGGGTGATTCAAATTCGAAGGTTGAAAGATTCAAAGATTTCTAAACATGAGCTGCAAGTGGAAGGGATGGAGTGCCGTATGGTGCAGATCCACCCAGTTGGACTTAAAATTTGTATAAAATTTGAACTTCTTACTTTTGATTTTTCATGACACAATGCATAGTGGGTTTTGGTCAAATTTCACAAATACGTTAGGCGTCTCTGTCGTTGAAATTTTTACACCATCAACAACACCCTTGTCATTCTCATCCAGGTCTACGCACTCCATTGGGATCCATCTCTCTCACCACGCATCACACTGACTCTCGTCCTTTGTCTCTCTTTAATTTCTCTTTTCGAAGAATTAATAAACCTTTATATGTTGCTTTATTTAACATGTACATCAATACCATGTATCTAACCCCAAAAAAAAAAAATAGTGATACTATATATTCTTAAAAATATTAAACGTTTAGAGATTCACCAAAATCCCTTTAAAAAAATCCTAGGGTTAATCCTTTCTATTTGCTTTACCTTGGTATGAAGGAGATTACAGAAAAGCTAAAATTTAAAAAAAAATGACAAGGAGTCTCTAGAATAAGAAATAGTTTTTGATCTTATTAACGTTTGTTCTTGAACCTCAGGATTAATGGAATCCAATGACCTTCTGTAGTTGAAGAAGGTTGTTGTCTTCCCAATTTTCACTGTTCTGCTAATTAGTTTGATTGTCAGATATTTTCTTAATTAGAGTTAAGCTAAATAATGGTTTTGAGATTGGTTGCTACCTAAAATTTTGAGCGTAGTTTAATTGATCAATTTAATTGGATACTCTTTCTATTTCAAAATAATTGACATTTAATATAATTGCATAGGGATTAAAAAAATATCAAATAGTTTGGATTGTAAAAAATTATAATTACATTTGATTAAAATACTCTGATATGAAAAATTGTAAAATATTAAATGATCTCTCTTCTTTTATTAATATTTTAACTATTTTTTCATTTACACATTTTCTTTGTTTATTAATAAGGATAAAATTATAAATTTAATTAATATTCCTCTGAAATTCTAAAATGACAATTATATTAAAAAATTTAAAAAGAAATTACTGTGAACTAAAAAAGTAATTAACTGTATTGTTGGATTTATAAATCTTGTTTCAAATATTATATTGGGGAAGGCACTCCGTTTTCTTCAAAACTTTTTTATCTTTGAAAAAAAAAGAAAAGAAAAGGGAGGAGCATTAACTCCTTTTCTTTTATGGAGATGCACAAATGAAGACTAAATGGACTGACTTTCTTCTCTTTTCCTTGCGTGAAGGTAGGGTCTCGCGAATTACCAAGGTCAGCTTTTTCGAAAGGGAAAAAAGATAACTAAATAAAAAATAGGCGGGGCCTATAGGGGCAGGAATTTTGCTCCTCCTCCGCCAATGTGTGGCTTTCGGTGCCATAATGACACTATTGGGTTCCTACATATATTCAGTCAACACCATCTAGCATACAAAATTGGTAAGAGGGAAATAAGAAAATGAGGGTAAAATTACATATAATGCCCTTGAATTTTAAATTATATGTAAATATTTTTTTAAATTATAAAAGTTAATAAAATTTTTTAAAATTTTAAATAATATACAAGTAATTCTTTTAAATTTTAGATATGTGCAAATAATTTCTCTAAATTTTAAAAATATACAAATAACTCCTTAAAAAAATAACATATAAAGAGGGTTATTTATAAATAATTCAAAATTTAAGAGGATTATTTGCACATATTTAAAATTGTAATTTAATCAAATAATAATAATTACATAAATAACAAAAATAATTATTATACTTTTATTTTAAAAAATATTTAATTCCCCCATTTATTATACACAAAAATATAAACAAAATTTAATTCCCCCATTTGATCCAATCACTCTATATTTATTTCCAGTCTTCCCTATGTTTTTGTTCCAATTTTTAGTTTTAGTACCATCCTTAAAAGGAATCAGCAAAAATCTAAAATTTATAAAGTAAATTATATAGATCTTCTTAAATTTTATTAAAATTTTACAAATTTCTCTTAAAAAAATTATTTTATATTTTAATCACAATTTTCAAATTTTTAATTAAAATAGTATCCATTTAAAATTTTAATAAAGGATATTCAGGTAAAAATTTTAAAATTAAACTAAAATATAAATTATTTTTTATTTTTAAAAAATTATATAATTTCATTAAAACTAAAAGAAAACCTATATAATTTTATCAAAATTGAATTAGGTATTCACTGTAACAGCTGCTAATTTTAATGTGCATAGATAACACTATCGAGATTTTCTATCAAATGGCAACCGCATTCCAAATTCGCTTCTTCCAATTCCAATCTGCTTGGACATTCGTATTTTATGCGATCAATTTCAATTTTATAATTTTAATATTTAAATCACGAACTCTGCAGCTCCAGAAATACCTGGATATTTTATAAATACTCTAATACTCGGTATATATTCCTCTTAATTTCACTGTTTCAGAATGGGAAAAAAAAACCATCCTACACAATATAACATCATTTTTCTTTCATATTACAATACGCAATGGAATGTCTATCAATTCAAATACAAAATACAAAAATTATTTTATATATATGTTAACAAATATCAAGAAGTATTTTACGTCGGCTCCTTAATAGAAAAACAAATAAGAAACCGAAGACAATTGTATTTCTTCATTAAATGAGGCTTTGGAAACTAAATCTTTTATAATAATATGCAGTAGGATAAAGTGTGATTAAAAAAATAAAAATATATATGAAATTTTTTTCTACTAACTCATTTTTTTTCTTTGATTGATAGTTTTAATTTACTCTGACAGATCAAGACGCAAAATTTTAGAAAGTTCGATTTGTTTAATTGTTTGGATTATTTATAAAATAAAATGTCTAAAATATGATTTATAACAACTTTTAAAATAACAAAATAAGCAAGAGTTGAAACTTTTGCTAACTCACCCTCCTCCACTTACAATATGGTACTGGCGTTGGCTTGTAGGTTGGAGTGGTGAGGAGGTCGACCAAAGGAACCCTTTGTGGGGCCCATGAGGACTTGCTCATGGCTGTGTGGTCCCCTTTCCCCACGTTCTCCGCTTTTGTTTTTGACCCACGTGTCCTCTTTTCATCTCTCACGCTCCTTTTTTTCCATCATCAAACTGCATCCAACGCTCCTCATTTCACTACTAAAACACCAAGATCTTCACCTACACATGGCATCGCTTCCCTAACCTCAACTTTTCACTTCCCTCATTGACCGTAGACCAAAAGCCAAGGCAAGAGAATATTATTTATCAATAAAATAACAAAATCACACAAAACTTTAAAATATATATATACATCAACATCTCTGACGTCACCCTGCTTTGACTCTCTCTCTCTCCCCCCTCTTTAAACACTCCCTTTCTTCTCTGTTCCGCTTCCTACCTCCCTCTCTCTCTCTCTCTCTCTCTCTCGCTCTCTGTGTTTCCGTAGCTTTCTCTAACTTTCTCGGAGGCCAAACGGCGGTCACCATGGTCAGAGACGATCTATACATCACGGTTCCTACTTTCTTCCGGTGCCCCATATCCCTCGATGTCATGAAATCTCCGGTGAGCCTCTGCACCGGCGTTACCTACGACCGTTCCAGCATCCAACGCTGGCTTGACAACGGCAACAACACCTGCCCCGCCACCATGCAGGTTTTGCACACCAAAGAATTTGTTCCTAACCGTACTCTACAGAGGCTTATCCAGATCTGGTCCGACTCGGTTCACCACCGAGTCGAATCGGCCGAGTCTCCGACCACCAGAATAGTCCCTTCCCGAGATCAGGTTGTCGACGCTATCAGAGACTTGGACAGCCGCGAAGAAAACTGTCTCGATTCTCTAATAAGAATTGTGTATTTCGCTGAAGAATCTGAAGAGAATCGGGAGTTCCTCGCAAAGTTAGACGGATTCGTGCCTCTGCTTGTTGATTTACTCGACAATGTCGATGGAGTCGTTGAAGTTCTCGAGAAAGTCGTTAATGCTTTGGATTCGGTCCTAAATAAAATCGAAGATCGCGAGCAATTGAAGAAATCGATGTTGAAGAACCACGACAATTGCTTAGCTTCTCTGCTTGTTGTTCTGCTGCAAGGCAGCTCCGGTTCGAAAATTGGATCGGTGAGGATTCTGAAATTCATCGCGGTGGACACCGAGTCCAAGGTCATGATCACCGAAAAGGAAGGTCTAATATCCGAATTGGTCAAATCAATCGCTCCAGATAAAGACCCAGAGCTAATCGAAAACGGCTTGTCGTGTTTGGTTGCAATCTCAACGCCGAAACGGAACAAGTTGAAATTGGTCCATCTTGGAGCCATCAAGACACTCTCGGAATTACTTTCTGGCTCAAATTGGAGCACTTCCGTAACGGAAAAAGTCCTTAAACTGCTCGAAGCGGTGTCATCGACCAAGGAAGGTAGGTCGGAGATTTGTGAGGACCCGACGTGCGTGCGGGCGGTATTGCAGAAGGTTCTGAAGGTATCAAGCATGGCGACGGAGGACGCGGTGATGATACTGTGGAGTTTGTGTTATCTGTTCCGCGAGCAGAAGGCGCAGGAAGTGGTGACAATGGCCAACGGTTTAACCAAGTTTCTGCTTCTGATGCAGAGCAATTGTTCGCCGGTGGTTCGGCAAATGTCCTCCGATTTGCTTAAGATTTTTCGGGTCAACTCGAAATCATGCCTTTCCTGTTACGATACTAAGACCACCCATATCATGCCCTTCTGATACTACCTGTTTTTCTTCTTCTCTTTCGCTTGGAGAAGAGGGAGGCAGATAGAAGTTTGTAAATCAAAGAAAATTTTGTTAGTAAATTGAATATAGAAAAGGAAAATTCATTTGATGCTAGTTATCCTCTATTTCTATTTCTTTTTCTGTTTCTGCTTTGCTCGGTGAATGAATTCAAGGGGTTGTTGATATTTTGAATCACAGTGGAAAAAGAATAATTGTTTAGCATGTACAAACCACGAGAAATTTTAAAGATTTAAGTGTGAAAGATTCTCGCTTTGCTTTATGAAGTTGCACTTCTCTGAAATATTTTCTAAATAACAGAGTACGTTTGAATTGAATTAGATTGATAATTTCGCTAACATAAACGACACTGCATCCGCGGGATTCTGTGCTTTTGTTTAATTGCATGCAAATTTAGCCTTGTCGATGAGCTCCTTTATCATTTTCATTTGAGGTATTAAGGTTGTCGTTTTTATGATTAAAATGAGTTGGACAGAGTAATTAAAGCTACGGCTATAGGTGGCGGTGGAGTGGAGTGAAAACAATGAAAACTTGCATATTTTCAGGATTGAAGATTAATTAATACCAAGATTCTTGGAATTATGCAGAGATGAGCAAAGAAGGAGACTAGAAAGGAAGCGACTTTGCGCTGGGTTTTATTGCAGAAGAAGCAAAAAAATTGAGAAAGAGAGAGAGAGAGTGCCGCAATTGCTGAAATGGATTTGCTTTGCTGGCTGTAATGCAAGCTGTGTTTTGCAATTAATTAATTCAAATTTGTTTGTTCGTTTGCAAGAAAGGGATGACAAGGATGGGAATCCAAGTGGAAAAAGAAATGGGTTAGAGAGAGAAATGCATTATATTATAGGTTTGACCACTCCAATCCCTATGGCAGGCATACATGAAAACTGGACAAAAGGTTCAGCACCATAAATAATGCCCACTTCCCATCCTACATTTTCAATATCCTAATTAATTAATTAATTAATTAATCTAAAAAGAGATCCATAATCTCGAAAAAACAAGGGCATTCACTCGAAACCATGAGCTAGATCTTAGACTATGAGAAAGAAACAAACATATTCAAAGTTTGTTTGTTGTGTATTGGATTGTGGCGCGTCTGGAAGAATGTGTGGATTGGCTGCAAGTAGCAACAACGTAAAGAAAAAAAAGTAGAGAAAGCATGGTTCCCCAAGCACTACCCCTTCTTTTTTATGTTCTTCCTCCTTTTCTATAATAATACCAATTGTGTGTATTATAAAAAGCAGATGGGGTTTGTATTTGTTTGTGTGTTAATACGTATTGGATCAAGTGTGGTCACTGCTCACTAATTTCAAGGGTCAGTGAAATTGTGAAGGGTTTATAGTGGAAAGTGCCATTATTCGATGGGGTACCATGTTGGGTATGCATTGATAAGTCACGTGACAGTTTTATGAAGAGGACGAACCCTATCCATGGTCATCATCATCTTATTGACTGAGTTTGTAATTTGACAAGTCATTTTTCTGAGACTTGACCTTTGGACTCAGGTGTCATAGAGATCTCAGAGGTTGGGGAAGCAAGCCACCTTTTACCTGTCCTTTTTCGTTGATATTTTCTCATAATTATAATTAAACGGAAATTAAAACAATTGATATTGAATTAGTGGACGTCGAGTTTTAAATATGTGTATATTTCCTTTATTGATTAGACTATTTGACGGTGCTTTGAGTTTTGACCCGTTAGGATAAGCTGTCCAACATGATACAGTAAGAGTTGAATTAGAAACCAAGTGGGTGCTTCAAAAATCAATCATAACAAGTAATTAATTACTAAAGCAATTCTCTTACAGTAACAATAACTGGGCCCACTACCACTCAAAGAACAAGTGGGTAAATATAAAAAGTCCACTCAATTATAAAAAAGAATTTTAGGTTAAATAATATTCTGCATGGGAGGGTTGGATTTTGCAGGACATTCCTAACTTTGGCAATGGGGTTTAAGGGGAAAGTGGGTTAGGCAAGAGAGATTGAGTTTGGAAATGACTGCTTGTCCAATCCATCATTGTGACTAGTAAAATGACTCAAACGGACCCTCCATTTGGTTCCATCTCTTATTAATTCTTAAATATTCTTTGGGCTGGGGTTTTGGATAAAATTAATTAATGGTATAACCACAATGAAAGAAAATTCCCCACGTAATTTGGTGATAACCCAATTCCCTTCCCTCCATATATTAGCTGGCAATATACGAAAGCTTTGTCTTCTTCCCACTTCGCTCTTATAATAAACGAAAACACCTTAGAAACGTTGAGATCATATGCAGCCCATACATATATGTGCATGCCTGAGATCGTAATGAATTGGGTTCTCAATTATCTTGTCATTTTGTGGCGTGTGAGATGGAGAACGTAACAGAAATAATTAAGTAGAATAAATAAATAAATATCATATCTAGCTCTACGTGCACGTATTATTATTTTCATGATTATTATTACTATACCACTTACTTCATATCTAAGCTTGCATGCTTACGTTACTGTTTACCGTCGAAATGCCATCTTTGGTTTCCCTCGATGTTACTCAAAACCATACGAAACAGCCATGAATGTTGCTATTATGGCATATTTAGTGCGTAGCCATCAGTGGATTACACCACCATCCACACTAATTTTCTACCTGCCCACTCAATTAACTGATCTGCCTTCTGACCATGCCTTGCAAAATTGTCGAGTCTTTTTTTTTAATATATATATATTCATTTGATGTGTTAATACTAAGTCAATAATTTTAAATAAACCTGGTCATGAGTCAGGTTTATTAAAAAAAATCAAATTCATAAAAAAAGACAACAAAAAAGTTGGACCCAAGGCTTTTTTTATTTTGGGACTTGGCCCGGCCCAACTTATCCTGTTCCATTTCTCTTTTTGTTTTATCGTTTTTTGCCTAGTAGCATTATATATAGACATACACACATGACACAGCCCAGTTCTCCGACAATAGCACTTCAAAGTTTTTGATCTGTTTGAGGATCTTGAAGAAGCTTATACGGAAGCTTGTTTTGATAGCAAATAATAATAATAATTATTCTTGAGATGTTAATTGAAGAGTCCATTGTTAGTCTTTACTACAACCGCAATTCAAAGCTTAAAAATCTCGTAAACTCTGAGCAATACTCTTTTTTCATTGGGCCGTTCATTCTCTTGTCAAGATATTTACCATATTTTTAACTCTTTAGTTTCTTGGCCACTTAAAGGAAAATTGTAATACTTGAAATTCTTTAGCCTATCTCTTATGGACCAAAAAGATTAAAAAAAAAAAATCTCTAACTGTGTCAATGGGCTAAAAATTCTATTTAAAAAAAAAAGATAAAATAGAAGAAAAAAAATTAGAAAAAATCTTGATAGAATTTTAAAATACCATAATAATTTAATAAAAAAATGTTGCTTAAGTTGGGCTTGGACTTGAGTTGGGTTTCAAAAAATGGCTATGCCCACCTTTTTTATCCTTGCGCTTTTTTTAAAAACAAATTCTTTTTTTGGACTTTTTATTTGTGCTCATATCTATTCTTTTTTTTAGATTGAATGGGTTTTCTAACCCATGATCATATCCAATTTCAAGGAATCCCCTAAAAGTTATGAAAGAATAAAAAATACAATTGACTTGTATTAAGAGATATTAAGACAGTGAATCAATAAAGCTAAATCAAAACTTATTTTCAACTCAAATTCTCCTTATCATTCAAAAAAGCTCTTTTTTGACTTCTTTGGCATCAAATTCTCAGCCAAATTGGGCAAGTATCTAAGTTTTTAAGTAAATGTTAGGAAAAATAAGAATCATATATATCAAGAAAGATTGGAAAATTTTGACTTTGAACTCCAATCTTATAAGGCGACTTGTTTTTTCTAAGCTGCTAGAATGACCCTTATCATATTTATCCTAAACTCTTCTTTAATTTATCAACTCTCCTACATAACCTCCCACCTCCCTTAAAAGCTTTTCTCTATGCTTGATGCAAAATGTAAAAAGTTTTTTTAGGGGATTTAACAATAACAAACTAAGGATACACTTGTTACGATGGAAAGAATTTTATCTGCCATAAAAGAAAGGAGAAATGGGCTTTAAGCCTTTTAGCCTAATCAACAAAGCCCTTCTTCCAAAGCAAGTTTGGCCGATTATTGACACTAAAGGGAACAACATTATGGTTAGGATTATAAGACCTAAATACTACAATGGCACTTCTACAAGCACCTTCTACAACCACTCTGATGGCCCTTGGATATGGAAAGGAATCACCAAAGTAAGTCCTCTCATCACTTTTATCTTACTTATTAACTAGGCTTTGGCAAGAACATACCACTCAACACCATCTTTGGTAACCTATACAATTAGATCAGTAATCCCAATTAAGCCAACTATAACAAATTAGAACAGTTACAGATCTTATCTTACATAACAAATCAGATTTGAACCATAGCCTTTTAGTATTGATATATCCAAAAAATATTAAGAGTTAGATTTTGCACATTCTTTTCTTTTCTCTCTCTTTTTTAAGGTTTTTGACAATGAAGACCATTTAGTTTAGATAGTTGGCTTTAGTGGAGCTTACTCTACAAGAAATGGTTATAAATGTCTCAAAGTAAAATATGACCTTTTCAATCCCAAACCCTCTAAACTTTGGAAAAAGTTCAAATGAATTATTAAACTTCCAAAAAAAATTTTACTATTCACATGGAAACTGATAAGAAAGGCTATCTCGGCATAAGACATTTTAAGGATTCACCATCTGCAAGTCACTTAAAATTGTGTCTTTCATAGTTCAACTCCTAAGACATATGATCACATCTTCTTTAAATGTGACTTTGTGAGGGCTATTTGATTTGCTTCCTTGTTACCATTAAAATCTAATGACCCATCAATTTTAGGAGTAGTTGAGTGGTTTCATACAAAGTTCATTACCAATCAAATAGCGCATGGGAAGGAAAATGACTACATTCATCATTATAACTTTGCATGGCATATAGAGTACCAAGAATCATATTATTCATGAAAGCTCAAAAGTAGAGCCCATAGACGTTTCTAAACCAATTCAAAGTAAAGATGCAATTCAACACCTTATCCTAGCAAGTAAGCAATCTAGACCACAACAGAACTTACTTAGACATGGACAATAAAATCTTTACAGGTTAAAATAAATCTATGCATGAGGGGTGGACATTCATCATTTAAATTAGCAAAAAAAGTCTCAAGGTGGAGATTTTTTACAACCAATCTTTGGGAAGACATCTCCTTTAGAAGCTTACCAAATACCTAAGAGAATGGGTTCTCTTATAGACGTAAAAAGCTTCCTTATTTAGATGTTTTAGATTGATATTGTCCAATATTCTCAACACTCCAATTCCTCGTTCCTCTTCATTAGCAAGAAACAAATATTCTTACTCAACTTGCAGAACAAAGAAGGGGAAAATTTAGAAATCCTTCATAAGGATTTTCAGTATCTAATCTATCTTTTCATTTCTTTCAAAGTCAACTGCTTAGCTTAGGATATCCATGCTAAATAAATTGAATTCCTCAACTTATCTTTCCCCTTGATTTATGATGGTTATCTAAATTAATGTTAAGATTGTGATTGTATCCAAAAAAAAAAATCATGTCAATGATTAAGCTTTTTGTTCACAAATATATAGGATGTACAAAAGTGTTTTTTTTTTAATTTGATTTTGGCTTTGTGTTTTTGATAAGTGAGTATCCTAATTTTTCATGTAATTTATATATAAAAAATTACAAATATTTATACAAACCATACTTACTAAAAAAATTTTCATATGCCAAACATATCTTTAAACCAACGGAATACGTAGTAGTCCAGACAATGCCCTACAAAATGCTAATTAGTGCTGGGCTGCACTTGTTGTGAAGCCCACTAACCATTATCCAACAAGGCCTTTCCTTAATATGGTAGCAGATCATGTGTGGGCTTAATGGGTAGCCTTTATCAATTCTTTGATAACTTACCAGTCCCAATGGTAACAAAGGATGTACAATGTTTTTTCTGGGCTAGACCCAAGAAAGGTTTTTCCTCAAACCTTTAATCTTGCTTTTTATTTTTAACTGAATAATATTAACTCTTTTTAAGATTTGATCAAATTATGCTTAATTTTTTTTATAAAAAATCCAATTTACTTTATGTCAATAATGTTAAGTTTTCATAAAATAAGTTATTCTTTCAAAACTTAAATTACATAACTACTTTCACTGTCATATTAGATATAAAATCACAAGATCATATTGAATTTTAAAATCAATTTAGTTGCTTTCACTATTATATAAAAATAAAATTGCAATCTCATATTGAACAAAATGTTAGTTTTATTGTCAAAAAATAAATAATAAGAGAATATATATATATATATATATATCAAATATCAAGAAAGTTATAAATATTTTGTTAAATTAAAGGGGTTTGAAATATAATTTAATTAAATCTTATGAAAAATTAGCGTAATTTACTATTTATTTTCACCATAGGCTTGAAGAAGTATGATGATTGCCACTATATATAATTCTCACATTCATAGCACATTACTTGACAACTTCATTTATTGAGAAATCATGCAGTTTCTTTAGATTGTTAGGAATTGGAGGAAATTCAAAATATAAGTAAAGAACTCTAATATTCTTTGAGGGGGTCATATCCTTTACAAGTGATGAAGACATTACGTAAGGAGAATGACTTGTACTGCAGAGACACAAAGCAAGTTGTGTCTCCCTCCCTCTTCACAGTAAAGGCATTTTGTGGGTCATCTAATCAATACTTCAGTAGAAACAATCATGTACCAATATTTGAACCACTTATTCCCTTCTTGTGGCAAATATAGTCTCACACATTATGGATCATTAGTGTGCCACGCTCATTTTTCGATGCCCAAATGTTATATAGCTCTATACCCTCACTCTCATACTTTGCCTTTTTATAATATATAAAGATTGCACGTACTATTCAGTAGGGTCATTTCTCTCATCTCTTCCCATTATCATCCTCTTCTTTCTCCATGTCTGTCATTTCATAAATTGACTTGGTTTATAAAAGATAGGTGTCCAAACCTATTAGGCTTGCACACATCTTAATAAAATTCACTGTTTGATATATTTACATATTTATTTATGATTAATTTGATATACTGATTTCTTTTAAATTGAATTGAACTTTTTGTTTTTTTAATTTAGAGAGCAAATCACAGAACTAAATTGCTTTCAGTTATTGCATATTGTGTAGTAATTAAGATAGAAAAAGAGAAGTGTGGACCTATATTGTGCAATAATAATAAAAAGCATCTCTATTCGACAAATTTAATCTCATGTATGCTATAATTGTGTCTTCTATCACTTTTTCCTAAGCTGTTTCTTTCAATTTAAGAAAAGAAGAAAAACTTTGGCCACCCACTTACAAGCTGTCTTTGAATGAGGCTGCCTATACTTATGTGTTTTCTTCTTTCTCTTACTTATGTGTATGGCTCAGCCTCCGCAAACTTATACTGCTTTGTTCCTTTTTCTTATACAAAATAGAACAAACAACTGACAAGCATTACCAAACGACCCTGACACATATATTCAGTATAATTGATCAGTTGGACTGAGTGACACGATCACAATGCAAATGGATTGTGGCCATAATAAAATATAAATTAATGATCCCAATTTGTGGACCACAAGCTTATCTGTAGACTGAATGAGCAAGAGATGAAAAAGGAAATTGCCTATATTATTTAGGCTCTCTGATTTATTTGAATCAGATCATAGAGATCTGCACATTATCTTAAGAAGCTACGATACATGATCAACAATAAATATCAGCAATTAGGTAGGCTAAATATTTGATCACATGCACTCTATATATGATAGTAGATTACAAATGATTCATTAATTAACTAACCAAAAAGGGATCTTCATATCTTTGAGGTCAGTGTCTCTAATCATAGACTAATCAGGAACTTAACAACGAGGGAGTAACTAGCTACCAGAAAGACCAAATGCCAGTGGAGCAATGATCAAGGTTTCAAAATAAATTAATAGAAAATATTTGTTCTGTTGTTATTCAAAAATTAATTAAGTAATACTGTTATATATATATATTGTTAAATAAATAATTATTTTTTTAAATTTAAAATCTAATTCAACTATATAATAACTATATTTGAATGATAGTATTACCTCATGTTACTCAAAATAAGGTCAAATTTTCGCCCTTAGATAAGAGGAGGAAGAGAGATAAGCATGGTGGCAATAAAATGAATTGCAAAGAAAAGTAGAGGAGGGCATGTGAGTGGGGTCAAGGATTTGGTCATGCATAAGAACATAATAAAACAACTCTACAAAACCCTTAGATTTGGTTAGCCAGCAAGAATTCCTTCTATGTTTCATAATAACTTACTTTTATGTTGTCTTGTCCCTTTGAATTGGTCTGTGTTTTGTTGCTTAACCCTGGTTTTATTCCAAAATGTTCAATTTAATTATTAATTCACTCCAAACCTGCATTGTGGAACACAGAAAAGAAGCATCACTTTGTCACCATAACAAGGATAGAAATATTATAGTTGATGGCAATGAACATAGACTATATATTGCCAAGGATGTGCCATATTATAGTAGAACTTTTGAATGAATAAACACTGAAAAGTGAAGCTATAGGGAACACTGAATATAAGTATATATATTTTGAAAATTGAACATATAGAGTTATACATACACGCTGTGTGTATATATATATTTGATATTTTGTTATATATAGTTTGTATCTTGCATCTAACTCCTTTTCCATTTTTTCTGACCTTCAAAAAATATATATGCGCCCGGGAAGCTGCGATTTTATTTCATTTTTTAAAATTTGCTTGCAACGAAAGGGATATGGTCACCTTTTAGGCTTTAATTTATGCTGTACATGAGAAAAAATCCGTAGAAGATTTTGAAGTTCGAACAACCAAGAGTATCATATCATCAACGACCCTTTTCATCAAATTAAAAAGCTGAGTTGGTCAGTATCCCCCACGAAGGTAGTATTAAAAAAATCTCCTTACTGGATTCGTTGACCACAGTGTATTTCATGCTATAATAACGTATTTTTCTTAAATAAAATTAAAGGAAATATCTTACATAAACCTGTTATTGTGATGTAATGAAAAAAAAAAGTAACAGAATTTCCCATCTAATTCTTCATCAAGATGTCTGCACGATTTCTTGGAAACTGATCATTGTATTGAGAACTGACTATGAGTAACGCTCGACCAAAATTAATGTTGATAAACAAATCCCTTGAATTATGGTTAACTGACATTGCGTATTTGTTTTCTTTGTTTCTTCAATGAGGACTTTCTTATGGTCTTGGAGAGGTAGCTTAGAGTATTCATATCTAAATTTGTAAGTAATATTTGAGAGACTGGATCACATAACATTTATTTTTAATTCGATCTCATATATATATATATATATATATATATAGGTTTATGTTTGAATACAAAGGAGGATATAATAGGAAAAGAAGATAATATATACTTAATTATTGGAAGTAGGATGGTCCTGGGAGGAATGAGAGGAAATCGAGAGAAGATTGGGCGGAGATATGTCCCTAACAACTTAGGGACTCAGTATTTCAGGTTCCCTGCCATAGACACTTTTCTCCTAAATTTATTACCCCCCTATATAACATTCATATATTATTTTACTCTCTATTTTTAAGAATAAATTAATCATAATATTTTAAAAATAAATTACACTTAATCTATCTCTTATTTAAAGATTAAAGTTGACTCATTTTTAATTTATTTCTTATTAATAAAATTAACTTTTTATATAATATGTATTTCTTTTAAAAATAAAATTACTTAACATATATTGAAAATAAAATTATAGTTTTATATTAGAATTTCACTTCAAGTTAAACTGTTTTTATTATCTTATTAAAAATAAAATCATAGCATCATGTATGTTTTGTAGAAAGTTAACTTATTTATACACAATATATATATCAAGTATAATTTTTTAAACAAAAAATATATCAGATGTAATTTAGTTAAACCTTAGATAATTTTATTATAATCTACTCATATTTTTAATTAATTTCCATTTTACCATGGCAGAATAATAAAAAGAGTAAATTATACTAATACTTTTTAAAGTTTAATTAAATTACATTTGATATTGTTTTATTTCAAAATTACACTTAGCTGTTCTAATATTCAAATTCACATTATAGAAACTACTCCTCCAATTTACTTTTTTTTAAGTTAACTTTTTTAGTACAATATGAGATTATAATTTTATTTTTAACATGACAACAAAAAAAATTAAATTAATGTTTAAGCTATATCTAATATAATACTATAATTTTGTTTTTTCATATAATAATAATAATAACCGAATAATTTCATTTAAAAAAGAAATAACATGCTATATAAAACAATATTAACTTGATTGATAATGGGATTTGCCCTGATGAAAAAACCCTCTCTCTGTTACACAGCATACCAAGTAGTGGCAACATATATTTAAGAAGACATCAATCTTGACGATGCCTTTGCCGTCTGTGTTGATATAGCAAGCCAGCTATAGCGAAGACTAATTTAGTGCTGTGTCCTCTTCTTCTTTTCAGGTTAGTGCTCAGTTCAACTCCTACTACTTCTATTTCTTAATTATATTCATTTCTTTCCACCTCCCTCTTTATATTATAGCTCTTCAACTCACTGCAAGTCACGTTCCTTTGAAATTATCTCTTCAATATGTATTAATTGGTCCCATAGGGATAACCTTCTATCACTCCATTTCATGCTCTCTTTTGTTTTTCAATCTGTCTCCCTCGGTATTTGTTTGTTTCCTAGGAAAATGATATTATTTTCTTCGGATCTGCAAATCAATGTTCCTTTTTCTTGAATCATGTAACATCTTTCGTATTCATCTTTTGATTTATAGGTTTATGATGCATTGATTACTGTCAAGCAAAATAAGAAAGTAATTAATTTGTTGGTAAAATCAAAAGCTTCATAATACAGTTCGTCAATGCCTATTTGGTCTGCCATTGAAATGGACGAGACGACCCAACAGCAGGCAGAATTATTCAATCCATTTTGATTATTTTATTGCCCACATGAAAGTTTTGATCCTTATGTCTTTTATATCCCAAGATAAAGGGTTTCTGATTCTTTAATTCTACATAATGTCCAACTTCTTTTGTACCCATTCCCCATGTCTCGAGTAGTCAATTACAAATAGACTAAAAAGCTTGCATGAGACTTCTCAGATCTCTGAATAATATTCATCTAACGATACACTTTCCTTTTTTTTTTTCCGTCTAAATTTACATGACATTATATGACAAATTAACAATGCATACATAGAGGACCAGATAAATTGATTAACTAATTAATATTCTACCATTATTTGTTTTGCCGACATAAGAGATGAGTCCCAATATTTTTACATTTTCATGGACGAACTTATTAACATAAATGTAATGTCACCTTGTCATTGCTTTTCTTTTTTCATTGTGCTTGTTTCGCATAATTTCTACACTTTTCGCTATAGATCTTCATATGTTCAATTTCAGTTTAAATTTCATTATTAGTACAATAGAATAACAACAATTATTCTCGTCATAAATTAATGAGTAAATTACGTTGATGTTCCTGAAATTTGGTTAATTATACTTCATATTTTTATTTCAAAATTTACATTCAATTTCTTAATATTTTGGTATAAATTCCAAACAATTTTGGAATTTTTTTTGGGTTAAAAAACTAATTTTTTCAATGAGACTTTAATTTATTTTTAATATGATAATAACGATAACTAAATTGATTGTAATTTTATTCTTAATAAAAAATATATTATGTAAAAAATTAATTTTATTAATTATCATATTAAAAAGGAGCCAAATATTATTTTTTAAAAAATATAAGTGTAATTTAAGAAAATTTCAAAGAATGTAGATTTAACTTATTTTGAATTAATATTATAGCTATGCACGCACATGCATGAGCATGAGCATGAGCATGAGTAATGTAAATAGCACAAGGGGCATGAATTAACACACGAGTGTCAGATTCCATCACATGGCTTACAGCTAGAGCTCCTGCACAACTGATATCAAGAGAACCAAAAAAAAAAAAAGAAATGAAAAGGGTCTTCGCAAATCACAGAGATTCTGTGTGTACACTCCAAATTAAATGTGGATTGGGTGTGATAAACAAAATTATCTTATTAACATGAAATCTTAACAAGTATCCTACAAATTAAAATTGGTTTATTGTTCCAGATAGAGTTTAGCTGACAGTTAATGTCAAATCAACAACTGTAACATGGGAAATGGGTTGTCACAAACATGGTTTTGGAAGCTTCGATAGATTGTAAGTGCTGATAATGAAATCAACTATCATCAACCTTATCATCTCTCACTCTCTCTCCCCATTTTCTTTCTTGTTATATATAGATTGTTTAGTTGAAAAATATATATAAAAAACGAGTAATGTGGTAAAAATAATAATTTTTTACCTTTATTTCTAAAAGATAATTTAATAAATAAAATAATAATTATAATCAATATTACACAAATTATTAGAAATATACGTAACATTGTTACAAACCAGACGAATCATCTGTCTCATCTTTCAACTCACTTATAAAGGCTTTCTTACACAATTCTTGCATAAAGGATTTGCCTTTAAGCATTCTACCACTGTGATGTGAGTTAGAATTTGAGAGAGATCATGAGATCACTGAAAGTCTGAATTCAATGGTTAGCCTTCCTGATCTCTTGTTGTTTCAATTGAATTACGTGAGTTTCTCTTTGTGCTTTCTTGCTTGCAAGCAGAAATCCACCGAAAAGGACAAACCCCAGTTTTAATTTCTAAACAAGTTTCTTTTTTTATTTTTTTAATGTACGGTTTACAGGGGGAAGACTGGGGTTGGGGTTTCGGAGAATCTTAGAGCAGAAGTGATAACAGAGAAAGATCCTTTCGTTGTCACTAACATAGGAAGCTGATGAGGTACATGTAATAGATGACCCTTCCTCTGTCACCTTTAGATGATTCCTCTCTATTTGGATTAAATGCCAACGCCAACAACACAAAACCCTCAAACCCCTCGTGTTTATTCACATTAAGAAATGTAAAAGAATGTTAAGTATAGCTGAACCTATAGGTAGCTTGCAGTAGAGAAAACAAAACATACACTGAAACACAAAGCCCGAGAAGTTTAAATCTCAACCTCATAGGTATTTTGCATATATTTCTGTAAATAAGGAAACCCCAAGAGGACTCATAGGTGATAGGTCTTTAGAGTTACGAGTCATCGCTTTCGCTAGGAGGGTATCAGCTCACTGCTCGCCCTACATATCTATATCTCTCGGCCTAACCCCTCTTTGTTAGCTGTAAATTGAATCCCAGGGCTCTTTTGCAGGCAACCATGTTCCTTTTTCTTTTTTTTTTCCCCTCAAATTTTTATGAGTGTTGCAATGTTGCAATAGCCATTAATTCTTTTAGGAAAACCATTAATCAATCATCATAGAATTAGCTGGAAGATTTTTAATATCATTAATGCCACCATTAATTCGTAGCATTCCATTCATCCTATTCCATCCACGAACACTGCTCAAACAAAATGAAAGCATGCAATTCTGCAAACACACTCGAACCCCATTTCTTGAATCCACTCTGTATTCAATTGCATAATTATTAATTACTGAGAGTCCAGAAGGTATGATAAATTCTCTTATTTGTTTAAATTAAGCACATTCTTTCTTCATTATGGTTCTCTGAAATTGAATGCTTTTAATAATCCTTGCTTTTTTGTCTGTGACTTCTACACTAATACTAGTTTTTCTTTTTTGGTTAGTTATTACCCTCTGTGTGGAGATATGGGGGGCAATTCCAAAACATGAAAAGTTAGCGTCTTGTTTCTCGGGTCACGCCGCTTGTGTCTGTCGCTCGTGCACTTCTTAAAATCTTCAAAAATTTCAAAACCCACACATATTGATTCTTGAGGCTCTTCACTAAAGCTTCCTGGGATGGACACTTGTTCTTGGTTCGTTCTCCGAGCGACACACTCTTCTTCCTCGAGCATTTCTCATTGTGTTCAATTGATACAGAGCACTTGTTCTTGAAGAGATTTGGAATTGACCCATGATTCATTGAAGTAGCCCCAATAACTGGAGGGGTCTGTGATATTTTAGAATTTTGATATTGCTTAGCATTTGCCCTTGGTATAGTCTTCCAACTCAAAGCTTAGCCATTGTATCTTGTACATTTGATTAGTCTAGTATTCCGGGGTTGGGGGAATAATTTATAATTTTTTTTAACATTGGGATCTTTGAAAAAAAAAACTATTGTCATTGTTTCCTCAGACTTATCCCCTTGTTTTAAGATTTTTTATTCTTCTGCGTTCCGCACAACTGGGGGAAGGAAGTGTTAGAAAGTGACATTTTCATGTGGGACATTTGTGTGCCAGTCTAAGACATGCTGAGCTCTGATGAAGGAGATATTGATGATGTGTTCTTCGACTCAGCAGATTGTCTGTCACCTCAAGAGTCCGATTTAGGTTCCAACGAGTTGGATTATGGGATTTGGGTGAACGAGCCTCAGAGTGTGAAGGAAAGACGAGAACGTTTTCTAGAGGGAATGGGTTTATCGGATATATCTTCAAAAGCCTCATCAGACACCATGGAACCAGAAAGAATTCGGGACCCCAATGGAGCAGTCTCAAATGTACTTGAGAAAGCAACTTCTGAAGCAAACGTCCTCTTTGATGAAATGAAAAGGTGTCCTAAAGATAAAGTGGATGTAAGTTTTCATGAACATAGAAGCACAGAAGCTGAGGTCCAAGAAGGAGATGGGGATTTTGATATGGATAAAAAGAAGAAAAAAAACTGGTGGAAGCGATTTGTGAACAAGAGGAAAGTAGGTGGTGGAGAAAAAATCAGATCAAAACTCAATAAAGGGGCAAATAAAAGTCATAGGGTCAAGGTAAGGCAGGATAAGAAGACGGGGATGGAGTTCAGTGGGTTATATATTGGACAAGAGATTACAGCTCACAAGGGCATTATATGGACTATGAAATTTAGTCCCAGTGGAAAGTATCTTGCAACCGGAGGTGAAGATGGAGTTGTCCGAGTATGGCGTGTTGTATTACAGGATACATCTAGTGATTGTTTCAATGCAGAAGACAATCTTGTTAGCAAAGTGAAACAAGACATGTTCTGTTCTTGGAAGAAACAGTCAAGTCAAAACTCCGTTGTCCTTCCAAACAAGGTTTTTCAAATTGAGGAATTACCACTGCGAGAATTCTATGGTCATTCCAGCGATGTCTTGGATTTGGCATGGTCTAACTCAGATGTGAGTTAAACAAATCATAAACTTTTATCTATTTTCCATTTATGTGATCTATCCTATTTAATCTGTTTCTATGATTGTTATCAAGGCTGACCTAAAATCCCTGGTTGCAGATTCTCCTTTCATCTTCCATGGATAAAACCGTCCGTTTGTGGCAAATTGGTCGTAATCAATGCTTAAGTGTTTTCCGTCACAATGACTATGGTAAGATTATCTTTCAATTCGTTAATAACACTACACCATTCCATGCTTGGTTCATATTTGAACACAATTTGAGTTCTGAAACATATCCCATGAATGGAATTGTAATTGTGTCTCTTGTTTACATGCAAGTAGTGACATGCATTCAAGTCAATCCAGTTGATGAAAATTACTTCATCAGTGGGTCCATTGATGGTAAAGTCCGAATATGGGGAGTATATGAAGAGAGAGTTGTTGATTGGGCAGATATACGTGATGTGATAACTGCTATAAGTTACCAGCCAGATGGAAAAGTATGACTAGGATTCATTCACCTAATCTTTTCATCGTTCTGTGAGACTCGTCAAATCTCTTATGAACTTTTAACTGTTTATTATCCACAGGGATTTGTAGTTGGCTCCCTTTCTGGCACTTGCCGCTTTTATGCTGCTTCAGGTATGCACTTGAAGATTCTATAGTCATAAACCCTCCCCCTTAAAAAGAAAAAGCCAAAAAAAAAGTCTAAATTGGATTTATATTGGTTTAGACAAGCATTTCCGGCTTGAGGAGCAGATTCGTATTGATGGAAAGAAGAGATCAAGTAGCAACAAAATTAGTGGCATTCAGGTTTTAATCTTGATATCTTTTATGATAATAATATTATAATTTGTACTTCATTTGTCAACATCATGGTGCCTTTTTTCATTGCAGTTTTCCCAGCAGAAACATCAAAGAGTTTTGATCACATCAGAAGATTCCAAATTTCGCTTATTGGAAGGGATTCATGTTGTCCAGAAATACAGAGGTAGAGTACTACTTGAGGTTTGAGTCATTAGCAAGATTTTACTAGGGTGGTTTTCAAAGTTCGCAACATCAGCATATCGTTTTCCATTAAGTTAATGATGATAATCATGCATTTGCTTGTAATGATTCGCTTTTGTTGGGAGGGCAATGAACTTTGATCTCATGGAATTGTATCAAAATTGAGATCATATTCTTGGCATGGCATAAAAATTTCAAATTTGCCAATGACATTTCCTTTGGTATAACATAATTTGTATTCTGTACTGCAATTCTGAAAATAATTCTTAATTTCTAAAGGACACTTGGTAGCTTATCCATTTTTTTACTTCAAATTCTCTAATTTACATGTTTCTTATTAGGTGTATACAATCACACACTGCTAAATATGAGATAGTGTTCATGATTTATGTACTTCCATTTTTTACTGCTTAATATTTATTATACTAGGAAAATTCTTAAATTGTTTTCATTGCTTGTAACAGGTCTTCCCAAGTCAGGAAGCCAGATGTCTGGTTCATTTACTTCAAGTGGAAAACACATAATTTCAGTTGGAGAGGACTCTCGTGTGTACATTTGGAACTTAAGTGACTCGAAAAATCCATCACCTAAACACACAAAATCTAATCGATCCTGTGAGTACTTTTTCTCTGAGGGTGTTACTGTAGCAATACCTTGGTCAGGCATGAGTGCAGACCAAATGGCCTCTGGTTTTGCCCACTATTCTTCAGAATTGCAACACCAAATGCTTAAAGATACAGAATGTTTTTCTCACGGCAATTGGTTCTCCAAGGATAATACATGCCGAGGTTCTATGACATGGCCTGAAGAGAAGCTTCCTGTGTGGGATTCACCTTTTGCAGAAGATGAATATTGCCATCAACAGCAGCTATGTCCCAAGGATCCTTGGGGACTGTCAATTGTGGCAGCTAGTTGTGATGGAACTATAAAGACATTCCACAACTTTGGATTGCCTGTTAGGCTTTAGGACTATCTCTTGCCTTTCTTGTTGCTGGCATAGTGACTTCCTCACAACTAAATGTGTGAGCGCTCTTGCCAGTCGCTTCTTATGGAGTAGGATCAAAGGAGAAAGGTTTCTCTGGAATCCTCAGATTCTTACCAAAGTATAACTGGCTGAAGAGTTGGAGCTAATAGAGTTTATAACAGTGGTGCCATTCGCATAGGAGTCTTAATCAATTTCAACGATTTTTTTTGGCGCGGATATTATATTGACTCACACAAGAGAAGAGATAAAAGAAATGCAGTGAAATTTTGTGTTCTATTATGATTATGTTATTATGTTGAGTTCCAGTATTATTTATGTATAAATGGTTTGGTAGGAAAAAAAATACTAATTACCTAGTATATTTTATATTGGATAGCAATCATTTTTTTAAGGTAATAGTCAACTCGTAAGGCACCTCACTCAATATTATAGTTTTTCAAAAAAGATAATGAGTGTCCCATTTGTTTTATACTCAATTTACAGATGATAGCTCAACCTCTAGCCTAAATCCCACATGCTTATCTTCCTCCTGCAAACCAATCTTTCTCTTTAAGCATTACGTCAAACAATCCCAATTTTTTTCCTCTCAGGATGACCCTTCTCCCATTTATCTATTTTTCTTTGATCCTTTGCTTCCTCCTTCTCGGGGGCATACTGTCATGGAAAAGCGGAGCTCCTTTTCAAGTAGTTCCTGGATGGGTTGAACCATCACCTAGACAACTATGCTGAACAAAATTGGATAACCCTTTGTTTTTTTTTTAAGAGGCAACTTCCCAGATTAGTCCAACACGGTATGCTTGTCTTGCGGAGCTAGGTGGAATCGTTGCCTTTTCTCTTTTCTTCACTTTGCCTGAATTTGTGCTAGCACCAAGAAAAATAGTTGAATATGAACGCCATGTTTGGTATCTCAGTAGAAAATAAAATAAAAATGAATCCTTTGCCAAATCTTATTTGGTACAAAGAAAGCATTGTGGCCGGAAACAATGGTAAAGAGGCAAGTTTTTTCTTCTTCTTTTTAATTGTAGCACACAAAAGTCATGTGTTTGAAGCCAATATGTGTAAATATCAATTTTTCCCCTCTATACTCCAACGCAGTATTTTCCCATCTGACACATAGAAAATCAATAGAGCTAGAGAAAAATAAAAACCCAGCTCCAAAGCTGCTTGGCTACTATATATAAGAAGCAAAAGGGAAAGCCAAATAGAGAGAAGAGGGAGTGAATTCTTACCTGAGAAAAAGTGGAATTCCTTTGGTTGGAGCAAACATGTTGGCTAAGTGCATGTTTGGAAAAAAAATTTTATCTTTTAAATCACGTTTTGTATAAAATAACAATATATTACTTCTATATAATAATAATTTGCAAACATAGTTTTACCTTCCCAAATACATATTTAAACACACTTTAAAAAAACATAAAACAAATTGAGAAGATGGGAGGAATTGGGTTTGGGGTATTAGTCTGTTGCCAATGCTTTAATTTTGTTACACACATTTGAAAAAAATAATTAAATTATATAATTTAAATATCTACTTTCCTTATTTAGTCTAAATAAATAAATAATAATAAAATTATCATTTTCTTCTTTTATCTTTATATTCTTATATTATTTTTTAATCTAAAAATATTTTGATAATTTGTTATTAGTTATTTTTTATTTTAACACTATATATATATATATATATATATAAAGACAATTTCTTTTTATTTTTCTTGTCATACTAAACGTACTTACTCTAATTACTTTCTATTTAATATCATCTTTCCATTTCTATTGAAGATGATTGTGTACCACACGATTTTGGAAGTTTTGAACTCTTGAGTGAAAAGCTGCTTCTTCCATAAAAGTTTTGATCTCTAAGAAATTTACTCCCACGACAGAGTTCCTTTCTTCCTTATTTGAGAATTAACTCCTTTCTTTTGCAATTGAGATCCGAAAACGGATTCTCTATCGCAACAAAATTCTATTAAACCCAAAAAAAAAAAAATTTAAGTATACAAACCCTATTTGGAAAGTTGGCATGGATTAGCATATTGTTTCTCTTTAAGGAGCAGAGAAGTTGGATCATTGAAGTCCTAAATTGGCTTTGTCACTGGCAAAAGAAATTCAAAAAATCATGTTAGTGGGGGCTGGTAGACCTATTTTTTTCCAAGCTCTTTATTGTTTCTTTTTATTTTAGCTTCTAACAGTTTGGTTATCTCTAGTCACTTTTCTAATTTTTCTTTTTTCTGGAACTCTCTTGTAGAGAGTACCAATCTTATGTATCTTTTGTTCTATTAATTAAATTTCCTGGTTTATTAAAAAAAAAATTTGATTGGTGCAATAAAAGTAGTAATTTTGGCATTGCAATGCAAACTTGAAAATAAAAACTAAAAAGGGGTAGAGAAACCAGGCTTTATGAGCGTTGGTGCGGCGGATTGTGGTGAAATAAGAAAGATCTAATTTGAATTTTCTTCATGAATTATTTAAAGTTTTCAACCATAAACATAATTAAAAGTTTCTTTTTTGGGGCCAAATACCTAAGAGTGGCTTGAGTTTTAACGTTTTGCATGCCATGATTTATGGCTTGTTTGGTATAAATCAAGGAGAAGGGCTCTTTTTTTTTCATAATTTTGTGTAATATGTATTATATTATTATAATTATTATTTAATAATATCTATTATTTTTTTAAAATAGAGATAGATAAATCATTTTTTATTTACAAAATTAGCTTTATTTATTATTTTTTATTTTCATGTCTAACTTATTATATACTAAACAAATATTTAAACATTGCAAATACAACTTTGCCGTCTTAAGTCTGAATCAAAAAAGTATTTGATATATAAAAAAGTTAGATATAAAAATAAAAAACAAAGAGTAACAAAATAATTAAAAAATAATTTTTTGTGTCTTTATTTTTAAAAAATAAAAAAAAATATTAAATAATAACTGTAATAATATAATAGATATTGCAACCTAAAAAAGAAAAGAAAATCTCGTATATCAAACCAGCCCCAAGAGTTTGGTATAGTACGTTGGGCCATAATGCTAGGCTTAATGTAAATCCGTACTCTATCACAAACTGTGGAAGCTATTGGGCTTTGGACATGAAAGGGCCCACAACGTCTATGTGGCAGTGCAAAAAGCCTCGGATAATTTAATTTATTTAACACGTGACATGAATAAGTTGAAGAAATTTAATTTATTTAAAATAAATAAAAAATTATAAAAATGGAAATATCTTTAGAATACAAAAATTAATTAGAGCCGTACTTAAATATTTTTATAAAATTATCTGCATTTTTAATGTGTTCTGAGAGAAAAATCTCCAACTCGTCAGCATCAAATAGGTTTTTCGATATTTTGCCGTTTTGTTGTGTGTGAGCGCCAGAGATATCTAGAAGAAAATGCCAGACGTCCTGAGAAATGGTGGTTTAATAATCTCGGGGGCCCACAGAAATTAATATATATATTTTTAAGAAAAAATTCTCTCTTTCTATAAAGATATTTAATTTATATATTCCTCTCTTTTTATAAAAAGTATATACAAATTCTTAATATTAAAATGTAATTAAAATAACTTTAAAAATTATATTAAAAATTTATTAAACATATAATTATTAAAATAATATATATTTTAAAATTTTGTTATATTTATTTTGAGTAAAAGCTTATAAATTTAATTTATTTTAAATTTAAAAATTTTAATTATTTTGTATTAATTAAGTTTATATTTAATATTTGTATTACTATATAAATAAAAAATATTTTAATACAAATAAATATGATTATAATTTTTTATTTTAAAAGAGCAGTGTGTAAATTTTTAAAATAAAAAATATATATAATTTAGATATTCTATAAAATACGAGATGGGTGTAATTAAAAAAAAAAAGAAATGAAAATTATCTAAAGCGGCAATACAACAGCAGGGAAGGGCATTCGGAGTTGAAGGAAGGTGAGCGGCAACGGAGAGTAGGAGTGTGAATGATGGCAATCTCAATCCCACTCATCTCTTCCAATTCCTGTACTTGTTTCCATTCATCTTCATTCTCCTCCTCTCTCACTCCTCTCAAACCCTATTTTCGCACTTGGAGGCTCCCAAATTCTTCCTCCTATGTCTACAAGTTGCTCATTCGCTGTTCTTGTTCTGAAATGGGTTCCACCTCTGACTCCTTCAATTCTAGGTACGCCCTTCCTTCTCTGTCTCTGCTGACCCTGAATTCTGGTTCTTCTCCAGTTTTTAAGTGATCACGGCAACAAACTATGACTATGTATATATATTACATGGACATGTTGGCTGCCAAGTTCGCCACGTTCGCATTATTCTTGGCAAGTTTAAGCCTTAAAGTCTTGTCCTTTAGTTTGATAGGAAAACAATAGCAAACCCTATCTGTTGCTTATCTCCTGTAATATCGTTTAGTTAGGTAAATGCTTTTGTCGTGCGACCTTATTTTGAAGATTACACATCGCCCTCCTAAAAGCAATTTGATCCTATTTAGGCCATATAGTTTGCCAAGTTTGTGAAAATTTGATTGTGTTTGGTATCTGTCCAATGCTTTTTCATGTCCAAGTGCTACGACACTACAATGACGAGGCACAATCAAATTCCAAAACAATTATGATAAGTTTTCTTCCCCTTGAAGGAAAGAGATCCTTTTCAAACGTTAATTACGATAACTTTTTTAACTGATTGTTGAAATACCATTAAGTTGCTTCATAATCATGAAGGTTCTCTCCAGTATTCTGTGACTCTTGTATCTTTTACTGATTCTTGCAAGTTTTTCGTTTTATATGGAATTTATTGTTTGGACTATATTCAGTCATGGGTAATGGAAGTCTTTGCCTGTTAGGTGATCTTGTGATGTTTTGCTTGAATGATATTATGGCAACCCTACTGTTGTTACCTTATGCTTGTATTTGGTAATCATCCCAACATCAATTGCTTAATAATTATTATGGCCAATAAAATTATCGGCAGGCAGCCCAAAATGTCATCTATGTCTCCCTTTGGACTGTCAATGAATGAATCTAGCAAGCCATCATACAAATGGCGAAGGGTTTTGCTCAAAGTAAGCGGAGAAGCCCTTGCAGGGGATCACTCACAGAACATTGACCCTAAGGTTGGCAAGCAAAAAGTAACTATATCTGTCCACTCAGACAGAAAGATAACAGAAGAATAAAGCTAGAGATTACTATCTTAAGTTGTTCTCAGGTTTGTTTCTGAGATATAATTTTGTGTTTCTTGGAATTCAGGTAACTATGGCCATTGCAAGGGAGGTTGCTGCTGTGACTCGCCTTGGCATTGAGGTGATTATTTAATGCATCTCTCTTCTTCTAGTTAGTTTTACTCCTGCACCCTTGTGTATTTGATATCGCTTGGCTAGTTAAATGAGTGAAATTTCAGAAGTTTTGGGAATCTATTAGTACGACTGTATTTTGCTAATAATCAAGCATTCTGTGGGAGAACTATACGGACACCCCTACCTCTTTATTGTAAAAGAATGTTGGGTCCTTGCTTTTCATGCCTAGATAGAGCGGGAGATGATTTATATAATCATTTCAAGTTAAAGTATTTGAACTCAAACTATGTATGGCTTTTTCTTATTTTCAGACTTCGGTAATTATTTGAGGTTAATGTTTCAGGTTGCACTAGTAGTAGGTGGGGGGTAACATCTTTCGTGGATCCTCCTGGGCTGGATGTAGTGGCCTTGACCGCTCATCTGCTGATTATATTGGGTAATTTCTATTATCTTAGTTAAACCAGTGTGATCTTGTGTCAGAGCTCTTGTGATTGTACATCGATTTCAGTCTTCATTTTATCTGCTGGACTACCTTGACAGTTCTGATGTGTTAATTGTTCAACCTGTTACCAAAATAACCGTTTGGTTATAATTTACAATAGTTTATGTCTGTATCAGTCTTTATTTTACTCTGGACAAAGTTCACGGTTCTGATGTGCTAGTTGCTCAGCCAATTGCCAATTTGGTTATAATCTACATTACTGTATCAGTGTCAGGATAACAGCCAAATATTGATGGAATAGCTTCCTGGTATTTTACTAATTGTATCCAATCTATTCAATAGAATGTTGGCAACTGTCATGAATGCTATATTTCTTCAAGCAACGATGGAGAGTATTGGCATTCCTACTAGGGTGCAGACTGCATTTCGCATGTCGGAGGTTGCAGAACCATATATACGTAGAAGGGCTGTGAGGCATTTGGAAAAAGGAAGGGTTGTCATTTTTGCTGCTGGAACCGGAAATCCATTTTTTACCACAGATACTGCTGCAGCACTCCGATGTGCTGAAAGTGAGTCAATATTTTATAGTGGAGTTTGACACTGGCATACCAATTAGGTTCTATCTGTTATATTAGTGGGGGCACTGTTGACTTTGTTTCCATTCAGATCACAAAAAATAGAGATTTTAAATTTTGCTGAAATCCCTTCTGCTTATCTATAATGTGTGTTCTGAATCTTATCTCCATTACTGTATACAAAGTGAACTTTGCTGCAGTCTACTTATTTTTATACCATCATTTACACAGTTAATGCTGAGGTTGTACTCAAAGCAACAAATGTTGATGGTGTGTATGATGAGGACCCAAGACGTAATTCACATGCACGTCTTCTTGACACACTAACGTATCAGGAGGTAACTTCCAAAGATCTATCGGTAATGGACATGACTGCCATCACTTTGTGCCAGGAAAATAACATTCCTGGTAAGTTTGGTGAACAAGCATTCACATGAAGTTATTTATATTTTTTCTGGAATGAACTCATATTGGCTTATATTAATCGGCTTCTAATGCTATCAAAACTGAAGTGTATTGATGAGTTGCCCCCCTTCCCCTCTATCTTTTGGTACAGTTGTTGTCTTCAACCTAAACAAACCAGGTAACATCTCGAAAGCCATTAAAGGCGAGAGGGTTGGCACTCTGATTGCGTCCTCATGCAATTCTACCATGGCAAGAACATGACAAAAATTTGAAGTTATGGTAGTGGGCCATTCTTTCTTACTTTGTGGTACAACCATCAAGCTGAGGATGCCAAGAATGGGAGGCGCACATTTTGAAATTCAGAGTCAAATAGGTGCTGGTTTGAGCCATAAATCTATGAATATAATATGGCATATATTCTCCTCTCCTTTTTTGTTCTCCAGTGAGTCCTTCAACCTTTCGGAGATTATATGTAGCATCTCGGCGACGTAATTCGTACATTGAATTCTGATAATTTTAGTTAAAAGCAAGATGCTACATAGCTTTTACCGGCTGTCACTGTCATTTTCTTGGTCTTGTACGGGGAGCTGGGCCACGAACTGTATTCCTAGCTTGAGCAGCAATCTGCTCCGGAATGAATATTTCTGGGTGATTCTTGTTATTTTGTCTTCTTTTTTGGGCTAAAACAATAGGGACGTTTGGGCTAGAATTATTCAAAGCCTTTTTCATTTCTCAAAGTAAGAATTGAATAGTTGGCATGATACACATGTCATTCTAATAGATTGTCATCTTATTCACTTTCAAAATTTTTGTTTGCGAAATATAGTAAAGTGAACAGAAAAAACGAGCCTTATCATCAACTCGCATACATCTTCCTCATTTCTTTTCTTCCTTTTTTCGAGCAAATCAATCTCATGCCAAATCAATCATTTACTGTTTGCTTAAATAGACACTACTTAAACAACTTTTCTTTCGCATATTTAAGTTAGATTAATATTCTTTTATATTTGGTTTATTATGAAATTAAACTGAAAATCAATTAAAATTGAGAATTAATTTTGGTTGGTTTTTTATCCATTTAGATTTGAAAGATGGATTTTAACTGATTTTGAAGACTCCTATATGATTATTTTCTATTTTTTAAAAAAATTACACCCAATTATTTGATATATATCATGAAACCTTTTATTCTAATTTACTTTCCGCCAGATAAGTTAACTTTTTATACAAGAATTGGGTGTTTCTAAATTGATGTTAGGCTCTAATACAAGATTATGATTTTATTCTTAATATAATAATAAAAATAAGTAATTTTGTGTTTGAGAAGAACACATTTTGTACCAGAAAAAATTATCTTAATAGAAAATAAATTTAGAAAAGGTCAGTTGGAATTTTTGAAAAACAAATTAAGTGTAATTTAAGTAAAATCTCATGAATGATTAGAGTAATTTACTATAGATTTAATTTCAATCATGTCGGGTCAAGTGCAGACAATTTGCTTGCTTACGTCGCCGGGGGCTTGACCATTTTAAAATATCGCAAGTTTCACGCAAGAACAAGAGTAATAAGAATAGGTAAGCAAGTCTTGTTAAGATTTTAACAGTAATGTTATCACAATTATTTTATTATATAAGGTGGCTGTGTTGATTTGGCTTTTATACAGATAAATTTGAGAAAAAAAAAAGGGCAAAATTTTTCTGTTTACTATATGCAGGCGTCATAGACTTGCACTCAAATTTTTTTCTCCCCCACTAAATATGCTTAATGCAGGGAATTCATTTGCCTTCAACGCGTCTTTTTTTTTTTTGCTGTTCTTTTACTTTTTTTTTTTCCCTTCCTCTTTTAAATTGATAGCCTCAATTTATTCTTTAAATTAAGAAAAAAAAAATCTGAATAAATGAAAGAGGAGCCCAATGAGATTCATGATGAAAACTGCCTTGTTAAAAACAAAAGTAACAAGGAGCCAATAAAGAAAAATACTAATTAATGAAAAATCATAATTAAAAAAGAAAGAAAGAAAGAAATCAGAATGACAAATAGTTCATATTACAGAGGAAGAGTCCAATGCATAAAAAACAAAGTGGTAAAGAATTCTGGAAATGATGAGAGGAGAGGGGAACAAAGCCAGGGAAGCAAAGCCCATATTGGTCGCGATCTTTTTACCAGTACCATCCTATACAAATGTACAAAAAATTCAGGCACAAACAGTCAGTGAATGTTAAATTCTCTACCTACCAAACAAGAAAATGGTACCAAAATTCTTAGTCGAAAAGATTGAACAAATCTGGCGACGGAAGTGGAGACACTATGCTTGCCGACAGCAATCCCGATGGGCTTCCCATGAAGCTATTTCCGGACCAAAACGGGCTCAATTCGTGCAAAAACGACAGCGTATCTACGTCTGTCACAGGCGAGAAATACTCCGGTGGTATCGGGGCTAAAGTAGCCGGCGCCGGAGATAATATTCCCGGGAACTGCCCCACTTCCACTCCTTTCAATTCGGTCATCGCATCATCTCCACTGCTGCGTAATCTTTCCTTCTCTGATGGGCTTGTCTTTTCTATCGAAGCCAGCCTCGCCGCCGGCGAAACGTCTCCGGATCCTGAAGTCTGTTCGTCGCCGGACGGTAGCCCGGTTAGGCGCTGGACGACATTCATGAAGTCACTGACGGGAACATGAATGATTCTAGGAGAGATGGAATAGATTATCAGCGGTTGCCGCTGCTGGCTGGCCTCCTCCGGCTCCGGGTGGGGTGGTTGATGAGCGGCGGCAGGGTGTGGCGGTAGCGGTGGCTTCTTGATCTTGTGGGATTCTTTGCTGACTCTAAGAGGAGGTGGGCGAGGCCCTTGGAGTTGAATCTCCTTCTTGGACGATGGTGGCGGGCTTCCGCCGGCGGGATTGCCCGGCAGGTTCATGTTGGATGGTTGACCGGAGAGAAAAAGATTTGGGTGTCAATATCGGTCGTAGAGGAAGAGACGCTGAGAGGATGGACAAAAAGAAATATATAATTTTGCTGTATTGAAATATGAAAAATAAAGAACAACGTTTGGACCAGAATATTATTAGTGATAGATACCCATTCATTGACTTTGGGAGAGGTTGTTGACTGAAAGTGAAACACAGCACAGCACAACACGTTCGTTCCAAATGGTGTTCAAACTTTTGCCCCTGACATTCCATAAAACCATGTAAACGACGATCCTCATCTTTGCTGTTTCCAGGTATAAACGACGCTATGCACCGTGACATCTGACTGTAGCTTGTGGGAATGAATTATATAGTAGGACTGTATGGTAGTTCTTCTTTTCTTGCCTTGAGGCACTGATATTTGTTCCATTTTCTGGTTCATATTATTATGGGGGTAATCTATTGTTTACCAAGCAAGAGTGTGCTTGAGATTTATGTGAATCTTCGTTTATTTTAAAATCGTTTTTCTTTTAATGGAATTTCTTAAAAAGCATGACAAGAGAGAAGTATTTTGATTTCACACAATTATTTGATAAGCAGTTTTATACATAATATTGTGTTCAAATATGGAGCTCAAAAAATAATACAGTAGTGAAAATATGTAGTTAATACAAATACTAATAATTACTTAACAAATACAAGTTTAACTATCTATTGAATTCATGTAATAATGAAATATTTTAAAATTAAAAACTAAAAAAACATAATAATAAAAAAAAGCCAATGAAGCATAACAACACTAAAATAAATATATCTAAATTAATTTAAAAAGTACATACGATAAGTAGTACAATATATAGTTTTTGCCATCAATTTTTTTAGTACATTTGTATGCTTGATGCTTCCCTCCACAAGGACAGAATCTATATTTATATAAATTCTCGTAGAGTTGTACTGTACATAAATGGTTCATTGTGCGGCTCTTACAAAACTCCATGTCAAATATTTATGCATTGTTTATATCCGTATATGTTCGTACATATACTATTCACACATTATTATTATTATTATTATTTTCAATGAAGCCCATAGGGACAGTTTTTTGAACCCCTGCATCTTGTAGGGGAAGGCGCCTAATTAGAGAGGAAGAAACTAATTTGATAGAAGTTGACATCATTTTTATTTGATTATGGGTCAAAACTTTTATAAAATGGTCAAATCGGCTTTTATTTGTTTTATAAAATTTATTTTTATAGTTAATTTAAAGACAATTATACTTAAAAAGTATGTGTTAAATATTTCAAAAAATTAAAAAAGATAGAGTAAAAAATTTAGATAAACAATAATATTATATACATATATAATATTTATGAATTTTGATAGATTGGCAGCTGTCCTTAAATTTGTTAACCTAAATTCGTCCCTCATTTTGTTTGGCAAATCTTTGGAAAAAAAAAGTGTTTTTCATTGTTAAATGACTAAAAATGACATGTGTAGATTTTTATTTGTTAGGCCAAGTACATAAAGATTTGACTTTTCAATTAATATTATTAGAATAGGCAAATATTTTAAATATTCATTATGGTTAATTTAAAGTATATTTTTTATTTTTATTTAGTTAACATATATCCAATTAAATTATAATAAATTTATAAAACATTTTAATCAAATTTGACCCAGGAATGTTCCTTTTATGCTTGATGAATCTAAATTTAGAGTTGGTAATGGATTAAAATTGAACTCGCAACCAAAAGCTGAAAATTTGTTGTTAGAGTTTTTGTATAATTGCCAATTTTTCAAAGCATGTGGCATATCTGCATTTTTAATTTTTTTAATTTCATTAAGTGTAATTCCCTTTAATTTCTTTATTTTGGAATGCTGAAGCAATTTTTTATTTAAAAGGCAGAAAATTAATTATATTTCATATGCTTAAAAGCTTATTCCATGGCCACTTTATAAACAACCATAATCAGAAAATGAAGGAAGTTGGAGAGTTGTTTTGGGTTTTCTCTCATAGAAATAAGAATTATTTCTTTTTCCATGTATTTTTAAGGTTTATCCCTTTAAGTAATGAGATCCCCTACAATCTTTATATCCATAGGATGGTGGCGTTATTTTAATATCCTTTTCTCCTTTCAAACCTTATTTTTATTTTTTGCAAATGTCACATTGGAGATTTATGATCTTGTGTCTCTCTTTTATTCTGATTGATTCAGAAGATTTCCTTACAAAATTTTGGACGTGTAATATGTGATTCTTGTAATTTAGAATCTGAGCTTTCTTCTTGCTTTTAAATCGCTTTAATCCAAGTTTCTTACAACGAGTTCTTTAGGCATAAAAAATATCCTTTCTTTTGGCATAAAAAATAATACGTATGATGTATAAATTAAAATAAATATACTATAAAGGAAAGGAGTGAAAATAGGAATGAACATGGGTATTTAAGAGGTTGGATAAAAAATGTTAGGGGTAATTATAATAATCTATAATTTTGAGCAGAGGTATTTTTATCTTAAAATAAGTAATGTTTTCAAGTTTGTATTTTTTTTCGTTTTCATAATTAAATTGCCTATACTATCCTTCAGAAGCAACATTTTTTTTTTAATAAGTAACTAGGTCAAACAACATAAAAATACAAAATAATTTTTTTTGGGGGAAAATAAGCGATTTGTTTTTCCAAAGAAGCTTCGCGAAACAAAGTATTAACTATTAGACACGGTCATGGTTGCTCTGGATTGACAGAAAACCGGGAGTAAAAAATGGGAGAGAAAAGAAGATTTATTCCCTGTTCAAAATGGTGAGAAATTTGAGAGGAGAAAAATTAGGGATCAGAAGATCATGATTTTTGTTTTCAATACCACTTTTATACTTCGTTGAGTTTTTTTTTTTAAAGTAAATTATATAAACCTCTTGTAAATTTTATTAAAATTATACAATTTTTTATTTTCAAAATATACATAAACTTTTATTGAATTTTACTAAAATTATATAGACTTTTATTTTATTTTAAAAATATGTGCAGACTTTCTTTAAAATAAAGAGTAAATTATATAGATACCATTTGAGTTTTGTTAAAATTATATGTATGTTTAAAAATAAAAGATAAATTTGTATAATTTCAAATAAATTATCAAAGATCTATATAATTTATTCTTTATTTTTAAAAAATTATATATATTTTAAAAATATATGAGATTTGTATAATTTTAACAAAATTTAAAGAAAGCTATATAATTTACTCTTTTTCTTGTTAATCTTTTCACTCCCGTGAATAGTCATAGATGCATAAAATTTGTTTCTATAAGAATATCACAGAGTATTGGAGCATCCTTCCAGTTCCAACCATCGAATGAACGTGAATTTTTCCATTAAAACAAATGAATGGGAATATAAAAGCACAATTTTGTGCTTAACAAATTAATACAAGATTGAGGACTTTTCAAATTAAACTTTAAATGCTAGTGGTTAGTGAAGACCCTCATATGATCGATAAGAAACATCATAACAAATTTATGAAAATCCAAAGCAAGTAAAGTTTAATTCACCTACTTTGGTACATGATATATTTCCAATGAATGCTTTCATCCTAATATTAAATTGAAGCATCTAAATGTCTTCAATATACACATTGCAAACTGACCTCTATTCCAACGTTTTGATGGCAGAATAATCAATACGAGTGTGTTAGTTAAATCTTAGGTTGAATATTGAGATGGTTATGGATTCCCTTCAAATGCATGAACATACTAACATGTAAAACTAGAAGGTTCATGATTGGAAGACTGAAGCCAGTAAGATACTACAAACTCTTTTTGTGTGAAGGGAGGTAGAAGCATGCATAAGTAATCAATCACTAATCACCTAAGACATTTTTAAGAACAATATTAATGCATAAAAAAGTTTAGTCTAACAGCAAATTCTCTCTCAAGTCATTCTTTTGAGAAAGAATACATATTTAATAATGCAAGGTCAAAGTTTTAATTTTTTCTAGATAGAGAAATAAAATTAATATATATATATATATTGCTTAATTTTTTTTTTACTAATAAAGTTATATGTTCAATTCAACCATCCATAAAATTTATAACTATATTTGAACAATCTAATATATAACTTTCCATGTCTTAAGTATGAAAAAATGTCAGAGTGATCATGATCCTTGCTTTTTAAGTTGTAACATTCTAAAAACGTGCCTTGTGAAAGTAGGAAGCGATCAACCACAAACAATAATTTAAGATTATTTCAAAAAAGAAATATAAGATTGCATAAAATCTAATAAAGAAAAATTTCATTAATTGTAAATATGTAACGTTTCTTTATTTAGTACATTCAATACATATTTATAAAAAATAGAGAATTTGATCGAATCCGACAATTCCCATGCCCATAACATTTTTTTAAAAAATTATTTTTTACGTCACTTTAGTTTTAAAATTTGACATTATTCTGTCTCTTTTGTTTTTGGTTTTTTTTTTTTTTGGGGTCTTGTGCAGGAAATTACCAGAATAAAAAGGATACGTTGAACAAGGTTTTGAAGGAGCCCATTTTCGTCCAAACAATTAAGAACGGCTATGACCGAGTAATAGACTCGGAACACTGCGCGTGTAGATGCATGAAATTCCGTGCGCATCGTGTGTGCACGTTAGCACATCCAATGAAAAGTACCCACCTCAGCGCACCGTAGCACTCACCCCCTTCCGTCATTGCCACTCTCCCGCGGGGGAGAAAGCTATTTTTCTCCATTCTCGTCGTCCTCTAGAGACCTCTGTGATCGTTTCGTCAATTCCGGTTCTACCCTCGACCACTCTCTAAATTCCCAATCTGCCCATAACGTATGGCTCCGGCCATCTCCTCGGCGGCGGCTCAGAGGCTCATCGGCTTCAGCCGCCGCACACAAGCACCACGCCAGCCGTCGCCCCCGGTCTCTCCTCCTGCGAAGAAGTATAAGTCTTTGACCGAGATAATGGCAAAAGCCCGATATGCTGTCATTGAGCGGGACGATTACGGCGACGTGACCTGTGACCAATGCGGCTCTGGTGAACGACCAGACGAGCTGCTTCTATGTGATAAATGCGATAAAGGCATCCATATGAAATGCGTGAGACCCATTGTTGTTAGAGTTCCAATTGGATCATGGCTTTGCCCTAAGTGTTCGGGAGAGAAGAGAGTAAGAAGTAGGGATTTTATTTTGCCTGGTTTTTGTTTTCGTTTTTCTTTTAGCTGCTGCAGGAAACAAGGCTGTTGAGCCGTTTGCCATGCGAGTCGATAAATGTGGCAATGCCCTTGTGGTTCTTTCAATTTTAGGTTTCTCTCAGAAGAAGATAATTGATTTTTTCCGGATTCAGAAGAGTGTTGATCTTAAAATCAAATGCTCTTCTCCCCAAGGTAATGTATAAAACTTCAGACATTTATCATCGTCATTGTAATCGATTTATTCATTTTGAAAGCACACACTCAGGTTAATTGTTGACAATTTTTTTGATAAAATTTAATTGTTGACAACATAAATGTAGCTCAATCATTATTTGGCTATACTGAAGCAATGTTGGGTTGAATTGCTTCATTTAGCATCCGCTGCAAGAAATTATTTGGTAATAACGTACCTATCAAAACACGCATATAATCTTTTGATGTTTGTACTAACACTTTTCTAAGTGCATCCTGCAAGATTGGGTGAGGGCTTGATATTCTGTAGGAGCTTATGTTATGAATAACCACAATCATGAAGTGTTTTCTTCCCAACTGTGCTGGAAATGAAGGCTACAGCTGTTTCCGTATACAAATTCCATGATTATTGAGCATGATTTGCTATAGAACGTCTCAATTATTAGCATTGCCAAATGGACCAATTTGGATTTAACATGCCTATAGTGGTCAGTATGATAAGAAAACTAATTAAAGCTACATGCTATCTGCAGTTAATGGAGTTGTGAGTTGAATGAACGGGCATTCAGTGTTCTATTTAATTATTGATAATCTATCACACTCTTTTCATGACAGTGGTATTAAAATCCTATCTAACAAATATGATTTTCTGGATATGATCATGATCTCTTAATTTCTGTTTGGATAGCATCTAAAATATAGTCTGTGAGACAACTACAGACTTAGATTTTATAAGCTTTCAAGTTTGGTGCAATTAGTCTTATGCTCTTTGAAATCTTATTCTATTGTTTAAAGGTAAAGAAGGCTGATTGAATGGAAAACTTCCAACAGGCGATGGCATGCTAGCTCATTCTTCATGAGCCTCTTAAATAGGAAACATCATCATCTACTCAATTTGAGATAGGGTTTATGCAAATTTCATGTAAATTCGAGGCATATACATCTACATGTTCAGCATATACATTGTCACGCTACCTTGGAGATGTGTCCTTGAACTTTTTTCCCCCTCAATATATAACTCTAAACTCCCTTGACATTATGACTGACGCCCCATTTCATTTAAAATTTATGTGAACCACACTAACAGTTATATAGAATTATAGTTAAGGCTAAACAAGATTATGATCATTTAGGCCAAATGGTAGCTTAAGTAATTAATGTTTTCTTAAATACTCATATGCTGTAATGTGATGTTCTTGAAGCATATTACCTTAGTTGATATCTCAAGTAGCGTAAGATGATAGAGAAATGAAAGTAGAATGACACATGTAATAGATATATCAGAAGGAAGTAACATTTAATGGCGATAGAAATTACTAATTGGTTGAGCGAGTCTTTGCCAAGGAAAAAGAAAAATTTGAGTCGCATGTTTGTGGTTTCATTATCCGAATGAAGGATTGGTTAGTAGAAAAGAGAGTTGGACATCGATGTGGATATAATCAGTAGGACTGGTCTATGATTTGGCGGCAAATTGAGTTACTATGATGAGATCCATAGATATTTATGTATTTTCAGTGAAAGATCTTGACTTAGTTCCCAAAAAAAAAAAAATTATTCAAGAGTAGAATGTGGAGTTGTAGAAGGCTGGTAACACTTTCTATTTTCCCCTAATGTAAAGAAAACATGAAAGAAGCTAAGGGGAGAGAAAGAGAGAGAGGAAAGGGAGAGAAAAAAGGGGGGGCAGGGGAGAAAAGAACTGAAAAAGATAGTGAGAAAACAATTTATTGGGAATTCTTCATTAAGACAAATGAAGCCTACACGAAAACTAATACACGTTAATAAACTTTTTACTGTCTGTTCCATCAGGTTTTTGGCTGAAATTTATTCTTACTCATATGCTTTTGTTCCATTGATCTTTTTAGAAAGTCTTTATGCTACTTCTCAAAATAAGATATCTAATTTGAAGCTTTGTTTTCTTGAATTGTCCTTTCTGGGCTTCTAGATGCCAAGAAGCGCAAAAGGCGTACGTCACTGATATTGCAAAAGAAACGAAGGAGATTATTGCCATTTTTTCCTACGGAAAATCCTTCCCAGAGACTGAAACAGATGGGTTCTCTTGCTTCTGCTTTAACAGCATTGCGTATGGAATTCACTGATGATCTCACATACTTGCCTGAGATGGCTCCTAGGTCTGCTAATCATGCCAAGTTTGAAGACGGTGGCATGCAGGTTTGAACTACTTACTTCTCTCGTGGTTTTGGTGTCCTGAAAAATGGGCCACTAACAAAAAGGCCTATTGGTATAGATGTCTCCATCATTGTTAGCTAGTTTGATTAAAGATTCTTTTCCCTCTCAGGTTCTTTCCAGGGAAGATACTGAGACCCTGGAACACTGCAGAGCAATGTGTAGAAGAGGCGAATGCCCTCCCCTTATGGTTGTTTATGATTCATGTGAAGGGTACCTATCTTGAACTCTTCAATACACTTGGCCATCAATACTTGCACCTTTATATTGAGTATACTTTTATTGATCTTGTGATATAGGTATACAGTAGAGGCAGATGGCCCAATCAAGGATATGACGTTCATTGCTGAATACACAGGCGATGTGGATTACATTAAGAACCGAGAACATGATGACTGTGACAGTCTGATGACCCTTCTGCTAGCAACAGAACCTACTAAAAGTCTTGTAATCTGCCCTGATAAACGTGGAAATATTGCTCGCTTTATAAATGGCATCAACAATCATACTCAGTAAGCCTGCCTCACCTATCTTATGCTCAAGTCTCAAATAAAAAGAAAAGATTAGATCGTGCTACTTGCATTTTACCGCATAAGTTGTATTGCTTTGGCATGCTTTGTAAATAACTAAATGCTTTGTAATAGTAAACCCTTTTGGGTTCTTTCTTTGTAAAATGCTAATAGTTTTTTTAATATGCATACTGACTTTGCTAATTTTTAGGCTAACTGTGCTTAAAATAAATCCAATTTTGTGCAGGGAAGGTAGGAAGAAGCAGAACTGTAAATGTGTGAGATACAGTGTTAATGGTGAATGCAGGGTCTTTTTGGTTGCTACTCGTGATATTTCTAAAGGGGAGAGGCTTTATTATGATTATAATGGTTATGAGCATGAATACCCCACTCATCATTTTATCTGAGTAATCGTAAATACCTTCTAACAATCCTATGAACTGGGATGCAATTTTGGATCCTCATGAAAGGATTTTCATTATTTTCTTGAAAACCTAACTTATTGTTCTCAAAGATTCAACAATTTTTTCCCCATTTGCTCCCATTGGCAATTGATTGTATTTTATATAGAGCTGGTCCACTTATGTGGCTGAGAGATAAATAGGGAACCTTGAGAGAACTTTCTCCTTTTAGGCAATGTCTCAAAATATAATCCAAGGTATACATGATTTTGTATTACAGTTGAAATGAATGAAAAAGATTCTCAAATAAGGCTTTTATGGTAAAGCATTCTGATCTTTATTCCTTTTCATATAATCAATTATATTTTTCTTTATATACTTGTTTTAAATGTGATGTTGGTCAATTCAGCATTGAATGCCGACCTATACCTTGACAGTTAAGGGATATAGAATTACTTGAAAATGCATATTAGTTTCTTATTGTATGTATACTCCTTGCATTCAGATTAAAAAGAGAAAAAAAAAATCCACTTGATGTGTGTCTATTAAACTTGTATATTTATAGCTGGGCTTTGGGATGGAACGAGTGCTTTAACGCAGATATCATGTCATGTTGAATGAAGTTCATGCTGGAAAAAATAGATGTAGTTTAATGAAATTGTTTTATTATAACATAGACTTTGGAACACATGCAGGGACATTACTAAATTATGATACAATAAAAACTGTATGACCTAAATATCCTCCATACAGCTTATCATATCCTCTACGTATTGAGGATCCCTTCAGATTGGCTTGGAATTTAACATGAAGTGTGCTTTGCTCTATTCTTACTTCCAGTTTGTGCATGAGTTGTGCTGAAATTTGGAGAATAGATGATAATTAAGTTTGTTACTCTCCTTGTGATGGAAGAGGGGAATTTGTGTTTTTCTTGGGGGTTAGGATATCACTATCGTAGTTTTTTGCTACATTTTTACGTAGGTTTTAATTTGTCTAGAGAGTGATATACCCGTGTCAAAGTTTAAGACCCTTGATATTTGATAAAGAATTTCAGTGTTCAGTTTTTTCTTGGTTCTCTTTGTTTCTACATCACACACACTCTCCCTCTCTCCCTTAGTGTATTCATATGTTGTCTCATTTGGTGGATTGTTGTCAAATCCATGTTTGTTAAGATGATTTTTTTCCCCCATGGTGAATATTGCAACATGTTTATGTCTTTGAGATCTTGCATCGGGTCAAATTCCCTACAAGAAAGGCCAACCTAGCAAGCTGCTAAGGATCTTTGAGTGTATGACTTGGCTAGCATAGGTAGTAAGCAAATTTATAGGGTTCAACTTCTCTGCAGTCCACCTTCTCTCCAATCATTCAGTCTCGAAGGTTAAGTTTTTTTTCTTTTTTTTTCTTGCTTTTTAAAAATTAAAAACATTACATAAAGAAAAAGCAGGGTGCACAAACTGGACGAACTGGAAGGAGGGAGAGGACTGGGGAGAAGTTACAGGCGAATTTATATCTTTTGGTTTTAGGTGGAACACCCATATAATGTTAACAATGGAGCATGGATCTTTTAAAGTGAAGATCTAAGATAATCCATCTAAATGTTTAATGTTCTATTTTTTTAATTAAAAAAAAGAGAAACAATGCAAAATATGCATTTTAGACATATTATCATGGATTTTCACTTCAGAAATAAAAAAATATTAAATAATTAATATTAAAAATTTACAATTTTACTTTTAAAGTATAATTTTTTTTTTCAATTTTAATGAATAATGGTCAATTATTGTGGGTATAATGGTAGATACTTGGGACTGCAAATAGATTTCCTGTACGTTAAGGTGCTGATCTTGATTTAGATTGTTTAGATTTTTTTAAAATTTAAAGTTTTTTATTTTAAAGGAAGCATAATACATAATAAAAATAATCTTTTTAACTTTAAACTTAAAAAATTAATAATTTTAAATTAAAAATAAAAAAATTAAAATCTAAATGGTCTACTGTTAATTCCAAGGATAAGCACTTTATCTCAAGAAAAACCAAACTCAATCAAGACCAAGTTGTTATTATTTGTTTTTCTTCTTCCTATGTTAAGCTTATTTATTTTTCTTCATAAATTATTCTCTACAAAAGGAATTTTTTTTTAGTGAACATGTCACATTTCATTACTCTTTTTTATTTTTTTGACTTACTTCCTTTTTTTTTTTTAAGGCGAAGAAACAAATTATATTTTCTCTACTCTCATGCTTATGACAATGACAAATAACCGAATTATTACTATATTTATTCCCTTTTCTACTTCTTCCAAGTGCTGGATAATTTCAAGGAGTTGCAGTTTTTTCCCCCTACCAATTGGTATATGAAGTGAGGAGTTATAACATTACGTTTGAAATGTCTAATGTTTCATTTAGAAAAAAAAAAGAGAGAATTTCAAGCATACTGTCATGGATCATTACTTCAAAAGATTTAGAATCTCTACTTACAGAGAAGAGCATGAATCCTTTGAAGTGAGAATTTGTGAGCACATTTTAGTGTGCTTGAAATGTAAAGTATACACTTCAAACATACTGTTACGAATTCTCACTTTTCAATAACATGAAAACCTTTTTAAGTACCCCAGTTCCGATGTTATTGAGAAAGTGGAAACTACTTTATACGCAGTGTCAACAAATCAATTTTCCAATCTTCCTTGTCCCCAAGTGGCTGCAACTGTTTAAGATATATCCCACTGAACTTGTATCTTTATATTAAATAATAATAATAATAAGAGACAAATATCATTAAATACTAATAACAAACATGATTAATATTGCATTAACTATTTATGTCTCATTTTTCACGATTCCATCTCATCCTCTGTGTGCAATTCTGTGAAGATACCTGAAATAAATTGTCTCTTTTTAACTTGGACCCAAGAAAGTCTTCTTTATGCCATTCCGTCGCACAAAGCTTTCGCATAGCTAGGCCCATTTAAAAAGGAAAGAATCAATAGTCCAAATGATGCCCAATGCCTTTATTCATTATTTTTTTTTCTTCCCAAGTTATGGTGGACCACCCATTTGTTAATTTCTTTGGGGAGATATGTAACAAGATTATTTTAAAAAAAAATTAGTCTTATCTTCGCTTGAATTCTAAAAATCAATTGGTTGAAATGCTCGTAAACTAACTTAGATACAACCTGACCAAAATAGTGCCATATGGAAGACATTAGACCTCTCTAAATATAGTGCCAATCAAGAGGACAAGTTGATTCTCTGGATCATTCTCCTCCAGAGTTTTCCCAGTTGCTTCACGCGGATACAATGGGTTTCTTTTTGCCGTTAGCTTTTGTTTCTTTTTCTTCTCTATTTTCTAGTTAGACGAAGAAAAAGTCTTACCCCAAAAGGATTGTCTCTTACGTGGACATCCTCAAGATGGACTAAGTTGATCACTTTATTTGCACAATTTATTCTCCGGGATTGGCGTCATAAAGCAATTGTCAATATTTTGATTTTTATTTAATTGCGAATTGTCACAAGCTTATAATTTTAACTAATAAGTAAAATATTAGACAAAATATGTGATTAAATCATTTGTTACCTAATACAACATGCTGTGTAACATAGGAGGTTTAAAAAGCAATTAAATTTTTGTTTTAAAAAAGAAATGGTCATCTATTTAAGAGATATTTCACACCATATTGTGTTGAAAGCACCATAAAAGATCTGAGTACAACAACATAGAGTGTATAATAGCAAAAGTAGAAATATGTTATTATTAAATATAAATTTCAAATTATTTTGAAGATTTTGTACTTAACACACTTTTCTTTCAGATGAAACACACCACGTTTTCATGTATGTTTATTGATTAAAAAAGAAAGCTTTGCGTATCAAATGCTCTCCATTTGTTCTTTTTTCCAGTCTAGATGGATCAGTTTGGTCATTCATTCTAACTGATTTTTCGTACATACTTTCTTTTTTGAGTCAATAGTTTTTACATACTGGTAAGTCATATGACGACACGTGGAAAAATGAATTAATGTCCAACCCAACATTGCTCACAAATGTTTTTTTTCTTTCTTTCTTTTATGCTATTGTATTTATTATTTTCACCAACGAAGATTCAGTGGAATTGTTCCCTCCTATTTCCGCGTTCAAAAACATAAAATACTGTAGATCCTTATCTGTTACAAACTTATATCCCACACAATAGGACTGAATCTTCAGAGTAGCTCCTGGAATTTTTTGGATCTACCTTTTTGTGCCATTTTCTATTGAAGCAGCCAAAATAAGCATATTCCCCACAATATACCTTACTACAACCATTTACTGCAAGTGAGCTTTTTTAACCATCTCTATTTAATTACCTTATCATGGCCTCATCTGTCACCACTCGCGCTACTAACTGCAATTTCCACCGCAATATCACACTCCTCTGGTATATAAAAGACGAATCTTTCAACAACCCCAACTATACTCTCTCGTTTTTCTTTCTTTATACTTTAAATCCCGTTCTTGTCATTCTTCTTTTTCTCTTCTGACCACAGGGAAGAACAGAGATGGGTAGCTTAGAGGAGGACGACCTGGTTCGGATGGTACAAGATTTCATGGAATCAGAATCACCCTCCCCCACAAGTTCTTCTTCCTCAAACTGTCACGCGCTAAACCATCGAACCCAATATATTATTTTGCAGGTTCTTCTCAATGAATCCTGAGGATTCAGAGTTTCTGTACTGTGTTTTGTCTCTGATATGTTGCTTTTGTGAATTTAGGATATTCTTAGGAGTGAGACATCGTCCGAGGCTAAGGTTCTGAAGTATGTATTGAAGCATACGAAGGGAAGACAAGAAACTAAGAGAAGTACAAGTCTGAGGAAGTGGCTTGTCCTGAGCCTCAAAATGGATGGCCTTAATGCTTCTCTGTGCCAAACATCCTGGGCCACTTCCTTGGGATGTCCGGCTGGTGGGTCTTTCTTCCTCCATCTTCCTTAATTTTCTCTCTCAATTACCCACCTTGGCTTCTCTTCTCTTAGGGACAAACAACCTAGTCCATCTGCTAATTTGGATCACTTTGGTTCCTTAGTTCTGGTTAAAGATCAAAATTTGAACATATTGCTCTGTTCCTTCCCCCAAAATTTCAGCTTTTAAAATTTTTGTTGTATAACAGGTGAATATGAATTTATTGAAGTGATAAATGAAGATGAGAATGGTAGTAGGGAGAGGCTAATAGTTGACATAGACTTCAGGTCCCAATTTGAACTTGCAAGGCCTACACAGTATTACAGAGAAATGATAGATTCGCTGCCAGTAATATTTGTTGGAAGTGATAACAAATTGTGCAAGATAATCTCCTTGCTTTGTTCTGCAGCCAAACAATCCCTAAGACAGAAAGGTCTCCATGTACCTCCATGGAGAACCACTAGTTACATGCAATCCAAATGGCTCTCTGGTTGTCATAAAGAGCTTGAAAATCGTAGAGAGAATCATAAGGTAGCAAAAGATAGTGCTCCTCGTGCTGTTGGCAAGTGGGTTCCTCCCATGGTGAAGCCCAAGAAAATGGATATGGCAACTGCTGGATCTGCCTTGTCTTGTCAATTCTCTAACATGAGCATAAATTGTTGCAACGTCTAGATGGGGTTACCCATTTTTGGTCTGATTTTGAGTTTATTTTTTTGGTGATCTCTTTGACCCCGAAGGAGAATTTTTGTAGAGTGAATTCACTTTTTGGTTATAAAAAATATATGCTTCGTGTTAATTTGATTTTCCAAAGTTAAATATTTAATGTTAGTCCTTCAAAATTTTGTTTTCATTTTAAAATAATCGGTTATATTCGTTAATAAATCATTAATAAGATAAATAACATAACCTAACAAAATTAGTAATGTAATTATCAAATACTCATGATCATCAATTGCATTTTATAAATGTTAAAAGCTCAAACACATAAGTTGGAAGTGTTTATATGGTATTTTCATGGCCGTATTGCTCGATCTGTTAATCCTTAAAGTAAAATTAAACTTTGAAATATTTAAAAGAACAATATGAGATGAATTTTATCTTTAGAAGGCAAAATATCACTTCAATCATTTTTGTACTATACACTAACCATGCCTTTTTCAGTTTTAGTTTTCTATATACAAGCAATACAGAGGAACCCGTAATCTGTCATTGTTCACAATCTTCATCTTCCTCTTCACTGCATGTCTTCAAATTGAAGACTCTGTATATCGTCTGGTATTTAGGTCATTCAATTTGGTTTTCGCCTTACACGTTTTAAATAATTAAAAAAAAAAGTGAAATTGATTTTGAAAGGGAAAGATTCTATCCTTCTTCTCTTGCTTTCTTGCACGACAAATTTCTTAGATGAGCTTGCGTCTATGAATTTGTCGATCAGTGTTCACAAACCAATTGGCTTCCTTTATATGCGTTCCATTCTGGTGCATGACTTGAATTCTTTATGATAAAGTGGATCATAATTTCATAGCATTGTCCAAAGTTTCCATCTTTCTCCAGCCAATCTATGTATAATCAATTTCTACTTTATCTTTTACCACTTGTATCTGTTATAATAATGTGATCAACCAAAGAATTGTTAAGAAAACTTCTATAAGATAAGAAAAGCATAGATATCAATTAATCTAGCATTGGTTATTTTGTTTGAATGGTAACAGACAAAAGTATATTCTTATCATGTATGGAGAGAGAGAGGTATATTACGCTAGTCAAAGTAATTCCCTAGAAACTAGAAAGAAAACAACTATGAAACACACCGAAACTAATGCTTATGGAACATAGCTATCTGCTAATCTTGTTTTATTGCAGTCTTTGGTGCCTCTCCAACAGTGCTCAGTGTTCACTGCTTTCTGTTTTCTATGTTTATAAGAAATTTTTAAGAACCACACAGGTAGATTAGAGAAAAGGAAAGGGAAGCTATCAATATCATTATTGGTTACGATTTTCGGACCCGTTTCTGCAGTTTAATATTATCCAAAATAAGGTGACATGAAGGAATAAGAATAATGACAGAAGTAGAGGATATATATGAACAACGTTGTCAAGAGCGAAAAGACCAACACAATCATGCAAATAGGAACCAGTCAGTGGGAATGAAAACCAGTGGCAATGGGAAAAACAAGTGGCGTGACACATCACCTTCACCATCGCAAACTCATACAATTTATGAGACATGTCTCTTTCTCTTTTTGACATTTACACCCCAATCTATCCATCTAGATAAACTATATAAATAAATAATGGTTAGGAGAATCTATCAAGTAATTCTTTCAATTGGTTATTATTATTTTTATATGTTTCAAGGATGAATAGCCTTCTCTTACGTGTTCAGTACCCACAAATTTTAACATTTTAAATTAAAAAATAGGTATAATTAATATGATATCCGTCTTATTCCATTGATATGTATAAATAGATTTTTTTAAAAAAATTGTATTTTTATTTTTATTGAATAATTTTAATTTTTTTAAAATATAATGAAACACATCCTTAAATTTTAAATTAAAATAAAATTTTAAAAGACTGCTTTCTCATAATTAAATATTGAGATTTAACATTTTTATGAATGTATTTTTATTACACTTTAAAAATTCATGTATCAAATTTTATAATTAAGTCTTTGTTAAAAGAGGTTAAATATAGTTTTTCATAAATTTTAAGTAAATGAATATGAACTTGATTAAGAATTTTCTTATTTAAAAAAATTGGATTAAAAGATTTGGAGATTAAATAAAAAGAGGAGTAGTATGGCACTCCACTTATATCTTATTTATGATCATTTTAATATAGTTACTTTTCATTATCTTATTTATGATTAATTTTAATATAATTATTTTTCATTATCTTAATGTATTTATAAAAGTTTATTTATTTATTTGGTTTAAACAGACTTGTTTATTTAAAAATTTTTCTTTTCCCTTTTTGTTTTGATCAATTTTGAAAGTGGACCAGGGAATAGGCCCAAATCCAGTAGTAATGCCCAACTATAATGTTGAGTTAAATTTGGGCTATCCAAGCTAAACAAAACTAAAGCCCAATGATGTGTCATCCCTGACCCTAAAACCCTTGCGTCGTCTTCCGCTGTCCAACACTGAAATCTAGGGTTTTTCATTTCCACCTGCTTACTCAGTCGCTGCGTCCCACTGAAAAATGACGAAGTTCAGGAAGCTTGGTCGACCCACGGGTCATCGGATGTCCATGCTCAGGTTATTACTCCTGTTCAAAGCTGGATTTCTTATTTATCTAAACTTTGTCTGCAAAGATGTTAAATTGGTACCAATTCATTTGTTTTTCTTATTTAGAACAATGGTCTCGCAGTTGGTAAAGCACGAGCGTATCGAAACCACTGTTGCCAAGGTAATTTTTCCCCCTGTTTGTTCTCATTGCTGGATTTCCGGGGTTAATAGTCTAATTCATTTCATCTAATCTTTTTATGTATTTTTTTGGTGATAGCTATTGCTCAATTCTTTTGATGCAATTGCAATAAAATATATTTGAGGGGAAAAAAAACCGTATATCCTCGTTATATGATCATAACTTGTTTTGGCAAATTTATATTTTTACTGGGCTATATTATCTGTCCTTTTCTTTTCAATAATCAAATGAGGTTAGATGATAGCATTGCAAATTTAGATATGAACATTTCAATTTTCCAACACGATATATTGCATATAAGATGTTTGTATTTCTATTGTAGGCTAAAGAGATCCGCAGACTTGCAGATAATATGGTACAGCTTGGGAAAGAGGTTTGTGACTCCTTGTTTATGCTATATAAAGCCTTTATGCATGTCTATGGGATTCTTTTTGGTCTAGGAAAGGACAGGAATAGAACAGAAATTAGTTCTGTTCATTGCTATTGGCCTTTTGCCTTCACGTGATATACCGGCTTTGACAAGGAATTATGTGTTCATTCAAGAGGATCATATATGTTGGCAATGTTCTAAAACCTCGCTTCTCACCTTAAACTTTGATATACGTAAGGTTCTCTAAATTTCGAGGCCAACTTTTTCTTTAATGACCATGTTTAAAGATATGCTTATTACTGCCTAAATTGAGAAGTTCTGTTTATATTGGCAAATACTTGTGTAAAACTGAATAAATTTGTTCTTGTTCTAAGCGTAATGAAGCCGTTGGTTAATCCCATCAACTTCTGATAGTTCTTGAGTTGCTAACTTTGTTCTTTAAGTTTGAGGCTGCAAAGTTGAGTGTAAGTGTTTTCTGGCTTTAAATGTGTGTTTAGAAATTAAGAGATGTCACTGAGGATTAATAGCTAGTTTTAATGTGTGTTTGTCAAATGTAATTTAGCAGAATCAGATAACTGTTGACAACTCTTACTGTGGTATTGAATACTGAACATGATAGCAGAGTACTCATTTTTTAATTAATTTCTTACATTTAGTTTGACTTCTTGAACTTAGCTATGGTCCCCAACTTAAATTATTGCAGGGTTCCCTATCTGCTGCAAGGAGTGCTGCGAGTTTTGTGCGTGGAGATGATGTCCTTCACAAGCTATTCACAGAACTGGCTTATCGATACAAGTGAGTGTTGAAAGGGATGTAATTTCGGTGGTCAATTTATGAATGTTAGTTTGTAACATTGAACCGAAATTATGTTTTCCAGGGATAGGGCAGGCGGATACACTAGAGTGCTTCGGACTCGTATCCGAGTGGGGGATGCTGCACCAATGGCCTACATTGAGTAATGTCTTGAATTATATTTCATTTGTGTGTTTTGGTAAAGTGGGTGATTGAGTTTTTTTGGCGTCGAGTAGAATTGAACTTAATACCTCCCACAAGCTACATAGGCTTGCTCCTTAGCACTAGACCACACAACCACACCTGGTGGCTTACGTGACCTAGAGCTTGGATTTGGATCCTCTCCCATGCTCTCTCCAGTGTTAGATCTGGATCGTCCAAATTAATTTGGACGGTCCAGATCTAATTAATTTTTTTATTTATTTTCAAAACAATAATTCTTTAAAAGAGAATAAAATGTAAAATGAAATTATTTTTTTAACTGTGAAATTCAAAAAAATATTATTTAGACCAAAAAAATTGAAAATTTTTTTTGGACCATTCAGATTAAAATCTGAACGGTCCAGATCTTATGGGAGAGGTAAGGGAGAGAGAGGCATGGGAGAGGATCTTTTTCCCTAGAGCTTTGCTTCACTATAAGAACTTGTTGTTTTCTCATTGTTTTCGATGTTGCCTATCAGCTTCTCTTATTGTGTCGTCATAGCAAACTAAGCAACTTTGAAGTTTAAACTTTAAACCATCAAGTCATGTGGGTCGCTTAGAATGAGGATATTGAGATTGGCCTATTTTGTTTAATTATTTTTTATACGCTTAAACAGGTTTATTGACCGAGAAAATGAGCTTAGGCAGTCAAAGCCACCTACTCCTCAACCACCACAGAGAGCTCCCCTTGATCCGTGGACACGATCCCGTCTCACCAGGCAGTTTGCACCACCGAAAGAGGAGAAGTCTGATTCTGATTTGTGATTACTTCTGAATTCCGATGTAATCCTGATACTCCCATAGCGTGCCTTTTTTGTTTTAACTCTCGCTTATACTTTACATAAAGCAAATTTTTCTGTCTTTTACGTGGGGGAAAGTGTTCTTTGATATGTAAAATAATTTGACCGAAATTTCAATCTGAGAATGGAAAAGTAAGATCTGAAAAATATTTTCGCCTCTCTCTCTCTCAATAAACCGAAAAAGGAGTTGATGCCAGCTCGACGTGACATAGAAGGGTTTCTCCCTTAGGTTTCTTCGATGGAAATCAAGAACTTTCTTCTTCCCAATGGCAATGATCTACATCTAGAGCATTGAGTTGTTACGTTTTCTCGGTTGAAATTCTTGACCTGCTTTATGTAATTATGCGTTACAGTAGATGTGGCGCCCCTTGGAATATTTTATTTTCCATAAATTCAAAGTCCCTTGCACGCCAATGTGCCTGCTGCTAGAAATTCTTGCCTTTCAAGTCGAAACAGAGGGAAAGCAATTTCACTTGTCAACCCTTCTAAATATTAAAGATCAATTGGAGGCCAGGAACGCGAACATTTGTTTAATGGCTAAATAAAAAAAAAAAAAAGGACCTTATGGGGGTTTAATCCTATGACATTGACCTTAGTTCTGTTATTATCATTATTTAACAGGGAATGCTGGATGAAGGTGAACTAAGTTACCAAGTGGTAAGCAGGACGTCCTCACAGAGATCAAACTTACAATTACAAGGAAATGGTTAAAACTTAGAAGAGCAATGTCTGCTTCATCTCAAGCACAAAGTCCATAACTGTTAGTACAAGGTGCAGGTAGGCTAACCCAGAATGAAACCTCAACCCTTGAGTTGCTTTGCTTGCAATGCAATGCACATACAGTCTCACGTCTATGTATTATTTTCTTTTGTCTTTTCCCTGCAATTTAGTATTCATTATCTGTAGTCACTATGTATATTTAACGTTATCTGACAAAGACTCAAATATATATTTTAAGCGTATTGCATGGGATGGAGTAACAGGGCTAAGTAGCGACAGGTGCAAGGCTTCCATGGTATCATACAAGTCTGTTTAGTTATGATATTGCCACCTTTTCTGGCTCTGCTTTAACAGATTCATTTTATAATGGTTTGAAGTCTTTGATGATTCTGGGTTATGCTACTAACAATGCTTTCTTAGATCTTCTAAAACATTGCATTCTCTTTTTATAACGGGTTTTCCTGTCAACACATTTTTTTCCCACAGCTCTGTGTCTTAACTTAAGTGCAAAGACTAAAGGCAAAATTCATGAGTTAGATGGGAACAGGGTGGCCAACTGGTGCAATGTTCCTTTGTTGATAGATAAGCCATCTTTTTAATTCGGTTAATCAACATTTATATTGTGGTTTTGACGGATTTAAACCATGGGTTTGGTGAAATAGCATATGAATGGACACTTAAACTAATATCAATCAATTTGAAAGATGATTAATTATATACACTTTTGCCATAAGAATGAAAACACCAATGAATAATAATATGTCTTGTGGATTTGTCTTTGGAAACTAATTAGGTGTTGATGTTATCACCCAGTTTCTTCAAATGGAGATGAACTTCATTAGCATTGCACAGACAAAATTATATTGATGAGAGACTTTACCTACTTTAAAATTGGAATTAACAATGTGCATATTTAGGAAAATGAAAAATTCAAGAAAAGAAGATAAAATTCTGAGAAGGTAATAAACATTGACATCAATCGTCCTTGTTTAAGGGTATTTTCTTCAAATTTGGAAAGTATAAAATATAAAAGGAATAGTTAAGTTTCCCTATTTGGCAAGTGACATCGGATTGAGATACGTGGTTGCCTTTCCTCTAAATCCAATATACAATTGTTTTCATTAACCTAATCTCTAGTAACCACTCTCACTATAACGACAATTTCTCTATTTTTTTGCTTCCAATATATGCTTACAAGAATTTATATTTCAGTTTTGAACTGTCCTTCCGCTACCTCCCACCAGAAAACAAATATTGAGCAATTAATGGCAATTTTGATTAATCAAAAGGTGAATTAGTTAAACCCATTTTCCCCTTTTTGCATAGAAAGAAAAGGGCAAAGAGTAAGCACCTTAAATATTAAACTATGATGATTTCATTGTGAACAATTCTGAGAATTTTAAATTTCCTTGTGCTCTAAAGAGAGGTTGAAAGATCCTCGAAGCCATTTCAAAGTGATACATATATACTTTGCCAAACTACATAATTACTGCCACGAACAACTTGACAAAAAGATTCAAACTAAATTCAAAATTGAAATCTTGCATGATAATGGCTTCCTAAATATCATTAATATTTGATTAGCGTAAAGATGGCTTATACTCCAAGCGGGGCTAGATAAGTTGACAAACAAAAAGAAACGAAAAAAAGATTCTAAAAGATTTATGAATTATAATAGTAAATATAGGAAATAAGAGGGAGTAGGTGAGCACAGAAAAATAGAATGAAACGGAAAGACGAAGGAAAATTTGCAAAAGGCGTTACTGTGTCAGTTGTCTGTCTATATTGACTCAAACACCCCCAAACTATGTCATCAACTGTCCCTTCGTCATCCCTCTGTTATCAACAAACCTCCAAAAGCCAAAAGGTGTCTCTTTAACCACATTTCCCTCCTCTCTTTTACCCTGGTTTCTGGGTTCAAATTTTTTAGGATTGTGCTTTTGCTGCATTACTATGTACTGGTTGCTCTCTAACTGATTTCCCTGCTTCATCTACTTCTATCAAAATGATATCCGCAGTTTCCTAGGCTATAGTCTTTACCATGTATTATTTATGTTGTTATTTTGTTTATTATTATTATTTTAATTTGTCTCTGACTGGGATTTGAATCTCTATCATTCGAACCTGGAAACGGCTCCAGTAACATTGAACCGAAGCTCAATGGTGTGGGAATTCTGATTTAGTTTTGTTGTTAATGGCTTTTTTTTTTTTTGGGGTTGGCCATTGTGCAGATCAGATACTGCATGCCCCTGTAGCTGCATAGTTAATATGAGAGCAACAATGGGCCATTCGCCACATGCCGTTGAAGCTAGACACCGTTTACCTGCTTCCATGTCAGTTCCTTCTTCTTCTCCTTCTTCTCTTCACGTTCATTCTGTTTTATCATATTCATAAAACTGATACTCCCTTAACTTGAACACTTCCTCTGAAAATCACTGTTTAATATCTTATGCTTCATAAAATCAGGATACAGTCACCAAAACCTGTTGACCCAATTTGCATGTGTTCTCTGCCATTGATGTTACATTTTGAGTTTTAACTTTGTTACATGAAGTTCAGTTCGTTTGAGGTTAAACAGCTAAGGTTTGATACTTCCTTCTTCATGATAAACTTGTAATGTCTGATTCTCAAATCTGGTGGTTGTCGTAGGATTTAACTTGAGTATTTCGTAGTAGTGTTGTCCAATCCTTCTCAGCAGCAGGAGAAAGCTTCAAGAAGTTGGCTTTTATGCCATCCTTATCATGATCATGGCTTCAGGAAATTGACAATGACGTTTCACCTCAAAGTATTTGTCATTTACTTTCAAAGGAACCCAACCACTTTTTTATCAAATAATCTCATTTACTCAAGTACTTTCAAGACACATCAAATTATTACGTTGCTTCTGGAGTTTTATTTAATTTAATTTTTCACCTAGTCTTTACACTTTAAAATTTTTAATTAGTTCTTATTGTATTAAATTTTTTTAATTTAGCCCTTGTCATTAAACTTTTATTAATATGCTGTTATATTTTGTTAATATAACTAGCTATATAATATCTCAATAATTTGAATATATAAATGAGACAAAAGTAAATAATAAAATAAATAAACTAAATGCAACTCGAATTGATTTGAATCTTGCATTTAAAACATCAAAATAGTATATAGTTAGTTATATCAATAAAATTTAATGATAAATTGATTGAGATTTAATAGTAGAGTCTAAATAATTTTTTTTTTAAATTATAGAGGCTCAATTACAAAATTTTAAATTATAAGAATTGTGTAAACTTATAGGAACCAAAATGGTAAAATAACCTATTTGTAGTGTGTGTGTATAAATTACATAGATATCTTTTTATTTTTAAAATATATAAAGATTTTCATTAAAATATAATTTTTCTTACATTTTAGTCTAATTTAAAATTGAACTAAAGTGTAAAATAAATTTTGTTTGATGAAAAATCTGTGTAATTATATATATATATATATATATATATATATACATACATACACACATATATTCCTGTTTGCAAGAAATGGTGGAAGGTAGATAATAGATTTTAGGATCACTGGTCTAGTATGCGAGAAAGGAAGTACTTCAACTACTATTATGGCACTAGTTATTGTGTTTCCCATTTATAATAGACTTTACGTTGAAGAATGATTGCTGCTATTCTCATAAGATACTTTCATTGGAGTTGTTTGCATCACATGGAAATTAACAAATAATTATATTAATTTCAATTGCCTCTTTATTTTGTGAAAAGTTCTATTTATGAGAGAACCAAAAAATCGGCAAACAGCTTATATGTAATCTTATCTAATGATTGCTTATGCTATATTTTCTTTCTCTACTTTTTTTCTTTTTTGGGTTTTATATCCATTAACATGTTAAATATTTATGTGGACCAGTGAAGACTTGTACAAACGAAGATTGCCAAGAAGTAAGGCGAAAGATGTAGAGAAGCCTTTCCACTTAACCATCCAAGATAGAAGCTCAAGATGCAAATTTTCTTTCTTAAAACTTATCCTATTACTAACCATTTCTGGCACTTTCGTTACGCTCCTCTACTCTCCAGAAGTTTATAATACCACCCACTTGTCAAGCACAGGCTCTGGGTATGTGTCACTCTGCACATGCATAAGCTATGTCAACAAATCTATATATATCTTTGTTCTTCTTAAGCCAAATTTACTTTGTGATTAGGTGGATATGGGGTGGTTCAGATCCTCGGTATATATCCAATCAAGACATTGATTGGAATGACATATTGACAATTACTAAGAAGCTTACAGGGGAAAATGAATTGCATGGGGTTGGCCTTCTAAACTTCAATAAGACTGAAGTAGAGCATTCGGCGAAGCTTATTCCTGATGCTACGCACATAGTTTTGCACCTTAAGTATGTTGCAAAAAATGTCACATGGGAATCCCTATACCCAGAATGGATTGATGAGGAAGAAGAAACTGAAGTTCCAGTTTGCCCCTCTCTACCAAGTCTTGGGTCTCCTGGAATAAGGCTTAATCTCATAGCTGTGAAGCTCCCTTGCCGTTATGGGGCAAAAAATTCAAATTGGTCCAGAGATGTTGCTCGGCTGCACCTGCAGCTTGCAGCAGCTGGGCTTGCAGCCTCTTTCAAGGGCAATTACCCTGTACATGTGCTATTCATTACCAATTGCTTTCCAATACCAAATCTCTTTACCTGCAAAGAACTTGTTGCACATGAAGGGAATGTATGGCTATACAGACCAAACTTGAGTGTTTTGAGACAAAAAGTCCAGCTCCCAGTAGGATCTTGTGAACTTGCACTTCCTATGAGGGGTAAAGGTGAGTTCTTTTACTCCTGCTTCATTTATTATCCTCTCTTTCTCACTTGTGGTATCATCTTGTTTTGGTTATATTATCATAAAACAAAGTGAAGTGGTTGGAATTAAATTATGGTTTGATAAGTGCAGTTTTTAAGCATTTGTTATTAAGTTTTTCAAACATGACAAGTGGATATTTATATAACATATAGTCACGTGATTGGATTTTTTTAAAAAAAAGTTTTAAATGTTATGTTTTGTTTAAAGAACCTGATAGCAAATATCTAAGGAATTATACTTTTGTTTTGTCCTTGAATTCGTTTGAAGTAGAGCTGGTTTACGCCGGAAATGTTCACAGAGAAGCCTATGCAACAATTCTTCATTCAGCTCATGTTTATGTCTGTGGAGCTATAGCTGCTGCGCAAAGCATTCGCATGTCTGGATCGGTCCGAGACCTTGTGATACTTGTTGACGAGACTATCAGTGGATACCACAGAAGTGGCTTGGAAGGAGCAGGGTGGAAAGTAAGGACAATCCAGAGGATCAGAAACCCAAAAGCTGAAAAAGATGCATACAATGAATGGAACTACAGCAAATTCAGATTATGGCAGCTCACAGATTATGACAAGATCATATTCATTGATGCAGATTTGCTTATACTAAGAAACATAGATTTCCTATTTGGAATGCCAGAAATTACAGCCACTGGAAATAATGCCACACTCTTTAACTCAGGTGTTATGGTGGTTGAGCCATCAAATTGCACTTTCCAGCTTCTGATGGATCATATTAATGAGATTGAGTCCTACAATGGAGGAGATCAGGGATATTTGAATGAGATATTCACATGGTGGCATAGGATTCCAAGGCACATGAACTTCTTGAAGCATTTCTGGATTGGTGATGAGGAAGAGAAGAAACAAATGAAGACAAGGCTGTTTGGAGCTGACCCTCCAATTCTCTATGTGCTTCACTATCTGGGTTTGAAGCCATGGTTGTGCTTCCGGGACTACGATTGCAACTGGAATTACGATATATTTCACGAGTTTGCAAGTGATGTTGCTCATGAAAGGTGGTGGAGGGTGCATGATGCTATGCCTGAGCTATTGCAGCAGTTTTGCCTGTTGAGATCGAAGCAGAAGGCACAGTTAGAGTGGGATCGTAGGCAAGCTGAGATAGCAAACTATACAGATGGACATTGGAGAATTAAGATTAAAGATTGGAGATTGAAGAAGTGTATAGACGATGTGTGCTCTTGGAAGAGCATGTTGAAGCACTGGGGAGAGACAAATTGGACAGATGATGAGTTTTATACTCTATCACCACCTGCCATTACTACCACAGCTTCTCTTTCTGGTTCATGACTCGTGAGTTTCAATTTCTCGATTCCTCAACTATTAAACCTCTTAGCCTTAGGAAAAGGGATCAAGGAGATTTTTCCTCCCCTCATCAATTTATGCATAAAAATGGTCTACAGTTCAATCAGATTATAGCTCATGTCATCATAATTCAATAGTAGAGAAACTTTACCTGAATGAATCTATAAAGAGGAGAAGTTTGAATTTTTCCCATCAACATGTTATCTGTTCCTGCGTCACTTTTTAGGCGCCACTTCATGTGCACCGCATTTGTTTTATTTGCTTTTGGCCTGGGGGTACTAAGGCTCCCATGTGACCAGCCAAATTTTCACAAGTCTCTAACAGCACAAAGCTTAATTTTTTTTTTTTTAAATCCCCTTTTTCTCTATATATATTTCCACCCCTTCACCGGAAAGGAAGGAGGTAGAGTGAGGAAGCAAGGGGACCCATCAGGGCATTCTTACAAGGAGATGTCCATTCTCTACTATAAGCACACGCTAGCTAGTTTAAAGTTGGAAAAATTCTATTAAGAAACATAATTTAATAAAAATAATATTAAAAGATCTTACAAATTAAAATTATTTTTAAAAAATAAATGAATAAGTTATCATTAGTATTTTTTAAAATTATAACTTATACTCTCTAAAGTAATAATTTAGTTTTCACAGTGTTAAGAGATTAATTTCATTTAAGAGTAATAATGAATCCAAAACATCAAGAAAATCAAATTATTATTTTAGGAAGCATGAATGGTAATTTTAAAAGATACCAGTAATAACTTATTCTTTTGGTTTTATACAAGAAATTTTAATTTTTAAAATCGCTTAGTATCATTTTTATCAAATGATAGTCTTTCGGTGAAATTTTTTCTTTAAAATGTATTCTTTTCCCCTCATTTCCTCAGCTATAGGCCCCTCTTCACGTCAAAGCACAACCTGATTAGTAAAGGAATTTCATTGTTTGTGAGGTCGAAGCACTCTCTCCTGGTTTCAAAGTTTCAACTCATAACATCACATATGATTACTATCTTGGGAATGTAATTCAAGAATATCATATCTATAATACCTAGAAATATGACATTCTCACGTTTGGTGCCTTATAAATATTTTTAAGAATATTTTGCTACACTTTTGGATATTTAACATTATCATTAAGAATTATTGATAATTTTTCAAAAATATACCTACCAATGTTGTACATATTTTTTTTTATTTTTATATGTTAATACTAATTATTATCATTATTAAATTTTATTTTATTTGTTATTATAATTTTATCTGCATTTTTATTTTAATATAATTATTTATTTATAATTAATATAATTTATTTTTTATTTTCTATATTATATTATATTTATTATTCTTTAGTTTAATTTAACTTAATTTAATTTATTATTTCCAAGAGTGTATTGGGATAAAAACAAACAATATAATCTTTAGACATTCAAAAACATTTATTTTTTTTTCTTAAAACTTAAACTAAACATAAAAAATATATCATTCCCATATTATTTTTCTAAAAATCTTGAAAAAAGTTTCCAAACCAAACGCCCCCTTATTCATAGATATACAGGAACTGAATGTATTTGACAATAACACTGGAACGTACGAGGCGGAGTTAGGACGCAAACGGGAACTTCAATAGTTGATTTTTGATTAAACATAAAGTTTGGGAAACACAAGTCACACAAGGGGACAAAGCATGAGCAGGTTGAAGTTGAACTAAACACACATTATTCAACTTGCGCTGTGCTTTTACAGAACCGTTCTTTGACAATCCGGAGACATGCAAAAGTCCAAAATGGGGCGGTTACTAGAGAACTACTCCATGCGTAACTGTCAGCTTTTGACAATCCTATGATAATGAATAAAGAGGACAAGAGAAAAGAGCATTTTCTTTGTGTAAGCACATTAGATGAAGGAACCACTTTTAAGTGGGGAAGATAAAGGAAAAGCAAATTGTTAGTGGAATACATCTGCCCCCACATGTCTATCTATCAAAAAGAAGGTACTATTCAAAAACCTATATATTGCTAGTTACCTCCCGCTATTGTATTACAGAATGTTTCAGCTCAGACAGTCGCGAATGGCAGAGCATGAGTACATCAATAAGACTTTAATTTTACATATGATTGGAAGTCGGAAAAAGGAAACAATGGCTGCTTTTGTCATCTCACTCGTATCATGGAGAAAGCGATTGCGTGACGAGTTAATATTGCACTCAAAATGCCTCTCGCTTGTCCTGATTATACTCCATACAATTGTCCACAGACAGCTTTTGAAATTGAACATGAACTATAATTGTTTTAGAGAAGATAATTGCGTTTTCTTTTTCTTTTTTCCTCCTTATCTAATTAGTTTTTACTTCCTTACTAAATTGTCATTTAGTGATCAGATCATTCTTCATTTATACAACATCTACACAAAAAATCCGGACCACTCATAGTCATAGCAAGGCCAACCCAGTAAAGCCTGCATCTTTTATCATATTAAGGCGTTAGGCTTCCAGAAAACGTCATTGTATCGGTAATTACTAAATACAAAAGGAATACCAAGAGGCAAGTCATTCAGAGATGCCTCCTCCTTTTGGCTCTATGACAAATCTAACGAGCTAATAAGAGATGATGGAACCCACTCATCTCCTTGAATGAAATTCTGAACTGAATATGTGGACACATGCTCAGGTGGGATCTTGCTACTCCAGGGTACTCTCTGACTCAAATTAGAACCAGGTCCTGAATTCTCAAATTCTCCATAGTAAAGCGTCTTTAGGGCAAAATCACCACCCCATGGCATCCAACCCGTGGGTGCTATAAGAGCTTCCAAAAAAGTACGAATGAAAACTGTTCTAGAGTACTCCTTCCATGGCCTCCCCAAGAAGTTCTTGTGTTTCTGAGGCTTGCTATAATACAAAACCATATATTCCTGAGTGCCATTTATTAAGCAGTTCTGAAAAACAAAGCCAGTTGTTTGAGCAGGGTCTGTCCTGCCATGTGCAGTGACGGCATTGTTCTCGCCACTTTCTGGCTTAACTTGCCGGGGACGGACTAGGATTTGGCAATCTTGGAAGATGGAAGCTGAATTCCCAAAGATGAAGTCCACATTGCCCAGGATGCGGCATGATTTGTAAAATTGGCGGAGGGAGTGAGCATAAAGAGTATCTTGATTGCCTATGAATTCACATTCCTCAAACACAGAGAAATCGCTGTCTGATCTTAAGGCCACCGCTTGATGAGAACGAGGGCCTGCTGTGTTCTGGATTGTGAGATCCTTGGCCATGAATCCATCACCCATAACCGCTGCCAAAACAATTAACTTCTATTATTTAAATGAGAATTTTTATTCTACCAATGATGCATTCATCCTTCAGTTCAAAGATAATATAGGGCGAACTCAGATAGATTAAAACAAGACATGCATTCAAGGAAACTTTTATTTCTAATTCGATGTTTATCGTTCGATATCATGCATAATTTCTAAGATACCCTTCCTCTTGTAACAGAAAAAGCCTTCACAGGAAGAATTGTTTGCGTTTCCAAGAAACAATTTCAAATTAAACATGTAAAGACATTTAAGGCCAGAAAAAGAAAAACACGTCTAGACAATTGGACATTATTCTCGCAATAGAATTTCTAACCATTATCAAACGAAAGTGAGATCAAGAACACAGACAAGCCAATGTACTAACTGGAACAGACGATGAATTTTGCCGGAAGGCTAAAAAAGACATGAAGAAAGAATTAAATGAAGTACCCCCACTCAAACGTAACCTTAAGAGCCTAACAACGCATCGGCACCGAGACGCTCATATGGGTATATATATCTAACCAAAATGAAGGTCCGCAAGTTTGACTTAAAACAATAAAACCCAACTTAAAAAATTTATAATTTACTTCTCAAACCACAGAATCTGAATCTGAAATCTTCAAAGAGAATCTTCCAAAGATGTTTTTTTTGGGGGTGGTAGAGCTATAATATTTCAATTAATATCAAATGCAAAAACATGGTCTTTTCTTTTTTTAAAGAAAAAGGCTCAGAATTCAATAGAAGAAAAGGGGGATTTAGAATTCAAACTCACCAACCGTAGCAGAGGTGTAGGTCGTCACTCCGGGATGATCCGCATAGGCGGACCCTGTAATGACGGTCTTACCCATTCCGTCCCCATAAAACACCACATTCTTCTTCTCTAACGGAACCCTGACCGTCTCCTCATAAACACCTTGCTTTATGTATATGACGAATTTCTTCGCGCCCGCGTTGTCCGGAGCAGCGTTAACAGCTTCCTGCACCGTCTTGTAACACCCATTCCCCCCATCCTTACACACTGTAACGTCCGGCTTCACTTTCGTTGGGAACCCGCCCCTGAAACCCAACCCGGACCCCGGCCCCGACCCGGATCGCTCCCAGAACCCATCGCGCTCCGTCAAGGGTGGTTTCCACGACGCAGTGTCGTCTCCAAACACATCGTACGACGCCATCATGCTTAACGCGTTGCTCGAAAGCCCAGTGAGGGAGTCCAAGAAGCCCATCGTCTCACCCACCATCCGGGTGTCGTTGGCGTACTTCAAAGCGGACCAGCAATCGTACTGGTAGACCAGCGCGGCACTCATCCATGCCCGAGCGTCCTTGGTCCGGCCCCGCGGGAGCGCGTCATTGGCGAGACTGATGCGGTAGTCGGAGAACCGAAGCACCTCGATGCAGACCTTTGAAGCGGTGGTGCGGTTGATGCTGGATGCGGATGAGTCAAGGATGGACTTGACCATGGATTGGGCGGTCTTAAGGTTGTCGGAGGAGACTGCCATGGCGGATTGGAGGATTTGAACGGGAGTGGGGTTGGGGGGGAGGCGGGTGAGAGAAGATTGGCATTGTTGAGGGAAGCGGGTGGCCTTGCAGGCGTTTTGGATGAGAGTGGAGGAAGAGGCGGTGGGGGATTTGCGGGGGTGGCTAGCGGCGGAGGAGAGAGACAGGAAGAGGAAGAAGGATAGAAGAGAAAGAGAAAGAAGAGAAGCCATGGAAAAGAGGAGGAAGGCAGATTTTGAGACAAAGAAGGGGGAAAAGGTGATGTGTGGTTTCCTGGGAAGGGTGGTCATAAGGGTGTGGAATCAACGACTAATAAAAGGAGAACGAAGTGATGGGGTGATGGGTATGTTTGGAAATTGGAATTTAGTGGAATAAAGAATCACGGGGCAAGTAGATTATGCTTGGCCGTTTCAAAAATGGCCACTCTGGGATCATAGTGGATACGTCACGGGTTCACAACGAAAGCACTCGGGAAGGTTAGATGTGTTTGGTAATCAGTATTGAAATTTGGGAATTGTGAGGGTGATGTGGTTTGGGGTTCAGATTTAGAAACATGAGAGAATCAAAAACATTCAAGATTGGATTGAATTCAATGCGAGATCTGCAGTGGATTTGAACAAGAAAACGAAAACGTGGTGTCGGTAAGAAAAGAAAAGTAAAGTTGGGTTTCAACTTTCAATACTCATTCGCGCTCCGCCACCGCATTCTATAACAACATTCCTGGTACCGTTTGGCCGAGGATTATCTTACTCCTTATGTCAAAAAACAAAAAAGAAATATCTTCTGCGTGATCTAATACCATTAAGGCAAAATCAAATCATGCACATAAAATCATTTTATATTCTTCCTACATTTACAAGCAATAAAAATCATTAATGTTATTATTTTTAGTCTTATATAAACTGTATTTTTTACATTAAAAAATTTATTAATAAAAAAATATAATATATTTTAATAAATGTGTTACGTGTCTCTTGCTCTTGGTTAAAAATGTTAACACTTTATGTACATACAATAGAATGTGAGATCTATTTGATCACACTGTTTCTTCCTCAAATTCATCATTTAGATAATATTTTTCAAGTTAATTATACTACTAGTCCCTGTAATTTAAGTTAATTTTTAATTTAATTTTTATAGTTTAAAATTTTATAATTGAACCTTTTGTAGTTTAAATTTTTTTTAATTAACCCCACCGTCAATTAATGATGATGTGGCTGTACAAATGTCATCTAGGCAATCTAACTTAGCCACCTCAGTAACTACTTAACACATTACTACCCATACACGCCTACCAACTCCATCATCTTTCCCTACTATTTTTATGTTTTTTATCAACATCCAAGATATAATTAACGAGTGATGAAGATTGAAGACCCAACTATCATTGAAGTCACTCACTATGGAAACCCCACCTGCACACTTGCCTCCAGCACTGCTCCTCCATTAGCAAATTCTCAGCTTGAAATTTCAAGTTTCGTGAGATTGGTTGCAATGCTAATGATCTCAGGTACAGAGTGCTAGGAAATGAAATGGTTCCTTTATGTAATTAGGCTGTTAAGAAATAGGGGACTTGCAATGATAAGGAAAAGGAAGAATAATAGAGAATGCGGCCGTGTGCTCCGTCACCCATCTTTAGGGAAACATTGTCTATTTTCAAACACACTTGCATAATCACCATTTCGGGAGTTTTTCTTAATTAGCATCATCTTATCTAAGACTAGCATAGCCTCCCCAATATGGTCACATTCCAAACCTTTGAAAATGGGGCAAGTATATATGGAAAGACCATCTAAGTTATATCTCGACATCAATTTTCCATTTACATTAATTTCGTTCAATTCAAACAAATCGTAAATGTTACCCACTCTCACATTTGTAAGCTTTTCATGATTTTAACCCATACATGTATATACAGTTGATAAAGATTCAATAGATATTAGTTATCGGTTTATTCATACATAAAAATGCCCCAGAGCCAAATGAACTTTGAAAAAGGAAAAACAAGGCCCATGGTATTCTCTATTATTCTTTCTTTTCCTTATCATTGTAACTCCCTTGTTTCTTCCAAGGTTAATTATAACCTTTGATTCATCTGATTTTACAGAAAGTTCATTTTATCAAATGGACAATCTAAGTAAGAAAAAGTAGAATGACAACTGTATAGAACATTAACTATAGAAGGACTTATATAAAGATTAGGAACGTTCCCATTCAAATATACCAAGACTATAACAAGCCCCTTTTTTTGGGTGACAATAGTCTCTAGACCTCTTAGGATTCAAAAACTCCTTGATATTATATGGTTTTGCTTTAAACTCAATATAATTAGACTAATGCTTTCTAATACACAGATTTCTTATGAGAGACAAGCACAAAGTATACTAGTATCTCTAAATAATATCCATGAGGGAATATGTAAGAAAACATTTTGGAGGGAAAAAAAGGGGGAGTTTAAAGAGAAGTCATGGAAGAGAAACATTCGAGATTATTAGATTTTTGTTTGTCTTACAATTAAAACAAGCTCAATATTTAAGACAAGGAGCCTAAGCTAACAAAATAACTACTTTAGCAAAGCAATTTTGAGAAAGCAATTTTGAATACACTCATAATTTTTGCATAACATAAACTGTTACAAACATTTAAAATAACAATACTAACTTTTAGTACAAAGGACAATAGTCTTAGTCCTTTTTTATTAGCTCGTTAGATGTAGAAAAATTCTCATAATATGTTTTAGTATTTGATTCCTCATAAAAGGATTTCTTCTTTGTCTTGAATTCTCCTAGATAATGTCAAAGATATATACAAAAAATTGTCCTTGCATTAATAGAATAATGATTCAAGTCACATGAAAAACATTTTTTAAGTTTTTAAGAACTTGTGCTGTCTAAGAAGGAAAATCTATAAAGGTGCTCCATTGATAAATGCCATTATGGGCAAATAAATATCTGGCTAAGTTGATCTAGTGAGGTCTATCTAGGATGAAAATAGATGCAACCCTTTGTTTTTCTCAGAGGTTTTTCTAAAAGTGGTGTTGAAAAATAATATTTGTAGGTTTTATAAGACACCAAGTTAAGGGGAAAAATCATTCAAAAAAAAGGTCCAAAAATTTGATGGCTTATTGTCTTTATTGAAAAGGAACTTGTAAACTTCCAAAAGAGAAAATTCAATTGCACCTATTTAAAGGATTGTGAGAATCTAAAGATACCACAATGCTTCTTTTGTCATAAGGAATTTTATCTTAAAAAGGATTAAGACAAGAGTATCAAGGTTGAAATAGGAAGGATATTTAGGCAAGGATGAACGTTTAAGGTAAAGGTAAAGGTAGTAAAATAGGGACTTCTTATCCAAGGATTTTACTTTAAAAGGTTTAGTAAATGTCTTTGAGTAGGGAAGAAACTCTTTTATGCTTTGGGCTAGAGTGGTTATAAGAATAGAAAAAGAATGAGTCATGAAGATAAGAGGCATGAGCTTCTTTAGTGTGATGATGTAAGTGAGCTTAAGTTTAGAGAGCATGTCTATAATAAGGTTCTTATGACCTTTTAATGTATTAAACTGTGAATTTATGGTGTGAGATCTAATACTTCTATTTGAGGAGTTGCTTATTTATAAGAGTTTTATCTTTAGATTTTAGCATTTTAGAAAATTAAAAGTTATCCATTTGTACTATGAAATAGAAAGGACTGAGATAAAAGTTATAATTTTTTATTCTATAGTTGATAGCAAGGATCTCCTTATAGATTGTGTGGTAGTACTTTCAGATTCTTTGCACTAGTTACTTGCACATTCACAATAATAATGTTTGCTAAGATTTCTTTAATGAGTACAATGCTCTAATAGTAATCACTTACATCCATGTGAAGGATTCTTTTTCATTTATCAAGAATCTTAAGTGGTGGAGGGTTTTGTATGACTCTTTTGAGATATTTTATTGTTACTATTTGATCTAATCATCAAGGTGGTGGGTCTTTCTTTAGTAAAAGTTTAGACAACTAGCTAGTATAATTAAACACATAAAGGAGTTAATCTTTAATAAAATTTACATTTCCTAAGAACTATTGAATTTTTTTACTAATGAGATTTTTATTAAGAAAGTTAAGGAGTTCTTAGGTCATATGTGGGTTTGACTGATTGTGTTAATGGGAAAATTACATTCTCAAAAATTCTAGGTGGGTTGGGCTTAATTAACTTTTATGGGTTGAAAGCATTATCCCATGTCTTTTTAAAATGTTTAAGAATTATTGGAAAAAGCCTTTTATGGTTTGATTCATTTTTTGAAAAAAGCAGGATGTCATTAATGTAAATAAAAGTTTATGCAAAATGGGCTTTTTGAAAAAGAGATGGGGTAACCTTAAGTGAAAATGGCATGGTATCTACTTGTATTAAGTCTTAGGTATGCAAAATGTTATCTTTCAATATGATCAATTGTCAATTGTCAAAGTCCCATTTTAGAACAAACTTTGAAAAGATTATGACTTTTTTAAGAAGGATAGTTTAAGTATTTAATTTTCAGCAAAGAAAATTTATCATCTTGTAAGAAGGCATTAAGAGACTTATAATCAATGACCAACCTCTTTTTTTTTTGTTCTAATCTCTTTTCAACATAAAATTCTTGGCATGCCCAGTTTAACATTGTTGGTTTTATGAGTCCTTGTTTAATAAAGTAGCACATTCTTTCCTAGCTAATATAAGATCTTCAAGATTCATTCTTGGATGAAAAGTGTTAATTGGATTAATATCTTTATTCTTTTTAAATGGAAGTTGGATGAAGAATTCTTTGTTTTTTCATAATAGTGAAGAGTACTTGAACTAGTCATGTCATTTAAGGAAGTATTTCATAAGGTAGCCTTTAATGTCTTCATATCCCAAAGGAACTTGATAAAGTTTGAATAACTTGGAAACATTAATGTATGGTGAAAAAAATTATTGAATTTGATTCCCTTTTAGTAAAATCTAAGGGTTCTTAGCTACGTAATAAATATCCATCCAAATGAAAACATCTTTGTTAAGGAGGTTACTACCAAAAATCTTTATCCATATACTGCAATTTAGGAATAATTAGATTCTAATTATCCTTTTGGAAATAAGATTTACTTTAAATATTTTTCCATAAGCAACATTGAAATATTCACTATGTGATTTTTATTCTTCTAAAAGATGTATTGTAAGATCCATTAAAGTCCTTGATGTACCAATATCCATATAGGCTACTATAAGAATTGGCATATCATATCTGGTAGGTAGGATGTGCATTCTAATGCAAAGGAGTAGGGGCTCAGATTTTTGTTGTTGTTGCAAATAGGGTTGTGCCAAGTAAATAGGATTTTTTGGATAATCATCATCTAAGCTACTTTTTGTTTTGGAATCATTGTATCCAAAAAGAGCAAAAATAATATCTTCATCTATTTTTTCTTGCTTTGAGAATAAAGATTCTATATTCTCATTATTATAGAATAGAATACTAGATTGGAATTGTTCAATTAGCTTGATTAACTTTTTTTTATTTGTTTGGATATCATTTTGCAAAATGTGCCTCTTTTCCATATAAATAACACTTATCAATCATTTTAAATTAAAAAAATCTCTTATAAGACCAAAAAAAAAAATATCTAATTGGCTTTCTAAATCTTTTAAATTTGTGGTTTTTATTGAAACAAGCCTTATAAAAATGATATTTCTCCTTTATAAAACATGAGCATTTTTTTTTTTTACATTTAATCTAAAAGTAAAGCTTCCTATAAACCTTTTGTAGTTTCGTTTCTTCTATAATAGAATGGAGAAACTTTTGTTGTTCACAAAGTTTATTAAGAGTAGACGAGGCTAATTGGTATATTTTCCCAAATGATATTTCAGGCATTTCCTTTCAAACAGACAAAATAAACATATGCAATTCCAATTGTAACTCTTTAGGCAATTAAGCAATGAAAGTATGCCTTAGATTTAAATCATTATACTTATTGAGCATGTAATATTTCTTTGTCATTCTTTGATAATGATGTTGCAAGTTTTTTTTGTTAAGAGATTAGTATTTCATCTTAAAATATTCTTGTTTATTCTACTTGTCAATTAGGTGGAAGTCTCTAATGAATTCTTTATAAATCATATCTAATATTGTTGAAGCATTAGGTAATTAAGTGAGCTAAATATGTTTATACCCTCTTAGGTTTTGAAACCATTCTCAAAGAAAACTTGTCACTCTGGAGAAAAATTCCTTAGTAATATTTTAGAGAGTTTCATTAGGTTTTTTCATCTATAAATCAATTCATGTTGTAAATTCACGAAGCTTGACCTTCATCAAATCTAGTAATACATCATCAAAATAAACCAAGGGCTAAATGTTGGCCTAAATTAGGAATTCTATTATTCTTGAATGATTGATGGTTATAAAGGCCTTCAAAATGCTCATCAAAATCTTTGGTTCTTTTTCTCAAGGATAAGATGTGGCCATAGAAAAAGTAGAGATATCTATCATTTCATCAATAGATTCTTCTAAATTAGTGAAGAGGCTATCTTCTATTCTAATGTTCTCAGAAAGATCATCAAATAAAAAATATTGAAGCATCATAGTTTATAATGTGGCAATAGGTTTAAGATCTCTTAGACTATATGGATCTATTGGTTGTTTATCTTTATTGTTTGATAGTTGTAGAAGATCACAACAAAAAGAAGATGGAGAAGTATAAATCTTTAAAGAACTTTGTATAAGTGGTTTAATAGGAAAAGGTTTAATGAAAGAATGAGATTGCTTAGTCGGTTGAAATTGTTAGAGTGGTTTTCTTTAGCTAAAGATGGTTTTTAGACATTCAAAATACTTCATGAGTCATTTTGTGACATTTAGAATAATCTACTCAAGTGGATTTGATGGGTAAGATGGGGTAATATAAGGAGTATAGATAGGTTATAGCAAGTAGGCATTATATATGATTTATGTTTGGGTTTGCCATGTTTGTTTTAATCTATCAGAGCTATGATTTTAAAACTCTAATTTCTTGTTCTGTATTTGAAAATTTTGGTCCATAATACATTTTATCAATATACCTCCTTAAGTCAACATCAAGTTGTGTGATCTTGATTTCTATAAGCAAGCCTGACATAAAGATATTGTAATTAAGAAGAAAGTTCATTAATTTTGGTGTTAACTTGTCTAATGTGAGTGAACAAGTTTTCAAGGTGAGAATCAATTTTATGAAAACCCTTATTATGAGTAGTTACATTTTGTGTGTGCCAGTTTAACACCTTTTCAACTTGTGAGGCTAGTTTGAGTGTCCTACTATAAGTGATTTTTTATGGAGTGGCAAATGGCCTAGCAACTATCTTTATGATTTAATTTGTTTTTTTTTTTCTCCATAGGGGGGAAATTTGAATCATAAGCTTAAGATGCATATGAGAACATCATGTAAGGGATGGGTTTTGGCAAGGACTTTAGTTTAGGCAAAGTTGGCAAAGACCTAGGTTTAGATAAAAGTTTATTATGGTGAAGTTTTATAAGAAGTTAATATAAAGAAGTTGGTTATGGCCTTTCATTTCTTATTCATATCCATGGTTGTGGGCTAAGGTGATCATCATCATCTTCATCATGAACCTTTTTATAGGAACAAGATGACAGGTAGTAAGGTTTCTTCTTTCTTCTTCTTATTGTAGAGTCGCATTCATCGTAAGTATTCTTCTGTAAGCCTTTACAGTTATCATAGCCCCAACTACCATAGTTTAGGCCACATTTTTTAGGAGCACAATCCCATATGAAAGTGTCTATTATTCTTTACAACATAACTATAGGCACCATGGGTATAGACTAAATGAATGAGAATGTTACTCTTTTTTTGTTGAATTCGAGCTATTATTTACAACATAGCTATAAGTACCATGTGTATAGACTTGAGATCATTACCACTAAAACTAATTACACAAAACCTAAAATTTCAAGCTAGGGATCTACTAAAAGAAGAGCAACATTGTAAGTGAGGATGCAGATGTGGTTTCCCTTTGTAAGAAAAATAATGAAGAAAAGAATCTTGATGGGATTAATGGCCATATTTGGACAATAATATGTTAAGTGGATATTTAAGGGACTAAGTTAGATTGCTTAAATAGTATTTATATAGTCATATCATCATTAATTAAGTGTTTGATTATTAGGAAGTTAATTAAAAAAATTAAACAATAAGGACTTAATTATAAAATTTTAAACTATAAGAATCAAATTAAAAATTAACTAATATGAATCAGACTAGCAAAATAATTAAAGGTTTAAAACTTTCATAGTTTATTATAGGAATTTTGATGCCAAGAGGTACATATCAAAGGAAATATCTTTAAAACTAGTTAAAACTTTAGTTATAGAGTTTTCCTATCCAACTTTAGTGTTAAGTAATCACAATTCTGCGCTTAAGTTGCTCCTTTATCATTGTAAATTACCTAATTTGAACATGGGTAAGTTAAACCTTTAACATAATCTTCTTGATATCTCACTTAAATTGCCAAAATCCTAAAAACTCTACCTAATAAGAGAGATTATCAAGATTAATGTGATAATAATAATCATTAAAAATGTTATTAGGATGATTATTGGTTAGGTGCTGCTATCTTTGAGAAAGAAATTTGGTTATTCAATTTATGATTTTGGTTTTGATTTTTATTCTATAGTCATTACCTCTATCTTTACTTCAAAGTTTTGTTTAAAAGGTGAAATGTTCACTAGTAAAATTTTATTTTTTTAATGCTTGAAAAATATAAAGGAAAAAACTTATATACTTAGCCTTATATACATAACATTAGATTTCCCAATTAAATAATGACATGTGAGAATCTTGTTTACCTTCATCATCCTAATCACTAACACTCACTAACATTGTTAACTTCTTTAAAAAAATTCCAAAAATCCTTATCTTTCAAATTCATCTAAGGAAATTATGGAATTGCTTTGACAGTTGAAATTATGTAAGAAAGCTACTTTCATCGTCGAAATCATGAATCTCTCATTGTCTCGATTGCTTCTCTTAAGATTGCCAAGTATATACAATTTCAATTTTTCTAGATAATGTTTCTTTAACCTTCTAGAATCCGCCATATTACAAATCTTATCAAACATGGCCACATCATTCATTCACTATATGTATTTCTTTTTTCTATTTTAATTTTAACCTTAATGGCTGAGAATTTTAGTGTAGATTCTTAAAAATGGCTTATAATGCCACTTGATCAATTAGAGTAGTTATGCTTATCATTGCACCCTGGATTTATTAAGTAAAGCCTCATTTAGATAGTTCTGCACATTTCACTTAAGGTCCTTTTTTTTTTTCAATTGTATAATTAGGAACTATAATTTAGCCATAAAAGGATAGTTTCAAGTTGGTTGGTACTTCACTTATTGTATTTAGATGACTAGATGAAACATGATATAATAGGTTATCCCTTATTATAGTTTGGCCACCTTTATATAGTTATGTTTTATCATTCTTAATTAAGAGAGAAGCTGATATCAATGTGTCGTATCTATGAATAAAAGCAATTTCATAATTACAGGAAAAAAAACAATGTTTCTCCTTCATCAATGAAAAATCAAAGGGGACTTAGAATTAAGCTATATTATAATCAATTGACTTCACACAATTGATGTAAGTGATGTTACAAAGAAAAAGTATATGCTCATTCATCATTCTGAATTGATAAGTCAATATGTGTTTTCATATTTAAAAAAAAAAGAAAAATATTGACAAATATTATGAAACGTGTGAACATATTAGGAAATATTTCATAATACAATGTAAGAACCTAGATCATAAGAGTATGTAGTTTTATAAATATGGTATTCTCGTAACACTGATGCCTGCACTTTACAAAGAGTTCAAAATTAATATGGATTTACGGACTAAAAAAATTATTTTAGAGATAAATAAATAAATAAATCTACTTGTAAAAATGGAGTTGATGAAAGTATTGACAAATATGGAACTTGAATCATATTAGAATTGTAGGTTCATAGACTTGATATCCTCATAACATTAATGCTTGCACCTTATAAAAGAGTTAAAAATTAATATGGATATATGTATTAAAAGAAATTAAATTAAAGAAAACTAAATAAATATAGTTGTAAAGATGTAACAGAAGAAGATATTGACACTTGTGAGCATTGTTTTTTCTTTGGCTTCTTTTTCACATAACTTAGAGGTTAAACCTTTAACATAAGATACATCTACTTTCTTTTTCATTCCTTTTGCTTGAAACACATCCTTTTCTCTAGATATACTGGTCCCATTTATTTGTTAATGATGATCATTGGAATCTTACTGGTTTGGTATGAAAGAAATTCTACTGAAGATTTTATCAATTTTCATGTCTAATTCAACCAACCTTTTTGCCAAAAAAAAGTTGAAGCATTATCAGACTCAATAGCCTTACTTGCTATCTCAATTGCATTTTGACACAAGTCCTTGAAACAATTTAAGCCAACTAACTTTGGGTCTTTTTTTATTATGCACCCACTATTATCTATAACATATCCACTTTAAGCATGCTTAGTCCACCTCTTGAAAATATATTTTGAAAAAATAATTATTATATTCCACAAATTAAGTACTTGAAGAGCATAGCTAAATAAGATCCTAAGAAAGTTATATTTCTTATAACTATACATAATTGTTTCATCTTCTGAGTTAAAGGTAACCTTGTGCTTTTTTATATGTCTCATTACATATACTTTATACTCAAATAGTGTTGTAACTTGATTACATTCTTTAAATAATATCTTACAAGGCCTCTCATATTCCTTTATAACTTGATACAAGGCTGGTGGTGGTAGATGTCTTTTGCATTCTTTAGTAAAAGGACATTAAAATTCAATGGTAGCATTTTTTTTTTACTCATTTCATAGTTAGCCTCTAACTCTTTATATCTCTTGTCCTTTAACAATTTTTCAAGATGTATAAAGAAATCTAATACATTAAATGTAGATTTCATGTAACCTCTTATAGACTATTGAAATTTTTACTTAATTGTGTTAATGAAGCATATGCTAAAAAGGCATGCCATCCATATACCAATATCCATTTTTCTTTCTCTACAAACAAAATTTACATCCATTTATTTTGACAAAAGTCATGCTTATTAAGCATTACCTTCTATGCATTAAGAAAGTCAATCTTATAATCATAAATGCAATGTCTCAAGTCTAAAGCAAAATAATATAATTTCTTGAAGACATAATTAATATTTTTAAGAGTATTTTGAAATAGATGCCAAGTGCATAGGCAATGACATGATTTAGGTAAAATCATTGAAATTGCTTTTGCCAATGTTGTATCTTGATATGTAAAAATTGTTTTTGGTTTCTTCTCACACATGGAGTTTAGAAAAGTTCAAAACAGTCATTCAAAAGATTCAGTAGTTTTATAATACAATAGTACAACACCAAATAAAATAGTTTGCTAATGGTGATTGAATCCAATAAAAGATGCAAATGGTAAAAAATTTCTATTTGTACAATAAAAAGTAATGGAAGATACCATATATATATATATATATAATATACATAATCTACAATCATTTTCTATCTACCTAAAAAATATTGTGATGTGATCATCAGCATCTAGTTGAATTTCATAAAAAATGATAGATTCCTAGATTACCTTGACTAAAAATAATGAAGCAAAGTGTTAACCTCCCCTTCTTTCATTTCTATCTTCCTCTTAGAAGTTAATGATTACTAATATCCTTGAGAGTGCACCCACCATTCTCTTCTCTTCTAAATTGTCAATTCATTTTTGTCATATGTCAAAATGATTTGCCAATTTAATTTGAGTAGCATGAGCAATAGAAACCTTTCTTTGAGATAATAATTTGTGCTTGCTATTAAGAGTAGCAAATGCATAATTATGTTGCTTCTTGAAAAATGTAACAATTTATTTTCCATTTTCTTGTCAACGTATTTCCATTTAGGCAAAATAACCAATTCTTAAATATTTATGAACCTTTTTTGTTACACAATTACTTACCTTCTTGAGCCCTTCTTTAAAAGATACATATATCTAAGATAATCCTTTTTTTTTTTTATCTTTTTGCTTTTGTTCACCAATCTTTTTTAATACTAGAACCAACAAAGCCAACATATGCATTGTAAAATTTATATGTATGTTCTTTAGTTTCAAACTCCATGTCAACATATAAAGTTAAATGCATTTTGGTAACTTCATGTTCTAAAAGAGCTTTAGTTGATAAGGAACTAGATATGATTACACTATTCATTAAATTCACTTTAAAAAATAAGAAATAAAAAATAAATGTCAAACTCACTAAGATTTTTAATGTAAAATATAAATCAACACACTAACCACACTAAAAACCAAAGGAGTATAGTAAAAAAGGAACAAAAGATGAGAACTAAGAGTAACTAACACCAAGATTTAGCCTTGTTTAAAATAAAATTATTAAGAAATCGTTATGTGCAAAACAAACAAGAAATCAATTTAGCTTAAAAAAAGAACCAAAGACGATAACTATTAAGAACAAAAGATGAGAACTAAGAAAACCAAAATTGTTATGCGTAGAACAAAAAAGAATATTAGCCTAAAAAAAGAAATGAAAGACAATATTGTCTTTTTCTTTTGAATTAGTAACAGATTAATTAAGGTTCTATTTTCTTTTTCTTTTGAATTGGTGGAATTATTTGATTATAAATTAACTTGTGATATAAATACATTTAGTTTGGGTAAGAGATCAATTAAGTTATCATGAGCTTAGTTATGCATATCATTCTTTAGCCGTTCTTCTGGTTTAGCTCAACATAGATCATATTTGGCTAAATGTTATGGTACAATTACAAAACTACTATGATAATTAATTTATTAATATGCGATCTTGAAAATTTTATTCTAACATGTAGCCACTAATGTTTGAGACATATGAAATAAGAATAAGCATGGTTGGAAAAATTTTATTGGTATGAGTTCAAAGAATTTTTAGAGTTTCCTTATTGGGTCAACATCACATAAACCATACCTTGTAACATCATCGAAACTCATGCTTATTTGGCCATAAGGCTAAAAGTGTATATGGAATGTAAACAACATTATCAAAAAAACGTGAAAAAGTGATAGGAATAGCTCTAAATTGCTATTTTATGAAGAAGCCAACCACTATTAGAATTAACAGTGAAAGGGAATAATCTTAGATTGCTCTCATTGTGAGAGGGAAATAGCCTTGACGATGAATAGCTTTAAATCCATGACTTCGATGAAGTTCCTTGGTTGACGTTAAAAGTGGGAATGATGAAGATAGTTTAGGTAGGGATTTTTAGGATTTTAAGAAATTTTTGGGTTTTTTTTTTTCCTAAGTTAAAGGTAAGTTAACAGTATTAGTGAATATAATTAATTAGAATAATAAGATGTTAAAAAATTTCAAATGTCACTATTTAATTAGAGACTTGATTTTAAGTGTATAAGGCTAAGTACATAAAGTTTTCTCCAAATATAAATTACTTATTTAAAAAAAATCTTGGCTTAGTTTGGCCATATCTGTACAGTTTGGGCCATAGGCCCAAAAATGGCTCAACCACTCAGTTAAATTCGGCCTCAAGTCAATCTAAAGCCTGTTCTAGTCCCTGTTACTTGAGATGTTAATGTTTTAAAACATTTTAAACACCAATAAATTTTTTATTAAAGATCTTGAATATTTGTGAATTACAGATCTGGCTATTTGGATGCACAGGTTGGCCCGGCCAATTATATATTGATCAGTTTTGAACATCGAAGTATGGCGTAAGCAGATTGGGGCAGGGCCGTACAGGAGCTCTATTGGGCCAGAGAAGTGAAGTTCGCTCCCTTCTGATATCTCTCCTATTTGAGAAAAGAAAAGGGACATTCAGACCCTCTCTTAATTTGTCACTGTGAACGCCAAACGGGCAGCCACGAAGCCATTGCCGTGAACAGACCAGAAGGAAGCAGCCGCGGTGCCAGCACTTCTCGGACGAACCTCTTCCACTGGTGTGATTTCTTCCCTTCTGTTGTCATTCCTGAACCTCTATTCTGTTTCCCTAATGTTTTCATTCCTGGTATTTGGGTTTTATGCTTATACCTTTTAGATGTATGCCAGTGAAGAACGGGGCAATTCATGATAAAAGCTCAGCTTCTTATATACAATTTGAGATTCTTATAAACTGACAGACATCAAAGTGTTACCTTTTTTATTTTTGGGTTCGGGCTAAATTGGGTTTTCGTATTTGTTTGGGTCTTTTCGTTCTGAAGAATTTGAATAGTGGAGTGTTGAGGTAACCATTATGCACTTCGTAATATATTTAAATTTTTCTCTTCTTCTGTCCTCAATTTGATTTTGTTGGTATATTCTCTGCTTCCATTTCATCGATAGAAAGTAGTATTTGAAAAGGATTAGATTTAGGTAAAGTTTGAGTATTTGCTATCAGTTTTTTCCAATAAATATATGACATGCTGAGAAAATATTTTGAAAGATCCAATCATGTGTGGTGCTCAGCGGTAAGAAAACCGTCATATCTTTTTAAAAAACCTTATAACAAAACCCAAAATGCTAGACCTAAGTTTTATCCTTACGAAAATTAATTTTGGATAAAATGTAATTTGTTTCAATGTGGACTTTCATCATCATATTGGTTGTTTTCTATCCTATTATTTTCCTTTTTCCTTTAAAATGTGTACTTTGCTGGGGTCTCTTTCTATGCACTAATCTGCAATTGTTGGACCTTGCAACAGCGAACTCTCCAAAATGTTTGGCGTGCGTGGTTCTACTGGAATTGTTTCTGATATTGTTCTCCAGCTTCGTCAAACTTTATCGGTAAGTGTCTGCCCTTCTGTGTTGTTTTGCTGAAAACCATGAGCTAGGGTTTGTGATTCTTTCTTAACTTTTAGTTTACACTGGGTTTTGTAGTTCTATTCTATGTTTTAAATCCATCACCACAGGATGATCTGAAATAGAAAAATTTCCTCCTTTATGATTTTGCCATAGGGTTTTGTTGCTTGTAGCTGTACTTTTGTGCTTACTCAAGTTGTATGATGAGAAAAGGAACTCTTGATTCTCTCTCATTAGCTTATCATTGGTTTGTGCGTAATGTTCTTTGTCTCACATCTCCAAGGTAGCCCAATGGAGCACTGTGCTCTGAAATTCACATTCCTTTGCTTTCATCTCTCAGGTTTTTAATTTAACATGTCAGGCATTGTAGTTAAGGGGTAGTAGGTACCAATAAGACCCTTACTAATTATGCATAGAAATAGTTCTTACTGTTCTTTAGATACCAAACCCAGGATCAGTCCTTGTGTCCTAGTCTTCAACTCAGTTGTTGTCTAGCAAGATTGTTCATTCACACCTAGATGAAAATTCCAGTTTCTTAGGGAGCCTATTTCCCCTATCTACTATTTTGAGAATTAGTAGCACTAAAAGTTGCTCAACATTATTTTCTATTTTCTCAGCAACCAAATGGGGATAAATCTCATCATTTTTCTGTCCCTTCTAACTAATGCAGCTTCGTGGTGTACGTGTACAATATATAAACATTGGAGGTGGTGTTGGAGGGGAGATCCCTGACAACAAGCGCCTTCAGTATGCCCTGCAGCACATACATGGAATTGGCCGTTCCAAAGCTCATCATATTGTCTGTGAGCTTGGGGTTGAGAACAAATATGTCAAGGACTTAAGTAAAAGAGAGTTATATTCCCTTCGTGAATTGCTTTCCAAGTACATGCTTGGAAATGACTTGGTAAGTATCTCTCTGACAATCTCGAATCAAAATTTCTCTCCCTCAACAATACTCATGCGTTAGTTCTGCAATGTGTATAACAAAATTGTTTTTGATCTTGCCAGAAACGGTGTGTTGAGAAAGATGTGGAAAGGTTGGTGAGTATTCAGTGCTACAGGGGTTTCAGACATATGGACGGGTTACCCTGCAGAGGACAACGCACACATACAAATGCTCGCACCAGGAAGAGTAGGCCAGGTTTTGGTGGATCAAGATGAACACTGCTCAATAAACAGATGAGTCATGTCTCTGCTCAGCAATGGGCAATTTGAATAAGTTTGTGGTTGAAGTTGTGTTACTTTCAGCCTTCAGCAAGTTTAGCTTTGCTTTACTAGAAAACTGGTACATATCTCACCACATGTGTTATTTTTCTTGATGGGTTTCTGGTTTTAGTTGTCCAGTAATAGATGACATTCTCTCGTTATTAAAAATGTATAATCATTTGGGGTCAATGCTTCCTTAGTCCCTTATATGCATTTTTAATCAGTTCAGAGTGGAATTTGAGTCACTCCCACATTGTAGAATTAAATATAATGCAATTTCGCTTTTGGAAGTTCATGTTAGGTTCTCAGCAATGCATATGCCAAGGACCAGTGCTTGGCCACCAAATATATATATATATATATATATACACGTACTCGAGCACACAAACTCTGAAACTTCTAAATTTTGATCATGGTAGGAACTTTAAAATGGATATTGTTTTCTTTGACATATATTGAACAGTTATTCTTTTTTGTTGGTTACACACGCATCCACCTGGTCCTTCTTTTCCTTTTTTCCAACGATCATTATTAACCATTTAATCACCTGTTATTTGAGAGTGGAAAATCCGAAAATGTCATCACGTTTCTGGTGCCGATATTGAGCAAATTATATTAAAAAAATGTAATTTATTCCTCAAGCGTAAGAGACAATTGACTGCTGTTTATCATTTTCAAAACAGAAGCTTAACAAATTTGAACAGGTCAGTGGTGTTTCACTTTCACATCACCATCTTCTGTTTAAAGGACTACTATGTTTTACTTGCTTACTGATGAATGTGAGTCTGGATGCGGCTCTGTAAACTATAAAATTTTCTTGAAGGCCTGGATTGATTTGGTTGTTGAATTTTCGAACATTTTTAATATACAACAATTCTACAGTATATGAACGAAAGGTAAATTGTGTTTTTAGGAAGGAATATTCTTGTCAAACAGAAACGTCAGTGGTTTTCAGACACCAGTTACCGAAACCATCAAATTGTTCAAAACGAGGGAAAGGATACTCAAGGCCAAAATGGCTTTTTCTTTTTTAAAATTTTTTTTAGGTTATAAATTTCAAATATAAAAATAAAAATTGTAACTATAAGGGTAAAAAATTTAGCTGTAAAAAATTATATTTTAAAAAATTTACTGTATTTAGTAAAAAAATATTAAAAGAAATTATTTTAACTTTAACTAAGTCCTCCCAAGCCGGCCATTGCAATTTGTTGCAGCCTAGTTGGTTTATCCTTGCAGATGGACCCTTTTATTGTTGAAGACGCAGCCATCCTATTTCTGATGTCAGAGCTATGTTTTACCTCCCCCACGCGCGCGTGTTAGCTTCTGAATCTATATTTGCAATTGAGCTATATTTAATTTTGTCAAAGTCCAGTAGATGTCAAACTAGGAACACTTAATTACTACTGGTTTTTCTGGCGTGTATCTATAATCTTCACCTTCGGATGCAGGCATGTGTTCCTATATGCCTTTATTTACTTCATATTAATTTATTAGGAATTCTAATAATCTACTTAATTAGGTGTCATAGGATTTTAATTAGATACTTATGATATTTCATTAAGAAAATCTTAGTAAATTAATTATCAAGAGAAAATAGCTAGTTAAAAAGAAGTGTCTTCTACTACTTAAGAGAAGCCAAAAAGATAGAGAGGCTATAAATTACCTCACTCTGCATTAAACTAGGCCCTTTGTCTCCCTGTCTACGATTTTGTCCCCCTTCTTGATCATGTATTTTGATTGAAAGTTAGAATCGAGCAACCCTTTCTGATCTAGCATTGGAATCCAGAAAAAAAAAGGGTGCCTTATGCTATGAGCATGATTTCTAAACCTAAGCCAATAATCAGAGAACCAACTACGTCTCCAATGCAAGTGAAGGACTCAAATTATTGTGTGTGTGTTTATTGAAAGAATAATTTTGACGTTGATTATAAATTGAGAGAAACAATTCAAATTCAAAGTTCCTTTGCCAAAAGTGAATGAGATAATCATTATTCTATATTCAACAGTCGTTAATTTTTAGTTATGAGAGGAATCATACTAGTTCTTATCTATAATGCATGAAAGTCTTGGCATCAAAATAAATATGATTGAGTGGTATTGCTGTCTTTTATTTTCTTGCTGCGACCCAAGTACTTTCACAAGAGTCAGGAATATTAGGAAAATTTTCTTTTTTCCCCAAGCACCAATCAAGCTTTACGTGTAATAATCTGTTTATTGCAGCTTTTTGAAGGTTAAAGCACCTCGCATGAAATTGGAGTAAATACATATTATTGATGTACTTCACGCTGGAAAGAAAATCAATTTTAATTAGGCTACTTTTAAGTGCTTTCTAAAATATTATAACGATAGCTTTTTTATTCTTACATAAACTCACTGATGATTTAACTATTTTGTACCATATATAATTATATATTAACAATAACCACACGAATTTTTGTTCCATGATCTCTTCTGCTGTGTTAGGTTAGGTTAATCTAAAGATAAACATACAAGAATTTTGTCCACTGAACCCCAGATTTGCGAGGCCAAACTCATTGTTTGGAAGGGCATTTATTACTGATGAGTAATATATATTTGTTTTTTATTGACGTTATATGTCCATAGTCCTTTTACCCTTAGCAAGAAAATATGGGGATTGAAGTCTTTGATTGATAGATGTAGACTAATGGTGTTCATATCATTAGTTGCAAATTTCACGATAATCAAACGGCACTCCTCCTCTGTGAATGCTTCCATTTTTTTAGTTAAGAAATGTACAATGTATTCTTCCACGCGGATGTTGATGCATGTGCTTCATTCAAGTCGGTGGGTATATTTGCCTTCCTTTGTTTACTTTTCTGTTTCATTTTTCGCACCTCTCTCCATATTAGAGATTTTTTACAGTATGATTTTTCTTTTCTTTCATATATATATATATATATATATATTCCTCTCCGTGAATTTTATCATTCCAAATGCATGTCACTAGATAACTGGCTAGCTGTCATTCCATAGATGGTTATTTTGACTAGAAAATAGTTTTTGGACAACAGAAATGCAACGTTTAACCTTTAATCTTATTTTTATTTTTATTTTTTCACTTTATTTAATTTTAATTTATTTTTAGATTTATTTATTTTTTTAATTTTTTTAATCTCAATTAAATCCTTTAACCATATCTCATATTTCACTTTCATATTTTAATTTCATTTAATTTTAATTTAATCTTTTAACTTTATCTTCAATTTCGCTCTCATCATTTGATTTTATTTTATTTCAATCGCAACCTTAACTTTCAAAAATTACTTAAATATATTTTTTTTCTTTAACGCCTTTAAATTAAAAAATTTAACAAAAAAGTCTTAGATGATTCTTGATAATTTAACTTTAATAGCATTTTGCTAACTTGAATTTTTCTATTATAATACCTTTTCTATTATCATTCCCTATATTTTGTAAATTGGAACAAAGTGAAATTAAGGGATGAAAATAAAATTTAAAGTAAAATTAAAAAACTAAAATAAAAATAAAATGAAATTAAGAAATGAAAGTAAAATTAAAATAAAATAAAAAATTATATTAAAATAAAATAAAATTAAGTAAAAAATAAAATTTGAGATAAAATTAAAAAAATCAAATTAAAATAATAAATTTAAAGATTTGTTTGGTAAAAATAAATGTAGAGAAAGTGAAAGAAAATGAGGGAAGAAGGGATCCTACTAGTATCATTAAATAAAAAGGAAAATAAAGAATCGAGAAAGAGACAAAATGTGGGCCCTTGCCAATTTCGATGCATTAATTGTGTTACTTCTGTAATATGTACGCCTTTTTTTTTTATATATCTATTATATTATTTGACTTCACCAATTACTCATTTCGTTCGTGAAATTAATGTAAAGGGTAAATTATATAATTTTTTTAAAAATTTTTGTTAAAATTATATAATTTTTTTATTAAAATTATATAAACATTGCTCTACTTTTAAAATATACATGGATTTTCCCTGAAACAAAAAAATTAAATTACACAAATCTAACTTGAATTTTAGTAAAATTACACAAACTTTATATTTAATTTTAGAATATATACCGGCTTTCTTGTGAAACAAAGAATAATTTGGACATATTTCTTTTATATTTTCAAAGGATATCTGTGTATATTTTAAAAATAGAAAAAAAATTTATGTAATTTTAGCAAAAATTAAAAAATATCTATATAATTTTCTCTTTGTTTTAGAGGTAATTTGTGTATATTTTAAAAATAGTTGAGAGATCTAGGTAACTTGAATAAAATTTAAAAAAAGTATATAATTTATCCTTTGTGTTAAAAGAGAGAGAGAGAGAGAGAGATATATATATATATATATATATAAATTTTGAAAATAAAAAAAAATTTTGTAAAAGTTTAACAAAATTTGTAGAAGGATTGTTTTTTGTCTTGATATTAATATAAAAGAGATTTTTGAAAAAAATAAAGTAATTATAAATAAATACTAAAAATGTAAAAATAAATAGATAATTATATATTTATTATATTAATATAAATGAATAGAAATAAGATATATTATGTTGATAATAAATATATTTAATTAAATGAAGTATAGTAAAATAGTTTGACATCTTATATTTGTATATTTTATTTTCTCTTATTTATGAAATCTCTTCTATCAAATAAGATAAGAAATATCTCATCTACTTGTTTATTAATTTCTTTTTCATTATATCATATCAATCATACATATATAAGGGACAGAAATTGACATCTGATATAACATAAAGATATTAGAAGTATATTTTATCCATTTTTGGATTTTTCTTAATGTAAGTAAGTTATTATGAATTCCTTGATTGATTGGAGAGAGACATGCATGCATATATAGTAATAATTAGAACATGTTCTTTTGGTGCCACATTATTGCGTGAATATCTATTAAGAAGAATTAATAGTTAAGAATTTTAAATTAAAAACATTTATATTAAAATATTTTAAAATTTAAAATTATTTTAAAATATTAAAAAATTAAAAATTTTAATTTAAAGTCTTAAACTATAATTTTTTTATATAATTTAAATTTTTTTTCATTAAATATTTTTAAATAATTTTAAAACTTAAAATATTTTAATATAAATATTTTTAATTTACACCTCGCAACTATAATTTTTCTATCATTTAACATTGATTGGCATACAAACAACACTTCAACAACAATTTGTAACATAATATTATAATCAAGACCCCGCATCAATAATAAATAATAATGACTTGTTAATTATTAATCATGAATTAATTAATGCGATATTCCGTACATTATTTTTCTTCTGGAAAATACATGCCAACCACGACCAGAATGCATAGATATCCCCCTTCCAAAAAGAAAAAAGAAAAAAAAAAAAGGTTAAAATTGGTTAGGATACAACTCTAAAGAAGAGCTTTCCAAATGCCATTGTTAGAGCCAACAAGGATAGCTTCACTTTTTCCCTATCTTTTTCCAAACATAGAAATTATGAAATTCCTCACTCTCTCTTCTAAGTCACTATAGTCCAGACTCTGAGGAGGCCATTTTGAAGAGGTGGAATTGAATTCCTTGCACAGCCCCTTTAGCTCTCTTTGGTATGGTGCTTCATGGGCTGTCAGATCTGACCCAATCCTCCTCGTAAACATGTTCTTCCATTTTTACTAACTATTCTTAAAAGGTAATAAGGCCATAACCCCACCATTTTTCATACACATGAGAGATTTTGTTGTGAAGAAGTTGAGCTCTATTATTATATCTGCTCAAAATCTATCAGTAAGATATATAATAAAAATAATTTTTTATATAAATCTCACAAATTTCAATAATATTAAAAAAGCACAACCTCCTCATTTTGGCGTTGTCGTACACAAAATTCAAATATAAATCTGGTTCCATGAGTTTTATTTTTATTTTTTATTTTCCAGAAATTCCTGATTACTTGACCTGGTCTTTGTTCAATAAATTTCTAATACAAGAAAGCAAACATTGAACTGAAACTAGCAGGCCAAAACGTAGAGAAAGCACGGCTTTTTAAATGGTTATCTAGTTATACAATCAATATATATTTACTTTCAGCTTCACATATATAACATATGCCCCCTTTCTTTCCTTCTTTTTCGAAATAGTTTCATTGTGCGTGAAACGATCAATGGGTTACTTTAAAAAAAATTAAATAAAAATTGTTTACGTGTGTGAGAGCTCCACCATGATTATTTTGGATACAAGTTGTTTGCAGTGCTTTTAAATGCAAAATTAATTGGCACTAGTCCCCACCCCAAAATTGTAGATTCCCCTCACATGATTGATCGTTCTTGACAAGAACTACATAAAATGTAGCAACAACACACAAAAGTACATGGGAATTCACTTGGATGGCGAAATATATAGTTTCCAATATAATAGATTAAAAAAATGGAATAGTACGATTATGTTTGCATGATAAAATTTGATTAATAATGCATGCACCCACACACACACACACACACACACACACACACACGTGTATAAAATTCATGAGTTCACAAAAGAAAGAAAATATCTAATTCAGAGTTTGCATTGTATTTTCACACCAATTGATTGAACATATCTTGCTTACAAAGATAAATGTGGACTTCTAACCCAGACTTACCCTTATATATCCAAATTAAATTGCCCAAAGAAACCTAGGGGTTACATTGTTTTCATTTGTAAGTTACCAATCCAATTTGAAGGCGGACTTTATATATTTAATAACTATGGTTTTTGGCACCAATTCTGACTTGTTGACCTTATATCAATCCCAAGAAAACTCTTTCACTGGGAAATACTCTATTAATGGGATGTCTGGTATCAAAATTTTAAATTTGCCACAAGAAATAATTCACTCTGGCAATTTAATCCCAAGAATTAATTAGCTACAATGACAATTAATAAAAAGTGTGCTTTAGAATCAATATTAGAAGAAGATGACAAGGTGAGAAAACTGAAATCTCCCATGAGTGTAGTGAGGATTAAGTTGTCCAAATTTTATGGAAAATTATATATATACCAAGAAAAGCTACCTTTCTCATAAAACTATATTAGAAAACGTATACCAAACCTGATATTCCTAGTCCTGGCCAAAAATGAGAAATGTTACTCTTAATTTCCTATTGTTTAGTTTTTCTAAGAAATTTGAAAAATCTTCTTATAAACCCTGGATATAAGGAACTTTAGCTTTGTACTGTGAAATAAATTTTATGTGCGGTGGATATATATATATATATATATATATATAGGAACATTCAATAGTGCACCCATATATATATATATATATATGCTAATGATGAATCTACCCCTTTGCTTTTGATCTGTATACAGATTATGTTGAGAAGAAATAAAGAATTGTGGATAGAGCAGAGCAGAATTGGCAAAGCCACGTAGGGGTGGAGTGATTTGTTTTTAGTAATATTGGATTACACATGATGGGGTGGTTCTTTAATTTTTAGTACTCAGACCCAAGTGATGAAATGAACCCTAGCTAGCAAAAGAATGATTGCTTTTGTGCATGCGCAAGCTGGCGTATAACAACATAGAATTATAACATTGATCCAGTGAAAGTGATCGCAGGTGTGTGTGTGCGTTTGTACTTGATGGTATACACGAGAACTGAAAAAAAAAAAATGATCACACAACCTTGCCCCACACTCTGATGAGTCTGATGATGGAATTTGGTTTTTCAATTTCATATGACTTATGGTACCTGCGTGAATCAGAAACACATCAACACACAACCTCTAAACATCCTATTCCTCTTTATCTTTCCACTTTGCCCAGTTTGTTGCTTCTATTTTCAAATTTTGTTTTGTTTCCTCTCTTTCCTCGGGACATATATATTTGTGTTTCCCACTAGCTTGAAGGGGAAAGAAAAAAAAAAGCCTTGAGTATTACTCCAAAACTTGATCAGCAGTTGCGTACTCGTATGTATAATCTCTAACCCTAATTGATGATGACAGATTCCATTTGTTTAATCCAATTTTGTTTCATCAGCTTTGAACCTAATTATATGTTTTAAATTAATTGAATTAGCTGTCATGTCTTCAATCAATTAATGTATACCATTTTACTATGACAAATTAACGTTACTTTATATATATAAATATCTGAATAGTACCCTCGTAGATTTCGAATGTTTTGTTCAAATATTTCATTTTGGGGTAATAATTAGGCAACAAAGCTGAAGACACTAAAATTCTACGCATTTCTCATGTTGTTCAAATTCTTTTCAACAAGGAGAGTATATATTAAAGTAATAAATGACATCAAGGTACGTTAATGCTGGATATTCAATTAGGTTATATATGTACAGATTTTCAAATTTACCTTATGTTTGACAATACTCTTTTGATATGGAAAACCTTCTACTTATGGAAAAATTAAATGACATCAGCTTAACTTCTTCATTTTAAAGATTAGTTGGCTTCAATAACACGGAACCACCTTAATTATATGGTGCTACACTAATTTCTTAATGATCGAACACAATGATCATCAATGATATTGATATTTTCAAACGTTGATGTTTCTTGAAATTAATAGCATCTCCAAGGGTACGTAACACATCCGGGTAATGTCAAAATTAATTATGACTTTTGATATTTCTTTTTACATGAAAAAATTACTCTAAATTGTTCAGCCCACGAAAAGGGATGGATCAAAAGGCAAACTGGGTTTCATATTGATCAATGGTATCCACATAGTTGTTTTCTGAGACTAATTAAAACTAGACTATGAATAGAGATTTATCATCAGATGTATAATCTATATTTCCATTTTAGGAAACACAAATGCTATGCCCTGCTTACCGATCTAACCCTTATCGACTAATCAAAAGTTTCACAACTCTCAGAGCATTAAATATTTTAAAACAACCATGTCTTATTATACATTTCACATTCTATGTGCTCATTAATATGTAATTAAGAGAAGGCACCAAAAATCTGCCTTTGTTCTCTCACACATATTAAAGATTTAGAATCTCCTTTTCATAGGAATTTCATCCCTTATTAACTTCATTCACCCTAAAAATCAATCTTTTACAAAATTATATGAACATATATAACTTTGCATTTATATAGGAGATCAGCTCAATTCACTTGGCTCCGATTTGCATTTATAAAACCATGGTTATTGCATTAATATAGCAGCAGTTTTTTAAAGTCGCACACAAATAAGAGCCAGCTTTTTTGGAGTAACATCTTTAAGTTCTTGTTATACAATATATAAAAAGTAGGAAAAATTATAAATTATTTTCCTGAATTAAGATCCAATTGTAAGATTGATTAATAAAATTCTCTATAAATTTCAGTTAAAATTAACTACAAAAAGCAATATAATATTCTCACTCTTTTTTTCCCAAAAATTAAGATAGTCAATGAAGTAGCGCATGGATCAACCTTAGATTCCATTTGAAGTTTCCTGAAATTTAGAGGATGGCGAAAACTTCTCCTTTTAAGAAGAAATCCAAGGCAATATTTTTATTCATGCTATAAATTTAAACCAAACTATTTACAAGATATACAAGGCTGAGCACTCATATCCCATATGTAAGTTTTTAAAATATAACTTCTTCCCCCCCCCCCCCCCCTTTTGTCTCTCTCTTTTTTCTAAATCGTTTTGTAGATTCATCATCATCATTCTAATATCGTACCTTAATTAGAATGCCGAAAGAGACCTTGACGAGGGGGGTGATAAATTTTAGATGTAACCCGCGATGGATGAATTGAATGGAGTTAGATATATTTAATGTTGAAGGTGTGACTTTGAAGACGCGTCATCCAACTCTTATTTTATCCCAGAATCCCGAAACTACCAAGATTTACAGAGAGAGGAGAGTGTCAGTGAAATCATACCGAGCAGAGAGACAAAGGGATATATTATACAAAGCGTTATGTTACAGAGAGTGGGATCTCAAGTTAAATTCTTTCACCTTTGATTTTTTTTTTAAATATGTATAAAATAATTTTTTATTATCGTAATTTAAGAATGAAAAATCTTTAAATTCTCACAAGGTTGAATTCTCCTCCACAAAATTTTTATATAAAATAAATGTTAAAGGGGGAAGCAACCCTGGGATTTCAGCGCATGGAAACAAATTGGAGAGAGGGAGAGTTGGGATTTGACTGAGCCCTCCTAATCTTCTCTAGGTGCAATTCTTCCTCCCCCTAGCTAGACTACTTTTCCTTTTTACCCTTGTTGAATATAATTTAATTGATTCTTTATTATTGAATTTTTTTTTTCTTTTTGAAAACGCATTCATGAACCCCTTTGCTTCCCCTTTTCTTCTTATTCATTCATCTATATCCCTTTTGCACCCACTTCCCTTTCACTAAAAAGCCCTCCACCCACCCCAGCTACAACTCTAGCTCTTCAACCATCAGACACAACGTTTAGATTAGCAACACAAAAAATAACCTCCATTAAAAGCCAACCTATACATCTCTAGTGGTGCTAACTTCAATTCAGAAACTACCAATTCAGCATATGCATATGGATACCAACCAGAATCATCTCGCATTCACCAGTGTTAACAATAACACCACTTGGAATATTAATCTTGAGAATATGGGTTCTGCTTGGCCGATTACCTACCCTCTTCAAGGCCCATCCTCGTCCTCGTCTTCAACTGCAGGTTTCCTCATGAGTGACATGTTCGGCATCCACTTGGATCAAGAAGGAGATCAAGAAGAAGAAGAAGAAGAGGAGCTGGGGGCCATGAAGGAGATGATGTACAAGATCGCGGCTATGCAGCCTGTCGACGTCGACCCCGCTACCATACGGAAGCCCAAGAGGCGGAACGTCCGCATCAGCGATGACCCCCAGAGCGTGGCCGCCCGCCACCGCCGCGAGAGGATCAGCGAGAAAATCCGCATCCTCCAGAGACTCGTACCCGGCGGAACCAAGCTCGACACCGCCTCCATGCTGGACGAAGCCATTCTCTACGTCAAGTTTTTGAAGAGACAAATCAGGTTGCTCCAATCACCACAACCCCAACAATGCAGCAATATTGGTACTATCACTACTAGTACCACTCTTGGTGATTGGCCTTTTGCACCAAATATACTACCCACCTCCACCACCCCCACCGCGGCGGCCGGAATGGGGTTCAACGAGGGTGACAGCTCCTCCGGGTTTAACCATGAGGTAATTAGTGAATAATTAGCCAGGGTATTATGCTGATGACTGTATAAATATGTATGCATGTTTTATAGAAGGGAAGAAAAAGTAATTAATTGTTCTAAGGGGAAGAGAGAGAAAAGGTTGTTAGGATATTGTTGACTGAGAGGTGTAAAATATGAGAATAATCATAACGGTTGGCTTGGGTTACGTAGAGCCATATGTATAATACATAGAGTTTTGGGAATGATGTGTGTGCGGTTTTAATTTGAAGTTGGCCGGAAAGTTTGTTTGGCCTACTTTCTCTTCCGGAATAAAATAAACTGTGACGTGATCACAAGCCATTCAATTTAATGATCAATATCTATATATGACTCTTGATCTGTTTTTGTGTATAATTGCTTAAATACATGCTTGCTGGCATATGTGGCTCTAGTATAGTCTACTCAGACGACAAGACAGTATATATATTGTTTGGAAAGACTGATATTTAGGATCATGGTTTGAGTGCTTTCGAATTTTAGTTGTCCGAGCGAGTGTCATGATGGGGAAGAAAGCCCTAAAGGGTTCAGAGAAAGTGAGCTTATTAGGCCAAACTTAAAGCTGATCTTGAACAGCTTTTACATTTGCAATTCGTTCTACGCAGAACTGGAGCTGATCATTTTGTGTTTGGTTATCCGGCGAACAACTCCTTGCTAGATCCCAAACTTTGCTGACTTGTGTGTCTCTGAGCAGTAATCATAATCCAGATTTTGGATTCAAAACCTAACTGTTTCCATTTTGCATTGAAGCAAAACCTTTTTCCTCTCCCTAACTTTTGTTTTTGCTTTTTCTTTTTCCCTTTTTATTTTCTGTTTTTAATTCTTTCTTGAGGATTAAAAATAGTTTCCATGTAAACCTCCCCCCACCCAAAAAAGCAAAAAAAGAACAAAAATACGACAAATTATATATATATATATATATATATATATGTATGGTATGTTTTGTGTGTGTATAGAATGTCTATTTGTATGTGTTTTTGTATGCGCGCGCATACACACAAACCTTTTTTCCTTCATTAATTTATGTGCGTGTAAGTATAAAAACACATACAAACAGACATTCTATGCACACATACAGAACATACCACATATATATATATATATATATATATATTAGTGGTGTTTTTGTTCTTTTTTTTTTTTGGGAGGGGGAGGTTTATATGAAAATTGTTTTTAATCATTAAGAAAGAATTAAAAACAGAAAATAAAAAGGCGCACACACACTCATAGAAGTGACTTTTTTTTCTACTTCAACATTTTATAATGAAATTTTTGAGAGAATTATAAATAAGGATCCAAAATTAAAAAAAATTATTTTAAAAAATTTGTTATTATTGTTTAAAAATATATTACTACTAATTTTAATTAAAACCAGTAATACTTAATGGTAACAAACTTTGGATCTTTATTTGTAATTTTCTTTAAATTTTTTTAACAAATTTTTCTATATGTCATCTTAGTAACAAATGGTCATAAATTTACTAAATTCTAGTCGTAATTATATTTAATTTGCATGTGTGTGCGTGTGAGAGAGAGATACTTTATTGTTTAATTTTTCAGTAGAAATGGGCGCCATAATGGTCATGATGCTAATATATTGACTACAAGAAAAAGCATGCAGTATATAGAAAAACATCCAGAAACTTATTCATCCACTAAGTGCTGAGGGGTGCCGAGGTTCATATTACTTGCATAAGTGAATAAGGTCTTGTTTTTTTTTTCATGAGCGTGTTCTACGCTTCAGTTTTGTTTGTTTCCTCATATAAAAACCACACATAATAGCAGTTTCAGAAGTTAGAGATAATTACTTGCGTATATAGTATATGTTATATATAAGACTGACATGCCCTGATCATGAGATGAAGTACACTACACACAATAAATAGACTCCAAGTCTTGTCGGGCTTTTGACACATTAAATTATGTGTAAGCTTTTAGCATCTGCTTAGATATCTCTATTAGTGATAATGTTGCCGAAGCATTTGTTATGGTGATATATAATGTCCAGAGACAATCTTCCCTTGGGGACACTGGCTATATATAATTAAGAATGTATATTGCTACAACTGCTAATGAATTTGAATCTAGGAATAAGCACTTGGATAAGACACTAGCTCGCTTTCTTAAAGAGAACTAGCTGGGGGCCTTCTAGTTTGTGTAGTAGTATGCGAAAGTAATTAATTTCCTAGTATGTAGATATCGAGGTTCGAGATCTCTTCCTAGTTTTCCAGATTAATCTTTGTATCTATCTAACAAGCAGCAAAAGTTGAAGTCCAAGACTAGAAACTAGAACTATATACCTTCATTATTTTCTCCCCTTCGAATTCATAATGCATGCATACATATAAATATACTGAGAATTAGTTTTTTTTTCCTGGTGCTATAAACAATTCTAAAAATGTGCATTAGAAAGACATCAAAAAATTTATATGTATATATCGAATCACGCAAGACATCATTTTATAATGCATTTTTGAAGACATAAGAGAATAATTTTCTCTTGTATATATTATATCAATATCTAACCAAATACGATTAGTAATGTGTTAGCATACCGTTATTAAGTGGTTCAAACCATATAACCTGCAGTAATCAATAAAGTACTGTATATGAATCTAAAATCACCTCCTTAAATTAATTATAACATAAAGCACATCATGTAGAGAAACCCTATATTTTTTTTGTTTTGTTTTTCGAGTCAATTGGGAGGGATCCAGGAGTTGGATAGGAAACTAGAAGGCCTTAATTAAACCCACAATATTTACGTAGGAGGCAGCTAGGGTGATATTACTGGCTACATGCTGGTGTAATTTGCCTTATGTAATGAAAATTCTCTGTGGAGCCTTTATACGGCATTCTTGCTCTGGTAGATATATATAGCTCAATTTCAAATAAAAAATTAGCGTGCATAAAAACCAGAAGAATATATGAGATTCATGATGTTCAAGATTGTGATTGCTTGTTTTTCAATCACTAAATTAATTAAGTGATAGCATGATATTCATCCATTTTTATAGACAGAATCACATGGGGACAGACACAGACAATAGTTTGGTTTACTCATTTCTGCAGTTTCAAATAATCTTTCGGTGATACAAAAGTGGCTCTTTTGCTGGGTGTGGTGCATGTGCTCTTCCTCTTATCTTTATATATGTATTGCCTTCTCTCTTCAGCCCAACTAAATGCCAGAGTAATTAAGCTAGCTCAAAACATTTCACTTTGACCCTCACCATGCAGCCATGATCCGATATATACAAGTTACAGATAAAATAAAAAAAATAAATGCTAATCTTAATAAATGTTTTTGTCATCTAGTTAATTCATGTGCAAGGTTATAACTCCTAGCTACTGCTGATAAATTTGAATTCAAGTTACTAACTCATAATCAAAACACAAAAAACATTTGAATGATTTGATAACTCTGTAGACTATAATATCCCTTAGACGATATCAATTAATTTGCAGGCAAAGCATATAAGCAAAAACATGTGGTCAAAGAGAGTGATCCAATCAGGTGATGAAAAATTCTCTCTTAATTAATAGCAGGAACAATAATCAGTGAGAGGAGCTACAGGGGGTCTAAGTGGTCTTTGTCAGGCCAAATGGGGAAGAAGGAGCAGCTTTTAATTCGATAATGGATTTTTGTGTGTGTGGGTAAAATCGATAATGGATTTTACTTTAAAGAGACTCTTCACCGTGCAGTTATTTTAAAATATATGTGTATAATAATAAAAGATTAGTTTATAAAATTTAAAAATATTCTAACCACGAGAGAGATCCAACTCTCTGCATATTGCCCTTTGGTAATACACATGGGACGTGGTTACCCATCATCATCAGTATGTCAGGCTCAGACGTAGCTTAGATGAGACGAAAGGCATCAGATAACATGTTACTCTTTCTCATTGGCATGGAAAGGGCGGGTACTCATCATTAATATTAATAACTTTTATAAGCCTCTTAATTAGTCGAGCCTTAATGAATCTAATAATGACCTAGTTTCGCATAACAAATTTTGGCCCTGTTTGATTTGATTCTGCAGAACAATTTTTTTGTTTTCAAGAACAAAAGAATAAAAAAATCTGTTTGATAATGTGTTTTTAATGAAGTGTTTTATAAAATAAAAAAACAAAATTTTGTTTTCAAAAACAAAAAACTCAGAACACTTTTTAAGTATTCTGTAATTTTTGTTCTACAGAATCAGGTAAAAAACAGAAAACAATTACTTTTCAAAATAATGATTCAAACAGATTTTTTAATTTTTTTGTTCTTAAAAACTTGTTCTTGAAAACATATGTTTTGAAAACATTAAAACAAAAACAATTTCAAACAGGCCCTTTATTTTATTTTTTCTGATATAAACATTAAGAGTTTTAACTCTCTGCTGCATCTGTACCCAAAAAAAAAAAAATCTACTATAGTATATAGTGTCTCTGGTATGTACTTTCTGACATAATTGTAATTGAAAAAAATTACAGTTGAGAATTTAAAATTAAAAAAATTATTTTAAAGAATTTATTATCATTATTTTAAAAAAAATTATAACTAATTTTAAATAAATTTTTTTAAATCTAATGATAATAAGTTTTTTAAAATAAAATTTTTTAACTTTAAATTTTCAACTATAATTTTTTCTTATAATTAATTGCCAAGTGCGTGAGAGCCACCCCATTATTAATTGTAAGATTTAATTAGCCATATATTAATTAAAAAGAATTCCAATTGCGTGTGTCGTGTTGCAACTACATATATATATATATATATATAATGGTTTTTTCTTGTCCTTTATATAACCACAATGATTTTTGGCTTATAAGTTGAATCTTTTATTAAATTCTCAGGGATGAACACATTAAAATCCAAAATTTAGGTTTGTGGGTCACTAGAGTCAAAAACTACTTTGGAGTGAGGACAGAGGTGCGTTTTATTATTTTTAACACATTTTTTTTGGGGGTAACAAGAACATTTTTACACGAGTTTAGTGATTATTCGGCTTGATTAGGTCTACATCTTTATATTTAAATTTCTTACTTTAGTTTGTAACACAAGATAACTTTTTAAAATAGAATTTTTTCCGCGAGCAAAACTGTTGCTTTTAATATGATCAGGATATATACAGGTGTAAAACATTAATAAAATCACACAGCCCAAATCCTTACGCTTAATTAAATGGCTTTAAATAAATGAAGTGGCGACCCGAAAAAGCCATCTTGAAAACATAGAAGTATAGCACAACATCTGAATTCTATAATGTGAGAGTATCTAATCAGAGCACCAAGATTAGCCGCAAGTCGTGGAACCTACTGACCCAAGAAGACAAACTAAAGTTGACGAAAACAAGTGTCGCATTGGTTGTTATTTATTCTGAAAAATAATATTTGAAGAAGTGCTTATTTATATATTACATATATTTGCTATTATTTATTCAAAAAAAATATTTGTTATTATAATTGGGCTTGAGGCGTAGTGGCGTACAAACATGAGTCAGGATTCGGAAGATTGTGGAAGTGTCGCTTGTAGCGAATTGACCACATTAACCTTCGTCATCGATCTTAATTGCACAAATGTCCAGAGTTCTTCGACACAGTGCTGTACTGGGGACCTTCTACTCTCGGTTTATTTCGGCTCTTCGTTCAAACTTTGGAAGTTCAAAGTTCTAACCCATACTTACCTACCGATTTCATCACTTTCATCGTCACAACATCTTCCGTTTTAGCTCTTGAATTCGATTAACGATGCGGTTCATGCTAGTTTACAAATTACTGAGTTGATTGTGTAATGGGTTTATTGCGGTGGATGATTTGAGACTATGAGTGTTTTGAATCGGAGCATTTCAATCAACAGGACGACGTCGTTCAATCGAAGATCCCCCAGTGTTGCGAGTCCTAAAGCTAACCGATTCGGATGGGTCTGGCTCTCCCGGTGGTTTCACTTTCACGTGCTTGTGATTATTGGGTCTGTAATTTCATTCTTCGTAGCCATTGGTGGCGGATATGTATACTTACTTCCTACCCTTAGCCACGCATTTTTTCATGGCCAACGTATCTCCATCTCTAATAGATCCTTAAAAAGCTGTGATGTCTATGAGGGAAGGTGGGTCCAGGTGCCGCCTTACCCATTGTACAATGCGACAGAGTGTCCTTTTGTAGAACGAGGATTCAATTGCTTGGCAAATGGACGAAAAGACATGAGTTATCTTAATTGGAGGTGGAAACCCAAGGATTGTGATATTCCAAGGTTTAATGTAAGTAATGTTTTGGAAATGTTTCGAAGCAAGAGAATTGTTTTTGTTGGTGATTCTATGAGTAGGACTCAGTGGGAATCACTGATATGTATGCTGATGGCTGGGGTAGGGGATAAAAAGAGCGTTTATGAAGTAAATCAAAATGAAATATCAAAGAGCATTAGATTCTTAGGGGTTCGGTTTAGTGCCTTCAATTTTACCCTTGAATTCTTTCGATCGGTTTTCCTGGTGCAACAGGGTCCGGTGCCTAAACATGCACCAAAGAGGGTTAAATCAACACTTAGATTGGACAAGTTAGATGATATAAGTGACCAGTGGGTTGATTCGGATGTTCTTATATTCAACACTGGGCATTGGTGGGTGCCGTCTAAGGTTTTTGACATGTAAGCTCCCTTCTTTGTTATTTAGTAGTCAGCTATTAGTGTTGTTATGGTTATGGACTTATCTGATACAGTTGTTTCTATTGCTGTTTATTGCCTTGCTCTTAACTGTTCTTAATTATCTTTTACCAATGGGAAACTTTCAAAGCAATCTAATTAACGGCTCGTGATAGCCATCATTATACTTAACCTCATCAGCGTGATTTTGTAGTTTTTAAATGCTGTTGTCTAAGAAGAATAATAAAAGTAATGCTTGTAGAACTTCTCTATAATATAAGCCTGAGCTACTAAAAACTCTGACAAAATGCTGCTTATAGCACCTTAAATGTATTTTCAGAGGTTTTCATATTGATCACTGCCTTGCCAATGCTTGTTACAAGTCCTTTTTGTAATGGTGTTTACATTCAAGATACTTGAGAATTGAGATGAATGACACTTGAATATTGGTTTTATTCTTGCTCACTTGGATCTTTGGTTACATTTTCCGTAGCCATTGAATATTGAGGCATGTTTTTGACACCAAAAGGGAAAAAAGCATTAAAAGATATGACTATGAAAGGAAGGGTTGGTGTCTACTTTTCATTCTGATATTATTTAGTGAACAGCCTTGTTGAAATTATATTTTATTTGATGTCCTCTGCTTTCAATTTAAAGCAGAAAGAAATTTTTTTTGGTAAACATAATATTCCGTATATATTTATACAATTGGATTATGAATTATGTTTGTCAGGCATGACGTGTATTTTCATCCTCTAGGATCAGTATGGTTTTTAATTTTGTGTATACCCGTGTATTTATCTGTATTCAACAGGGGTTGCTATTTCCAAGTTGGAAGGTCACTGAAAATTGGGATGTCAATTCCTGTTGCCTTCAGAACAGCACTTGGAACTTGGGCATCATGGATAGAGAGAAAGATTAACAAAAATAGAACACGTGTCTTCTTTAGGACTTTTGAGCCATCTCACTGGAGGTATTCTTACATGATTGGTAACATGATGCTCTATTTAAATTTATTTACCTTTTTCCTGTATATAATTGCTTGAAACTACTCTTTCTCCTGGTGAACCTGTTCTAAGAGCCGTGTTGTATTATCTCTTTCTTCACCTTTCTCCCCTTTAGGATATCATTTTATATAGTAGTAGTAGCAGCTTTTGCTCAGTTTAAGTGAACCTTAGCTCATGTATGCCATTATGTTAGAACCTTTTGAAATATCAATTGTTGGCCATGCTATCAATCAGAAAAATTAATTTTTTCTTGTTTAAATCTGCACTGTTTGACATTACTGATCTAGTTTCCATGTCTGCGTCAGTGATCAACCCCGGAGGACTTGCAATGTGACCCGGTATCCCATGCTAGAAACTGATGGAAGGGACCAAAGTTTGTTTTCAGACACAGTTTTGGAACTGGTAAAGAATGTCACGGTTCCTATCAATGTTCTCCATGTTACGTCTATGACGGCTTTCCGGAGTGATGCGCACGTTGGTAACTGGAGTGACAATCCATCTGTCCATGATTGTAGCCACTGGTGTTTACCGGGAGTACCTGATATGTGGAATGAAATTATCCTTTCCCATCTATCTACTGATTATGAATTTCCTTTCCAGCAAATGGAATCACAGAGTGAGTTTAGTTACTCTCTAATGCT